>JANRMT010062852.1:27716663-27796490 GCA_026402145.1 Polypterus bichir lapradei | reverse complement strand
CAACCAACGATTTATACAGGAAAATAATGACTATTAACAAGGTTGCCTAAACTTTTGCATCCCACTGTAACTGGCATGGCACGACTCAGTGATGCCTGAGAAATATACAATCAGTCAGCCAGTTCACGTTGAAAAGCACCTGTGGCTAAAAACACAAAGGTGGACAGAACTTGCAAAGGAGCAGGTAGTGCACAATTCCTTAAAGTCTGCCTTTGTAAAGCCTGACCCAGTTTAGCACACAGCTCCAAGAGGATTGCTTTCGGAAACTGAAATCGACTTAGAAGCCAGTCATCATAATGGGCCAAGAAATCAGTATGATCTCTAAATACACCCTTTCTTCTAATAATGCTTAAGTAGCAAGGGTAGTTGGAATAGTTTGGCCATTCCATGCACCATTTTATTGTTACAGACTAATTACAATCAAGTGCTTTAAATTTGTAAACTATATGAAATTAATTTCAGTGTATTTCATAAAATCCACATTATGGATGCAAATCTAAAAAAGAAAGGGAAACTACACAGAAACAGTAGCACTTTGACGATGGGTGCCACCCGTTTACAAAAAATGAACAGAAACGTGCGTATGCAGAGTGTGAAGCTATCGTGACAATGTGCATGGCATTACGCCACATTTAGTTTTTTATACATCTCGAAGTGAGCATGGCAATGGACCTACACAACATTTTTGAGCAAACGCACCATTTATACATGAGGGCCCTGGCCTTTACCTAGATATTCAGTGTCAAACTGTAGTCTTGCTCTGATGTTGTTAGACTTTTTCCTGATACACCAGGATCAGATCTGTGCAATCTCTGATTGCAGATGCGCACACTTTGACACCAACTTTTTCGAGAGTAACATGCAGAAAATGTGATACAATTTTGGGGTTCTGGGAGACCTCTTTAAGTATCAGATGGTCAGCTCTTGGGCTGAATTTGCTGGGATGGCCAGTCCTGGAAAAATTAGCAGTCATTTGACTTGTAGGTGGGTTTCCTTACAGCTGAGGGATTGATTTCGATTATTTGGTGATCTTTTCAAATCCTTTGCCAAGCTAATAGGTACCCACAGCCTTCTTTCTGAGGTCTTTTGATCTTGGCATGATGACCTCACACACATCAGTAGCAAGGAGGACTCCAGACCCATGATATCTGCGCTTTAAATAAGACAATTAGGTCCATCTACACACTCTCTAAGGAGCCTCAAATCATTGGCACCTCATCTGGAGCACCTGATTCTAATTTGATGAATTTGAAGTGGTGATAAGTGTAGGAGTGCACTTACTTTTTCCACATGACTAATCTATATGTTCATTAATTTAGATTATGAGACTGAATACACCATGTCAGTTTGCTGTGTCACTTGTTCAGGTAGATCACTTTTAACTGTAGGCACTGTTCATGAATGTTTGCCTGTTTAAATACATTGAGTCAACAATTTCCATGGGGTATATTTACTTTTTCACATGACCCTAGCTTTCTGGAACAAATCAAACAAAAGTAACCTACAGGGTAATGTATTAATATTATTTCTTATTTGTTTAGATGGAAACCTAGCATACATCAGCCGTGGACTTTGTTTTCAATGGCCTATGAGTGAAACTTTAAACACCAACTCAACCAACAAAGGAGCAGCAGGTTGTGGTTCATACAATGAGGGTGTTTCCCTTTCAACTTTGAGGTAAGCAGCACACTTTTCCATGTGGTGATCTTGTTAGCTACTACTTAATCTCTTTATTTTTTTAACCTGAATACAGCCAAACAGAACGAGTGCTGCATATATTATTTATAGTTATCACTGGCATTCATAGTGAAAAAAGACTACACAGCTGATGCTAAACCCATCAAACCACATAGCGTCCCTTGAGCAGTGTTGCTTCTGTGGCTTATAATTAATATGTCATACTACAGTCTAGCATGCCAGAAATAATCAGATAACCATTTTTGACTCCGCTACAAAATGATGCTGATTTGATGGCCAGTAAATGAAGCATCCTTGCTCTAAAGCATGTTCGCCAGTCCTGTTGTCACCTCTTGCTCATTTAACCCGCATGTGCTCATCTGTAAAAAATGTGAGAGTTATTATATCAACATGTAGTCATAAAGTGCCTTGGGGTGTTGATGGATCCATAAAAATTGATGAAACTAGGACACCTGGAAATCACTGCACAGTTATTTTGCACGGCTCTCTAGTCAAACGTCCATGATTGTGGTGGTGTCATGAGAGTTGTTCCATAAAATGTGATGATTTAGCCCTTATTCCTTTTGATATGAAGCAGTTTCTTCCATAGTTATGGTCATAATCATACCCCATGCCCTTTTCCAAACATTCATATATTGTATGTATTTTCAAATGACTGATTCCAATTCAGGGTCATGGTAGGCCAGAGACTGTACCAGCAGCATTGGGTGCAAGTCAAGTCAAGTTGGGGAGCATGCACTGGTACAGTGCGTTGCTGCACCCACTACATGACAAAACAACTTGGGATCCCAGTTAGCAACCCCCTAGGCAGACACGTGGTGCAGTCCCACCTTCCAGAAATGACCCTCTATCTGCCGCAGCCAGGTGTTACGTGGGCGACCCCTTGGCCTGGTCCAGCCACTCGGGTCCCCAACAATGAGGATCTTACGAGCCGGATCACCCTCGGGGAAATGCGCCACATGGCCGTAGTGCCTTAACTGATGCTCCCTCAAAATGCAGGTAGCGTGCCTCATTTGGGATTCCGTGAGCAATATAAAGTCAAACCAAGTCCAGTCTTTGTCTCAGGTCACTGGATAGCGTCCATGTCTCGCAACCATATAGCGAGACAGGAAGCACCAGGACGTCCCTTTGCATAGATATCGGGAGCACCACACACCCCTTTCCAGCGACCTCATGACCATGCTCTCCCAATCCGTCTACTGACTTCATAGGAAGAGTCACCAGAGACATGAATGTCACTGCCAAGGTAAGTAAACCTCTCGACAAAGTCGATACTCCTTCTACAGACAGACAAACTGCTGATGGCCGTGCCCAAGAGGTCATTAAAGGCCTGGATTTTGGTTTTTATCCAGGACACTCGCAAGCCCAGACACTCAGTCTCTCGAGTGCCCCGATCAGAGCCTCCATTGACTCCACGAAGATCACAGCATTGTTAGCAAAGTCAACATCTGTGAATCTTTCTTCACCGACAGATGCCCTACCTTGGGTGCAAGGTGGGCAACAAATATTGACAAAGCACCCACACTCACATTCATATTGTGGTCAACTTAGAATCACCAGTTAACCTAACTTGCAAGTCTTTTGGGATGTGGGAGGAAACACACATAGGCACAAGGAGAACTTACAAACTCCATACAGATGATGACTGTACTTGAGAATCTGTGAGGCAGTAGCACCTATCACCATGCCAGCATTTCTTAAAACAAGCAAACTTTATTATACATTGTCTTTTTCCGTAGTGACTGCCGTTTCTCTACTATTTACATGCAGGCTTTAGAAAAATTGCTTCCATCTGTCAACATCTAGAGCACAAGTAGATGAAGAGACTAACACAGTAGGTCAAAGTGCAACATAACGTAACATTAAGAAACAAAACCATTTCATGCCAGCAAAGGTAGGAAACAGCCAAAAACAGGGTGCTAGAACATCACAGGACCTACCCATGCATACAGCCACACTAACACCGTACCAGTTTAGAATAGAACATCATTTTAACCAGCATGTCCTAACAGAACTGGGAGAACAATCACAATATCTGTAGCAAAATAACCCAGACCCAGGTAAAATATACAAACTCCAAATGGACATTGACTGCGTCCAGAAATCAAACCAAGATCCATGAGACAACTGTGATACCAACTGTACTATCACCCCAACCTATTCCTTTACGTTCAAATTATTTAGCCACTAGATGACCTCATTGCACCTGTACTTAAGCCATGTTTGCACTTTCACTCGCATGTGACCTGATTCTGATTTTTTCACATATCTGAAAACGGATCAAATTTGGGTATTAAAAAACAGTTAAAAGGCTCATGCAGTGGCACATCCCCTATTTGTGCAAAATCTGAGATATTAAAGTTTTTGTCAATTGTATTTTGAACAGCAACATTTTAAAAATGAATCTGAGCACCCAGCACTGGTGAAATGTAATCAAACAATACTGATTAAAATATTAATTTTAAACATGAGCAAGGAAAAAAAAAGAATACACACGTAACAAATAATACAACAGTACCCAAATCACACGCAGCACAGAAGCAACCTGCACGGACCAGTCAGGAGCAATGCAGTTGTTTCCATACTCCAAAGTCTCAAAATGGATATAATTAGATAATGTTCTTCACAGCAATGTTTGGTTACTATTACAATTACATTTAGTTATTTGACTGATGCCTTTCTTCAAGGCATCTTACAGCATTTATGATACACTTGGTTCCATTTCTTTTGGTTTTCCAATTGGAGCACAGGCAGGTCAAGTGACTTCCTCATGGTCACACAGTGTCAGTAGCAGGATTTAAACCTTAACCTCTACACCACACCGCCTGCATTACAGAGTTTCTGGTTCAACTTCCTCAGAAAAAAAAAATTGCTGATCCAGTAGTGACCTTTGGTAAGAAAAATTCAATGGATGGATATCATTTTGAAGCCAGACATAACCAATGCACTTTGAACTTATTTTGGTTTCAAACCAATAGATAAAGTAAAACCAGAAAACTCAAAAGAGGCTTGAAATGCAATCACCTCGATGACCGTGCTCAGTTGATGCCTTCTGCTTTCTTGGCTTTAGCCTTATAATTCAAATCTGGGGCCAAATGTATGAAACTTGCTTAGGCTCGGAAACACACATACTCCATTTCTTATACAAAAGTCAGGATTTATAAGACACCAACGTGTTGTCGAAATTGGCTTAATGTTACGAAACATTTTGTGTTTGTGTTTCAATGATTCCAGGTGGCAGGACAACAAAGTGAACAGAAAATCTGATTTCCTTGGAAATTTTAACAATGTGTCGGCCCCATTCTGATGTTCTTGAACTAATTAAATCAGTTAACAGATGTGTTATATGCTGTTGTCTTCGGTGCTGGTAATAACGCCTAATATTAACATTAAAAACCTTGGTGTGTAGCCTAGTTTGACTATAAAAAGGGTGTGCAGTGTGTTGGTTATACAATATAATTGGCAATAACAGCAATTAGCTCTTTTGGAGGAAATAATAATAATTAATAATTCTTTGCATTTATATAGCGCTTTCCTCACTACTCAAAGCGCTCAGCAATTGCAGGTTAAGGATCTTGCTTAAGGGCCCAACAGAGAAGAGTCCCTTTTGGCATTTACAGGATTCGAACCGGCAACCTTCCGATTGCCAGTATGGATCCCTAGCCTCAGAGCCACCACTCCGCCTCCAAATCACCAAAGGAAGGATAAAGTGAAATTTCAGGAGTCACAATGATTTTTTGTTTCATTATAATAACTTGCTTACAAGCCGATTTAGACATCTTAGAGCCTCTTAGTGTTATGTGCTGAATTGGAGCCTACATTACAGAATCAGTTGTGCAGAAATCAGACAACTGCTCCATCACGAGTTTTATTTGGAAATAAATGCTTTTCAATGTGAACTGCCATACAGGAATATCGCAGTCTCCATGGGATGGTATACTTAAAATGCTATCCAGATACAGTATATACAATATCCTTAACATCAGGGTGAACAAACTGAGATCAAAAGGAAATCTGCAGAAATTGCTGATTTTCCTGATGTAATCAGAACAATTTACTGCACACATATTGTGATGAAGGCATCGTCACAGAATAAATTTGCATTTGTAAAGAGAAAGCACTTTCATTCAATTAATATACAGCTAATATGTGATGCTGAAATGTGCCTGCCCGGGGTTTGTTTCCTGCTTTGCGCCCTGTGTTGGCTGGGATTGGCTCCAGCACACCCCCGTGACCCTGTAGTTAGGATATAGCGGGTTGGATAATGGATGGATGGATGGATGAAATGTGCCTGACTAATGTTGTTGCATGGCTCACCTCATAATTCCATTACGTTATCAAACAGTAGTGTAGGAAGCGGACTTAATAATAATAATAATACATTTTATTTATATAGCGCCTTCCTCATGCTCAAGGCACTTACAGAATATAAGAAAGAACGGCAGGGTATACAGTATATAGCATTGTACAAACCAAATAAATAAATAAAGAAGATTAAGACAGTAAATTCAGAGAAAGCCTAACAGACAACATAATTGATGGTCCAGCACACACACGCGCGCACACACACACACACACACACACACACATACGCACACAGGTTACATGAGCATCTTGACAGAGAGGTAAACTGAGAGAAGGGTAATAAAGTCAAGTTGAGCTAAAAGCCTTCCTGAACAGATGAGTTTTAAGTTGTTTTTTAAAAGAATTCATGGAGTCAGCTGACCTGAAATAATTTCGGTAGGTCATTCCAGAGTCTGGGCGCTATACAGCTGAAGGCCCTGCTGTCACCCATGGAGTGTAGATTAGTGTGGGGCACAACAAGATTGCCGGAATCAGAGGACCTTAGTGAGCGGACAGGCACATAGTGATGGAGAAGATCATTGATGTAGTTTGGCGTGAGGTTATTTAAGGCTTTGTAGGTTATTAGTAGGATTTTATGTTCAATTCTGTAAGACACAGGGAGCCAGTGAAGACGGCGCAGGATGGGTGTGATGTGCTCGCTGCTGCTGGTTCGAGTCAGGACTCTTGCAGCCGGGTTTTGAATAAGCTGGAGCTGTGATATAAGATTAGAAGGGGCACCTGCCAGGAGCGAGTTACAATAATCTATGCGGGATGTGATAAAAGCAGGGACAAGTTTCTCAGCATTAGAAAAGGAGAGGAAGGAGCGAACACGGGATGTGTTACGGAGGTGGAAGTAAGAAAGTTTCTTAATGTGATTTATGTGGGCTGAGTAAGAAAGGGAGGAATCAAAAATGACACCGAGATTCTTTGCAGTAGAGGCAGGTCTGATGAGATCACCGCCAAGATGGAGTGGGAAGGAGCTAATTTTATGAAGTTGCACTTTAGTCCCAATTTGAAGGAGTTGAGTTTTGTTGCAATTTAATTTTAAGGAGTTCGGCTCCATCCAGGTATTCATTTCACTGAGGCAGGTTGTGAGCTGAGAAAGCTCTGATGAAGTTCCACTTTTAACAATGAAACAGAGTTGAGTATCATCTGCATAAAAATGATAACCCAGTCCAAAGTTACGAATAATATGGCCAAGAGGAAGAATATAGATATAGAAGAGAAGAAGGCCGAGGACAGAGCCCTGAGGAACTCCTTGTGTGACTGGCGCCGAGCTGGATCTGCTGTTGCCAAGACTAACAAACTCTTGCCTATCAGTCAGATAGGACTTGAACCACTGGAGGGCAGTGCCAGAGATACTCAGCATGTTCTCCATTCTGAACAGTAGAATGTCATGTCTGACCGGAGTGTCAAATGCTGTATTGAGGTCTAACAGAATTAATATGCTGGTTTGTCCAGAAATCTGCTGCCATAAGCAAATCATTGGTTACCCGTAGCAGAGCAGTTTCACAGCTGAAACCAGACTGAAAGGGTTCCATCAAGTTATTAGTGGTTAAGTAATTGGTGAGCTGGGAAGCTACAACACGCTCAAGGGCTTTTGACAGGAAAGGTAAGTGGGAAATAGGCTGGAAATTGTTAAGACTGTCAACATCAAGACCAGACTTTTTTAATATTGGGGTTTCAGAAGCGATTTTAAAAGTGAGTGGCACAGAGCCAGTGTCAAGGGATGAGTTTATTATTGTTGCAGCAGTCGGGATTATGGCATGAAGGCAGGATTTAAGTAGTGTGCTGGGGATGGGGTCCAGTACACAAGTAGTCGGCCTCATCTTACATGCTAAGTGTGTTGGTTGGGTTCTTGGTCAGTATGCCTAATTGGATTAAAATTCATTTCAGAACATTACAGACAGCTTGTTTAGTCTTTAGGTGATAGTGATTACATATAATTAAAGGCACTCTCACACACGATCAGTGATGGAATAGACCATTGGTTCATTAAAAGTTAGATGGTGGTGTTTAAACTTCTCGGGTGGCACACTGCTCTCCACTCCTACAAAGGTCTTCTCCATTGTTATGGGTTGTCCAGTACTATACAGTGTAGCACATGAACCTGAATGGCCCCAGGATATCAGCGTAATGGCTGTTTAAAAAATGTTTGGATATTGTATGTTTCAATATAAAGAGACTTGTATTGCAACATAGACTTTTACTTGACAAAAATATCTTGCAGTTGTGCGCATTCAGCTGATTCAATTCACACTATGCACTAGTGGTGGTTTTGCACTGCATGATGGCACATTGCTATTGCTCTCTCTGCTCAGCTGCTCCCCTTCTTGTTTTATGTTTTATTTTTTGGTCTCACAGGCAAATCAGCAAAAAGAATATTTTTGTAGTCTTTGGCATCAGTTGGTAATATCTCAAGATTACATTCACTTAAGTTTTGTTTTGTTGCAGTAAAGAGATCACCCAGGAGCATGGGACATTTTATATGGCGATTTGATTATGAATATTCAAAAATTGTGCCCTTAGGCCATATTGTATGATGGCGAGTGGCTAAAAGCACATGCACACGTCTATAGATTTAAATTGACATGAGATTTATAAAGCTAGTAGTCGTGGCAGGTGGCATCCAGTTTTGTTTTTCCTACGCCATTTTTGCTTTTTGAGTGTAAACAAAGTTTTATTATGGAATCTTAGCAAAGTTTTTATACATGAGGCACATGGACTATGATATTTAATATTCAGTTTTATAAGCAGTCACAACTTCTGTTTTTTTGTTATGTGTTTTGTATGGGCTTCAGTTTGCAGTGAAGTATTTGTTCATAAATCTATACTAATAAAAGGCAAAGCCCTCACTGACTCACTCACTCACTCACTCACTCACTGACTGACTCACTGACTCATCACTAATTCTCCAACTTCCCGTGTAGGTAGAAGGCTGAAATTTGGCAGGCTCATTCCTTACAGCTTACTTACAAAAGTTAAGCAGGTTTCATTTCGAAATTCTACGTGTGATGGTCATAACGGTCAACAACGTCCGCCATGTTAAACTTTCTTATTTATAGCCCCATCTTCACGAAATCTGGTAGGCGGCTTCCCTGTGCCAACCGAAACTGATGTACGTACTTATTTCGATGGTATGACGCCTCTGTCGGCCGCCATATTGAACTTTCCAACGTCTCTAATTTTCCAACTTCCCGTGTAGGTAGAAGGCTAACCCCATCTTCACAAAATTTGGTAGGTGGCTTCCCTGCGCTAACCAAAACCGATGTACGTACTTATTTCGGTGGCATGACGCCACTGTCGGCCGCCATATTGAACTTTCCAACGTCACTAATTCTCCAACTTCCAGAGTAGGTAGAAGGCTGAAATTTGGCAGGCTCATTCCTTACAGCTTACTTACAAAAGTTAAGCAGGTTTCATTTCGAAATTCTACGTGTAACGGTCATAACGGTCAACAACGTCCGCCATGTTGAACTTTCTTATTCATGGCCCCATCTTCATGAAATTTGGTAGGCGGCTTCCCTGTGCTAACCGAAACCAATGTATGTACTTATTTCAGTGGTATGACGCCTCTGTCAGCCGCCATATTAAACTTTCCAACGTCACTAATTCTCCAACTTCCCGTGTAGGTAGAAGGCTGAAAGTTGGTGCTGATTTCGGTGGTATGATGCCACTGTCGGCCGCCATATTGAACTTTTCAACGGTCTTTGTTACTTATGGGCCCATCTTTAAGAAATTTGGTACGCTGGTTCCCAACGCTAACTGAATCCTACTTAAGTACATATATATGTCCATAGCCTGCAGCTCGGTCACCATGTGAGGCGGCGTTGGGTCCCTCATCCCAACGCCTCCCACGTTGTTGGCTGCCTGCCTATATAAGGCCGTCCATCGCTCCGGTCTCTACATTCCTTTCCTTGCTTCGCCATGGGATTCACGTCTCCCTGCTGATAACTACAGCCTTTTTATTTAATCCACGGCTTCTCCGCTGTTATATTGTTCATTTATTACGATTATAGTTATTGTATAGGTATTTTAGACTTATTTTACATTGTTCAGGTACCCATTTCCTTTATCATTCCAACCGTACTGCCATTAACATGTCTATCAAGGTGATCACCTTCGATCAAAGAACTGTCACTTACCAAGTGGTTTCCATGCCCGGAGATGGAACCTGCCTTTTCCATTCTCTTTGTTACATATTGCACGGCCAGATCAGGCTCACTCTTGATATCCGGAGGAACATTGTGTCTTATGTATTGAATGACTGGGACAGGTTCAAGGTGTGGTTTAATTTTCTTCTTAATAAAACTTTTAAGGCAGTACTTCGTCGCTGCGAAGCACGGGTATTTTGCTAGTTTGTAATATTTGTTTAAATAAAAAAAATTACACACCTCATTTAAATAGAAAAAGGAACCTTATACTTATACACAATGTATTGGCTAGAGTTGGTAGTGCAGTGATTTGCTGTGTTCAAATAAAAACACATTTAAACTGCATGTTTAAATTTAAAAAATGACTGAAATACAGTATCTTATCTATCTATAAACCCCATGGGCAATGTTGGTATAATTGTTTACTTTCACTATTTCTTTTTTTTTTAATTATTTGAACAAGATAGATGGCTTACTGGCACACCCCCTAATGTAAACACCCAAAACCACATAGTATGTCATTTCTGAAATCAGATCCAAGGCACTGAGCCCTGCGCTACTGAATACTACTTCAATTCCAATCACCTATTTCTGATCAGTTTAAATCGTCAGTTCGCTCAAAGATGTGGCCTTGATAATATCATTTTTTTGCATTATGTGACTCATTAAAAGCAATTGTGGAGGACAAAGCAAATGATGATTGGTGCTGTGAGGAAATAAAATATTTAACATATTTCTGTGCTGCGGGTACTCAGTGAGTAAACGCAGAAACTGAGCTCTGCTTCTAAAATGTTGAAAACTAAAGAAAAAAAAAAACATGTGGGGATCCATGTTTGTATCTTAACTGCGTCACAGTGTCACGACGCATATGCAGCAGTTCATTACATGAGAGGTGAACATGTATGTAAACACCTCGGCCACATTTAGACCATGTAACGTAAAGACGAGGTCTTGTGTAAACATGAGCTTACTGTATGTGTCCTTATGAAGAGATTTGTAACAAATAGTTTCTAAATGTGTACTCTTTGAGACTAAAATACTAACTCAAATAAAGATGCTAAAAATATATCTGATGTGAGTGCAAAACTGCCTCTGGACAGAGATGACTTCAGCTGGGCTTATTCCAACATTTGGAATGTACGCAAGTCTAATTACTGTTCTCTCCTTTGATATGTAAAGCAGCTTGAAATCAGGCTAGATGTGAAAAGGAGCTACAGTACATAAAATAATGATCGATTCTTTAACGAATACTCTGTGTATGGTGCGGTATCAAATGTATTTGAGGGTTCATCACTTCAGTATATTTTCTAGGTTAACCAAAGCCAAAATGACATCATCATGGAGGGTGCCAGCCTCACACAGGATGCTTATTTTAAATGCCCACCATATTGACTAATTGGATGTTGACTTTATGAACATGGCAGCCTGAGGCGGGTGAAAGGGCAGTGGTCAGCAGAGGTCAGTGAGGCACCTGGAGAGTGTTATTCACTTATGTAGTAATCCCAGCTATTTAAAATACCCCATTGAGAGAAGGTGGGAAAGAACAGCATATTTGTCATTGTTTTACATTATTAACATTTTTAAGAAAGTTGTGTTATTAATATAACGGTGTGATTAGGTCTCACCATCAGGTTCTTTAGCCTGAATTCTGTAAGAGTGTAGTGGTATTGTTGTCCTTATGGGGATACATTATGGCTCCTTGCTGTCAGAGCTTGTGGTCTTTTCCCAACCTTAGTGCAGCTCATCTTTGTGTCCCAACTGCAGTGTTTGTTTTATATTATGGCAGACAACCTGGGACCTTGCGCTGCCGGGATGCCTGGAGAAGGGAAGGACAGAGAGAGGGCCAATATCTTCCCCGGGGTGCAGGAGGGCAGCCCCCCTGGATTACATCAGAGGGCCATGGATGGGAAGCTTGGAAGCTCAATGCTGTTGGGGTCGGTGGCCACCACCAGGGGGGACGCCTGGATGATCCCAGAGCCCAGAAGAGGAACCAAATGCAGGAGGTTCATCGGGACGCACATAGAGCACATCCGGGTGCAACATAAAAGAGGCCGCCTCCCTCCATTCGAGGAGCTGTAGTCGGGAGGAAGAGGACAGAGCTTGCGAGAGAGGAGCGGAGGCGGAAGAAGAAAGGAAAGGACTGGACTGTGAGTATTATTGTGGTGCTTTGTGTATTGTATTTTGTGTGTAGATGCAAAAGAAAATTAAACGTGTGTATTTTGGACATCTGACTGTCTCAGTGTCTGTCTGTGTCCAGCCTTCTTTCACAATATCTAATTATCTTATTCTTCTGTCGTTTCTGTTTTATATACTGTATGGTGTAGTTAAGTTAGTCAGTACTGTTATAACTTGGGTGTGAATTTAGTTCATGTAATTTCTGTGTGGACTGCATAGTCTTACCCTGTGTCCATGTGGATTTTCTCACACACACACACACACACACACACACACACACACTCACACACTCTCTCCTGAAAGATGCTTGTTTAACTGGCAACTGTGAATTAAAATGATATGAGTGACTGATGGCAAGTAGGATTGTATATTCAGTTATAGCCTGGCAACTAGGTCTGGTTCCTCCCTTGCATGTGATGCTACTGGGATAGGCAGCAGACCATTTGTTCCTGAATTGGATTAAAAGGATCAACAAGTAAAGGTGATGATGAAGGAATTTAGTGCAATTGGCTAGACATGAACTAGCATTTTACCCAAGACTGGTTTCTGCTAAGCCGTGGTTCCTTGACAATGAATTAGATTAAATGTGTTTGGGAATTGTAAGGGAGGACAAATAAATGAGATGGCATCCCATCCAGTGTTGGTTCCTGCCTTGCCGTAGTATCTGTAAACACCTAAAACAATATGGCATCTATTTTTTTTAAATCAGAGTCAAATCACCATGCCCTGTGCTTCTGAATACTGCTTCAATAATAATATCATGGCTTGATTTTGTCTTTTGTGCCGACTGCCAAAATTGAAGTTACATCATCCTGGGTAATGTTTGTCAACTTAGCAACAGAAATGGTTCACTATGTTATCAACACTCTACTGATGAATCATTCTGGCTGTAGAGTGCTGATGACTTCAAGCAGGGGAACTTTGAAAGGAACAATCTTTTTATCAGCATGTTCCATTGGTGGACACGACAAGCTGGACCGGTTCTATCCAAATGTTAATGCCTTTAAATGTAAAGCTGTGGCACAACTGGGCAGATTTGACCTCATCTTACTGCCACTTACAAGCCTGTTATCAGACGACAGCAGCTCTGTTATTACCCAAGCTAGAAGCTCTTATGTGTTTTTGGTGGGGGGGGGGTTGTTGTTTATTAATTAATTTGATTTGCCTGCCCAGGGATAAGTTCATTAGAACATTAGAACACTCCAGACGAGAACAGACCGTTCAGCCCAACAAAGCTCGCCAGTCCTATCCACTTATTTCTTCCAAAAAAACATCAAGTCGAGTTTTGAAAGTCCCTAACGTCTTACTGTCTACCACACTACTTGGTAGCGTATTCCAAGTGTCTGTCCGTAAAGAAAAACTTCCTAATGTTTGTGCACAATTTACCGTTAACAAGTTTCCAACTGTGTCCCCGTGTTCTTGATGAACTCATTTTAAAATAACAGTCTTGATCCACTGGACTAATTCCCTTCATAATTTTAAACACTTCAATCATGTCACCTCTTAATCTTCTTTTTCTTAAACTGTAAAGGCTCAGCTCTTTTAATCTTTCCTCATAAATCATCTCCTGTAGTCCTGGAATCAGCCTAGTCGCTCTTCTCTGGACCTTCTCTTGTGCTGCTATGTCCTTTTTGTAGCCTGGAGGCCAAAACTGCACCCAGTACTCCAGATGAGGCCTCACCAGTGCGTTATAAATCAGCTTGAGCAGAACCTCCTGTGACTTGTACTCCACACATCAAGGCGCTATATAACCTGACATTCTGTTAGCCTTCTTAATGGCTTCTGAACACAGTCTGGTAGTCAATAGCTTAGAGTCCACTACGACTCCTAAATTCTTCTCATAAGGTGTACTTTTGATTTTCCGACCACCCATTGTGTATTCAAACCTAACATTTTTACTTCCTATGTGTAATACTTTACATTTACTGACATTAAATTTCATCTGCCACAAATCTGCCCAAGCCTGTTTGCTATCCAAGTCCTTCTGTGATGATATAACGGATTCCAAATTATCTGCTAATCCACCTATCTTGGTATCATCTGCAAACTTAACCATCTTGTTACTTATATTCCTATCTAAATCATTTATATATATTAAAAATAGCAGCGGCCCTAGCACTGACCCCTGCTGGTCACCACTCTTATCGTTCCATTTTATAACCCATCCAGGCAGCTCCTGGTCGTGGGGATGGAGCTGATCTCAGGAATACTGTGCTTCAGTCAGAAACCAAACCCCGAGTTAAACTTCAGTCCATTTCAGGGCATCGTTAGAAACACACCCATATCACATGCACAATACAGTTTATCAAAAGAAATAAATTCATTTGATCCTTTTGCTTTTTATGTGCATGTATGTGAGAATGCCATGGATTGCACTGAAGCCTTGTCTATAGTTGCTTCCTGTCCTATGCAGAGTGCCAGTTTAACGGTGTAGTGGAATGGCTGGATGGATGCTCGTTTGTATTTGGTTATTTAACAGTCTACCATGGTGATGTGGCATAGTGTTTAACACATTTAGGACACGTAAGTGAGTATTTTATTGTACTCTGTACATGTGGCAGCACTACTAATGCTATTTTTATAACATATTTGGTATACTCAAAGCACTTAGCAGGATTAGCGGACACTACAATTGGACCTTGGGCTGTGATTTGTGAAATGCATGGGGTTGCACAGTGGGCTTGAGGTGGCAAATAATGCAGCAGGCTTGTAGTCTGAAGACCAGTGCCTTAACTACCAGACCTCTCTACTTGCCCAGTATTTGTAGCGACCAAGTTTGGTTCCTGCTTTTTGTCACGTGGTGCTAGAGTAGGCTACAGCCAACTTTAGTGAAATTAAGCAAATTCTTTCTTAAAAAGGGCAGATGGTTCATCCGGGGTACTTTATTGGTGAGCAAAATTAAAGTTGGTCAGAACATACTGTATGTATGAATAAAAAAATACGTCAACATATATTTCTTTTTTTGCAGTGTAGTAATTTCCTGGCCTTTTTCCACCAAATTGCATAAATTAAAATGGATTAATCAAAATCTGTTGAAACAAAGTGATTCCACCTCCTCGTAACTGAAGCAACTTTGTTTTAAGCAGTTGCTTCTTTGACAGCCATCTAATACTTTAAAAGCAGTATAGCACTACTCAAAAAAGTGTGTGTGTGTTTGGGGGTGGGGTTATCTCAGATATTTTAACACAAAAATAAAGCCCCCTAGCATCTGTTGACCTGAGCAGATGCCTAGAGGCGAAGAAAGTTAAGAATTGGCTGGGGGAGTTAGAGGGTACGTGGACTATGAGGGGCTTTGTGAGAGGCGATGTCAACCACACAATTGGGATGGAGTTTCAGTGACAGCCGGGTCAGCTGTTACAACAGTGACAAACTAAACACAAAACGTCAGGCCTTGAGGCGGACCCCCCACTTCTTACAGGCCCCTTAACGTTACTTTGATACATGCTCTCACTAACTTGCTCCCTAGGTTTAAGAGGCTGGCAGTGCTGGAGTGATGCAATTGGGGGTGGGGGGGCTTACGTTCTGCTGGAGTGGATTTACATGCAACGGCCTCTGACTTTACACAGTGAAGGCCTGCGGGCAGCTGCTTGGCTTTAATGACCTTCTGCTCCTTTGCCTGTCAGAAGCTACTTATATTGGCACCAGGTGATCAGCGGCCAACTGTGCACTTATCTGTTTTTAGCTCCATTTGTTTTTCCAGCTTTTGTTTGCCTTGGTAGAGGAGCTCTGTGTGCATCCTTGTCCTGGAGGTTTCGGTCCGTAACTGCACTTGGCTTTAGCACAATAAGAAGACTGCGCTTATTTTTACATTTCTCCATTGTAGTCCTTATTCTGACTTGATGCCCAGAAAGCATTCGGGCTCTTGCCAGTGTTTTACTATTTCTCTGTGATTTGCATTGCCTTGTATTTTACTTTAGCTTGTATTTACTTATATAGAAAGGTGGCGGCTCGGTGGCGCAGTGGGTAGCGCTGCTGCCTCGCAGTTAGGAGACCCAGGTTTGGTTCCCGGGTCCTCCCTGCATGGAGTTTGCATGTTCTTCCCGTGTCTGTGTGGGTTTCCTCCGGGTACTCCGGTTTCCTCCCACAGTCCAAAGACATGCAGGTTAGGTGGATTGGCGATCCTAAATTGTCCCTAGTGTGTGTGTGTGTGTGCCCTGCGGTGGGCTGGCGCCCTGCCCGGAGTTTGTTTCCTGCCCTGTGCTGGCTGGGATTGGCTCCAGCAGACCCCCGTGACCCTGTAGTTAGGATATAGCGGGTTGGATAATGGATGGATGGACTCTGAAAGGCACTATAAATATTACTGGTTGATTTGCTATACATTCGCTTGTGTTGCTTTTCATTGAATTCTTTTGTACTGTTTAAACAAAACAGTGATGGTGTTTGGTGCAAAAGATGCTATATAAGCTAAAGACAAATTGTGTGATTTACCAGTGGCCTAGTGTCAGAGTGGGTAGCTGTTCCACTGCACCAGTGTTTTTCATTGTTTTTTCCCATGTTTTTTTTATAGGTTTTGTATACTGTAGATATTCTTCTGGATTTCTTCTCATTTTCTGACTTTAATAGTAATGGCGTTGAGGAGACCTGGAAGCAGTACATTTACATTTACATTTATTTTCTTAGCAGGAGCTTTTATCCAAAGCGACTTACAAAAGAAGTCAACCTAATCGAATAAACATCAATCTGGGGGACTGCTTGGGAACAAGTGTTACAGGACAAGATCATCACAAGTGAAAGGCTCAGAGCAAAATACAAGGTATAGTAGGTTATAAAAACCTAATATGAGTTAGACAGGAATTCTCCAAACAAGAGTCTTCAACTGCTTCTTGAACACATTGAGGAACTCGGCAGTCCAGATGGAGGTGGGCAGCTTGTTCCACCAGCTAGGAGCTGCGGAGTTAGCATCACCAGATGCCGTTTATCAGCAGAGCTGAGTGGGTGAAAAGAAGCATAAGACCTCACATGTGTCTCCATATATAAGGGTGCCTACCCATTGACTACTCTGTAGGCAAGCGTCAAGTGTTGCCAGAGGGAGCCAATGTAATGATTTGAAAACAGTATTGGCGTCAACTTAACGTTCCCACAAAAGATCACTGTAACCTCCTGATGGCCAGTTACAGTGCTCTGGTCTACCCCTTTCAGGATGGTGGTCATTATAGTAGAACAGACTGCTCCATGAAAAGAGGAAATGGAGGCTGCCTAAGACAGAAAGAAGGAAAAGTACACAGAGCTGGCAGCAGTGTGTTCACAAGCAGGATGGATGTTTTTTTTTTTTACCTATCCAGTGGATGCTGGGTGTGGAGGTGACACTGGAATATTATCATGTGGTTCCTGAAATTTCTTGGGGTCACTGGCTCCAGGAAGGGGGAAGGTTCTGACAGACCTGTTGAGCAGGTGGAATAAGGGAGCTTCTGGCTTTGGCTCAGAAGACAGAATAAAGATTTTAAAAAGCAAAGATCTTAGGGATACTATAGGGTGTAGTGGCTTCATCACCTCCAGGTGTTCTAGGACTAAAGGAGCAAAACATCATTGATGGGTGGTGCCAGGCTGATGTCCCTGCAGCCAACACAATTGCACCATTGAAGGTGTGCTAGGCAGAAATGCCCAGCAAGTGGATTCACCTGAGATTATATTTAGATATTAGATATTACCCACCTTGGCTGATTGAACACCAGGCATGCTGCTGCATTTTAAATTATTTGAAGTGGTTTGGTGACACATGCTGGTACTCCAGCCAGCAGAAAGTTGCAGTCGTCTAGCCGTGACAAGTATATAAAGAAGCTGCCGTGAGAGGAGAAAACTCAAGGTACAGTATTCACATATGGCTCAAAGACAGGGATCAGTGCTGGGGCTGCTGTTCTCTTTAGTTTATATCAAAGGACCTCCTAAATACGTACATAGTAAGCTATAGTTTTTATGTTTGCAGATGACACTACTGTATTTGGGATTCCAGATACCCTAGAGTCAGCAGTATGACTACATTTGGACCTAGATATAAAACAGAGTTGACTGTGATAAACAAAGTCTCTCTATTATAATAAAAAAATCCTGGGACAAGACAAGACTTTTTCAGAGAGATACTGTCATGTCTGAGAGACGAGACTTTGTGTCAAGAGATTTAAACCACACCCGGGGCCGGAAATAAAAGACAAAGAGTAGATGACAAAGTAGAACGTCGTAAAGAATTCAAAAACGTTGGTGCGATACACATGCAGAGCAGGTTAGAGATAATGGAAGTACGAAAGTCTTAAAAAAATTATAGTAAAGATCGCATTAGCGCAAACAAAAGGAAATTATTACTCGGTGAAATAACGGAACAGCGTAAAGAGAGTGAATATATTGTTTGGATTTAAACTTAAAGTCGGAGACTTGTAGATCGTCTAATTCGTGTTGCCATCAGGGAATAAAAAACGTGTGTTTCTTCTCGTGTATCTGCGAGAATTAAAAGATTTGTTGTTTGGTGAAAGTGAAATCCACATACGTGAGCGGCAGAGACGCGAAGTTGCTGGTGCATAGCGCAGGCCTGGGGGGTTGACGAGCGAAGCCCCCTAGTTTAATATAAATAAATCAAATGTGTTACACCCAGGATGTTAAAATATGATTACACCATGGAAAGGCCCGAAATATGAAAGTTCAGCCACAATCTCTGCCATTTTTTTCTTTTTCCTATTCCATCATGGTACATAAACTACGAGACATCAGACAGACAAGCTTCTCTTCTGTTTGTGAGGTCTAATGCACCCATGTTCCTTACTCCTCGTTGCTCCATTGTATGCATTGTACTTCAGGATGAGCATTCATTGGCTGTCAGCTCTCATGCACACCAAGTCTCAAAGGTTTGATTTTGTCGGAGAAACTCATAGAGTCACTGGGTATGTCACATTACGTGACTGCTATCATGGAAGAGTACCGTCCACTGCCTCAGACTTGCTAAGATTATGTAAATAAAGGCTACAAATTAAAATTGCTCTAAAAGTCATGTAATATGACATGCACTTAATGGTGAAAGGCTGTGAGCACAGGTCCCACTAGAGGATGTTGGGCGCTCATGCCAACCTCATGGAGTCTGTTTGTGACAGTTTGGTCAGAAACATGCACACTAGCAGCTAGCTGGAGGTCATTTTGTAGGGCTCTGGCAGTGCTCCTCCTATCGCACAAAGGAGCAGATACCGGGTTGATGTCCTTCTATGGCCTCGTACAGCTCTCCTTGTGTAATGGCTCATCTCCTGGTATCTCCTCCATGCTCTTGAGGCTAAGCTGGGTGACACAGCAAACCTTCTTGCAACGGCACGTATGGATGTAGCATCCTGGAGGAGCTGGACTACTTGTGTGTCTTGAATCGGCTGCAGGTACTGCCTCATGCTACCGGTAGTGACAAGGACACTAGCAAAATGCAAAACCAGAAAAGAATCAGTCAGGAACGATACAGAGAGAGAAATTGTTTGTGGCCACCACCTGCAAAAACATTCTCTTTTTGGGGTTGTCTTGCTGTTGCGTCTCCAGGTCACCTGTTGTCACTTCTTATTTGCACCAAAGCAGGTGAAGTTGATTCACAATCGCTCATGCTTCCTAACTGGACAGACTGATATCCCTGAAGCTTCATTTACTTGGCGTTAGACTGGGATGATTAAGTTTTCCCTTAAAATGAACGCAAAATACTGTTACAAGAATAATGACCAAACTCCCATGAAGTATCAAGCACTGTGAAGCACATAAACAAGAACCTTGAGCCGTGGAGTTTCAGGAGCTTGGGGTGCATTACCAAAGGGTGAAAGTCTCGATAACGGCTGGGCAACTCTTCAGAGCTGCTGCACAGGAGATTAAGATACTTATACATTTATACATTAAGAATGACAATAGAACAACCAGATCTAATTAATGTATACAAAAATAAACATATATAGTATGTATCTGGGCGGCACGGTGGCGCAGTGGTAGCGCTGCTGCCTCGCAGTTAGGAGACCTGGGTTCGCTTCCCAGGTCCTCCCTGCGTGGAGTCTGCATGCTCTCCCCGTGTCTGCGTGGGTTTCCTCCCACAATGCAAAGACATGCAGGTTAGGTGGATTGGTGATTCTAAATTGGCCTTAGTGTGTGCTTGGTGTTTGGGTGTGTTTGTGTGTGTCCTGCTGTGGGTTTGATTCCTGCCTTGTGCCCTGTGTTGGCTGGGATTGGCTCCAGCAGACCCCCGTGACCCTGTGTTCGGATTCAGTGGGTTGGAAAATGGATGGATGGATGGATGTCTAAAGATGAATCCAATGATAAACCTAGAGGGCTGGGGAGGACATAAGTTAATAATGCATTATTATTATTAGTCAGTCAGTCATTGTCCAACCCACTATATCCTAACACAGGGGGAGGTCACGGGGGTCTGCTGGAGCCAATCCCAGCCAGCACAGGGTGCAAGGCAGGAACAAATCCCGGGCAGGGTGCCAGCCCACCGCAGTTGTTATTATTATTATTATTATTATTGTCACAAACAATAAATGATGGGGTCAGCATGGTGGTGCAGTGGTAGCGCTGCTGCCTCACAGTAAGGAGACCAGGGTTTGCTTCTCGGGTCCTCCCTACGTGGAGTTTGCATGTTCTCCCCATGTCTGCGTGGGTTTCCTCCGGGCGCTCTGGTTTCCTCCCACAGTCCAAACACATGCAGGTTAGGTGGATTGGCGATTCTAAATTGGCCCTAGTGTGTGCTTGGTGTGTTTGCGTGTGTCCTGCTGTGGGTTTGATTCCTGCCTTGTGCCCTGTGTTGGCTGGGATTGGCTCCAGCAGATCCCCGTGACCCTGTAGTTAGGATATAGCGGGTTGGAAAATGGATGGAGGGATGGATAGTATGTATCTACATTTTATCTACACAGTCCATTTAGGAGAAGCAGTTTGATGTTATTAAAGTTAATGAAAAGATACAAAAGCTAATAAAACAGTCCACAGCAGTTTCAGTTGATTTCAGATGTAGATGAAGTTCTTGATTCCTGAATGTGAATGTTTGACCAGCTGACATGGAGGAGAGGAAGACAAAAAACTCTCATGATGGCTATAGGAGAAAAATAAACCTCTGCACAGTCATAGCCTGTTTCAAAATACTACCCAAAATTGTATGTTATACGCAAGTGTAATGTCTTAACTAAAAATTCTCTTTTGAGGATTTAAGAACTGCACACAATGTTGCAATACAATTTCACATTTCATAAACCTACAACACATGCAGCATTATGAATATACAGGTGTATACACACTACACTAAAGAAATCCCAGTAGACACTGGCAGAAACTCGCAAAGACTTTGAACTTTAACCCCTGAGATTCTGAGTTCAAATCCCACCACTGACACCATGTTACCCTGAGCAAGTCACTTCACCTGCCTGTGCTCCAACTGGAAACACAAAAGAAATGTTACCAATTGTATCTTATACGTTGTAACTCACCTTGGATAAAGGCGTCAGCCAAATAAGTAAATGTAAATGTGTAAAATTACAAAGTGGGGTACATATTAATGAAAGATAAAGGAGTATGATAACCTTTGCAGATCAAGAGTGGCTAAAGAACAAACTACAGATGAGGGGATAAAATAATTAAACATGGTGAGCCGGGAGAGCTTCAGATTAGCTAATAATGAACAGTGAAGTAGTGACAGTTGACTTGCATCAAATTACAGGGAATGTGTGGAGCAGAAAGAACAGGTGGAGTCTGGATA
Source organism: Polypterus bichir lapradei (assembly GCA_026402145.1). Lineage (NCBI taxonomy): Eukaryota > Metazoa > Chordata > Cladistia > Polypteriformes > Polypteridae > Polypterus > Polypterus bichir. The sequence goes on along the minus strand of JANRMT010062852.1, from coordinate 27,774,431 downwards.
TGAATAGCGAGACAGGTGGAGCCCAGAAATAAACCTGCTGTCTGGGAAGAAAGCGCCAATGAGTAGCAGAAAGATGAAGACGTGTTTAAGAAGAGGCAGAGACGAGCGTTGGAGTGGCTTGGTGGCCAGCATCAGAAGACTTCACATGCTTATCTTGGATTGTTGGGAAAAACAGATTTACTGTATAAGGGATTAACAGGGTTTTAAATACAGTGGTAGGGAAGTATAGTATACGTAGTATAGTATGAGCAACTCCCATATTTGTTACATGAAGGAGCCCTGCTATATGCTGTTTTGCTTATACAAGACTGATTACTAGTGACAGTTAACAAGTTTGCATGTACTTCAGTAACCCAATTATTCACAGAAACCTGATTTGTAAAATTTTTTTTAATTCTAATTAGAGAAATCTGGCTATTGGCCTCTGAGAAACTTGATTAAAAGAGGTAGATTTCTCCAAAGATTATTGAATATGTGGCCATGTAAACCCTTAACCAGGTTGCTGTTTTGGATTTTGTGGTCTTTGCAAGTCCACTGCAGTCTGTCAGCCTGTGCGTGTATTTGTTTCACACACGCTTTCAACAGATGTGGATAGAAGGGTCCACACAATACATTTCCAGAAGCAAATGTTCTACCGATCATGTTATTTCCTCTTCTGGTATTTCAGAAATCATTAAATGTATGTTCATTAGCTGAATGTATAGTGCTAAACCTAGCAACACAATCTCGAGAGCAGTAGGTTAATAAAAGTAACATACGTTAAATAGTTCAAATACCTTTTAAAGTAATGAGTCCCCTAGTAAGTAAAATACCCACATTGTTATTATTCCAGTAGCACTGGGTGTGAGGCATGAAGCACATGTACTGGTGTGCCACTCTTTTGGAGGGCTCAATCAACAACAACAACAACATTTATTTCTATAGCACATTTCATAAAAACAATGCAGCTCAAAGTGCTTTACATGATGAAGAGAGAGAAAAAAGACAAAATAAATAAGAATTAAAATTAGGGAACACTAATTAACATAGAATAAAAGTAAGGTCCGATGGCCTGGGAGGACATCAAAAAACAAAAAAAAACTCCAGACTGCTGGAGATAAAAATAAAATCTGCAGGGGTCCTGAGGCCACAAGACCACCCAGCCCCCTCTAGGCATTCTACCTGACATAAATGACCTCAATCAGTCCTCATGGTATTCAGGACTTCTGGCCTTTAATCCATCAATGTAGGGACTGCACGGTGCTTTGATCAGGTGGTGGGGGTGCAGATCTTCACCACAGAAAACTGGAAAAAGAACATCAGAGAAAGTAGGGGTTAGTATGGATTTTGGAGCCACCATGAATGATAATGATAATTAATTGAATACAGGCCAAAAGTTTGGACACACCTCCTCATTCAATGTGTTTTCTTTATTTTCATGACCATTTACAGCACTCCATCACTCTCCTTCTTGGTCAAATAGCCCTTACACAGCCTGGAGGTGTGTTTGGGGTCATCGTCCTGTTGAAAAATAAATGATCGTCCAACTAACCTGACTTCTCCACAACACAACTGCTGGTCCCAACCCCATTGATAAAGCAAGAAATTCCACTAAATAACCCTGATAAGGCACACCTGTGAAGTGAAAACCATTTCAGGTGACTACCTGTTGAAGCTCATCGAGAGAATGCTAAGAGTGTGCAAAGCAGTAATCAGAGCAAAGGGTGGCTATTTTGAAGAAACTAGAATATAAAACATGTTTTCAGTTATTTCACCTTTTATTGTTAAGTACATAACTCCACATGTGTTCATTCATAGTTTTGATGCCTTCAGTCATGAAAATAAAGAAAACACATTGAATGAGGAGGTGTGTCCAAACTTTTGGCCTGTACTGTATACAGAGCATCAGGATTAAACTAAAATGAAGCTATGAGGAAGCCATGTTAAACTAATGTGTTTTCAGCAGTTTTTTAAAATTCTCCACCGTATTAGCCTGGTAAATTTCTGTCGGTCAGCTATTCCAGATTTTAGGTGCATAACAGCAGAAGGCCGCCTCACCATTTCTTTTAAGTTTAGCTCTTGGAATTCTAATCAGACCCTCATTTGAAGATCTAAGGTTACGATTTGGAGTGTAAGGTGAGAGGCAATCTAAGATATAAGATGGAGCAGATTATTTAAGGCTTTGTAAACCATCAGCAGTATTTTAAAGTCAATTCTGAATGACACAGGTAGCCAATGTAGTGACATCAAAACTGGAGAGATGTGCTCGGATTTTCTTTTCCTAGTTAAGATTCTAGCAGCTGCATTCTGCACTCATTGCAATCGATTGATATCTTAAGATTAGCTAACATTAGCCAATTGCACAGTCAAGTAGAAAAGAGTATGCTGTGTGCAAAACCGCTGATTTGACTAAACGTATTTATAAAAATACAAGAAATGAAGACAGGCATCATGCTTATTTTCAAATTCACGGTGGACGACGATGACGTTGAAATCCTTTTTGCACATTTTAATGATGTCGGAGCGCTTTGCCAAAGGAGAACTCCAGAAGATTACTTGTGCATGTAAATGTGGATTATTCACAAATCAGACTGCTCAAAAGAAATGAGTGTCTCAGTAAAACCCATCCCGTCACCAAATATAAGTCATGGGTTGACCCTGAAAACAATTTTAGGTAGAACATGTTTTTCCTAAATTGACAATTTCTAAAATCATGCTGTTTTTGAGGATGGAATATTAATGAGAAACAGAGGAAAAATCAACTGTGCAGTAAAATAATTGAAGTTTAGTGAATCAACCACATCCGGCGTTCTGTGTGTGTGTCTCTGATGCTTTTTTTTCCCAGCTTGTTTAATGTTAGCTTTTACAAAGTTCTGCAAAAAAAGTTTGGTGTTTTTCAGAAGACAAAGAATATCCTGAAAATCCCCAGCCACAGCAAGTAAGACTCATTCACTTCTTCTCAAGGTAAGGAAAACGGCTTTGTTATTCAGCTCAATTTTGTGAACTTTTGTATAGCACTCTTTGTGGAGTTCAGCCTCAGAGTGCTTAAGCAAATTTCCAGTCCCTGCATAATGTAATGGCAGACATAGTTGAGCCATGCAGGATTTATGTAGACAACTGTCATTGTTTAAGTGCCAGTTTATAATTATATTTATTTATCAAATTACTGGTGACTTGTAATACCTTTAATTGTTTACCTAAGTAGTTCTGAGGGAAATTTTAATGAACCTTGATTTCCCTAAGCAGGTTTAATTATTTCTTATGGGTGTTTCACATGGCCCATACTGTGCATTCCAAATTTGTATTTGGCTATGAGGGTGGGCATGTGCATGAGTTGGCTCTGAGATTATTTTATCAGAGAGTCTAAAACACACTCACAGCTGTTTATCCATCCATCCATTATCCTAACACAGGGTCACGGGGGTCTGCTGTAGCCAATCCCAGCCAGCACAGTGCACAAGGCAGGAAACAAACCCTGGGCAGGGCGCCAGCCCACCACAGGACACACACACACACACACCAAGCACATGTTAGGGACAATTTAGGATCGCCAGTGCACCTAACCTGCATGTCTTTGGACTGTGGGAGGAAATCCACGCAGACACGGGGAGAACATGCAAACTCCACGCAGGGAAGACCCAAGAAGCGAACCCACTACGAGGCAACAGCACTACCACTGTGCCACAGCTTTTTATAAAAGCATACAACCTATAAATATACATTTCTTTTTCTAGAAAATGCTGAGTTTCTTTTTTTCCAGTAGTATATTTATATGCACTGTCATATGAGGGCAGCATGGTGGCACAGTGGTAACTCTGCTGCCTCACGGTAAGGAGGCCAGGGTTCGTGTCTTGTGTCCTCCCTGCATGGAGTTTGCATGTTCTCCCCGTGTCTGCGTGGGTTTCCTCCCACAGTCCAAAGACATGCAGGTTAGGTGCGTTGGCGGTCCTAAACTGACCCTAGCGTGTGGTTGCGAGGTGTCTGTGTGTGTTTTCCCTGTGAGGCATCCTGTCCAGGGTTTGTTATTGCCTTGCACACTATGCTGGCTCTAGCACCCCCTGTGACCCTGTTCAAGATAAAATGGGTTAGAAAATGATTGACTAACAGTCGTGTGAAAAAGTTAGTACAACCCGACACCATGAAATGTTTTTTTCTGTTTTAACACACGTGGACATATCAAGATCTGATGTTCATTTAAACAGTATCATTAGATAAAGGTGATGCAATATACCAAACATTGTGCCACATTTAGATTTTGCAGTCCATTGCACAATTTAAATAAACATAAATGCAAACACTGCATGTGCAAAGAGTAAGTGCAACACTCCCTTTATCATCACTTCAGAATCCTAAAATTAGAATCAGGTGCACCAGAGGAGGTGTAAATGATCAGAACATCATTAGAGAGGATTTTATTCTGACCCTGTCTTATTTACACCTCAGACTTTTGATTTGGCTTGCTCTTTGTTGTTGAAGTGTGTGTTATCACCATACTAAGATCAAAAGAGCTCTCTCAGGCCTTCAGAAAAAGGTCATAGATGTCTTTGAAGCTTTCATATCTACATCACATCCGGAAAGTATTCACAGCGCATCACTTTTCCCACATTTTGTTATGTTACAGCCTTATTCCAAAATGGATTAAATTAATTTTTTTCCTCAGAATTCTACACACAACACCCCATAATGACAACGTGAAAAAAGTTTACTTGAGGTTTTTGCAAATTTATTAAAAATAAAAAGACTGAGAAATCACATGTACATAAGTATTCACAACCTTTGCTCAGTACTTTGTCGATGCACCTTTGGCAGGAATTACAGCCTCAAATCTTTTTGAATATGATACCACAAGCTTGGCACACCTATCCTTAGCCAGTTTTGCCCATTCCTCCTTGCAGCACCTCTCAAGCTCCATAAGGTTGGATGGGAAGCGTCAGCACACAGCCATTTAAAGATCTCTCCAGAGATGTTCAATCGGATTCAAGTCTGGGGTCTGGCTGGGCCACTCAAGGACATTCACAGAGTTGTCCTGAAGCCACTCCTTTGATATCTTGGCTGTGTGCTTAGGGTCGTTGTCCTGCTGAAAGATGAACCGTCGCCCCAGTCTGAGGTCAAGAGCGCTCTGGAGCAGGTTTTCATCCAGGATGTCTCTGTACATTGCTGCAGTCATCTTTCCCTTTATCCTGACTAGTCTCCCAGTTCCTGCCGCTGAAAAACATCCCCACAGCATGATGCTGCCACCACTATGCTTCACTGTAGGGATGGTATTGGCCTGGTGATGAGCGGTGCCTGGTTTCCTCCAAATGTGATGCCTGCCATTCACACCAAAGAGTTCAATCTTTGTCTCAACAGGCCAGAGAATTTTGTTTCTCATGGTCTGAGAGTCCTTCAGGTGCCTTTTGGCAAACTCCAGGTGGGCTGCCATGTGCCTTTTACTAAGGAGTGGCTTCCGTCTGGCCACTCTACCATACAGGCCTGATTGGTGGATTGCTGCAGAGATGGTTATCCTTCTAGAAGGTTCTCCTCTCTCCACAGAGGACCTCTGGAGCTCTGACAGAGTGACCATTGGGTTCTTGGTCACCTAAGGCCCTTGTCCCCCGATCGCTCAGTTTAGATGGCTGGCCACCTCTAGGAAGAGTCCTGGTGGTTTCGAACTTCTTCCACTTACGGATGATGGAGGCCACTCTGCTCATTGGGACCTTCAAAGCAGCAGAAATTTTTCTGTAACCTTCCCCAGATTTGTGCCTCGAGACAATCCTGTCTCGGAGGTCTACAGACAATTCCTTTGACTTCATGCTTGGTTTGTGCTCTGACATGAACTGTCAACTGTGGGACCTTATATAGACAGGTGTGTGCCTTTCCAAATCATGTCCAATCAACTGAATTTACCACAGGTGGACTCCAATTAACCTGCAGAAACATCTCAAGGATGATCAGGGGAAACAGGATGCACCTGAGCTCAATTTTGAGCTTCATGGCAAAGGCTGTGAATACTTATGTACACGTGCTTTCTCAATTTTTTTATTTTTAATAAATTTGCAACAATCTCAAGTAATCTTTTTTCACGTTGTCATTATGGGGTGTTGTGTGCAGAATTTTGAGGAAAAAAATGAATTTAATCCATTTTGGAATAAGGTTGTAACATAACAAAATGTGGGAAAAGTGATGCGCTGTGAATACTTTCTGGATGCATTGTATCTATTTATCTATAATATAGTGCCTTTCATATCTATCTATCTATTATATAGTGCCTTTCATATCTTTCTGTCTAATCTATTATATAGTGCCTTTCATATCTATGCAATCTATCTATAATATAGTGCCTTTTATCTGTCTATCTATCTATCATGTAATGCCTTTATACTTTCTGTTAATCAGCAGGTTACTTTTTTTTTTGCAGACTCTTATAAGTTAATTGTAAAACTTATCTGACCCAGCGTGAGTGATTATGAGTGTGTGTTTCAGTTGATTTGCCCCATACTAGATGTTTAGTTTCAGCCCTGTGTTGGATGTTGTTGAGTTGATAAATGCGACTCATAGATGGACACGTTGAGTAAAAATTGCTTAAAAAGTTTGATCCAAGATCAACTTAAAAAGAGATAAAAACAAAATCAGATCAGCGTGGTGATGCAGTGATTAGCCCTGCTGCCTGACATCTCCAGAGGGCTCTGTTTGATTCTTGTGTGCAGGCCCTGCCCGTATGGAGTTTACACCTTCTCCTTTTATCGCTTTGCTTTTTCTCAGGGTGCTCCAGTTTTCGTTCCACACTCTAATGGTGTGCTTGTCTGGTTACTTGGTATTTCTAGATTGGCCTGGTATGACACAGTGTGGATGAGGCTACAGACCTTGTGCCAAATGCTCTTTGATTCCTGCCACCCTAGATGGAATAAGCAAGTTACAATAAAAATGGATAGATAACAAAATTTACTGGAAGGAACACCAATGGAAGTCAATAGGGTTTAATTTACAAAGTAACAAAAGCAGAACAAAACCGCCATTTCCGCATGTAGCTGAGCTGAGCTTAAGCACAGCAGTCATTCACACTGTACAAATCGGGCCTCTGTCTTTGTCCCTTTTTACCAGTTTAGATGATTTCCCCAATTTTCTGACCAAAACTCTTCTCACTCGCTCGGTGCGCTCCTTCTACTCAGACCCTGGACTCATTCCGCCCCATCTTTCTCCTTGACAGTGAGCATTTCGCTCAAGCCGCCTTGACTCCAGTAAGGAGCCAGATGGGGTTTGCTTGTCTGAAATCCCCCACTCACCAGTGAGGTGCTTCTGAAGACCAGGGGCTAAGGGGCCACACTGCCATCTGGTGGCCTCTTTTTCCTTTTTCGTAGAGCTCTTATGGATGGTGTATTTTCAGCAGTTTGAGCAAAACTGCAAAAGTATGCTTCACTCCTTCTTTTCTTTGTAGATACTGAACAGAGCCATTTATGCACAAAGATTTTAAATCTGTCCATTTATCCGTTTCAGTTCAGTATTACTCATTTCCAATTTGGGTTTCAGGGTCTTGTTAATGTGACCTGCATATACATTTATTAATAATGTAAGATATTAAAATACCATTCTTGTAATCCAAGCACTGTACTAGAAACACAATCCAGATACAGCACAGTTTTATGAAAATAAAGGATTTCATTTGTGTAAATAAAGAATACTGTGTGACGCATTCATATGTTCCAGGTAATGTGGCATTTCATGGTGTGTGGCTTGATTTATTACACTCTATTTTATTTTACAGATAAGTGCTGTAAAAAAATAAATTGAAATATGGTTGTTGAGTGTGTGTGGTCCCTGCTGGGATGGTAAATGATATCAGATGTGTGTCTACCTAAATTATATTACCCATATGAAATTATAAAGGAATAGTACCTCATCTACACTTTATTAGTGGAGTTTGCATTTTGCTGAAACACCCCGAGTCAGATTTCAGGACTATTTAGACGCCTCTTTAAGATTTATCGGTTTTCTGTAAAATAAATAGACTTTCACATTTTGAATCCAAACTCTTTTCCAGTAATTTATTTATGTATTTCTGCAATTCATTTTTATGTACACATATAGCACCCTCCATAATGTTTAGGACAAAGACACATTTTTCTTGATTCACCCCTCTGCTCCATAGTTTAAAATGACAAATCATACAATTCATACGTGCCTAAAGTGCACATTGCAGACTGGTTTGAGGGTATTTGCGTACATTTTAGTCACCGCATGTAGAAGTGACAATGCCTTTCCTACTTGGTCCCCCCATTTCAGGGCACCATAATGTTTGGGGCACAGCAGTGGCAGGTCAACCTCCTCTATTGCTCCTCCGCCAATACCTACACTGACTACCAGTCTGGAGGAGATAGAGGCTTGGATGAGGCTCAACTTCCTTCAGCTGAACAGATCAAAAACAGAAGCCATCTTAGTTGGTACACCGCACCATCTCCGTTCTTCTACCATCACCAGTATCACTTTCTCTGGACTAAATATCCCTCTTTCCACATCTGTTACCAATTTGGGTGTTAAAATGGCCTCACAACTCACCTTTGACACCCACATCAAACACCTCTGTGTATCATCTTTTTACCACCTCAAGAACATCACCAAACTACGCCCAACACTCACCCTGGTAGATGCAGAGAAGCTCGTCCATGCCTTTGTCTCTTCCAGGCTGGATTACTGTAATGCGCTCCTCATCGGGATTCCCGGTAAGAGTATCCAGAGACTTCAGTATATTCAGAACAGCGCTGCCAGGATCCCGATGAGGGTGCGACAGCACCAACACATTACTCCCATCCTGAAAACTCTTCCTTGGCTCCCTGTCCAGCTCAGAATAGAGTACAAGGTCTCCCTTCTCACCCATCAGTGCATTTATGGACATGCCCCTCTTACATACTGGAACTTCTCACTCCTTATACTTCCTCGCGCTCCCTCTGCTCTGTACACATAAACACCCTCCAAGTCCCCAGAACCAAGCTCAGCAGTATGGGTGACAGGGCCTTTTCATCTGTGGCGCCGAGGCTGTGGAACGCCCTCCCTGATTACCTGAGAGCCCCACAGTCGACTGATGTTTTTAAACGAAACCTAAAAACTCATCTCTTTAGAAAGACTTTTTGTTAAAGTATTTTTTATAGACTCTTATTTTTGACTCTGTAGCACTTTGAGATTGCTAAAATATAAAGTGCAATACAAATAACATTTATTATTTATTATTATACAGTAGGTCTATTAAAGCCATCATATTTAGCACTTTGTCGCATATCCCTCACATGCAATGACTGCTTGACGTCCGTGACTCATAGACATCACCAGGTGCTGAAGATCCTTTCTCGTGATGCTCTACCAAGCCTCTAATGCAGCCATCTTCAGCTCCTGCTTGTTTTGGGGGCTTGCCCCTTTCAGTTTTCTCTTTCTTCAGCATATGCAAGGTCTGCTCAGTTGGATTTAAATCAGATGACTGGCTTGGCCATTCAAAAATATTCTTTTTTTTAGCTTTGCAAAACTCCGGTGTTGCCTCAACAGTGTATTTCAGATGATTATCTTGTTGAAGTGCAGTCCAATGAGTTTGGAGGTATTGACTGGACATGAGCAGACCAGATGTTTCTGTACACCTCAGAATTCATTGTGCCACTGCCTTCAGCAGTTCCATCATCAAGGAAGAGAAGTGTGCCAGGACCTGTGGCTGCCACAACACTCCTGCCGCCATATTTAACAGATGAGGTGGTCTGCTTTGGATCTTGGGCAGTTCCTTCTCATCTCCACACTTTGCTCTTGTCATCACTCTGATTAGGTTCATCTTTGTCTCTTCTGTCCACAAGACCTTTTTCCAGAATCCCGCAGGCTCTTTTAAGTCCTTTTTTGCAAACTGTAATCTGGCCATCCTGTTTTTGCGGCTTACTAGTGGTTTGCGTCTTGCAGTGTGGCCTTTATATTAATATTCATGAAGTCTTCTGCTGATAGTCGTCTCTGACTCACACATCTGCCTCCTGAAAAACTGTCCATGAACTCTCAGACAGGCGTTTGGGGGCTTACTCTTTGCCATAATGAGAATTCATCTGTCCTCAGCTTCCTTGGCCTAGCAGTCCCTTAGTGATTCCTGAGTTCACCAGTGTGTTCTTTCTTCTTCGTGATATTCCAGACAGTTGATTTTGGTCCTCCTAAGGTCTTATCGATGTCTCCAATGGTTTTATTCTTGTTTTTCAGCCTCATAATGGCTTCTTTGACTGTCATTGGCACAGCTCTTGTCCTCAAGTTGAACAAGAGCAAATACAAACTCCAAAGGGTAGAAGCCATCCGAGGTATCTTATGAAGCAATGAAACCCACCTGAGGTGGTCACAAAAACCTGTGATGCTAACTGTCCCAAACATTATGGTGCCCTGAAACGGGGAGGATGATGTAGAATAAGTGTTGTTATTTCTAAATGATGAGATTGAAATGTATCGAAATCCCCTTAAATGAGAGTCTGCAATATGCACTTTAATCACGAGGTCAGAATTGTTTGACTTGTAATGTTAAACTGTGGAACAGAGGAGTACATCATGGGTAAAAGTGTCTTTGTCCCAAACATCATGGAGGCCACTGTATTCAAGTAAATATAGCATAACTTATTGATGGGGGATCCTATATCTGCCACCTTAACGCTAAAAAAAAAAAAATTGGTTTATTTAACAAAACAAAATTACACAATATCCCATTTATAGTTGCAAACCCATCCTAGTTGTAACATGCATAAAACAGAAAGGTGCCACATCAGCACAGGGGACATTTTGGCAGACCCGCATACAGCAGTCTCTGCATTACTTTAAAAGTAATTGGATCACAGACGAGACAAACAAAGAAGTTTATTGTTAGAAGAAAGTTAAACAGGACAGTTTAAGTAGCTTTGTTTTGAATTATTTTGACTCCAGTGTCTGGTTAAGTGTCTTGGTTTGAACACTTGCTTGAGTTAGGTCTTCTGGCATTTTCTACCCCAGCCTGTTTAAAAACAACACACTTCCTTGTTCTTTTTTGTTCTGTTAATTTCTCTGAAAATATTTGCATGTCTTTTCTAAGAAGTATGACTTCTGTGGTGATTCCTGTGATGGCCAGCAGCCATTACCAGCTGCACTTCTGAACAGGTCATCCACCTGAACCTGAGCAAGTTCAGGCCTGGCGAGTACTTGGATGGGAAACCATCAAGAAAAAGCTTAGCTTGTTGCTGAGGTGCTTCTTCCCTTGTGGACTGTGCATGGTTCCCAATACCCCAGTGCAGTGGCAGGGACACTTTACTGTGAAAAATGCCACACCTTCCTTCAGATGAAATTGTACAATCAAGGCTGTCAGTGGCACCCTTTGAAAAAAGTCCCAGCTAAATTGCTCACCATGGCCTAGTCATTGTGGCCTCCTAATCATCGCCTGTCTCTAATTGTCTCACCTTCTATGTCACCACTTCACCATCTAATAGATAATACATGATGAGTGTACTGACACAGGAATGGCTGCCGTCAGATCACCCAGGTGTTTGCTGCACATTGGTGGTGGTGGTGGTGCTTGAAGTGGCTCCACACTGCCTATGTAAAGTGCTCTACACAGGTTACTAAAAGAGCTACATAAAGGCACTTCTGGGAGGTTACAACAATATTACTGTCACTCATCCTCATTTTCCCATGGTGGTATTTGAGGAATAAGTTCATAAAGTCATGAAGAGTGTTAGGCCTGTCATCTTGGATATGCAACAGCTCTGCTTCTTAAAGTCTTGCAGGTCTTGAAAATTAGAACATTAGAACACACTAGACGAGAACAGGCCATTCAGCCCAACAAAGCTCGCCAGTCCTATCCACTTGTTTCCTCCAAGAAAACATCAAGTCGAGTTTTGAAAGTCCCTAACGTCTTACTGTCTACCACACTACTTGGTAGCCTATTCCAAGTGTCTATCGTTCTTTGTGTAAAGAAAAACTTCCTAATGTTTGTGCGAAATTTACCCTTAGCAAGTTTCCAACTGTGTCCCCGTGTTCTTGATGAACTCATTTTAAAGTCACAGTCTCGATCCACTGGACTAATTCCCTTCATAATTTTAAACACTTCAGTCAGGTCTCCTCTTAATCTTCTTTTGCTTAAACTGTAAAGGTTCAGCTCTTTTAATATTTCCTCATAATTCAACCCCTGTAGCCCTGGAATCAGCCTAGTTGCTCTTCTCTGGACCTTTTCTAGTGCTGCTATGTCCTTTTTGTAGCCTGGAGACCAAAACTGCACACAGTGCTTAAGATGAGGTCTCACCAGTGTGTTATAAAGCACCTTGAGCAGAACCTCCTGTGACTTGTACTCCACACATCAAGGCGCTATATAACCTAACATTCTGTTAGCCTTTCATAATGGCTTCTGAACACTGTCGGGAAGTTGATAGCTTAGAGTCCACTATGACTCCTAAATCCTTCTCATAAAGTGTACTCTCGATTTTCCGACCGCCCATTGTGTATTCAAATCTCACATTTTTACTTCCTATGTGTAATTCTTTACATTTACTGACATTCATTTTTTATACTATTTATATGTGCCATATACTATATGTATGGTATTAAGGTCATTTTAACATCTAGTAGTAGTTGTAGTTTAGTGCAGTGAAAGTGTTACTTCAATGCCCCACCAACATACAATGTGCCGCAGTCTCTGACACCATGATAAATAAAAAATGTCTTAAAATACAGAACTACATTTCATTTAGTAAAACGCACAAATCAGTTCCTCCTGATGTTTCTTTGCTCTGTTTCCATACCACTTGTACCGTGGCGTCTACTGCAGTGGTGTCATTAGGGTTGGTGCCACCCAGTGTGGTAACCAAGGCCAGATTAAGACCCCACAGGCCCTTGGGTGGCTTGATGAGCACATCTCCTTCACTGAGAGTTGATCGTACTTTGCAATGCAGCATGTGGACATGCAGCCATTTTCACGCACTGTGTAATTCTCACTGTTAAAGACACGTAGTCACTCAGTTGTTTCATCGAGATGGGTATAGGGTTCACCTTGGTGATTTCAGCCTGAAACACTTTACAGAAATTTTATAGTTGGTCATTTGGGTTTCCCCCCTCGCTGACTCTGTGATGCCCCCTGGTCTTTTTTTTAATAATGAATCAGAGAGCATTGTCTCATAATCAAGCATAAATGGTCACAAAATGTCAGTCTTTAACATCTTGCTGTTGAGGCACAATCAAAGGGTTATTATGAGCTAAACTTGCAGCGGTGGGCAACGTCAGTCCTGGAGGGCCGCAGTGGCTGCAGGTTTTTGTTCCAACCCAGTTGCTTTCTAAGAAGCACGTATTGCTCAAGTAACACTTGTGCTTCACTTTAGTTGCCTCTCTCGTTACGATTCTGAACCCTTATTGCTTGTTTTAGTCTCAAACAGCTGTTCTTTTGGTTTTTAATGGCTTTTTATTAGCAATAAGATTCAAATGACAAAACAATGCAGCTTTTCTCCATTTGGCTTGTTACCATTTACACCAGTGTGTATTTATCATGCACTAGTGGCTTTAATTAAATACTTGGAAGGAAAGTGAAGAGAAAAAAGTGAAAGATTGAGTATTACTCCATTTTAGCCTTCAAATTATTTGGATGATATCCTTACAAAGTGGAAGAACATCTAGGATACGAGAATAACCTAACTTGGCAGAGTTAAAGCACTAACAAGCCATGAAATTAAATTATTGGCAAGGATTGTTTTCTAATTAAGCAACTGGGTTAGAGGAAAACCCTGCAGCCTCTGCGGCACTCCAGGACTGACGTTGCCCACCCCTGAAAAGCAACTACGGGGATTGGGTGTGATTCAGGAAGATAAAAAAGTATAGTCAGAAACAAGCAAGGGTCAATGCCAGAGAGGCACACTAATGAGGTTAAACACCACCAGGGCTACACAAAGTCAAAAGGCCAGACCAAAATGAAGCCAACACTAGGGCCTGTTTGGGAGGAGAAGCTCACTATCAGTAAAAATGAGGTTGTTTGGAATATCCACTGATGGATACCGAGCACAGTGTTGGCCACCATATTTATATGGCAAGTGTCAGTGAGGCCACTGAACCAAACCCTGGAGAATGAGAAAAGGGTAACAAATGTGATAACATGTGGCTGAATGGGTGTCTAGTGAAATAAAAAATAAAGAAAGACAGTAACAAAAAGAAAAAGCTTTAAAACAAAAACTAAGAAAAAATAACATCAGGAATGAAATCTTCACATGTAAAAGCCCAAAGTAGACAAACACACACATAGAATTGAACACCTGACACAATAAGTCAGTAACAGAATAGGCCATTTTATCACTTATTTGTGAATTTCCCCTTGGGATTAATAAAGTATCTATCTGTCTGTCTATCTATCCATCCATCCATCCATCCATTATCCAACCCGCTATATCCTAACTACAGGGTCGCAGGGGTCTGCTGGAGTCTATTTCTAAATATTTTAACTTCTGCAATCTTGCACACTAAATAAAATTATAAATACATCAATAACAGCCTAAAATGCTACAACTAAAATTATCTACGTGAGGTCCATGGCTGCTGTGGTTAGCAGTACCGCCTCACTGACCCTGCAGGTTGTCTGTGTTGCCTTCATAGATCCTCACGGTTGTCTATGTGGCTTTTTTTTCTCCAGGTACTCTGTATAGTTCACCCACATCTCAAAGACCATCATGTTAAGCTGACTGGTGACACTAAACTGGTTACATACTGAACCTGCGACCCACCAGAACCATACTCGAGGACTCCTGCTGTAGCATAGGCTGTGATGTGTGTGTATATACTACCAGTAAGAGAGCAGCAGCGGCGCTCAAAGCCAATCTGTAGCTCTAGGCGTGGTGGACGGGTGGCGCCTCCAATGTCCATAGTGTTTAGTCGGTATTATTAGACTTCAACAATGGGTTGGGGGGATCCAACCTCAGTGCCAGTAGCATGCACTCCTTCACATGACGCCCCTTTGTGAATACATCGTGGACTTTAAACCCAGAGATACGCAGATGGATGAGCCTGTGATGTCCTGGATGATGGACTAGCTGTTAGGCAGACCACAGTTTGTGAGACTCAAGGACTGTGAGCAACACTGGAGCACCACAAGGAGCAGGCCTGTCTGCTGTTTACTCTGTACACCTCCAACTATAAGTATAACAGCAGGTCGTGTCACTTGCAATGATTCTGCACTTACAGTATGTGGTGTACTGTATTAATAAGGGGGGGAGACAGAGGAGAGGAGTCAGGTGGTGTAAAGAGAACTGTCTACAACTTAACATCAGCAAAACCAAGGAACTGCTTATTGCCTTTCATCACACCAAAGAGCCTCTGTGTCTGGTGACTGTTTAAGGAGTGGATGTAGCGGTGGTACACTACACATTCATGACAGGCTGGACTGGTCTCAGAACACAGAAACAAGTATATAAGAAAATGGCAGAGCAGGTTCTTTTTCCTTAGGAAACTGTGTTCCTTTAATGTGGGAAGTGACATCCTTTACATCTTGTATACCTCTGCGTTGGGATGGTAACATCACTTCAAGAGAGGCCCACCGAATCAACAAGCTAATCAAAATGGCAGGCTCAATTAAGTGATACACTCTGGACCATGGAGGTCGTAGTAAAGGAGATAATTCTAACAAAACTGAGTGCGGCACAATCCTTTCTCTGACACACCAACGCTGAGGACTTTCAACCAACAAATTGTTTGGCAGAAGTGTGTCAAGAAACATTACTGGGGCTCTTTTATACCAACAGCAATACGCCTGCATAATGCCTCACTAGGACTGCCAAGTAAGAAGTTTCCTTTTTTTATATACAGGTAGTCCCCCCAGACTACGGACATCCGACCTACGAATTACAAATGAGGACGCAGCTGTGATGCATGCACCTCAGTAACTGCCACTCCGTCGTCTTCGGCCTGGGGATGCTGTAAGCGGTGGCTGGAGGGGGGCGATTTCGCTGCTCGTGCAGTGTAGTGTCCCTCGGGCGGCTCCCGGCGGCAAGCGGTGACCCGTGGTCCATAGTCACCGGGGCCACAGCTACGGATGATGGTTCGCTGCCCGCCCACTACGCTGCCGCAGCTACTGCTCCTGACTGGACGCAGGCTGGATGGAGTGGAGGGGGGTGTTTCACTGCCTGCCCAGCACACACGGCTGGTAATGCTGCAAGCGGTGACCCGGTTATGGCTGAACAGAGGCCATTGAGGGTGAACAGGGCGGCGGGGGTAGCAGTGCCTCGGATGAGTGCCTGTAGAATTGGGGTTAGGCGATTCACTACCCGCCTTTGGCCGCACCGTGTTTGTTCTCAGTGGGCGGACACTGCAGGCAGCATACTGTAATGGAGGTGACTGTGTGGTGCGCTGGTGGTGAACCCCCCCCTTGCCGCCCCCAGTCATTCTCAATAGTAAGTCTGCTTGTACTGTTACGCACATAGCAGGAAGCTGTCTCTTGTCAGTACATCAGACGTGTTGACGACGGGTGCCTTCCTGCTGTGATAGCGTGTACAGTGCTGTGCAGAAGAACTCATCTTAACCTTTTGTCGTCACCCTTCATGAATGTCTCTGAAACACAAATCTGATGCAAGTGCTGGTGATACAGTAAAGAAGAGAAAAACCATCACCATGGAAAATAAAGTAGAAATAATAAAAAGGCCAGAGAGAAGTGAAACTCCATCAATCATTAGCAGAGCTCTTGGTTACAGTCAGTCAACAAATGCATTTATTAAATTTAGGTACCTGTTCTGACTTACATACAAATTCAACTTAAGTACAAACCTACAGTCCCTATCTCGCATGTAACCCGGGGACTGCCTGGTGTCTGTTCAGACTACAGTGTGTGTGTATACACCTATTTATGTATTTATTTATTTAAACAACTTCTGTAAAAAGCCAAACAAATATAGTTTTATCTATATATCTGTCTATCTGTGGTCTCAGTCTATGGCAGGACTTATTTACATATAGTAGCTACAGCGTAGGCGCGATGCAGAAGTATAAACGAGTCTTCTGCCTATCAGAGGCAGGCATACGCTATGCTAGTGGTTGTCAGCTGTGATTTCCATAGCTGGTAGGTGAAAGACAAGGGAACACACAAAAAAGGGGAAAGAAATGGGCCTTAAAAGAACCGTTGCTTACACTTAGGCCAAACTTGATCCTCCATCCTGCGCTGTGCTTCATTTCCACCATCCTGTACCAGAGAGACCCTTCTGTGAGACTCCTGTCTCTCCCCGCTGGTGTGTTCACTTCTTCCATGCCCACTACCTGTGCCAATTCGAAGTCTCTCACTGCTCACATGGGCCCCAAGGTAAATTCTCCTTCTCACCCTCCACCTCCTAGAGTCGATCGAGACTCCCTAGGAAGCACACGGCAAGACTGATGCAGTGTTATATGTGAGAGAGGGAGAGAGTCTTAACAGGTAAGTGCCGTCTTACTCACCCACTCTGTGGCTCCGCGTGAACAGTCTGCATGTGTCTCTCTCTCTGTCTCTCTTTCCGGCCTGCTCCACATGATAAGGAAAATAAGTATAATAAAATCTAAATTTTGAGTAGGTTAAATTTTGATATGGT
Organism: Polypterus bichir lapradei; assembly: GCA_026402145.1. NCBI lineage: Eukaryota > Metazoa > Chordata > Cladistia > Polypteriformes > Polypteridae > Polypterus > Polypterus bichir. Next base: position 27,756,930 of record JANRMT010062852.1, on the reverse strand, counting down.
AAAATGTTATTCTGTATGTTTTGCAACATGCTCTAATGTACTATGTAATAAAACTATACAGTCTGTGTGTGTGTGTGTGTGTGTGTCCAGTCCCTTTGAGCAATCTGATTGGTCAGTCTGGATTTGGTTGCTCAGTTAAATAAGAGTGACAAAAGAATCAGATAGAGGTTGGCACACACAAGGACATGAGAACGGCTCTGACATTCAATTCTTATTTGTGGCCTTTCTTTTATTTATTTTTACAAAAAAAGAGCTAAAGTAGAATAAAAATGTACAAAGTGAATAACATGCTGAGTGAAACTGGGTGGCTAAATAATAACAAGGCCATCATAGACAGGAGGTATAAAGAAGAGAGAAGGCGAAGAACACGCCTCAAAATGACAGCGTCTGAGGAGCAGGCTTGACAGAGGAGCGCTGGGAAGGGGAGGCTCAGACACCTGAGGATGCCAAGGAACGCTGATGGTACACATAAGGTAAGAGATATCAAATATTTTTTGATTTTTTTTATTATGTGCCTTCGACTGGTAACGCAACTGTGAAAATAATACCACTGGTTAAAATACCCCCGTGTTTCATTCCATGTGGGCAAAAATGACTCCTTAAAAGACAAATCGTGTCCTGGCCGGCCTGTTTCAGTGTGTGTCAGTGAGAATGACCCTTCTCTTGGTTTCTCCTTTTGTGTCTGATGCTTCTGTGATGGCCTGCAGCCCCCTCAACAGCCCTGAACTAAAGTGCGACTGAGAAGATGTTGCGTTATGGGGCTAAAATCCATCCCTTTTGTTTTTGTTGCTTTTGCTCAGAGAGAGCTGAGGGCAGAATTCAGGAGTAACGGTGGTGCCACTCCATTGTAGGGCAAACACCCTCAAATGGGATGATGGGACATCATTGTTTATATGGCGCCCTGACAGCTCCTTCAGTACAATGGGGGCGATGATGGTGGACTAGCCTCGTGGAGTTGCATGTCCACACACAGTAGTAAATAATCAGCGGCGTGGCTCATTCCAGAGCTACAGGGGCTGAGTTTTGAGGAAAGATTAAACGAGCTGAGACTTTACAGCACGGGTGTCGAACTCCGGTCCTCGAGGGCCGCAGTGACTGCATGTTTTCATTCTAACCATCTTCTTCATTAGTGAGCCATTTTTGCTGCTAATGAACTTCTTTTGCTTTAGTTTTAATTAACTAAGGCCCCTTAGTTGTGTCTTTTTCCTTAATTAGTAGCCAAACAATAATGAGACATCAGACAAGCCACCACATGACCAGCTCACCTGTGCCCATCACACAATATCTGAAAATAAAGAAAGGTGAAGGTCTCAGTAAGGTTGATCTCTCAGGTCACTAAAACATTTTGATGATGTTCTTAGAAAAAACAGAAAAATCAACAGTTTTGGGAATGTCTGCTGTGGCAGAATGAGAGCAGAAACAAGCTGTGGAATTAAATAAAGAGTTTAATTAACAGCAAGAATTGGCTTCTCATTAAGAGACTGGTTGGAGTGAAATTGATTGGAGTTTGAAGCCCCAGTTTAGCTGGTCATCCGTTGGCTCGTTTCACGTCTCATTTCAGTTTGGCTGTCATTTAATGAAGAAATAAATCAATACAGAGGACTGAATCCTTAAAAACAGGACTATTGAAGTGAAGGGAAAAGGAGTTAATTAGCAGTGAAAACTACAACAACAACAACATTTATTTATATAGCACATATTCATACAAACAGTAGCTCAAAGTGCTTTACATAATAAAGAATAGAAAAATAAAAAACACAATACGAAAACAAAATAAATCAGCATTAATTAACATCGAATAAGAGTAAGGTCCAATGGCCGGGGGGACAGAAAAAACAAAATAAAAACTCCAGACGGCTGGAGAAAAAAAAATAAAATCTGTAGGGATTCCAGACCATGAGACCGCCCAGTCCCCTCTGGGCATTCTACATAAATGAAACAGTCCTCTTTGGATTTAGGGTTCTCACGGAAAGGCTTGATGATGATGGTCACGTAGAATTCTGCCTTTTAGTCCATCCATCATTGTTGGAGCATCATGAAGCTTTGAGTAGGTGGAGGTGGCGCAGGCCACCACCACAAAGAAACCGGAAAAAGAAACAGAAAAGAGAGTAGGGGTCAGTACGGATTTTAGAGCCACCATGAATAGTTATTATGAGGAAATTGAGCATACAGAGTATCAGGATTACGTTAAATTAAGTTAAATTGAAGTTATAAAAAGGCCATGTTAAAGTAATGTGTTTTCAGCAGTGTTTTAAAGTGCTCTACTGTATCAGCCTGGCGAATTCCTATTGGCAGGCTATTCCAGATTTTAGGTGCTACTCACTGATTAGGAAAAAGGGTAAGAATGAAAACCTGCAGCCACTGCGGCCCTCCAGGCCTGCAGTTCGACACCCCTGCTTTACAGTTTGAGCAAAAGAAGATTAAGAGGAGACCTGACTGAAGTGTTTAAATATTAGGAAGGGAATTAGTCCAGTGGATCGAGACGGTGACTTTAAAATGAGTTCATCAAGAACACGGGGACACAGCTGGAAACTTGTTAAGGGGAAATTTCACACAAACATTAGGAAGTTTTTCTTTACACAAAGAACGATAGACACTTGGAATCCAAGTAGCATGGCGGACAGCAGGACTTGAGGGACTTTCAAAACTGGACTAGATGTTTTTTGTGGATAGGACTGGTGAGCTTTGTTGTCCTGAATGGCCTGTCCTCGTCCAGATGGTTCTAACTTTCTAACATGAAAGGCAGCAGCACAGCCCAAATGATGGCCATACTGGGCAAGTCTTATCAGTTCAGAGCAAACGTTTAAGAACTTGTACATTTTCACACCTTTTTTTTTTCACTTAGATTGTTGAGGTGGCATGAAAACCAGAAAAAGGGAACGTCAGCCGCTTGGTGCTGGTCACAGAAGAGGGGGCGGCAGTGAGGGGATGCAAATGCATACAGAAGTTCAGAAGTTTAAAGGAAGTGGCAAAGGAACACAGCGATCTTGTTGTTGTGTCGTTTATCGACATCTTTATTGAAGGCTGCTCTTTTAAAACTGTAAGGAAATGATTTTTGGAGCAAAAATGTCAAATTCCATCTATTGGGTGTGTACTTTTTATATTGTAAAGAGAGGCGGTTGAGTTTTTGCCAGTGTCAAGCAGCAATTTGCTTCTGACATTTTTTTTTTTTTGTTCTTCTCTTGTGGTTAATTCACGTGGGCGAGAGTGTTTTTACAGATGGACTACGTGCTGCTCTTTAAAAACACTGATATTTACAAACGACACGTTCAGAGCGGTTAGACCTGCTGCTTCGCAGATGCTGGCGTCCTGTGCCTGACTGGGGGTCTGGAGTTTGCGTGTTCTCCCTGTGTTTGTCTGGGCCTTACTCATCTCAAAGAACATGCAGGTCAGGTGACTTAACAACTTCTCATTGGCCATTGGGTGGGCCGGCACCCCATCCAGGGCGATTTCCTGCCAGGTTAGCGTCACCAATGAGTAATGGCTCCTTGCGTCAGACCTCCCCATCTCATATCCTCACATAGCCGTGAATGCAGGGTCTCTGAGGCAGTCAGTCAGTCAATCGAGGTGAGCTAATGGAGAGCCCCCTCCACCCAGCTGCTCTTGCCTCCACCCTGAGCAATCCCAGGTGAGCTCACACATGTCACCAGTGAGATATCACTCAAGGTGATTTCACATGCAGACATTTTCTGTTAATCTGTGTCCCCCACTTATGTGACTTTTCCAGCAATTTTCAGTCATAGCTTCCGTTAACACAATCTTAGCGAGTCCAAGGCACTCCCTGAAGGACAGTCATCTAGTGTGACATACCCAGCAACTCACTCCAACTCGTCTGTGACTCACCCAGATAAAGTCAAACAGTGGTGGGCTCTGTGTGTACGTGAGAGGGGGCAGCCAATGAATGCTCATCTGGATGTCCCTACATTGATGGATTAAAGGCCAGAAGTCCATGTGACCGTCATCATCAAGTTCTTCCATTTGAACTCTGAATACCATGAGGACTGATTGAGATCATTGATGTTGGGTAGAAGGCCTAGAGGGGTTGGGTGGTCCCCTGCACATTTTATTTTTTTCTCCAGCCGTCTTGATTTTTTTTTGTTTTTTCTGTCCTCCCTTACATTTATTCTACGTTAATTAGTGTTCCCTAATTTTAATTCTTATTTATTTTCTTTTTTCTCTTTCTTCATCATGTAAAGCACTTTGAGCTCCATCATTTGCATGAAAATGTGCTATAGAAATAAATGTTGTTGGAAGTCCAATTCATAGAATGCAGCGATGAGGAACAAGGAACACGGGTGGTCTGGACCTCGCCAAATAGAAGAGGAGCTCGTCTGTCTGATGTCTCGTGTTTTATGGAACGAAAAAAGGGCAGACATTTCAGCTGAATGTGGCACACCTGTTACGCTTTCATACAGCACCGGCTCAACACGGGCACTATGCTGTTGTCTGTCACAAAAGGGGACGAGCAGGGCTGTGCTGTGCTGTGCTGGCAGATCGGCACGCAATCTGTAAATCTGACGTGTTCAGTTCTACAAACCAACAAGGTCTGGCGATGAGATCAGCGACGGTAGTCAGCAAGTCTGACCTACCCCATGAGTAAAAGTCACGTATGGTGACAGTGGCTTCAGCGCCAGCTTATCCAGTTGAATTAAAGGAGAGCTCCTTTGGTGTGGCGGTTGAGAAGGCTGTGAGTTTGGGTCCTGCTGGTACGTCTCTCTCAGAGAGGACAAGTGGCTGAGGTGGGACACAAATGTAGCTGTGGCCTGCATTCAGTAAGGGGGGGGGGGGGGGCGTGACTGGACGGGGGGGGGGGCAAGTCCAGAGGAGACAGAGAGAGAGAGACAGCAGCATCAGCTGCAAGGTTGGAAACGGCCTTAAAGGGACACTGGTCCTTCATAGAGCCCACTCATTTACACATCCACACTCATGCATACTTGGACCACCTGCAAACATCTTGAGGGTGTGGGATAGAAACCGGAGGACCTCGTGACAAATCTTCTTCTTATATAATACGCTGCCGTGGCTGTGTGTTTGTCTGTCTAGGATTTTAAATCACCTGTAGCTCGCAAACCGTTTGAACTATTGACCTGAAATTTAGTACACATATACTACGTGACGTCTACTATCAGCTTTCAGGGTGATGACTGACCTCCAAGGTTATTCCTCTTTTCATTTTATTTTATTGTAGAATCAACTCTTGGGAGTAGCTGGCGATGCGGTGCATGTGTACGGGCGCCGTTCTCATTCCCTACCAACTTTGCCGTCACTTCCCCTACCTCTTCATATCTTAAATCATTCTTGAGGCAGATTGAAGACTTGAGTGCCAGCTTAAGTGAAAAATGAAAGAAAACGTACTAAGTAATTAAAACACAAACACTGACTTAATCAGTTTTAATGTGAAAAGAAGAAGAGAAGAAGCGGGCCGCTAGGGTGGAGAAAAGAAGAGCTGCTCAGGAAGCAGCAAGCGCATCAACCTCTGAGCAAACGAATGGTAAACAGAGACAGAGAAAGAGGATGAGAACTAGGAATGCTCAAGTCATGTATTCACTGCACATTATCATGCAGTGTGCCGTTACTGGTAATAATAAGCAGAATCATAAAATCAATACAATATTCAACAGGAAGCCAGTGAAGCTGCTGAAGGACAGGAGTGTGGAAGGGGTTAAGCAAAGCAAACTTAATTTAAAAGATTAAGCAAATTTAAGAATGTTATATTATGATAAATTACTTTATTTCTAGTTGTTCTAGTAGATGCTGACGAAAGAAGAGAAGAAGTGGGCCGCTAGGGTGGTGAACAGAAGAGCTGCTCAGGTAGCAGTAAGAGCATCAACCTCTGAGCAAACGAATGGTAAACGTACAGAGAAAGAGGATGAGAACTAGGAATGCTCAAGTCAAGTTTATTCACTGCACGTTATCACGCACTGCGCTGTTACTGGTATACAAATAAATAAACAAACATGCAGGGACCGGGAGAAAGAGCAGACTGCAGGACTTGATCCCAGTGTTGTTGACGTAAAAATACGGCACCTATAAACATACTCGCCATCTTAGATGTTTGGACATTTTCTAGTTACACAACATTGAATCACAGTGGGTTTCATTTGACAATGTAAAATGTCCACTCGGCAAAGTGGCCTAAATTAATTACAAATATAAAACACAGAACAATTTATCCCGTAAGTATTCACGCTTCCTGTAATATGCCACCCCTAAATCCTCAGTGGTGTGGCCCAGAATGAGGTCACCAGTCTTCTCATTGTAGTCTAAATGCACCTGAAAGTGGAAGGGCCACCACTATGATGGACTAACCTACACAATGAAGACACAAGAAGCAACTCTGTGAAAAGCACAAGATGGGGATGGAGACGAGAAAATACCCAAGTCACTAAATATCAAGTTAAATCGGCCATTAAGAAATGGAAAGAGTCTGGCGCTGCTGTAAGTCAGAATAGAGCAGGCTGTCCACAAAAACGGAGTGATGGTGCGAGAAGAGGATGAGTGTGGGAGGCCACCAAGGAAGCTCCGAGAACTCTGAAGGAACTACAAGCTACAGGGGATGAGACTGAAGAGACTGTGTATGGGTTAGGGGTAGGGTCAGGGTCATCACTCACAGCTTTAGGGCAGAGTGATGAAGAGAAGGCCACTGTGAAAAAAAATATCACACGTGACACATCAGAGTATCTCCCCTAGAACACTAGATGGCAGCCCCTCTGGATTGCAGCAGTGCCTAGGACTCCCATAGGGCTTCATGGGAGTTGGAGTTTGGTGCAGCCCTGTTGGGATCTGTGGGCGCCGCCAGGGGGTGCTGTAGCTGCTGCTGAGCCCTACAGAGCAGCTCTTCCGCCACACCCAGAAGTGCAGCTGGAAATAGGTGGTCAAGCATCTGGAGCACTTCTGGGTTGGCTATAAAAGGAGCCAGCAGCCACTACTCCGGGAGCCAGAGTCGGGGGGAGGAGGAGGACGAAGCTTGCCAGAGGGAGAGTGGAGGACAAGGAATGAGAAAAGAGAAGGAAAAGTATTGCATTGTGCTGAGGACTGTGTGTTATATTTGTAGGGAACAGGGAAAATAAAAAAACGCTTGTGTGCTTTGAACCCGTGTCCTACATCTGTCCATGTCAGGGCTGGCAGAGTGAAACAGCAAACAAAATGAAGAGCTTCAGCCTGGGCCTGGCGCTCTAACCACCCTCAATGAATTCTTGACAAATTCTGCAAAGAAAATCCTAAACTGACCCTCGTTATGACAATCAGGTTCTCTCCCAGTCCGAGATACCATTACTTGTCCACAGAGTTACAGCAGGTGAGCTGGGATTCTTTCAGTCTTCATGCAAGTCACATGTCTTACTGGATATCCCAGCCATTTCAGTCCATTTGAGAATCTGTGGCTGGACCTGGCCGAGGCTCCCCACTCCTGATCCTCAAGGCACCTGACAGAGCTTGAGCAGTTTAATAAAGAAGAGGTGAGGAGCACACGCTGATACAGCACATTGCCTCACCCACCACACGACAAACCACCTCAGGATCCCAGAGTAGGACCTGAATGCAGCCATGCAGGGCTGGATGCAGATTAACGGGGGAAATTGCAGGTTAAGGGCCTTGCTCAAAGGCCCAATGAAGTAGAGTCACTTTTGGTGTTTATGGGATTCAAACCGCCAACCTTCCACCTTCCGATTGCCAGTGCAGATCGTTACCTCAGAGCCACCACTCCACCCAGATAAAGAAGAATGGAGAGAAATGAGAAGTGCAGATGTCCAATGCCAATAGAGAGAAAGAGGGAGACCTAAGCACACAGACTCAAGGCTCTCATGGTGGCCATCTACTAAATACGCACTTGAGGAGGGTGAGTACTTGGAACATGACGACAATCTGGACAAGAACAGGTCATTTAACCCAACAAAGCTCGCCAGTCCTGTGCAATTCATTCATTCAAAGTGACATCACGTTGAGGTTTGCAAGGCCCTAAAGTCCTCCTGTCTACCACACTACTTGGTCGCTTATTCCAAGTGTCTATCGTTCTTTGTGTAAAGAAGAAACTTCCTAATATTTGTGTGAAATTTACTCTTAACAAGTTTCCAACTGTGTCCCCGTGTTCTTGATGAAGTCATTTTAAAGTCACAGTCTCGATCCACTGGACTAATTCCCTTCATAATTTTAAATCATGTCTCATCTTAATCTTCTTTTTCTTAAACTGTAAAGGCTCAGCTCTTTTAATCTTTCCTCATAACTCATCCCCTGTAGCCCTGAATCAGCCTCGTCGCTCTTCTCTGGACCTTTTCTAGCACTGCTATGTCATTTTTGTAGCCTGGAGACCCAAACTGCACCCAGTACTCCAGACGAGGCCTCACCAGTGCGTTATAAAGATTTGAGCAGACCCTCCTGTGACTTGTACTCCCCACATCAGGACGCTATATAACCTGACATTCATACTTAGGCGATCAATTATTTTGTGCTTTATAATTGTAATTAATTTACACTACTCTGTAGAGATCTGTTCACACTTTGACATTAAAATATCTTGTTCTGTTGTTTACTGTCAAAAACCCCAAATTTAATGCTCTGTGGTTCAATGTCATCCATCCATCCATTATCCAACCCGCTATATCCTAACTACAGGGTCACGGGTGTCTGCTGGAGCCAATCCCAGCCAACACAGGGAGCCAGGCAGGAAACAAACCCCCGGGCAGGGCGCCAGCCCACCGCAGGGTGCACACACACACACACACACACCAAGCACACACTGGATGGATAATTCAATGTCATATAACAAAAAAATGTGAACACTTCCACGGGGCGAGTACTTTTTATCGGCACTGCACATACAGATATGGTGGACTCTCCTCCGCCTGATTGTGCTGGTGGGCCCTGGCAGTCGCCTAGAGTGGTATTGGTAGGCAGTGTGGTGTAGTGGTTAAGGCTTTGGACTTCAAGCCCTGAGGTTTTGGGTTGAAATCTCGCTACTGACACTATGTGACCCTGAGGAAGTCACTTCACCTGCCTGAGCTACAACTGGAAAAACAAAAGAAATGGAACCAAACGTATGCTAAATGTTGTAAGTCACCTTGGATAAAGCCAAATTAGTAAATGTCCTCCCAGACCGTTCACCCTAACTGGACAACCTGGCTGCAGTTTCCCCATGCAGGAACAGCCATCTGTTAGCCTAGGGGTCCTAGGGGGCTGACGGCCCACCATGGCCTCCCAGTCCATTGCAGCACCCACTTCTACACTCACTGGGCAGATTTAGAATCCCCGCTTAATGTAAAATTCACATCTTGATCTACAAGGAGCAAACCGGTGACCAGGCTTTGAATTTAAACCCAGAACTCTGGAGCGCTCTGGAGGACAGATGAGCCACCGTGCCACCCTCTACCAGTTAGATTTCCATAAGCCTCTTAACTCGAGTGCAGGAGTACACGCCACTGCCATGTATGTGCTTCAGCCCATGACACTAAACTCCATAAATTCAAAATGGATGGAATGGGATGCTTAACTCTTTGAGGGCTGAATATTTTTTCAGTTTTCTGAAAAGCACACAATGCACTGGTTTCACACATAAATCAGCATAAAATGTCTGTTGCTACGTGCTAGGGCTGCTGTTGGCGCATGTTCGGCATCTCTGGCGGCAGTGGCTGCGCAGGTGCACCTCGATGGCCAACAGGAATGCACAGTGGGCTGGCAGTCTTCGCACAGCAGGTGGGTGGCGGTGGCAGTCGCAGTGTGACACAATATGGTTTGTACCTCTTGTCATCATAAGTGGTGGTCCTACCAGACGAAGGCTGCTGTAGGCATATCAGCTGCATGAACGTGTTCAACACCACAGTCAGCTGGAGACTGATCAGCCGATGCGGGTCCCTCAATTGCGTTTTTGATCTCCATCTCCTAATCACTTGCATCAAATTCCAACTCCGACAAGTCAGAGTCCGGTTCAGCGCTAATACGTAAAAACGTTTATGGAGTATTTTAATTTGCACATCTGCTTTAGTCTCTCAACGGATGTCGATGCCATTTTAGAGGTTGTTTGCTCTTCACTACGCATGTATGTGCAGGGAATCAAGGATAAATCAGCAACAGCTACTTAACTTTCCTTCTAGCAAAGAGAATCAAAGTAAAACGTAATGGCGGGTTTTGTTGCAGTTTACAGCCGATTACTGTCCTCTACCCCTGAATTTCGACAAAAGTTGACATCAGCCCTGAAAGAGTTAATTTGCGAGAAAACCTGTTTGTCCCACACAAGAGACTTTACTTCATATAGTGCCTTTAAAATATCAGTTCACTTGTTTCCACATCACATTCCCCATCACGCTTAACTGTTTTCAAAGTGGCTACGCTTAAGAAACAACAAAATACAATAAAACACAACGCAATGCAACTTAAATTTTTTAAAGCACTCTTCACTGAGTGTAGGCGCAGAGCTCTGTGAACAACTCTGAGTTAAAATGCAAGTGTAACTTACATTAACTAGTAAATACAAAATGAATACAAGTACAGTAGAGTCTCGCTTATCCTACCTTCGGTTATCCGACATTCCGTATTATCCGACGTCCCACCACAAAAAAAAACCGCATCAATCGGCAACAAGAACTGCAAGTTGCGAGCGTGAGCGTAGTCTATTTTTTGTTGCTCCTGACTCTACTGCAGCTAATTACAGTGGAAACTCGGTTTGCGAGCATAATTCATTCTGGAAACGTGCTCGCAGTCCAAAGCACTCGTATATCAATGCGAATTTCCCCATAAGAAATAATGGAAACTCAGATGATTTGTTCCACCACACAAAACTATTCATATAAAAATGATTAATACAAAATATAAAGTAAAAATACATAAAACAAATTAACCTGCACTTTACCTTTGAAAAGAATCATGGCTGGTGTGAGTTTCTAAACTCTTGTGGGATTCCACCCAACGGGACGACACGCGGAAGAGCGTCCCAAAGCAATCGCAGTCTCCCAGCACTGTAGCAGTTCAATGTAAAAGTGAATCCGAAAAGATCGCGTACATGCTATAAGCGCCTGCCGTCAATGGGTGATACAAGGAACAAGGGACATTATAAATGCGCAGTGCACAGTACTACTTGGCCACGACTCTGCCTGACTGCTGTGTCTGTGTACAGGAGAGCGGCAGATCCCGCTACAATAAATAACCGCGCTGTTGCTGTTTCAAGCTAAATAAAGCTGGTGTTGCCAAAGTACTGAGACTCAGCTTTGTGTTTTCTGGTGCAAGACGGGGACTTGCACGTCACAGCACAAACACACACACGCACAGTCACAATGCTGTAGTAAACAGTATACGCTCGTACGGATGTTGACTATATGAGTGACGGTGCAATTAATTACATTGAGCAACAAGAAGCAGCTACAGGAATCGACATAATGATGCTGCAAAGATGGCGAGACTTGACAGCGAAGAAACGGCACTCGTCAGGAAAGCAGACTACGATCAAAAATGTCTTTAAATCATCACAGGACTGAACTTTTTAAGTACAGTACATACTGTATTTAACTTCAGACAATTCTGTGACTGTAAGTTCATTTTTTCAGTTATTCTGTTGTTTTGTTGTAAAACATGATTATTAGGTTCGTAATGTGTAAAATTTGACGTTTAATAGGCTTTTTCTTAACACCTGCCATTATCCAACATTTTCGCTTATCCGACGTTCTGCCGGCCCGTTTATGTCGGATAAACGAGACTCTACTGTATAGATTATACTAATTACTAAATACAGAATCAGTACACATAAAGATACAGATTTGCTAAAACAGATGGAAAACAAAATACAAACTGATGAACATTACAACATCTGTGGCCAGCGGAGAACAGACGAGATTAAAACTCAAAAACAAAGTCAGACACAGTGACAGTCCAGGGGGACCACGGCCTACAGACCACCTACCCCCTGCTGGTCACTCTGCAGTAGCGCCTGTGCTGATGACAGAATCTGTCTGTCTGATGATTCCAGCGCTCCTCTGTCTGTCAGGAGAGCAGTGGCACCAAGTGCCACATCTGGATACCAAGAAGAGAAACAGAATAGAGGAGGGTTTATAAATAGTGTATCATTGACATTTGTGAAGACATCTGACTAACAAACTGAGGTGCAGTATGCTACATGGCTATAACCAGCAGCTCTAGTCGGGGTATGCTGGACTAAAGTTGTGAGTCTTTAGCTGGGATCTAAAAGAAGACACCAGACCATTGTGTGGTCCTCTTGTGCACACACACAGACACACACTCAGAGTTTTAAAGCTGAAGTGCTGGGTCAGAGGGAGTGCGCTAGTGACCTTATCATCGGACCATCATTTAGAGACAATTCTGTGTATCTATCTTATGCAAGTGTGCGTTATTTATTTTTGGTATACTTGTCATACCCCGGAGTCCCAATGATAGGCTTTAGCAGAAACTTGGGGACATGAAATATCAGGACCGAGAGTCAGGGAGGCAGACACAGCTGATGTAACAACTAAAAAGGAGTATTTATTGAAGAAAAAAGTCCATAAAGAAATGATAAAAAGGCACCCAAATGCTGCAATGGAAAACAAACAAACAAACAAGCAAAACAAAAGAATGTTCTGCAAACCGCATGCAATACAAGACACCCACCAAAAAAAAAAAAAAAAAAAAAAAAAAAAAAGCAAAACCTTTTCTAATAAGCTCTTTATTAAAAAACTAAAACTCTTCGTCTGCTTTCTCCCGCTATCCAAAAACTCGAGGTTATAGCCAAATCAGAATGCCAGTCTATTAAGTATTGCCCGTCTCCTGGTCTGAACTGAACTCCCCCATTTCTGGCATAAAGACCAGCAGTTATCAGCCATCACCCCTCGCGCACCCCAGCCTAGATGCCATAAGTGCCGACACGCTGCACCACATCCCTCTATTAGCAGCTCCTCAGCCTCCAGATATCAGAAGAACGCTGGGACGAAGCACGACGGGCAGCAGGCACGCACCCCCACCCGAGGGCCCTTCTCATGTCCGCTCCAAGCCCTAAACCCACAGCTGCTTCATTTGTGCACCCGAACAACAACCCGGTAAGTAACAAAAGCTTTTTATTTTTCTTTTACTATAAGGATGGTGAATGCAAACAAACAAAAACGGATCAAAGTATCTTTAAGTGACCACGTTGGGAGGCGTTTCCTCACGGTACTGTGCCTTATTTTTCTGATCTCGCTTTAATTTGTATGTAATGACTTCTTTGTAAAGCACTTTCATCTGCATTGTCTGTATGAAAATGTGCAACAGAAGTAAATGTTGTTGTAGTGATGGATGCGGACCTTTGCACTTCACCACCACTAGGTGGTCACACTGTCCCAGTGTCAGATTCCCCCCCCCCAGCCCGGTAGCGTCCCGTCTCTTGTGCCCCAAGCTGCACCTGCCCCCTTGAGTGGCTCCCGCCGACTCGGCCTGTGACATGTCACAACAAAAGCTGCTGTGACTGTGAAATGCGAGCCTAGCAGGATACGGCGAGCTCTTAAAGCCTGAAGAGAACTGTCGACAGTGCCACCCCGATCCCAGATGCCCCCTTTGTTTGTTTCGGATGCAAGTCAGCCTTGCAGAACGTATCTTGCACAGGTGCACTGCTGGAAATAGAAATACGCTGCCTTGCTGTGAGAGGCCATTTGTCTTCTGTCATCAACTGTCCCCATCAGTGAAACAGGGGGGGCTGGGGAGGAACAGCACCAGCACTCACTAAAAGAGACCCCTTGACTCACTTTAAAAAAAAGCCATGGAGGAGGAAATGCATAAACGGTCTGCTCCTGCCGCTAACCCTAACCCACAAAGATCTTGGCACAGGCTGCTCAGTACGAGTTGATGTCTCCCCTTCATGTGCTGTCGCTGTCACGAGGTCACTACTGGGAGGGATTTGTGGCTTACAGTTTATCTGTGGGGCTGAGACCCCCTGCCAACTGTCTACCCCGCGGGTGGAATGTGAGGGGCACAGCTGAACACTTTAACACTTCCAAACAGACCAGCTTTATGTTATATAGTGTCTTTTCAGAGCCAGATAAGGCCCCGTGTTTTTCAAATTGTTAAATTTGGAGCACTAAAACGCACCAAAGGTCACTGAGAGAGTCTATGGCGTGACTTGAACCCGTGGCCTTACAGTTACACTCTAACGTGTTGGCGCTGTGATTCAGGCTGCAGGCTTCGTTGCTATGTGGCTGTGGGCACAAATGCATGTAAAATAATCTTGCTTAGCTTCCATACTAAAATTTTGCTTATGCTTGAAAGGCAAAACCGCGTACACACACAATAAAAAAAAAAAAACTGGATTTGTAATACCGTACGTGTGCCACCTGCCACGCCAAGTTCCTGCATAAATCTCAAATCAAGTTAAAACTCTGCTCTCGTGCACACGCTTTTAGCCTCTCCATTGGAAGAGAAACGAGATGACAAAGATAAAGAGTCGGGTAGCACTCCGGTGACCCCGTGTAACTGAAGTGCAATGCAGTAATTGTGGAGACGTCTTTTCAGGTTCGAATTCCAGATTTAACAGACAAAGATGGCAGAGCTTCCGGTTTTCAGTACTTAGGGCAGGAAGTGGCGGGTCCAGGTGGACGGACAGCGGAAGTGATGTCAGAGGTGGTATTGCTGTCAATCATCCGGTCTGCAGAAGGAGGAAGAGAGAAAGGCATTAAGACACAGTGCCAACCCCTGGTGCGGCTGTAGAATTACAGTCACTAGAGCCCTCCAGCTGTCCTCTGTGCGTACACACACACACACACACACACACACGTGACACCATGTATGGCTTAAAAACACCTGATGTAATCACCACGTACATTTGGCCATGCTTTCCTACAAACCATGGGAGAACACAGAAGATGAAACTTCAGAGAATGAGAACTTGAGGAAATGGGGAGTCGCATTAACAGAAGAAACCCAAGAGTGGGAGCAGCTGAGGGGTGACAGCAATAGCAACGTCACAATGTCATCATGCAGTGCCTGCCACCACCAGGTGGTATGTACAGAACTGCGATAGATTAAGAACATTGTTATTGAATATTAAAAAAAAAAAAACAAAATCAAATCTGTCAGCCAAGTGAAAGTCAACGTTGAGCGCTTTGAGTAGTGAGAAAAGTGCTATATAAAGTCAAAGAATTATTATTATTATTATTATTAACGTTGCGTCCCACCCAAGTCTCCTTACATTTGATGCACAACTTCCAAACGCCTTTGAATTGTCATTGTGTTGATGTCCTGTGGCGCAGGGTCTGGGTCATTGTAGGGGACGAGTCCAAAGAGTGCCATCTACCATTTAAAGAACCAAATGTCCGTTCTACCAGTGACCGCGGCCTTTCACTTGTTCGGTGAGTGGTGTGAGGAGCCGGGCTCTGAGGGGATCACCTAAATGATGTGCCGTTGGTTGGATGTCGTAACTGTAACACATACTGTAGTATATCCAGCATGTAGACCACCAGGCTTACCTAAACTCTGCTTGCTGTTGTGATGCCATGTACTGATGGAACTGTGAAAATGACAGAAAGATCTCAGAGCGGACGGAACCACAAACGCGTCTCAAATGCGTGGGGAAAAGTGGCTGCAGTGGCCTACATGTGCGTGTGTCCGTCTCTTCTGTCTCCGCGCTCATTACAATATGAAAATGAATCATTCAGCTTCAGTTCTGTGGATTAACAGCAATTCTATTTTCTGCCAGTGTCAGATCTTTTGTTTAATTTTTTTCGCTCTCTCCTTGTCCTTCAGTAGTTATTTTACATGAGCAGAAATGGGACATGGCAGCCCTAGCCGTTTGTAGTGCATGGACTGGAGGAAACTGGGGGCAGGTGTTAGGAAATCAGCCTTTGCAGTGGCAGATTTCACCGCTACTCGTTACAAACTTAGTGAGTCGTCTCCAGATGTGTGTTCTCAGTGAGATTACAGAGTGGCCAATATGGACATGATGGTAAACCACCCGAAACGTCAGGCCACCATGCTGAGAGGCAACAAAGAGCGAGGACAAGTTACGCCATACGGTAGACGACGGATGCTGTTTTATTTATTTTTTTAATGTCTGTCTATGGTGATCAACAGTTTGTTTCATTTATTTTTTTGCGGTTGGAGCCTCGGCAGGATACAGGACTCGTTCGCGGTCACGCAGTTGAATTTGAAGCACCGGCCTTGACTTTAAACTCCAGGGACTCGTTCGATATAGACGCGCTGCTATTTCAGAGTCGAAAGCTTTGGTTTGAGTTTGAGATTTGGTTTTGTTTCTGACTTTAGTGTGAGGACACGTTTTAGTATCTATATGTTGGCTACAATTTTTTATTTGTAATTTTCTTTTTAATCTTAGAAAATATGGAATTTAAATACAATCTTTCACGCAAATTATGCATTTAAGTCATAGAAAAACTGCAAACGGGTCAGCAAACAGACCGAGAAGTTCAGCACTTCGTATTCTGTGAATGAATAATCGACAGGAGATCAGACTCGGTCCTGGAGACCCCACAGTGACTGAGGTGTTTTTAATCGGACCGAATTAAGCAGCTGTTACTTCCCAGTGTCTGTGCTTGGGGTTCAAATCTAACGAAGGTAAATGTGTACTAGAAGGTACCAAGCATTTATGTGTGTGTGTTTAGTTTAACTTTGGGCTTTAAGACTTCCATCATCATCATCATCATCATCATCTGCCTGATTAATGTGTGGTTTATTAATAAACACGTTAGTGGGTCTGAAGCAGACGTTGTTGCAGCTTTCAGTGTCGTCTGCCCGGACGTCTGCTCGGCTCTTTGTTTCTTGTCATTATTTGGAACTATTAAGGGGCAAACTTCACAGAAAAGGCCACATAAACAGGAAAACAACAAAAGAGAATTAAACATTTAAAGCTATAGGACAGCCAGAAATATTTCAAAATGTGTTAAAATCCAAAAAGACGAACTAATTTAATCAGTTTCATTACGAGAAATGTCACATTACACGACCTTTCCGGCGATTTTATACAAACATTTATAAGTACATACAATAATCTTACTGCCTCTGTAGTCTCAGACTATTTAAAGTGGACGAGGACCTCACGACGTCCTTGTATCGCCGTGTGATCCACTCTGTTATGACTTTCAGTTTCATTGCCTGCTTTGGTGGTCTGGCAAATCAATATTTTAGAAACCTCCAGCAGATCACCAAGCTTTTCCAAGTTGATCTTCCATCCAAGCACTGGCCAGACCCAAACGTGCTCAGCTTCGGGTGGATTACTGGTTCTGAAGTGCAGGTGGTACGGCTACTGGGAGACTGAACAATGAGTTTGTAACGGTTAGAGTTCCCACATATAGTGGTCACATTTGCAAACCCCTCTGGTTATCTTTTAATGATTTGCCAAGAAGCATTTGTCACTGACTGTGATGTTGGACTCTTAGATGACATTCAGGTCTTGATTCAGCACTTCATAGCAGGACGTTTACACCCGTTCTGTGTAAATCTTTTTATTTTGCTTTTATCGAACACTGGCACATCTGTCACCGCCTCATGATGTTTGATTGCTAAAAACCAAAGTCATTCTGGATGTGAGATAAGAGAGAAGACATGTAGCTACTCCGGGTCTGACTTTTTTTAGATCTCCTCCTAAACATACCAGTCACCAGTGTGAGCAAGTTGCTGCTACTGGTTTAGGCCACTCATGGACTACGATTGACGAGTGCAAAGTGACCAGGTGAGTCCTGATATTAGTTTGTGCTGAAGTTGACAGGTTACTAACTGATCTGAGTGTGTTTTCCTTCAAATTTTAGTAATTTTGACATATTTGGTGTAAAGACAGTCAGGTCCAGTCCCACCCTCCGGAAA
Organism: Polypterus bichir lapradei; assembly: GCA_026402145.1. Taxonomy (NCBI): domain Eukaryota; kingdom Metazoa; phylum Chordata; class Cladistia; order Polypteriformes; family Polypteridae; genus Polypterus; species Polypterus bichir. Next base: position 27,739,173 of record JANRMT010062852.1, on the reverse strand, counting down.
TGACCTGCTATCTGCCGCAGGCAGGTGTTATGTGGGTTATCTCCTTGGCCTGGTCCAGCCGCTCAGGTCCTCAACAATGAGGGTCCTGTGAGTTGGATCACCCTCTGGGAATCTCGCCACTTGGCCGTAGTGCCGTAACTGACGCTCTCTGACAATGTAGGTAATGTGCCTCATTCGGGACTCCGTGAACAACACAAAGTCAAACCAATGGTACCCAAGGATTTTCCGGAAAGATACAGCACTGAAGGAGTCCAGTCTTCGTCTCAGGTCACTGGATAGCGTCCATGTCTCGCAACCATATAGCAAAATGGAGCACCAGGACTCTAAAGACTTGGACCTTCGTCCTTTTACATAGATATCAAGAGCGCCACACACCCCTTTCCAGCAACCTCATGACCTCCCCATGCTCTCCCAATCCGTCTACTGACTTCATAGGAAGAGTCGCCAGAGACGTGAATGTCACTCCCAAGGTATGTAAACCTCTTGATGTGGTCGACACTCTCTCTGCAGACAGACACAATGCTGATGGCCGTGCCCAAGAGGTCATTAAAGGCCCTGATTTTGTTTTTTATCAGGACACTCGCAAGCCCAGACACTCAGACAGTGCCTTCAGAAAACACTGTGAGGGGCAAGAAGGCTAGGAGACTAAACATCAGGCAGACGCATAAAGAAGGACAAGTAAAGGTAAGAACTGAAAAGATGGTAAATAATCAGAAAACAAAGTCTGAGGACAAATTAAAAAAGAAGCTGGGAACAGTAGGAAGTTGAAAACCGAAACAAAATCTAGTACTAGGCCTACTTGATAAATAAACTAACTATTCTAGAAAGGCTTTTGATAGGCGTTATCCACACTGACGGATGAAGGCATGTTACATCGCAGGTGAATTTACAGCACAACATCGACATACATCATTGAAACACGGCCTGTGGTTACTTGAACAGGGGCTGTGTGTTGCATAAACAAAAGATGGGAACTGAAATAAATAAACAAACAAACAAACAAACAAACAAACAAACAAGCAAACTTTTTCACAATTAAAAAGCAGCTCAAAACCTCACAAAACGGGTCGTCCATAATAAAAGGCAATCATCCAGCACACAACACAAAAGAAATAATGTTTATTTATGACATCTGGCATGTAAATTGACAGGTCTGCAAAATTAAACTCATAAAAACTGCTTGTTGAATGTATCTGTAATGTCAGCAGATGGTGGTGTTCAGGTCTCTAGTCCGCAGTTTACAGAACTCGGCCCACAACCCCTTTATGTATTTGTGTGAAGTGGCCAGATACAGCTGTATTCTTACAGTTTTATTTTGCTTTTGTGCACATTGACATGAAACTCCTCTTAAATATCTTTGATTGATGAAAATGAACATGAATTTGATATTTTTAGCATGTTGTAACACTGTCCTGTCACATAGTGTAGCTGTCTGGTCACCTTGTTTGTCTTATTGTCCATCGTCTCAGTATTTACATACCATATGTGACGGAAAATGCAGGCAACAGTGGCAACAGCAAAGACATTAAAGACTCTCTTCAGGTAATGAGCCGGGCTGTAGCCAAAGCTGCTCGGGTTGGCTTGATAATAGCTCATCAAGATCAGAAATAAATTGAATTTGTGGGAAAAATAAAATAAAGAAAAAAGAAAGACTGATAACCATAAGTATGGCAGAGGGAAAAGCAAATCCGAGTCGGAATAGCAGCTACATTCAGCAAAATTCATTTAGATCATATGTATTCCAGGTGTGTTGTCAGACAATGAGTGTGGCCACCTTGAAGAAGGACTACGCAATCTCGCCAGGCGTCTCGGGTACATCGCCAGATGAAGGGGTACAGCAGTACTCTGGTCTGATTGCACTGTTATTGACCTGGACTGGTGAGATTGAACTGATTTTGTTTTAGATGTTGGGACAGTGGAGCTATGCCAAACACTGCAGTAAGGAGCAAGCTGGCTGATGGCCCAGGCCCATTTGTGTAACAGCACTGAGTTTTTGTACCCGGTCTTGAGTCGGAGTTGACGTGTGATGTATTAAATGTGTTATTGTGATGGGCAAGCGTGGCTAAGTACAGGTGGGGAGAGGCTTTGACCAAACACGCATGGTGATGACTGTTACCTTAACTCTGTACATCTATTACCCAGTCGGTCATTTTGCTGAGTTACACTGTGACACTGTAATGTCAGCAGGATTAATTGAGATGATTATACCATAAAAGACCCATGACAAGCAGTGAGAAAAAATAGTGAAAAGGCAGGGTATAATTCCTACATAAAAAATCTGACAAATGAGAGGAGCCATTCGGTCCATCAAGCCCATTTGTTTAGCTAACAGCTCAGCTTTCCCAATTCGTACTACGCTGCTAGAGAGAACGCTCCCAATCAGAATGCTGGACACCACCGATGTGTGCGCGGCTTAGACACATGTACGACTGATTGAACGGCGGCTTCCAGTGCTGAAACACTACAGAGCTGCTGCTCTCAGATCATGAATGCCTTTGATGTAATATTTTACAGATTCACATTTCAGTATATTGTCATTCCGACCAATTTGAATGCCTAATAAAACAGAAAAAAATATTTCTTAATGTTGGAAGAATCAAGAAGAGGTCTTTGTTCAGGTGAAAACAAGAAATGTCCAGAAAGTGGATGTTGTATTTCAGCCACAGTTCTGGGATTATCGAATTTGTGTTTCATGTCGTCTTTGGTCATTGTTGAGTCTTTGAGTTGTGTTAACGTCACTTTTGTTTATAATTTTCTTGCGCCTTGTGTTTTGTGGGTGGGCCCTCAAGAGGCGGGGCCACCTGCCCATCACCACAAGGGACTACTCTCAGCCTTATGAAGGCGGAGTCAACCCACAGTCCTCTGAGGTTCATCTGAATGCACTTGGAAGTTGGCGAGTGTTTACTGTGATTTTTCTGGATAATCTGCTTTGGATTTCATTCTGGGAATTGGCTTGCTGCTGCTGTGTCAGACAACACCTTTTGCTGATTTTTGTGCCACAGAGCATTTTGTAGTCAAAAAGCTTTTTAATTTTATAAAACCACTGTCTTAACCCTTGTTACTAGCCGGGGTTTGATGGTAATATCCCCCTCTAATGGGCATTTTTGGAAGTTTTTGGGGAGTTTGTGCCTTAGGAATTCAGAAGATTCAAAACACTGGGGAAAAATGTAGGAAATAATGATATCAAAGTTGCGTTAAAACAAAATCAAAAGCCAGAAAGCCTACACAGAGTACACAACTTGGGTCCGCAAAAATAATCTCATCAAAAGTGGCTTTAATTGTAAATAGCTAATTTTATTTGCATTCTTGAACAAAATAAAAAATATTTCACTAGAATGTTTCCATTATGCCACTATTGAAGTGCAAAATTGGAAAGAAAGTATTAAAATGGAATGAAAAGAAATTAAAATTTAACAAATGACACAATTTATTCCCGGTACCAGGCAGTGGATCATTTGGTACCGGGCTGCACAGAACTTTTTATTTTTATTTTATTTCCATTTTAATGGCTGTTGGAGTCTGCAGGGTGTTTTATTTTGAGGAATGAATCTCTGTAGAACAGTGGACTGTGGTCTCTTGTTTATGTAGTTCAGGAAGCAGGAGGGCCGTCAGTATTAAGTAAGGTTTGTTTGTACGTGCAGATTGATTTGTTTGTGTCGATAACTTTCAGTAACTGTGATTAGTTGTCATTTGACGATCTCTCTTTCCTGCCCTTGCCTCTATCTCAGTATTGATGGCCAATAAATTAAGCTCACAAGCTAAGATTACCTAAAATGAGTTAAAAAACAAACATCTCTGGAGATCGGCACAAAAGCCCCAAAAACTGCCTGCTTCCATTTCCAGGATCCTATCTTTGTGAAGCGCGCTTTTCTGCAGTGACAACAACCAAAATAAAGTTACAGAGTACCCTGGATATAAGGAACGCACTTGGAGTGTCACTGTCTGTCATCTCTACGTGAGATGGGACCGTCCCGATGCAGGGAAAAGAGCTCAGGGCTCCCAACGATTCTGTGTTATGATGACTTGCATTTATTAACCACTTTATTATACGCTTGTGATGGCCGGTCCATAGAAATATTGTCTTACAAGAAACTGGTCCGTGGTGCTAAGAAAAGGTTGGAGACCGCTGCTGTATGCAATGCCGCTCTAAATCAGGTTAACCTTACAAAGTTATATTTTTAAACATATTGTCATGAATTAGACAGCTCCTAAGTACCAACGGTTCTAAGATACATCATTGGGGTGGAACCATCAAACCCTGGCTAATTACACATGAGCACATGTAAAACCTTTATTAGTAAAAAGATTTTTTTTCATTGAGCACAAAAGCAAAAGCAGTTGCCTCAGGCAGCAAGGCAGGGAGGAGCAAACAATCCAGGAGATAAAGTCAAAAATCAGAGCAGGGGTTTAAAATTCAGAACAATAAATTAAGCAAAGAAAAAGACAGTAGAACTCACCAACACCATGAGCGCATTTAATGAACCGCAAGGGACTGTGGGTTTTCCTTTTGCCTTTATAGGGCAGGTGGCCAGTCTCTTGGGTGTAGGGGGGACCACCCACAAAACACATGGTACATAGAGAAACATTCTCTAACATGAATAAACAAAATAAACAACAATATTAGCATAAAAAAATTAACAAAACAGACATAAAACAGAAACTTGAACCCCAGCCTTTGGGACCCTGGCCGAAATATAACACATATATTGAGAGAAAACAATAAAGCTTGTCCACTGACTTACACATATCTTCTCCAGTTGTTGTCCTCATTTTGTTTGCTGGTGCATCCCTCTGAATCATCCATCATACTGACTTCCCAGTCTCCCATGTAGCTTCTCTCTCCATGTTCTCGATATCCTCAGGGAATCTTTCACCCTGCTCTTCACTCGCCATTTCAGATTATTAGAGAAAAATACCAAATGCCAGTCCAAAACGTGAACTTTGAGACTCATGTTGCAAATCAATTACTTAAACTTAATAGATTATTCACAACTTCTTCATAATTTGGATCTTTCATTACCTAAAACCTTTGAAATGACTTCTTTGAATGACTTCAAGGCCTCTCGTTTTTGTTGTTCATCACATCATCAACTTCTGAATCACAAATCAGTATTCTAATATCGGACCCCTCCACTCTGGGCACAAATCCATTAAACAGGTGCCATCTTTTGATTGGGCTTTGACAAACTTCTTCATTAAACCAAACTTAATATGAAGTGGTGGTAGCAGCACTTGATCTGGATCCACCAAACGAGGTCTGATTAGTTTGTGGTATCAAGCTGTAAGTTTTTCCAAATGACCATTCCTTCTGAACCCAAACTAAATTCACGGTTCTGCTGTCCCACTCACAGACCAAACCTGAGAATTCTGTATGCTCGGCCTGTTGAGCCAATGAGATGTGCAGAACTCTGAGGTCTCAAGGGTTATTAGGGGCTGTGAATCACTCTTTGTCTGACCCCTCACCTGAGACTAATTTGCTTTGGGAGGCCCTATGAGGAGTTTCTACTCCAGACAACGTAGCTCCCAGGGTTGCAGGCCTCCTGGGGAATCGCCACCTTATCGTGGTGGAGAGGTTTGAGTGCTCCTGTGAGTCCAGACACATAAACTTGCTCTTGGGATGTGGAATATCTCTTCTCTTGGTGGGAAGAAGCTACCAGCTAGACCCAGGCTGGACTCTCCCTTACTCTGGTTGCCCAGTGGGGTGAGGAGTGGGCTTCTTATTGAGTCCCTGTCTGGTCAATGCCATGTTGGAGTTTGTCCTGGACAATGAGAGGGCTGCCTCTGTGAGGCTGAAGGTCACAGAGGGGAGGAGGACTCTGACTGCCACATATGCCTATGCACCCAATGGCAGTTCTGAGCACCAGACATTCTTGTAGTCACTAAGGGATCCTGGAAATGGTCCCAGCTGGGGATTCCACAATTCTGCCCATATGGGTAATGATGGAGACAGCTGGAGAGGTGTGACTAGGAGGAACAGCCTCCCTGATCTAAACCCGAGTTGCGTTTTGTTATTGGACTTCTGTGTTAGGCATGATTTGTTCATAATGAACCCCATGTTCAAACACAAAGTGGCTCATACAGTATGTGAACCTGGTACCTGGTCAAAGATCTATGATTGATTACATCATTATATCATTATGTTTGCGGCCATATATTCTGGACATTTGGGTGAAGAGAGGGGCAGAACTGTGGCGAGGTGGGTCAGATGGTGAGGGAGGCACCTGGACAAACCTGGAAAACTCAATCGATTAATGAGGGTGGACTGGGAACATTTAAAGGAGGCCCCCGTCCAAGAGACTTTCAATTCCAACCTCCGAAAGAGCTTTTCCCACATTTGAGGGCAGGCTGGGGACATAATGGGCCTTGTTTAAAGCCTCCAATGTGGAAACAGCTGCAAAGAGCTGCAGCCTGAAGGCCGTAGGTGCCTTTTGAGGTGGTAACCCAAGGGCCCAATGGTGCCATCAGGCTGAAAAAGGAGGCCTTCCGTGTATGGTTAGCATGGGAGACTCTTGAAGCAGCAGAGAGGTACCAACGGGCCAAAAGGGCTGTGGCTTTGATGGTCAGGAAAGCAAAAACCCGGGTGCGGAGGAGTTCAGAGAGATCATGGAAAAAGAATATCGATTGGGCTGAATGAGCTTCTGGCAAACTATCAGGTGACTCAGAAAGGGAAGGCAGGGATTGACCCAGGTTGTTCTCAGTGAGGGTGGATAAGTGGTGACCGGACTGAGGATGTTGTCTGGTGGTGGAAGGAACACTTTGTGGAGCTCCTGAACTTGATGGAGATGCCCTCCATGGTGGAAGCAGAGCCAGAAGCTGATGGGTCATCAATACCCATTTCCCTGATGGAGGACACTGAGGTAGTTAAGCAACTCTGCTGTGCCAAGGCTCCGGGGTGGATGAGATCTGCTCAGAAATGCTGAAGACTCTGGACATTGTTGGACAATCATAGCTGACACACCTTTTCAATGCTGTGTGGTCATCAGGAGCCTAAGCCTCTGGAGTGGCAGGCTGGGGTGGTGGTCCCCAAAAGGGGGACAAGAAGGATGTGCTGCAGCTGTTTTGGGGAATCACACTCTTCAGCCTCCCTGGAAAAGCTTATGGACTCCACCCAGTCCAGGAGAAGCAATGGGGATTCCGTCCAGGCCGTCGAACGGTGGACCAGCTCTTTACCCTCATGAGGATTCTGGAGGGGGCATAGGAGTCTACAGTACAGGCCAAAAGTTTGGACACACCTCCTCATTCAATGTGTTTTCTTTATTTTCATGACTGAAGGCATCAAAACTATGAATGAACACGTGGAGTTATGTACTTAACAAAAAAAGGTGAAATAACTGAAAACATGTTTTCTATTCTAGTTTCTTCAAAATAGCCACCCTTTGCTCTGATTACTGCTTTGCACACTCTTGGCATTCTCTCGATGAGCTTCAACAGGTAGTCACCTGAAATTGTTTTCACTTCACAGTTGTGCCTTATCAGGGTTATTTAGTGGAATTTCTTGCTTTATCAATGGGGTTGGGACCAGCAGTTGTGTTGTGCAGAAGTCAGGTTAGTTGGACGATCATTTATTTTTCAACAGGACAATGACCCCAAACACACCTCCAGGCTGTGTAAGGGCTATTTGACCAAGAAGGAGAGTGATGGAGTGCTGTAAATGGTCATGAAAATAAAGAAAACACATTGAATGAGGAGGTGTCACCAAACATTTGGCCTGTACTGTACATGTGCTTTGTGGACTAAGGGAAGGCGTATCACTGTGCTCCTCAAGGGATTCTGTGTGGGGTGCTGGGAGAGTAAGGGCGATTCATTCCCTGTATAATCACAGTGTCTGCACACTTGGAAAAACATCCACACCGTTTCCAGTGGGTGTCGGACTCCGCCTGGGCTGGGTTTTGTCTCCAATCCTGTTTGTGGTTTTCATTGGCAGGATATCAAGGAGCAGCCAGGGTGGGGATGGGGGGTCCAGTTTGGTGGCCTTAGAATCATGACACTGCTTTTTTTGGAGATGGCATAGTTCTGTTGGCCTCATCCGACTGTGATCTTCAGCACACACTGGGGCAGTTTGTGACCGAGTGTGCAGCAGCAGGGATGAAGATCAGCACCTCCAAATCCGAAGCTATGGTCCTCAGTAGAAAAAGGAGAGTTACTGCCTCAAGTGGAGGAGTTTCAGTACCTCAGTATCTTGTTCACGAGTGAGGGAAAAGGGATGAGGAGATCGACAAGACAGATTTGGGCAGCAAGTGCAGTTATGTGGTCAATATTTTTTTTTTGTTCTTTATTTCGCCTTATACAACTTCTCGTATTAGGTGATCTGTAGTGGTGAAGAAGGAGCTGGGTCATAAGGTGAAGCTCTTGATTTGCCAGTTGATCTATAGTACGTCTCTACCCTCACCTGTGCGACATGAGCTTTAGGTAATGACTGAAAGAATGAGACTGCGGGTACAAGAGGCCGAAATGAGCTTTCTCTGCAGGGTGGGTGGGCTCACTCTTAGAGACAGACCAGCGAGAAAGGCTCGGAGTAGAGCCACTGACCCTCCGCATCGAGAGGAGCCAATTGAGATGATTTGAGCATCTGATACGGGTACCTCCTGGATGCCTCCCTGTAGAGGTTTTATGGCCCTGACCAGCAGGGAGGAGACCCTGGGGAAGACCCAGCGCTCGCTAGGAGGGTTAAATCTCTCAGGTGGCCTGGGAACACCTTAGGACCCCACAGTATGGCAGACAATGAATGAATGAATGAATGAATGTCTCTAGCGGCTTCACACGCTGCTATGACTCATCCCCGTGTTCAGCTCTAAAATAAAGTAATAAAAGAATTGCTTTGCTTTCATTTAAGAAAATACTAAAATTCAAACAAGCAATCATTTTAGTAAAACATTGATATTTTAGGGTAAAAAAACCCATAATTAGCAGCAAAAAATTGTGTTTTGTGAACAATGGCTACATGATGGAGAAAAATTGTCTTCATTTTTGAATGCAGCACCCAAAAATAAAACTGACATGACAGTAGCTTTTAACACACGCATGAATATCCGCCATTATTACAAGCAAAGCCTTACCATTTCTGTTGTGAACAGACTACTGATGATGATTACATTTTATTCACGTTCGTCGTGTTGGTCACACTCACTTTTGAACCCGATGTGCTCAGCCAGATTTAAATAAAAAGTCAGAGTGCCGTTGTGTTTTTTTTTGTCATGCATGATTTATTAAGCAGTGAGAAATCAAATGACACTGTAAATGACAATCTTAGTAAAAGAGCTATTCTAAAATCTGCATGATTGAGTCGCGTTACAGTACGATGCCCATGTCCCAATGATATGTTAAGCACCTGACACATTTCCAGAGTGTGGTGAAACGGACAAGCGGAAGTCAAGAAGATGGAGTGGAAAGCTGCAGAGTCCCAGTGCCTTAATCCACAGCCGTGCCAACAATGGCCTTCTGCAACAGGCTTTGTGCTTTTTGACTTGTAGCAGTGGAGATAAACAAACAAACAAACAAACAAACAAACAAACACAGCAAATTTCCAGTGTGTCTGAGGACCGGCCCCTGTCTCACATTTAAAACGATGTGCTGGGAGAAACGGCAAACGTCAAAGCCCAATTAAAACGCATGCTAGAGTAACAAAGGAGACGCATTGTACACATAGAAAAAATGTTACATATTTGGTTCGGCATATTTTTGTCATATCCTTCAAAAAAATGAAAAGCTCATCCAGATGTGCATAAACTGTACAGACTGCGGCATTTCTATGCTACACACACACGGTTCATATCGATTAGGACAAACAACTCACCCGTAACAGTTTACATGATGCTGAACGACGCCCAAGGCCTGTGAATGACGTGCATCTCTTCAAGTGTTCAAAAAGTAGCCAAATAAAATAATCATGCGGTTCACTTATTTTCTTTAAAAACAATCAGCGATTACCAGCTCATACAGTATTTCATTGTGCACACTGACAACCTACAAATGAAACTGGCAAAAAACAAAACTCACAAAGTACCGTTGGGGATGGAAACGTGACAGTGCAGCCTGCACCTCGGTAACAGGGCCATCTTGAAATGGAAGCGTATGGGCGTCAGTGGAAGAATAAAAAAAGACGGCCGCATCCCTGGGAATACATCATCGACGGACGAACACGCAAAAAAAGATCGGAAACTTGAAGACAACGCCACCCGCTGGTGTGCAAGTGCTGCCGCGCTCATGGCGTCCCGCTCTGTGTGCCCTCCTGCAGCTTTGGGACTTCCTTACATGCTCCCGTGCCCGAGCAGCAGGCACCGTCCATCGTCAGGAAATGTCTAGTAACTGTGACAGTGCAGGATCGTGGAATCGGTCGATACGCGTACTGATTTGGTGCCTAAAAGACTGCCGAAAATATGCACAGCATGACGATGGAAGGAACATTCTGGAAGTCTGAAAGAGACGAGTGCAGACAGACAGAGATACACAGACACACATACAAACGTGCAGTAGACGGTATATACAAGTGTAAAGGCCGCCATAGTGGTGTCTGCATGGGGAGACTATGAATACATAAGTCATACGCACTTACTGTGTACGAAAATGTTTACACACACACAAATATTTAGTACAGTATACACTATATACACACAAACTCCCAATGTATCTATGAATACATAAGCCATACGCATATACCGTGTACGAGTGTATGCACGTATGTATACAAATATCTGTAGTATATACACACACTCACAGTGTCTGCACACACACACTGTCAATGCATTTAGAAATACTTAAGTCATACGCAGGTATCACAAGTGTATGCACGTATGTATATGAATATATAAATAAGCACATACCTATGTAGTGTTTATACAGACGCACACGTATATCTAGCATATAAAAAATAAACTCAATGTCTATATGACTACATAAACCACATGGAGTTATGCATGTATATGAATATATAAATAAGCACCTATCTATATACTGTATGTAGTGTTTACAGGCATATAGAGTATGCACCATTAACTCTCAATGTATATATAAATAAATATATGTGCACACACACACACACACACAGTGTTTGCGCACATATACATAAGTATATACTGTATAAATACACACACACACCTGTTGTAATCCTATATACACACACAGACAAGGAATCCACATTTGCACACACTGTAAGCGACGATACAGCTGTCTGTTATGCATATGCAATGGTGAATGTGTTCAAATATATATATATACATACACACACACAGATAAAGTACACATACATACACATTTGAATTAGCTTGTTAGTGGCCAAAATCAGCAAACAATCCCATGAGGCCAGACTGAAGAGTGCCCACGTCCATTGTGAGGGTCACTAATGTCGCGTGTTTACTTCAGGATGTCCCAGTATGAGACACCAGCACAGCCCAGCCTTGCACACCACGTGAATCCCATTGCAGTACGCAGAGCAGCGTTATCAAAAGCACAAACTAAATTTAGGAAAATCCATTCAATGTCGTTTGGGGAAAGCAGAAACGATGTCAAGATTGTATTGCGAGTGCGTGTTACACAAATGTGTAGGCACTTTTAAGAAGCCAATAGGGCCCTGAATTCAAAGCTCTTAAATGGAGCCACATTTCGTCTACAGTGAGGCTACAACAAACACATCACTAATGCTAAAAGCATCCACGTTTGAACTAAGAGAGTCCTAAAAATGATTCCTGATGTCATTTAGATTCCCCGAAACTGAGGATGCAGGCCTGCTGGACTGCCACTGTGCAAGTGTTTTAGGGACTAAGGCACGATACAACATCGGCGAGAACATTTACAAATAAACGCCTTCGATGCTCCCTGAAAGTTTGTGTGGCTAAGGCACAGCCATTTAGATCTTGGCACAATGGTGACACTTGAAGCAAACTGCCGTCTGCCCAAGCACAACCAGCTTATTCCCAAAGCTCGATTAGCACTCACAAAGTGAACAAATACGCCAGCACAAAGAGTTTAAGGCAACAAATCAGTTCATAATCCTCTAAATCTACAAAGACATCAAAAAAAGAGAGAATTTGTTAAAATGCAGAACAAAACTGAGCACTAAAGTCAAAGCATATCTAGTCCTACCTTCAAGTTGTCTATTAAAAGTCTCCTCAGATGATCATTCATTCACAAAATGAGGTTTAGTGTGAGGAAGCAGCTATAAACACGTGATCCCCTAATCGTAACGGGACGAGTCGATGGGCGTCTTCATCTTTAATGGGCTAACAAATACCGTGTGGGCACAGAGGAGAGGGCAGCTGATACAGCATGCGCCAAATCAAATTCCATTTAGCCGAAATGAAAGTCATCACCTGGACCACCCTCCTGAACAAACGAAAGGCAACGTCCATGGTGCCTACTGAAGACGAGCGAGGCACTGCTCCTCAAAATCACTTTTGCTTCTTTACATTCAGCTTCAGCTCCATGAATTTGGCTTCACGTCACTCACTTCAGTCATTTTCTTTTCACAAAATTTAAAGCTGAACTTCATTTTTCTTGGCTACGAAAAAAAAAAAAAATGGCCGGATGCCGGTTTGGTGCTTCATAACATCCGCCAGCCTTTCTACATTGTCCTCGATGATGCCTCCTTACACGGTTTATATTTCAACATTTAATTTCCTGTTCCCTTGGTCTGCACTCAAACGTCAAGTGACTCTCTTGTAAATTGAAGATCTCTAAGAAATATGAATAGCGGTTCTTCAACCCCCACCCCCCCCCAGCACCCGCACCCCCAATGTTTGCCACCTTTTTTTCTTCCACACCAGTCCAAACAAAATTAAAATCTTGCAACATTCTTTGGAGCCTGGAAATCACTTCTTCATAGTCATTTCATGGGACTACTTCATACCCTTGTAGCGGTGGAGGTCTCAGGAACTGCTGTCCTGGATTCTCCTGGGAATTGTCAGCTGTTCATATGTGGGCAGGCTGTTGTTGGTGGAGAAAAATTCGCCCTGCACGGCCCCACTGAGAGCCGCTGGCCGATGTGGCTGGAGCTGCTGGCCGGCCGTCAGGCGGTTTAAGATGTCAGCAATGTGACTGAGCTTCTGGTCCATGTGTGAGATCTGTTAGGAGAGAAGAAGAATAACACAATGCAAATGGTTAGTCCAACTCTGATAGAACATGTGTTTAACAGAACAGGTGGGCAACATGGAGAGAATGGACCACCAGAAGAAAGCTACCAGCCAATACAATTAGGTTTGAGTTATCCTGATTAGAAGCCTAACTATGGCAGATGACCTCACTGTGGACCAGTAATGGCTACACGTTGTGTGGACAAATTAAGATGTAATACAAATGTGCCAGGCAACCTCCACAGACCTACAGGGGAGACCCCAGTGACCACCTTACTCATTTCATTTATAGTTTCAGCCAGTTCATCTCCATTCCCTCCAAGCTGAGCCCTTTCTCATAACTTCAGTCTACAGCCCCCAAATCATTCTTCATAGCGGACACCATAAATAAACACAACTGTCCATTTATTTGTATTAAATAATAATCTTATTCCACAGTCGATAGATAATGCAGAAGCTCTCCAGTTTGATTTAGGGATATCAGATTAAAATTTGGCTTTTTGTGATCAATTTTTTAATCGATTTTAAAAAAGTAAGAAAATGACAAGTTGTTGAAAGGACATTTACAAAGGTCTCATTCAGGGTTTGAACTACCATATATACTATCGTTTAAGTTGTCCCACGGATAAGTCTGGGCTTGATTTTACCGTATAATTTCCAGTATTTTATAATGTCCGTCGTATTAAGTTGAATGCAGAAAACTCCCGCTATTGGTCCAAGAGGTTATGATCTGCTAACGCCCACCTGAGAGAGTAACCACCGAGCACACGACCTTTGTTTTCTACGAGAGTGTGGCAATGTGCTGTATCAGCGTGCGCTCCTAACCTCTCTCTGTCTCTGTCTCTCTCTATTGTGCCTACGTGACCACACAGTAATACCTGAACTATTTCGAAGAGTTTAGAAACAGGATTGTGTTGAGGCACAGATCTGGGGACGGCTACAAAAGGGTATGCAGCATTAAAGGCTTCCAAGAGCACAGTTGACTTGTTAAATGGAAGAAGTCTGAAACAACTGCATCTCTTCCTAAAGTTGGCCACACGGCCAAACTGAGCAATACTCAAAGGCCTTGAAAAAGAAAGTCTTTGTTAAGGGAGGTGACAAAAACCCGATAGTTACTCTGCCTGAGCTCCAGAGAACTGTGCGGAGTTGGGAGAAACTTCCCGAAGGCCAACCATCACTGCAATACTCCATTAATCTGAACTTTACGACGGAGTGGTCAGATAGAATCCTGTCCTCAGTAAAAGACACACAGAAGCCCACTTGATGTTTGCAAAAAAGGCCTCTAAAGGACTTGCAGACTGTGAGAAACAAGATTCCCTGGTCTGATTAAACCAAGATTAGCATCCTGTCTGGAAGAAACCAGGCACCGCTCATCACTTGTGCAATACCAATCCAATGGTGAAGCATGATGGTGGCAACATCATGCTGAGGGGTTGTTTTTCAGCAGCAGGGACTGGGAGACTTGCTATGGTTTAGGCAAAGAAGAACGAAACAAAATACAGAGATCTCCTTAATGAAAACCTGCTCCGGAGTGCTCTGGACCTCAGACTGGGCTGAAGGTTTGTCTTCCAACAGGATGAGGACCCTAAGCACAAAGCAAAGACGATACATGAGTGGGTTAAAGACAACTCTGGGAATGTCCTTGAGTGGCCCAACCAGAGCCCAGGCTTGACCCCATCCAAACATCTCCTGAAAATGGCCGTCCACTGATGGTCTTCATCTAACCTGACAGAGCACGAGAGGATCTGCAGAACAGAATGGCAGAATATCCCAAAGTCCAGGTGTGCAAAGCTTGTTGCATCAGAGCCAAGCAGACTCCAGGCTGTAATCGCTGCCAAAGGGGCTTCAACAAAGTACTGGGACAAGGGTCTGAATAGTTTAGTTTCTAACTGTTAATAGATTTGAAAAAAAAATCTGAAATGCCGTTTTTGCTCTGCCATTCTGAGGTTTTGACTATTGTTTGATGTGAGAAGTTATTACTTGGAGTGATTTTATCTCAAGGCTCCAACATAACAAAATGTTGGAAATTGAAGGGGTCTGAAGAATTTCTGAAGCTGCTGTATTTCTTTTTCTCATTCTCTGTCAAGAGGGTCTTCTTTACTTAAAGCATTTTTGGGATCTGGAAAAGACACCCACGCCATGAGGCTGAAGCAGAAACCTGGACAGCCTTTAAGAACAATCTGGGTGGGATATTGGGGCCGGCTCAGCCATTAGCGATACAGATTAGGCTCCCCAAATCAGCACTGACTGTGGAAACTTCACTCTGGACCTCAAGCAACTTGGATTCTGTGCCTCTCCACTCCTCCTCCAGACTCCGTGATTTACAAATGAAATGCAAAATTGACTTTCATCTGAAAAGAGCACTTTGGACCACTGAGCAACAGTTCAGTCCGTTTACTCCTTAGCCCAGGTAAGGCGCTGCTGACATTGTCTCTGGTTCAGGAGTGCTTTGACACAAGGAATGCTGTGACAGTTGTAGCCCACGATACCGGATACACGTCTGTGTGTGGTGACTCTTGAAGCACCGACTCCGGCCGCAGTCCACTCCTTGTGAATTTCCCCCAAATTCTTGAATGGGCTGTGCTTCACAATCCTCTCAAGGCTGCGGTTATCCCTGTTGATGTGCGCCTTTTTCTGCCACATTTCTTCCTTCCACTCAACTTTCCATTCATATGTTTGGATACAGCACTCTGTGAACAGCCAGCTTCTTTAGCAGTGGCCTTATGTGGCTTCCCCTCCTTGTGGAGGGTCTCAATGACTGTCTTCTGGACAACTGTCAGGTCGGTAGTCTTCCTCTACTAAACCAGACTGGGAGACCATGAAAGGCTCAGGACCCCTTTGCAGGGGGTTTGGGTTAATTAGCTGAGTGCAGTGGGACACCAGGAGCCTACAATATTGACATTTTTCACAATATTCTAATTTTCTGAGATACTGAATGTTGGGTTTTCATTAACTATATGAAAAGAAATAAAGAACAATAGCAAAATGAAAAGAAATAAACGCTTGAAATATATCACTCTGGGGGCAGCATGGTGGCGCAGTGGGTAGCGCTGCTGCCTCGCAGTAAGGAGACCTGGGTTTGCTTCCCGGGTCCTCCCTGCGTGGAGTTTGCATGTCCTCCCCGTGTCTGCGTGGGTTTCCTCCCACAGTCCAAAGACATGCAGGTTAGGTGCATTGGCGATCCTAAATTGTCCCGTGTGTGTGTGCTTGGTGTGTGTGTGTGTGTGTGCCCTGCGGAGTGCAGGCGCCCTGCCCAGGATTTGTTCCTACTTTGCAGCCTGTGTTGGCTGGGATTGGCTCCAGCAGACCCCCGTGACCCTGTGTTAGGATATAGCGGGCTGGACAATGGCTGACTGACTACATCACTCTGTGTGTAATGAATTTATCTAATATATGAGTTTCACTTTTTGAACTGAAATACTGAAATAAATGGACTTTTCAATGATATTCAAATTTATTGAGATGCACCTGTATGTTTAAACCCAGGAGCACCCTGATACCAATCCACCCTGACAGAAAGTACTTCCATGTCAACTTAATCCAGCAGATTACTTCTGGCACAACTACATTTCCCAGAAGCCTTTGGAGAAGCCTGAATTACAACTGCAGCAGATCACTGGAGTTCACGACACTTTTCCAGTCCTCCTCAGGGGGTTATCTAATACTGAGGGACAGAGGGGAGAGATTGGGGGCTTACACTGATACAGTGCACTGCCACACACCCCCAAATTATACTGAGACATACATCCTGGCCAAATAATCAAAGGCCATCCTTGATGTCCACCATGCTGTTCTCAGAGCCGTCCTGTTTGCCTGCACAATACAGTAAGAGAAATGCAGTCCAGAGAAAGAATACGTATATTTACCAGAACTGCCTCTGGGCTGATTATTAAGTTCAGGCTGAGGCTTAACTGTTGAGCTGACATGTTGAACTGTTGAACTGTTCATGTCAATCAGCAGAGATATTTCCTTCAAGAAAGATGAATAATAAAAGAACTGAATGTGGCGATTTCAAGGAAAGGCAATGGATGTGTGAAGGTCTCCTTGCCTAAGGGAAAGAGTTACAGAAAACACAGCTTTCTTATCCAGCAGGGCCTCTTTAAACGACTAAACCATCACACCGCCACGGTTTTGTTTGCGTATCCTTTTATGTAACTTCACTAACTGGAAGCCCGTCATCTGCACTGATTAGCTCATCTTCTACGTACATCTACCCCAGGATTTCATACATTAAAACTACTACACACAGAAACAAATATTAAAACGCTAACCACACCAAGTGCATTCCTAAATGGAGTCACGTCAAGCACAAAATCTCAGTAGTAAACATTTGCAGTTTTGTTTTAACAAAATCACCTTTTTAGGTGCATTCACATATAATGCAAAACAGCTCTGCCCAATGTGGTGCGCTTACTTTTGTTGAGAAAGTTCACTTTTCACTGACATACACTGAACAGATAGCACGTCACAAGTCTTTAAAATCTCCCATTAAGAGAGACCCGTCTGTCTCAAAACAACAAAGCATTCTGTGCGACTTAAACTGCAAATTAGTTTACTGTTTCAATTTTACTTTGACAGCGGTTACACGTTTTCCTCTTTTTCACCTCTGACGGTAAACAGATCCCCAGTACAAGTCAATGAAACACCAGCAGACTGCGAGTGCTAATAGGAAGTCGCAGTCACGAGCCTCCTGCATACACACGGGGTGACAATCGCCAATCGCCAGTTCCAGCGGGGTGCCCACGGAAACCTCCGCACCAGCAAGTTGTTTCTGCTTTATGGAGTCTTTCCAGCTGCTTGACACTAAATGGACGAGAACCAGTGCATCAGCATCTCACTGTTCCCGATTTGTTTAAGTTGTAGCAGGTATTTTAAGCGATCTTTCTCACTGAAAAAGTATAAAATGAAAGCAAGAAAAACAAAAGGTTATCTCGCTATACATGAAGGACCCTGTGGCGTGTGTGTAATCCATAATGTACATTTACTTAGAATTGACTTTACAATAAAACAACCCCACAGCTCTGTTACCTGCAGATTATAATACTTCACTGTTTCACTGTCACTGTAATTTACCATCATAGCCCACATCCAGCTGATATCTGTACTGGTCAGTTTACCTTTCACTTCTCTTATTTCCTAACATTTGTCATAACTGAATAGCTTTGCAAGTCCCATTTCATGAAAATGACTAGTCTAGACATCCTCAAGCAAAAAAGAAATTAAAAGCTTTCTTTTTTTGTAGGTAATATTAATTAATAATTGCCAGTTGTCACTGTATATTAATATGGGGTGTGAGAGTGAGCGCCGTCCCTGTGGTCCCAGTTTTCACCCCTGAAATGGATTGAGAAGGTTCTAGAACTGACCTACTGAATTCTGTCCATTGAGGGTTACAGTACGTGCACAGTTGTTGAACACACCTGGACGTCACGCCACTCCTGGACTGGTGAACCACATGCTCACCGCCATTGTATACAACACACCACTGGGAATCTTTACCAGCCAGACGACAGTTTTCTACAGGTACTTACTGGGAAGAGTTTATAGGAGAAAAAGTTGAGTATATAAGCTTACAGCTCATACATGAAATAATTTTTTTTTTTGTTATTTTATTTCCTGGATCTTCAGTGATGTTCACAGCGAGCTGCTGCACTTACTTTAACAAGTAAAATGGTCTGCACTGGCTTCAGCTTTTACACTTACAACATTAGAACAGGCCCTTGAGCCACACAGTCCACACCAGTCCTGTCCACCTTCATCAGTCGAGTTTTGATGGACCCTAAAGTCCTTTATCTCCACCACACTTCTTGGTAACTTATTTCTTGTGTTGTGGTTCTTTAAGTGAAAAAAACAACAACTTTCTAACATTTAAGCAAAACCTACTGTTAACAAGTTTACAACCATGTCCCCATATTCTTGTTGAACTCATTTTAGGGTAACGTCTGGGCCCACTGTAGTGAGGGCCTCACAATCCCAGACCCGGCTTAGTCACTGTCCTCTGGACTTTTCAGCAATATGGACACCAAACCTGCACCCAGTACTCCATGTGCGGCCTCACCAGTGTGTTATAAATCTTAAGCATAACCTCTCTTGATTTGTACTCTACATGTCGTGCTATATAACCTGACATCCTGTCGGCCTTCTTGATCGCTTGTGTCCACTGCCTGGATCTTGACACTGAGGAGGTGTACTGTCATGTTGCAAATCCCTCATTTTGTATTCAAACGTAACGCTTTACTTTTATCTACCCTTAAATCTCATGACAGTGGCGCAGCTCTGCCCAGAACGGTATGTTGTCCGAGTTTCTGTAAAGATTCAGTGGATTCCAGATCGCCTGCCATTCCCATAACCTGTTTACTTCTTATATTCCTGTCCACACCGTTAATGTACATTGAAAATAGCAGCGGCCTTTTATTTATATTTTTCTCCAGCCGTCTGGAGTTTTCTTTTGTTTTTTCTGTCCTCCCTTACTGTTATTCTATGTTAATTAGTGTTCCCTAATTTTAATTCTTATTTATTTTGTCTTCTTTTGTCTTTCTTCATCATGTAAAGCACTTTGAGTGCCATTATTTGTATGAAAATGTGCTATAGAAATGAATGCTGTTGTTGTTGTTGTTGCAGCAGTGACCAAGAGGGAGACCACTGTTAACACCCCCTAATTCTGGTAACTGCAGTCCCTTGTACCCAGTGCTTAACTCAGTTCTGCAGCCATCTACACGCTATGCCCTGACACTGGAGCAAATCTTGAGCTGCTGCACAAAGGCCCTAGGGAGCGCTAAGTCCACATGCTGCCGTAATCAGGAGCTGAAACCCACTGCATGGGAATGAAGATCTGATGAAGAGCACGTCTAACATGTGCAGCTTCATGTAAGACGGAGAGCAGCCAACAAGCAAGAAATAAAAAGTCAGTACGAGTCCTGGCAACTTTACAGGATTGGCAGCACCCTGTGGATTTGGAGAAGCGACTGGGATTCCAACAGCACGCCAGACATCCTCCTTGTGTCAGAAGCACAAAAAGGGTCATTTCTTTGGAGCTGACAGTCCCATTGGTGGACCGACCGGTAGAGGCCCATGAGATGAAGAGGGCCAAGTAAAAGGATCTCATGCTGGGCTGCTGTAAAACATGTCTGGAAGACAAGGGAGCATAGCTGTTGAGGTTGGTTGCAGGGGCTTTGTGGATCAATCGCTCTATAGAGTCACTACTACACATGGCATCACTGCAAAGAGAAAGGCATGAGCCATCGAGAACATCATGGAGGCAGCAGAAAGGGCATCAAGATGGCTCTGGATCAGGACAGGGGGCCTATGAACAGATGTAAGTGCCACTTGAGTACAAACTGTGGCCTGATCAGCCATGGTTGGGTCACCTGGGTGAGGATGTCCAATGCTGAAAGACCCAAAACTCCTGAAGATCCCAGGTAACATCACTGATGATGTGTTCAGGAGCATAAAGAGATGAATGTACGTATCCAAAGATCAGTCTGGACTGTAATATTGTAGTGGTGATGATGCACAGAAAAAGGTGGGGGCTGACAGAGAGACAGATCAGCTGACGTCACCAGGAAGCACACCCCCCCTTGGTGGTCAGAGTCGGGTTCTGCATGGGCAACTGATGGAACACTTCATTTAGCTCATGCTCATTCAAAGCGCTCACTTCTGGCCCAGATGATGTGGCATCACAACTCACCACTGGAAGTTCACCACAGTGCAGATCTTTGAGCTGAGATGCATTGTGATGTGAGTCCACAGCAATGCACTTGGCATCAAGGGTGGGATTTGCCCTCTAGATGGGTGGAGTGTAATGGCAATGCTGTGCGGAAAAAGGCGGGGCTGACACAGAGAGAGATCAGCTGACGTCACCAGGGTGCACACCTCCGACTGTGTTTAGAGAAAAGGCTCAGCGTGAGTGACCGATGGAGCCCTCCATTTAGATAACGCTGCAAAGCGCTCACTTCTGGGCCAGATGGTGTGGGTTCGCAGCTCCCCAACAGCAGTTCACCACAGTGCAAGTCCCCGAAGTGAGATGCTTCATGGTGGGAGTCCACATCAATTCAGACGGGATAAGCAAAATATGCAAAGGAAAAAACGTGTCCCACCAAAGTAAGTTACAGCCAACTAACAATGCATTATGGACCGACACCAAAGTATTTATCCAGTGCAACACACAAAGAAGGGGCGGCATCAAGTAAATAAACAGCAAATGAAATAACCAATGTCAAGTACTTTGAGTTAATGAAGGGCTGCACCAGCATGCATCAGCAACAAATAAAGACAAAAAGTTATTCCTTCACTGAATAAAAATGAAAAGAAAGAGACTTTCCATCGGATAGCCTTCATCACAGCTAAAATGTGACAAATTGTGTGCACAGAGTGCCATCAAATGTGCTACACATCAGCGTAAGTGAACCCACTTATGGAGGACACATGATAAAGCTCGCATTTGGAAGGCAGCTGCAGCAGAAGTGCACTGCATTATTGATGACATCCATCTACAAGGCGACACAATAGCAAGTGATCAAAGCACAATGCCTAGACTACAATTAACCCTTCTAATGGCATCTAATGAACACCTCCATTTAACCATCCTTCTTCCCTCACAAAGGACCCAGACATCAAAGCCCTGCAGCCACTGCTGACTCCTCCCCCTGTCACACTCTGCTCCACCCACTCCACCCGGGATCACAACTGGAAGAGGGAAAGACAGACAGCTGTGGTGGGTTTGAGGAAATCAGCTGAGGCGGAAAAGGAGGGGGGGGGGGCAAACAAAAGCTGGACTCCAAGGGAAGCCCCCTTAGTGCAAAAGAAAAAAAAAAAAAAAAAGAGTAGCCGCAAACACAGATAATCCTTTGGCAAGGGACCGGGGTTTTTAATAGAATAGGTTATTTATACAGTGTGTGCGTGGGGGGACGTGAATGGGGATGATGAACATATCGGGGGAGTAAAAAGGCGTCTGGTTGTGTTTTTAAAAAGAATGTTGAGTCAGCACTTTGTTTGGCTTCTCAGATTCCTTATTTTTGCAGTTAAACATGTTTATTTATGTTCATGTTACGCTGCCTATGAAAAGTATTGGAAGTTTTCACATTTTAATATTCTGCAACATTCATACAGTGGATTTAATTTGGCTTTTTTGACAATTGATCTGCAGAAAATGGTTGTAAAAAATGCTTTTCATTTTCATGCTGACCCTAAACTTTGGGTTCTTTGTTGTGTGGGAGCATCTCATCCAAACTACAGTATTATATAACACCTTCACCTGAGGAAACCACAGGCAGAAGAGCAGTGAAGGGAAGCTGCTCGCTGATTCAGTGTAATCTAAATAGAAAATCACAAGCACAAGTGCTACATACAGTATACAACCTGGACTCTTACAGATAGATAGATAGATAGATAGATAGATAGATAGATAGATAGATAGATAGATAGATAGATAGATAGATAGATAGATAGAT
>JANRMT010062852.1:27704533-27716440 GCA_026402145.1 Polypterus bichir lapradei | reverse complement strand
GATAGATAGATAGATAGATAGATAGATAGATAGATAGATAGATAGATAGATAGATAGATAGATAGATAGACAGGACAGACCTTGGATGGAGTGAGTGTGCCCTCGCACACAGAAGACCGGCTGCTCACTAGTGAGGGGTGTTCTCCTTTAGTTCAGCTGGCTAAGACGCCTGCACTTTACACTCTGAACACACCAGCCCAGTATGCTAGACTTCCTGGTCCCTAAATGATACATGCGGATAAATGACTTTTCTTTTTATTTCATCAAAAACAACCCCCATAGTCCACATACAGACAACAAACAGGCCAAACATATCATTTTCAAACCTGCTTAATCCAGCAGACGATTGTAGGGGCCGCAGCCAGCCCTTTCAGCCCAATGCTGGACGGCGTGCCAATCAAACAGAGAACTTCAAATAAAATACACCAAAGCAGGAGACATTAAGCTAAAAGAACTGGATGGACTGAATGTCGTTTCCTTGATTCTCATACTTATCCTTGACCTTCAGAGCAGCACCAAATACGATACGAGGCAGCGTGAAATGTGATCTGTTAAACACATTCAGGATCATTGTGAAATGTAATACAACAACAAATATCTTTTGGATTACAATTACGGTCTTAGCCAGCACACGTGGACCAACACCTCTGAAAGTGTTTTAGACAGATAGCAGGCCACAGGTGGGATTGTTGTCTGGACCACAATGTCTATACAGCCTTTGAAGATCTGAACAATTCTATTGGATAATCATCTGGCAGGAACTGGGGGGTTTGGGATTTCCAGTTTCAACAAGATCGTCCTCTACAGACTACATCTGGCTGCTGAGTGACCTATCTGGCTGTAAGTATTTAAGAAACGACCACAAAGTGCTGTGAATTTAAGGCACATGTGCTGGGCTGCCCATCCAGTTTGTTTACTGGGGATGCTGGTCTGCTGCCCATAAACAATTATAACTTTTCTGCTCTGGTAACTTTTATTCAGAGTCCAACCATCAAGTACTCACACCTAATGCACTGAAAGGTTTCTTTTCTTTCCATTAAACCCAAAAGCGACCGTATTCAATAACGGCCCCAAACGGTCTTCTCGTGTTACATATGAAACCCAGCTTTATGATCTCTAATGAGTGATCTGTGGAGTCCATGTTTATACAATATATTTAATGTACAGTATCTGTTTGTATGTAATGGATGACCACAGGAACTCTCAGCTCCCCACTGAGTCCCTCTACTGTGACCCCCACCACCATACCGACCCCCACGTTTTAAGGTATGTCGTGGATTTCTTCTGCCAGAAAGGTCAGTGAAATGGACTGTTTCTGGACATAAAATGAGAAAAGCATAGCCCAGCTCCTCCGGCTGCGTCTCACAGCTGCGGCCAAGCTTGAACGTTTATTCCCAGCTGAAGTTGAAGAAGAAGAAAGATCCCTCAAGTGTCATTTTTCATCACTGACTGACAAAGCAGCAGTTGAGAATTGTCATAAATCAATGTTCAGAGCCATTACATCAGCAGCATCCCGCAGCCTGAGATCTGGAGTGCGTACGCCGAGGCAATAAAAAAATGAAAAACAAAGAAGAAAAGTGAGCAAGGAAATTGGACACCGCCAGGGCGCTCAGCGACTCCCCGAGGGCAGCCTCCACAATCTCAACTGGTGTACAGCACTCTACAAAGCGGGCTGCCCGCCATTAAATAACACCAGCCAAACGGTGCTCACGTACAGATTAAGAGCCTTCTCTGGAAGGGCGCTATATGAAATCTCTTTACCCTGGAAATGACTCGCTCATGATGTTTCTCATAAAGGACCCTTTAAAAAGTGTGCTCATTTATTCCTCTTCTGCTGTCGACTGCCATTCTGCCTGACTTGTAGTTCACCACAACTCTGAAACCCAACAAGTGCTGCAGGTCCACAAATGGAAGCGCGTTCTGGTTTTGTGTACGAGTGGTCTTTGGCAAGTTTCATAATGAGAGGCGCTATACAAATAAAGTTTCAATGCTAGGTTAACTGAGCTTAATTTTGCTGAATGTGCCATGGGATGGGCAAACCTGTTTTTCTATGTGTGGCAGTGTTCCTTCTGAAAAGAACAATATAAACTAAAGCTGCATTGTTAGGGTGGCTGTTGACGTAAGAGAGGGGGACCGTGCTTGGTGACAGTCAGCTGGATTTATGTTAGGCAAGCTGTGATGATTAGGCTTGTTAGTAGGCGTTAGTGAGTAGTGAGAGTGCGGCCGTGTGAAGGACTGCCTGCAGCACGCCTCATGAAAGGAGCTATACTGTACACAGAAAAGCTTCACTGCCAGGTTAGGTGGCGGCTTTACACTGCGGATGGTTTTAATTTGTACCCGTGTTCTCGATATCAAATTCAAGGTTTCATTAACGAATCTGACATGTCAGAGCATCCTGTGCATTTGACCAACTTGTTTGCCTGTTTCGTTACATCCATTTACAAATTTCCATGTAAAATCCATCCATCCATCTGTTATCCAACCCGCTATATCCTAACTACACGGTCACGGGGGTCTGCTGGAGCCAATCCAGCCAACACAGGGTGCAAGGCAGGAAACAAACCCTGGGCAGGGCGCCAACCCACCACAGTCCATGTAAATAAGTGAATGTAAATTTGTCTGACATTAATGAATGTGCTATGACGGATTAGGTGGTTCTTCTTTGTACCTGTGTTCATTATTACTTATTATTATGAATTATTTGGCGGATCCCTTTATTCAACGTGACTTGCAACATTTGGGATACAAGTGCTTACATTTCTAGGATTTTCCCAACTGGAGCGCTGTCAGGTGAAGTGACTTGTGTCAGCAGTGGCATTTGAAACCACAACCTCAGGGTCTGAAGTCCGAAGCTCAAAGTCTTAATCACAATTCAGAGTTCAAGGTTTTTATTCAGTCCTGGAAACATGAAATGTGTCTTCTCAGTTGCACCCAATAACAGACACATTTGGAAATAAAACAAACAACTCGAGACAAGACAGGTTAAAACAACAACAAAATTCTAAAACTGGCACACTGCCTGCCTGCCTGCCTGCTTTTATGAAAGGTCCAATAAATAAAGATACGGTATAAATGAACTCCGGATTGTCTCTTTAAGGGCTGAATGTAGTTTGTCCTGATACGAGTAACTGAGAGAGTTTATTGTGATGGACTGCAATGTATCCCACGCGGCCAGGACAGGCTCCAGCTCTCCATGACCACGGTTTGGGAAATGGTGGAATGGATGTCTGGGTGATTTAACACTCCCCAAGAGTGATCTTTTTTATAATATGGTGCTTAGTGGTAGTGCTGCTCCTTCCATAAAGTTGTGCATTTGAAGTTCTGAGTTATCACTTGGATAAAGCTCACTTTACAAAATAATCCCCTAAAGCTCAACTGACTTCCAAGCTGGCAAACCACACTTGTCTTTCAAGTTCAAGTTGCTTTCCACTTGCCCCCTCAGGACACGAAGGGCAGAACACTGCGTCATTCGCTTTCTTTCTTTCTTTTTCTTTTTTTTTTTTAAACACACTAGAGGCAAGAAGTAAAGAAGTGAAGTTATCTGACAAGCGACCCTTCTAATGCAAGCACTGCCATCTTACCTAACAGGATTTGGATAACCAGGATAGCGGTCCAGACTAATCATCGAACTACAAAGCTGCAGAAGTGATGGAAAGCAATAATCGGCAACATCACAGCCGGTAGGTTCAGGTTGGGGAGCATGCCCTGGTACAACACGTTGCTGCACCCCACCACACAACGAAACAGCTCGGGATCCTGGTTGGCAACCCCTCAGGCAGACACCCTCCAGTCCAGTCCGACCCTCCGGAAATGACCCTCGCAATGCAGGTAATGTGCCTCATTCGGGACTCCGTGAGCAACACAAAGTCATACCAACGGTACCCAAGGATTTTCCGGAGAGACACAGCACAGGAGTCCAGTCTTCGTCGCAGGTCACTGGACAGCTTCCATGTCTCGCAACCATATAGCAAGACAGGAAGCCCCAGGACTCTAAAGACTTGGACCTTCATCCTTTTACATAGATATCGGGAGAGCCACACACCCCTTTCCAGCGACCTCATGACCCCCCCCATGCTCTCCCAATCCGTCTACCGACTTCACAGGAAGAGTCACCAGAGACATGAATGTCGGTAGGAAGTCCAAATACTAAAACTTGCTAACAAATGGACAATACAAACCTTGGGCTGCAAGAAAGTTTAATTTTACTTCAGATTAGATGACAAAGCACAGACCCTACTGTAGAATGGCCAAGGGGGGTAGGCGGCTAGTTGGCCGAGGTCTTCAGGACCCTGACTGAGGGGACTGGGCGGTCTCATGGTCTGGAATCCCTACAGATTTTATTTTTTTTTCTCCAGCCGTCTGGAGTTTTTATTTTGTTTTTTCTGTCCCCCCTGGCCATTGGACCTTACTCTTATTCGATGTTAATTAATGCTGATTTATTTTGTTTTCATATTGTGTTTTTTATTTTTCTATTCTTTATTATGTAAAGCACTTTGAGCTACTGTTTGTATGAATATGTGCTATATAAATAAATGTTGTTGTTGACTGTGTCTGATTTTGTCTTTGATTTTCTCTCTTAAAATTGACCATGAAACCCCCCAACCCGCCCACCACCAGACATTTATTTTCTCCTAGATTTTTTGGTTTCCTCTGCTCTGTTGTCAAATGGCCGTGATTACGTGTACTATGTATGTATTTAGTCATTTGTAAAATTACACTTGCATTTCATCTAAGGACTTGTGTGACCCCCTCTATGTGCCTGCCCTCAGTGAAAAAAATAACAGCGGAACTAAACAAAACCTTTAGGGGCTTTCGACAGATTGACTCGTATCTCACAGTGGAGGTGACACACGTCACAGACCAACAATCTTAGATATCTACCCTTTTACATAAATCCACTCCTGATGTTCTCTAGTATTAAGTAGGTATTATTATTATTATTATTATTATAAAGTCATCCCAGACACGTATACAGAGTCCAGTGACAAACTTACTTACATATGCTAATCAACATGCAAAACGTCACCATGATTGGTGAGCATAACAGCCTTACCTCAAAATGGTCGTCTTGCTTAACTGAAAAATTTCAGGACACATTTATCTTTATTTAGCAATAAAACAAAATGTAGGCAAGCATCTCATTTCCTGTATGCACATCTCTATAAATAAAGTTCAAAATGGCTGTCTGTTTGAAAGACTCAACCGATTTACATGAAGTCTGCTATGTGCAGTATGTCTGTCCTGGTCCCTGTCACAGTATAGGCTGCTTTTGTCTGCCCCCAGTCCCCCGTTGCATGGCTGCCAATTGTGGGGGTCCGTGTGGTGGGGGGGGGGGGGGGGGCAGCAAAACGCTGTAAACAGTGCATGCTACTGGTTTCAGGATTGGGTCAGCTTCTTCTCTATGCAACACGTTATTTTCTTACATTCTGAGTTCAGGATCCACAGGGATAAATTCAAGGAACACCTACTAAAGGCAGTGTGTGCGTCACCTCGGCGCTGCCCCCTGGGGTGAACTCACGGCCCTTTGTGTTGAGGGTACACCCTATCAGGTCCAGCCATGTGCGTTCTGTTCAATAAAGTCAGCAAAGGGCATTTTGATACTTCTGCTTTCTTTTTTAAAATTCATTTTCAAATAAAATGCCTTATACTGTAGAAAGAGAACCAATTTAAATCAAAGATCTGCTGATGCCAGAAGAAAGCCGAGAAGAGCGAAACAACTGCATGAAATCGTACACTGAAAAAGTGAGAGCTCGTACCTCAGATGAAATACTTATTATTTCAATGTCATTTTAATATTTCACGAGATAATATCAATATGCATTATAATCTGGTATACAGTATGTAGTTATGCAAGACATTAAATCAAATGCTCTTTATTCTTCTTTTCTGAAGTTTGAAGTCATAATCTACCAGTCACAGACGGGTAACTCAGCAATTGGAAAATATGGCGGAAATAACTCAAATGTATACGTCAGATGTTTTAAAACTGTTATATGCATTAAATGGATCATTTTTTTTTTCTCCTTATATATCTTAAGTGTCTTATGTGTCATGAGAAAGCAGAAGCTTCCAAACGCTTTGAATTTAAGACCATCTCGCACTCGTGCTGCATTCTGCTCTCTTTCATTCCGTAGATAGATATTTTTAAAACAATACCAAGTTATCAGCAATTTTTATTTAAATGCTGAGCCGCTAAAGGCTGTGTACATTCCAGATACCTTAGTGCATCGTTAAGTGGCTTGTGACAGTTTGTTCTTTACGATTAAATATTTACTGAAAGATCTGAGGACAGTTAGTGCTACAGGGACTTGGGATTCATTCCTGCGCTGCGTTATTATTATTTTTATTGTTACTATAACTTGCATTTTGGCTTCTTTTTGTTTTCCACTTGGCGCACAGGCCGGTGAAGTGGCTCGCTCAGGGTCACACAGTGTCAGTTGCAGGCTTGAAGCCTCAACGTCAGGGGAATTGAAGTCCAAAGCCTTTGACTGCTATGCCGTCCTGCCTGTCTGTGGAGTTTCTAAGTTCTCCTCGTATCCGTGTGACGTTTTCTCTCAGTAGTTCTGTTTTCTTCCAAATCCCAATGTATGCCGAATTTTAGATGGCCAGCACAGACCCCACTATGGAAAACCCAGGAGTGGGTAGGTGGCCAGCTGGCTGGCGTCTCCAGGACTGTGACTTAGTCTTTGGTTTTCTATGTTACAGTTTTAATCAGCACCACTGTCAACTGGCCACAGTTCATCATTTAATTCATGGAGAGATGTTGGTTTCCATGTACGTTTGATCAGTTCTACTTTGCTCTTTACGTGTTTTAACAAATCTGTATTTATGCGTGTCAGTCAATTCCTAACCTCTTTGTCCTGAGCAGAGTCTCGTTGGAGCCAATCCCAGTTAGCATTGGGCACAAGGCAGGAACAAACCCAGGGCAGGGTGCCAGTCCATCTCAGGGTGCACACACACACACACACACACCCACCAAACACAAATCAGGGCCAATTTAAGATTGCCAGTTCACCTAACCTGCATGTCTTTGGACTGTGGAAGGAAACTGGGGCACCCGCAGGAAACTCACGCAGACACGGGGAGAACATGCAAACTCCACACGGGGAGGACCCGGACGCCAATCTCGGCCTCCTTACTGCGAGGCAGCAGCACTAGCACTGTGCTGCCCTTCTGTATTTAGTATTCAGTACAATCCATCCATCCATTATCCAACCCGCTATATCCTAACTACAGGGTCACGGGGGTCTGCTGGAGCCAATCCCAGCCAACACAGGGCGCAAGACAAAGAACAAACCCCGGGCAGGGCGCCAACCCACCGCAGTCAGTACAACCTATATTTATAATTGTTCACAGTGCTCTGCAGCTGCCCTCAGTGATGAGCAAAACACAAAAATAAGTTGCAATGTATTTTACTTAACTGGCATCACGAAACTGGCCCAGTGTGAATGAGTCTTGGTGTGCATTAGCGTGCCCTGTGAGGTGGTCTAGTACCCCGTCCAGCTCTGGGTCCTACCAGGCACAGTAGCAGACACTAGCTCTCCATGATAGTGTAATGAGATAAAGAAAATCCGTGCTGGGATGTTTTTAAATTATTTCTCTTAGTTGTTAATTTTCCAGACTCTGTTGTTTTCTTGGTGACATGTTGATCAGTATCTCGCTGTAGTCAAGTGGAAAAGGTGACGTCTAACTGTTGATGAAAGGCACTGCATCAGTTCCAAACACTCTGTAACGCACTTTGTAAAAGTTCACAGTCGGATTGCTTTATAAAACACTTTCTGAGAGCGCCCACCACGAAAGGCACTATATTAGACTGATCTGTTTATTCCCATCATTGTCGTTCGATTTTAATGGACTGGGGTCCCACCCAGGATCGGTCTGTCTGCTTATATCTGATATGAACAGAGTAGGTAGCGGTTTCCCATAAATGAAAGAAAGCAAGTAAATAAAATAGATGGATTCTTGTCAGATTTGTGTCATTATGAACTACAAGTACATGGGACAGGCGCCCGACTCCTGTTGTCTCGCAGGCCCACAATTCACGGCTTTACTGAAGGGACGAGCGACACAAAATGTGGTTGATCTTTCATCATTTAATACACTTGACACACTCCTGTTTCATTCATCCTTACACTTGATTTTCTAATGCGAGTATCCAGTGCCAGAGTGGCAGCGAGCAGATGACCAGCTCCACAGGATCTGAACGGGACACCTCATCGAGCAGACAGCCACACTCAGTCACAATGGCCACCACTTCAGGCCTGGCTGCTCCGTGGTTCCACCCCAAGTGTAAGCGCTCCATGTGATGAAGCTGACAGATTTTCTTCATCAAACCGCAGCCAACACAGAGGTTATTTAATCCAGCAACGGGATGCAGCGTGTGTTTGATGTGGCTCTCGGTGAGTCGGTAATGACGGATATACACGCACGCACACGCATGTGCTCTTCCAGTCAAAGCACATTTCTGTAGCCCACAGTCAGAATTAATTACGAGCTGTCAGCATGAATACTGAAGTCCTGCTTTATCTTTATGAGGCCATTATATATGTCTAGGAAGAAAAAAACAAATAAAACATTTCTATGTTCATTTTTGATCAGATCAGGGATTTTAATCAGAAATGATCCTTATTAATTGATTTTAATTAGAAATTCTATGAAGGGATTGAACCGTTTTAATTTAATTGAGTGACTTATGAGATTGGCTCGTGACCCTGTAGTTAGGATATAGCGGCTTGGATAATGGATGGATAGATGGACTTAATTCAATTGTAACCACCAGAATCAAGCAGTCGAAAGTCTGAATTCTGGGCTGTACAGCATGTGTCAAACTGTCACCCACAACTCTTCCTTTTATTCATATTGTGTTTTTCTTTTGTGATTACGAATCAGTCCATCTTTGCTATATACTGTAGCATTGCCATCACGAGGAAAATAAACTAAGCAATCAAGAATACAATATTAAGCAGTGAATGTTAGCAGGAGATCAATCTTCATTTTATAACTCCTTTCACAAGGGGCATCACCAGCGTATGAAATACCAAGTGGTAATGAGGGGGTGTCAAGGGTCAGCTGAACACGGAAATCATTCTCTAAGTATTTTATAAAATATACTGTCATGACGTGGAGGAATGGAATCTGTACTTTATGTAATATTGGTGGTGAGTGGCCCTAAAGAGGACCACTGGCTTGTTCAGCAGCCACTCCACCATGCTGCTCACAGTTTCCGCAACACCATGTGCAGCACCCCCCCACCAACCCTTTCGTCCCAGTGCCTTGCCTTCTAGTTGTCCCCACTTAAATAATCTCGCGCCATCTTATATATCGGAGTGTCTTTCACCTTACACTCCAAATCGTAATCTTAGATCTTTAAATGAGGGTCCGCTCAGAATTCCAAGAGCGAAACTTAAAAGAAGTGGTGAGGCGGGCGGCCTTCTGCTGTTATGCACCTAAAATTTGGAATAGCTGACTGATAGAAATTTGCCAGGCTGATACGGTGGAGCACTTTAAAAAACTGATAAAAACACATTACTTTAACATGGCCTTCTCATAGCTTCATTTTAATTTAATCCTGATGCTTTGCATATTTAATTAATTATCATTACTATTCATAGTTGCTCTAAAATCCGTACTAACCCCTACTTTCTCTTCTGTTCTTTTCCTGGTTTTCTGTGGTGGCGACCTGCGGCACCACCACCTAATCAAAGCACCGTGATGTCCTACATTGATGGATTAAAGGCCAAAAGTCCATGTGACCGTCATCATCAAGTCCTTCCATGAGAACCCTGAATACAATGAGGACGGATTGAGGTCATTTATGTGAGGTAGAATGCCTAGATGGGGCTGGGTGGTCTCGTGACGTCAGGACCCCCTGCAGATTTTATTTTTTTCTCTCCAGCTGTCTGGAGTTTTTTTTATTTTTTCTGTCCTCCCTGGCCATCGGACCTTACTCTTATTCTATTTAATTAGCGTTCTCTGATTTTAATTCTTACTTTGTCTCTTTTCTTTTCTTCATCATGTAAAGCACTTTGAGCTGCATTATTTGTATGAAAATGTGCTAACGAAATAAATGTTGTTGTTGTTCCCCACTGACGATGTAAAAACACTTTGAGTAGAACCGCTACATAAATGTAATGTCGTCTTCTTCTTCTTCTTTCCATTAGCCTGTGACATCCACCGCTATGGGGCATTAGTCTGATACTGAGTAGAAAGGATTCAAAAAGCTTCATTTTAGTGTAACCCTGATATTCTGTATATGCATTTACCTATCCTTTTCATCATGGCTCCACAATCCGTACTAACCCCTACTTTCTCTGCTGTTCTTTTTCCAGTTTTCTGTGGTGGTGATCTGTGCCACCGCCACCTGATCAGGGCACCATGCAGTCACTACATTGATAGATTGAAGGCCAGAGGTCCACATGACCATCATCATCATCGTCTGATTCTTCTACATGAAGCCTGAAAACCATGAGGTCTGATTGAGATCATTGATGTTAGGTAGAATGACCAGTTAGCGCTGGGTGGTCTCGAGGCCTTGGAACCCCTGCAGATTTTGTTTTTTTTTTCTCCAGCTCTCTGGAGGTTTTTTTTTGTACTTTTATCTGTCCTCCTGGCCATCGGACCTTACTTCATGCTTTGTTACTTAGTACTGCCTAATCTTATTTTTATATTTTTCTTTCCTCATCATGTAAATCACTTTGAACGCCATTATTTGTATGAAAACGTGCTATAGAAATAAATGTTGTTGTTGTTGTAAGTAAAGGTAGATGCTGAAATGAGAGGTTGACAGCATCTGTTTTGGTAATGATTCTGTTTTACGATGGTGACCTCTGTTTTATATTCCTCTTTCTTCATGCATTTGCAGTGGCACAGCTGACACACAACGTGACTCCATTAAAAGCAGTGCAGCTTGCACGCCTGTGCTGAAGGAACCTGAAACGAATGGAGAAGCCACTGAAAGCACACTGCCTAAGGAGACCTGGTGCTGCTTACACTGACACAATGGGTGGGGGGCTGTCGCCTGCCACTGCCTTCCAAGGGCGCTAAGTTTACAATCCCCCCAGCTAACTTCATTATTGGACTTGGCTAGCATGTCGGGCTTGGACAAAGCACCTTTCAGAGGTAGCCTGTGACTTCTGCTTGACCCTTTTCAACAGGCCCTCACAGCTCGAGAATGGCAGGCATTGTCCTGGGAACACCTGTACTAACCAGCTGATACCCAAGCCTGCTGCTGCTCCTGTGTGTGTGTGTGTATGCGTGTGTGTGTCTCCACAGCATGGCACACATGGAGAGCCAGACAAGCCGCTCTTTAATAGACAGACGGAGGCAGGTGTGCGCTCCTGGGGGCACATTCATACTCAACGAGCTCCTCCGACCTCGTACGACATCTTATTTAGGGGGACTGGGATTAGAAGAAACAACACAAAGAGAAGCCGTTTGTGTAACAAGGAGCAGGAATTTTATGGGAAATCTGCCATCTGTAATGAGCGGAACATTAAAGGGAACCATCTTCACTGTTAGTGCACAGTGGGGTGCAGTGGTTAGTGTTGCTGACGCAGGGATGCAGTGTCCTGGGTTCAAATAGTGCACTGGCTCAGTGTCTATGTGGAGTCTGCATGGTCTCCCTGTGCCTATGTGTGGCTTTCTGTCCAAATCTCAGGTTAATTGGCGATTCTTAATTAATGCCTATGTGTGCCTTCTGTGGACTGGCGCTCAACCTGGGATTGGGCCTTGTCCAACACTTGATGCTGCTGGGATAGGCTCCAGCCTGCTGTGTTACTCAACTTGGATTTTGGCTGGGAATGTTGTGTCTGCTTCATCAATTAAAGACAATGTCATTAGTGGGCACATCATGACAGCCTGGCAGATAGATAGATAGATAGATAGATAGATAGATAGATAGATAGATAG
>JANRMT010062852.1:27672563-27704523 GCA_026402145.1 Polypterus bichir lapradei | reverse complement strand
TATAATAGATAGATAGATAGATAGATAGATAGATAGATAGATAGATAAGGTTCTGTATACTATATAGAAAAATATGAAATGTACTTATAATAGATAGACAGGAAAACTAACTACTATATATTACAGTTAAGGATATAGAGTAGCTCTGTAACAGAAATGAAAGACCCTGTATAAGAGATAGGTAGACAGATATGAAAAGCACCATAGACAGGGAAAGGCATCATAAATTATACATAAGGAAGATGCTATACAATAGATATAAAAATTGCTATATAAAATAGATATATGGTGTCTTTAACATATCTCTATTAGATGCATGTGAAAGATGCTAAATAATGGACATACTGTACTGATAAGAAGGGCACTGAATATTAGACAAATGTGAAAGTAGAATATAGTAGATGGATATGGAAGACATTATATAACAGATAATGGCAACATCTCTCTATATGGCAGATAGAGACAAAAGGTGCTCTGTACTATATAGAAAATGAAATAGATAATACGAAATATGCTATATGCTAGATAGGCTGAATGGAGGGGAACTATATTATACCTAGAGACAGATGTATAAAAATGAATATGAAAGACACTCTAGAAGAAATGTAAAAGGCATCTTTGATTGAAAAAGGCAATATTAATGATGCATAGAAAGAGGCTATACAATAAATATGAAAACTAGATATACTGTATAGTGCCTTTCATAGCTCTCATATGATACATATGTGTATATGTGTAGATAATAAACATACTCTATAGATAGAAAAGGCTCTATGTAATATGGAGACACATGAAAGGTGCCACAGAATAGATGTGAAGGACATAACAGATACTGGAAATAAGAACGATAGGAAAAGTGCTACATGCTAGATAGATATGAAAAGCACTATATACGGGTAAATGTGAATCATGCTGCATAAAAGATATATATTATAGTTAGGAAAGAAACTACATGAGAGATGAAGACACAAGGTTGATATATAAGATATAACATAAAAGCTAACTACATAGAGAGGGAAGTAACTCCTATCTATCTATCTATCACCTGCACATCAAGACAAAAGTCTTTCACATTTTGTTCACTTCCAGCCGTATGCTAATATTATTTGACACCAATGTTTTCTCTCATCAAACAATAGTCAATAGCCCAGAATGAGAAATCAAAAACAGAATTTTAAGAATTTTTACGAATTTATTAAAAAAAAAAAACAAACAAACCTGTGAGCCCAGAGCCCGTGGTGCAGTGACTCATTTCAGTTTGTGGCTGCAGTGTTTTCTGGGCTCACCTTTCTGTTTTAAAATGCACCTTAGACTTCCATCCACCATTTTGCCCTCTGATGACTGGGCGCCCCTGCCACCAGCCCTGCGGCTCTCTCGGCCCCCTGGATGAGGCGGACACCTTTGCGGTGCTCCTCACAGCCACCTTTATTCTGAGATCAGGAGTCCCTCCTAAGTTCACGGGCATGGAGGCTGGACCCTGCAGCGAGGAGGGGCTGCGCTGCTCCACAACCATTTACAGTGGCGACCTGCCAGCAACAAATTTTATTAGGATCAAACTTTTAAAATGTGCTAACGCAGGAAAACCTGAGGCTTTTATTTCAAAGCTGCACTTTAATGAGGACTGAAGTCAAACTGTAGCCTGGTGATTCCAAAAAAAAAAAGAAAAGAAAAAAAAAATTCACCTCTTTGATCAAAAACTGGCTTTTCGTCAAGAGATCATCAAGAAACAGAGGGGAATGCAGCCGAGGACACTCCAGGATAATCCGGGCTGCACCCAGTATACCTCGCATTCTAACAGCCCTTCCAATCACCTAAGGATCACAGATTGTCAGAGCCGATCCCAGCAGCATCAGTGCCAGACGGGAACTTACTGCGGGCAGGGTGCCAGTCCACGGCACACCCACCATTTGGGCACATTTTCACTTTATTCCTTTGCAGCTGCAGCAGACCAAACCTGCCTGAGACACCGTCCTGCTGCATTCTCATACTGCGTGGCTGTGCCCTGCCATCAAGGGTTGGGTCCTGCCACCGCTTAAGAAAATGAACTGCTTTATGAATGCCACAGGTCGGAGAAGGCATAAACAAAATGGCAAATTAAAAGTCAGCCCTTTCTGGAAGCCATTCCCATACTGAGGAGTCCCAAGCACCGAGGGTGAGCACCACGTTCTTAGCTCAGCTCGATGACTTCATCTGTTGGATTTGTGACACGAGGGATGAATACTTGTGATGTTTTAAAAAGGAGCCAGTGTGGCACAGTTAGGTGCTGACAGGCAAACATAAGGCTTCCTGTTGAAGCCCCACGGTGGACCCCCTGAATGAGTGAGCGCAGATGTGACCACCTATGTCGTAAGGTAAGACTGCAGTGATGAACAGTGCATCAAAGCAAGCTAAAGTAAGGACGCACTCGATGAAGGGGCCGGCTGTGGACTTTTCAGAAATTGCAGTTTTCTCAAAGGTGTGCCACTTAAAAGTTAATAACATAATGTCATGGTGGGGCCTAAGTGTATCCTAAGCTTAGGCGCAGGGTAATTGCAGAGGTTTGGTAAGTTTGTATCTTTAAACTGGCCCAGTGTGAGGGAGTGTGCCCGGCAGTGTGCTGGCGTTCCTCTCCTGGGTTGGTTATGACCTTGAGGCTGCTGCTGCCCCACCAAACAGTAAGTAGGCCTTGAAAATGAACGAATGAGTAAATGAATGAATGAGTAGATGAAAGAATGAGTAAATGAATGAATGAGTAGATGAATGATTTGTTTATTGAACCAAAGACTCAAATGACTTGTTTAGACGTGTCCAGCAGTGAAGCACCGAGTCAAGTCGCAGACCAAAAATCGTTGCTGCCCCGAAGCACTTTTCTTCAACCTGTGGGATTACAAAGAGCTACGGAATTTGAACAGACAAGGAAGACACTGTTGCCCCGTTACTGGAAAGTCCTTTCAAGTGCACTGCGGTAGTGGATTCATTTACACGCTGAGCAGCAATGAGGCTGACGCTCGACTTTCATGTCCTTCTGCAGCTGCTCCGGAGAGGCTTTGATGTCCTGTCTGTTAGCAAAACTTGCCAGCTAGAAAGAACGCCACTGAACTTGAAGTTGCTGCCTGTTCACGTTCAGCGGGCTGTCGCAATAACTGGTGCTGTCTGCCAAAAACTAAATATCATCACCCCTCAAAATCACTTTTAGAGTGGGTGAATTTTGATTTGAACAAGGAGGTACCGGTATTCTATATAGCGTCTTTCTGCAGTGATTGACACCCCACAGCGCTGTACAAGTATGGTGCTAAACTGTTCACAAGTGCAGCCCCGACGTTTAAAGCGACTTGCTCAGGGTGACACAGTAAAAGACTGAAGTACAGTTTAAAAATCCGTCTAACTCACTTAGTCCTGAACAGGGTGGCGGGGGTCTCAATTAGCACAGGGCGCAAGGCGGGAACAAACCCTGGACAGGGTGCCCATCCATCACAGGGCAAACACACACATACAGTCCATGTAACCCGCATGCCTTTGGACTGTGGGAGGAAACCCACGCAGACACGGGGAGAACAGGCAAACCTCACACGGGTGGAGGACCTAAGACACAAACCCTGGTCTCCATACTGCCAGGCAGCAGCGCCACCATGCTGTCCACAGTATAAAATGTACTCCTTTATATTTATAAAGGCTCCTTTCTCCACCATTACATTAAGATACGTTATACTTTTGAGCTTTGGTACACTATATTTGTTATATTTTTCATTGACTACAGGAGTCTGGGAAGCTCTCAGGGTTACAGAGTAAGGATGTGAGGTATAAACCTTTCTTTATAAAATGCGATCGGGACACTTTTAGAAGTACAGAGCTGAAGTTCACAGTTTTTTAAAACTCAAACACAGGGTTGGGAAACACACCCCAGTCCTTGATGCTACACAGCAACTTTCTACAGTAGACTCCATCACTGCCCACACTAGAAACTGTGAAACGTGCACACGTATGTATATAGGCAGGGTAAAGCATAAATATACTTAAAAGGATGACTTTTTTCATACATATTTTCACACATGGGCGCCTGGGGATCGCCCTCCAGGCTCTGGCGAGGTAAGCGTGGGGGGGGACGCTGACGCTAACTTTCCATCCTAAGCCACCTGTAGCTCTAAGCAACTGACCCGGCCACGGCGCCCAGAGCTGGCTGAGGTTTCTACAAAGCCAGACGGTCCCCAGAGGGTGGCGTCTGCTATCAGACCTGGCATCTGACCCCAGGCATGCTCAATTGTGTGCTTACACTTTCTATTAGCTTAAAAGCAATTCTGTTTATTGGGCTGAGAGCGCCGTCTCTTTTTATTGGGGCCATCGCACCCAGCTGGTGCCCCAACATTACAAATCGTCTTAAGCAAGTCTGTCTTCTGGTCACAATATATAAATATTTTTAGCCGATACGTTGGATTCATAAAGTATTCAGAGCCCTTTACGTTGTTCGTTTTTTATTAAGCTGCCTTATGCTATAATCACTCATTTTTTTCCCTTATCAAGCAACACTCAATACTCCAGAATGACAAAGCAAAGACAGGATGTTGGCCTTGCTGGCGCCTGACTTGAAGTGTGCCCTGTGCTCATCAGTGATCCAGCCATGGGCCCACCTGTATGGTCCGCTGAGCGTCACTCTCATTTCATCTGTCCATAAAACCTTTGAAAAAAATCAGTCATTTCTTGTCTTAATCTTTACACTTCAACTTATGACTCTCATTCGGGGTGGCCGTCATTCACAGGACTCATTACCTTCACCATGTCTCAGGGCACCTGACACTTTGTACTTCTAGACACTCCAGGTAGGTTGCAGTTCTGGAATATGGTGGCACTGGAGGCTTTTGCATTTTTTTTTTCTCCACACTGCTGACTATCTACAGCACACCGTTTGATTTGTACGCTGGTCCCGTCTCAATTTACAATTTACAGAGTGTTCTTCTTTCCCACTTCTAAGTGGGGTCGAGGTGTCTGATCAACCTTCTCCATACATCTCAGTCCAGCACCTCCTTCAGATCTTCTTCTACTTTCTCCATCCACCTCTGCTTTTGCTCCCTCGTTTTCTCCTCCCCTGTACTTCTATCCCCATCCCTCTTTGGCCCACGTATTCATTGTCTCTCCTCATCACACGGTACTTTCTTAGATATCGCCCCCACTTTTGTTGTACCTCTAAATCATTTGTGGAATGGTGTGATAAGAACAATCTGATACTGAATGTTGAAAAAACGAAAGAACTGGTGATCGACTTCAGGAAGAAACAGCTGACATACACCCCGGTCTACATCAAGAACACTGCTGTGGAAATTGTGCAGTCTACCAAGTTCCTAGGAGTAAATGTGACAAACAACCTCACCTGGTCCCTGCACACCTCCTCCATCACCAAGAAGGCTCACCAGCGCCTGATCTTCTTGTGGAGGCTAAAGAGGGCCCATCTTAGCAAGTCAGTCCTCACCACTTTCTACAGAGGGACCATAGAGAGCGTGCTAACCAGCAGCAGCTCTCTGTGGCAGGAGAGCTGCAGCGCTTCGGACTGGAAAGCACTGAGGAAAGTGGTGAGGGCTGCTGAGAGGATCATTGGAGCCCCACTGCCTAATGTACAAGACTTGGCAAAACAACGATGTCTGGCCAGAGCTGTGCGGATCTCCAGAGACCCCACTCATCCTGCCTCTGAACTCTTTTCCCTCATGCCCTCAGGCAGAAGGTACCGCAGCCTGAAATGCAGAACCACCAGATTTAAAAACAGTTTTGTTCCGACCCCCGTTCGTCTTTTAAATGAAGCACTTTAGCATTTCACTGAATGCACTTTAAATCAGGATTATGCACTTTTAATCAGAAATTTTTCTGCACTTTTAATCAGAATTTTTCTGCACTTTTAATTAGAATGTAATTGATTTTAACCATGTGTTTTTATTTATGTCTTGTGCATCGTCTTTTCGTTCTGCAGCACATCTCAGATGTTCTGCTGAATGACAAATAAAATTGAATTGATTGATTGATTAATTCTCTCATTTCTTATTCTGTCCTTTTTTGCAACTCCACACACCCATCTCAGCATCTTCTCCTGTGCCCTCTTTACTACCCATGTCTCAGTGCCATACACCGTGGCTGACCTTACCAGTGTCTTAAAAACCTGACCTTTAACCCTCACCTCAATTCTCCGATCACATGACGCTCCCGACGCCTTCTTCCAATTGTTCCATGCCTACTGAGTGATCTCTGTATTTAATTCTCTGTCTTATGTTACCACTGATCCTAACTGCTTACATTCATCCACCCTCTTCAGTAGCTTCTAACTTCTGTATTCTGCTCACATCAGACCTCACATACAGTATTCTGTCTTTTTTCTATTTTTCTTGATCTTGCTTCTGTCAGAAAGCCATTTCACAATTTGTGACTTTTCAGTGTCAGTTAAATCTCACTTTTTGGCCCATTTTACCCGAGGTAACGGAGCTGCCTAATAATGATGCCCACCTTAATATGAGATGTTAATCACTTCAAGCCACACAATCACAGCACCTGAAGAGGAGCACATCAGACAGGCGTTCAGGTTTATACGGTTTAGAGTTGTAAAAGGTGCACAGAACTAACGAATACTCACCTGCCTAATAATTGTGCACACTTGTCTACGTGGAGATGTTTTAAAATAAATTAAGTTCTCTATATGCCCAAACATTAGCACAAGGGGTGTTTGATGAGAACTGAGCCCACCTATTGCGGCAGACGACCAGGGATCCTGCCCCATCGGGACGCCTCGAGCAGGGAAGGACCGGCAATATATTTCCCTGGGTGCAAGAGGGCAGCCCCCCTGGATTCCATCAGGGCCAATCCTGTGGGGGTTTGTGGCCATCACCAGGGGGCGCCTAGACGATCCTGGAGCTCTGGAGGTCAGCACTTCCGCCACACCAGGAAGTGCTGCCGGAAGGAGAACCAAAAGCACCTGGAGCACATCCTGGTGCAGCCTCACTCCATTTGGGGTGCCAGAGTCGGGTGGAAGAGGGCAAAGCTGCCTGGGAGGAGTGGAGGAAGAAGAGTGCGATTTTTGGGAGTTTTCTTTTTTGTGCGTTTTGAGGACTGTGTAGGG
This sequence comes from Polypterus bichir lapradei, assembly GCA_026402145.1. NCBI lineage: Eukaryota > Metazoa > Chordata > Cladistia > Polypteriformes > Polypteridae > Polypterus > Polypterus bichir. The sequence goes on along the minus strand of JANRMT010062852.1, from coordinate 27,697,454 downwards.
CCTGTGGGACACGGCTGAAGAATCTAAAAATAAATATTTCTGTTCATTTTGACCTGTGCCTCCGTTGTCAGTCTGTGTCGGGTTGGCGCCAACAGAGCGCTTATTCCACACTATGATGGTGTAATGTCAGGTATGTGAATTTTGTTTTCTTAAGTAAACCAGACCTTGTTTGTAATCCCCTCGCCCACCCCCCTCCTCGCCCCCCCCGCCCAGCAACTCGACAACTGTTTCTCCTGCCTACCGGTGGCAGCAGCCTGCACAGACAGAGGGCAACAAGAGAATAAAACACTGCCGAAGTTTATGAACTCATCCGGAAAAGATCATCGTGGGACCATCAGAACGATGTCCGAGCAGGTGGGGGTATCCAAGGAATGTGTTACAGTAAGAACAATGAGCTGCATATGAGAAAACTGTCTGCATGCTGGATTCCCCCGCAACCTCACAGCAGATAAGAAACGGGCATGCGTCATGTTGTCTCGGGGGAGTCGGCAGCAAGGACGTTTGTGCAACGAGGACAGCGTATTCCATAGCAGAGAGTTGGTGGGAATTACAAACAAGGGCTGGTTACTCCTTCATAGGTAGGCTCACTTCCCATTAGACACCCCTCGTAATTAGACTCAGAACTATGATATTGTAAAAACCCAAAGGTAACGAAGAGACACCAGAATCCAGTAAGTGCTAATGGGTGCTTCTTTTTGTTGTCCCTGCTGTGGATGTTCAACCACCACTGCCAGAAATGACAGAGGCTTTGAGCGTCAGGCGCTGTCCAGCAGCGCAGTCTCTCTTAGCAGACGTTACTCATCAGTCACAGCTCCGTCCCTTTCGCCAGATGCTACACGTATCTCTTAGAGGTCCAGCCTTATAATATATTAAGGGAAGATCAGTGCGCAGTGCAAAATTCCAGGGTACAAAGTATCCAGCTTTGTGGTCATTCAGTCGTTCCAACAACACAAACTGTATGTACTCTGCTACTCTGGGCATACAAAAAAACAAACAAAAAAAAGACTCTGGAATTGCGTTCACAAAAATATACTGGAAAGAAAACACTGATACCATCCATAAAAAACTTGGATCTCACACGGCAGCTTTAAGTGGGACGATTCCAAACAGAAATAATTAGCTCAGGAGCAGCAGACACATCTAACTAGTATGTCCTTTGCCAAGACTCTCCCCTTCATACCTCCAGCTGCAGGACCCTCTGACATCATTCAGGGGAGAAGCTAGCGAGGGTCCGCCACTGGAGGTCTGCAGCCAGACTCTACTGGGGCAACAGACACAGTACATACAAGTCAAAAGTGACGCACATGAAAACATGCCACTTTTTGTTTGTCTTCTCCTCAATAGACAGACAGACAAATAGGAAAGACACCATTTAAATACAGATACTGTACATGTGTCCTTCTGACTATCTGAAATATACAGTATAGCACCTTATCTGTCTCCCAGTCTAACTGACAAATAGAAATGCACTGTATAACAGATAGATATGAAAGGCGCTATACACAAATACATTATTTATTATTATTGACACATATAAAGGCACTATATAACAGAAAGAGAGTAGAATTGGTATTGCCAGGTGTACTTTTCTTGTCCAACCATCACATCATCACTCTCAATACAGTATCACCATCAAATCCTCAATACAGTATAAAAATAAAAATTGTAGAAGCACGGAGCAGAATTTAACAGTAGATGATATCACATAATAAGATTTGGATATTTTTAGAGTCCTGGAGACCTCATCCATCAAGCTGCCTCCTACATTTGGCCATTCCACAGCTGAAACAGTGCTGGATCAGCCAATCCGATGAAAGGACCCATCTACCCGACGATTCCTGCAATCCTCCATCAGGGATGACTTTACCATAGGCAGGCAAAACAACTTGGCAGGTGGGCCGTGGCACCAAGTGCCACATTTGAGTACTGAGTTCATTTAATAGAAAACACAAATCTGTAAATTACAGCAGCTTCCAGGCCGGGGCCCATCAGGCCAGTTATCAATTACATGTTTACAAAAAGCGACAAGAACTCTCAGCCGCTAAAGTCCAAAACACGCCCGTCACTATTTCATCGTAGCGGCTCAGGCCAAGCTGTCACTGAGTAGTATTTAGTTGCTGTGCTGTTGATTTTCTCTATTTATCATTTCAATACAGCTCAGTTATATTGTGACCTGAACAGTTAGCAACAAGCAGAGTATGCAGACATAACGCAACTTAACACAACACGCGGAGGTCTAAAGCCCATGCAAGCAGAATTTGTCAAACTCTAGATGGGGTGTAAGTCCATCGCTGGGCCCACACATGCACAAAAACAAACCCTCGCTTACATGGGGTCAACTGGGAATCATCAGTCAACCCAATGCCGACATCTTTGGGATGTGGGAGGGAATGTGATGTACCTGGAGAAAAACCTCCAGAGATACACGAAGAACATGCAGACTAAGAAATGGGATCCAAACTGGGCCACTGGATTTGTAAAACTGCAACATCAACCACTTCATAGTTAAGCCTCCCATTTCAACAGAGTATATAAAGTAAGCATACAGGACATTCATATTCATAACCTTTATATGAATACTAACTACAAGAGAATAAATTTAAAAAGAAGTGTTCCTCCTGCGCCTCTCCTCAGCATCTTTGTGCACTTTACTCTTTCCAGACAGGAGGCATCAGCGCTCCTCTTGTGCCTTTTCTCGATGTTCTTGTGTGTCTCAGTCTCTCGATCGTGTCCCTGTAAAGCCTGCTTCTCAGATTCTGTCACTTCGAGGACCTCTTATCCACTTTTTGACTCCCACCGGTGGTAGACGGGCTCCCATAACCTGCTATGAAAATGTAATTCCTATCTGCGAATACATCCACTCTTTGGAGGCCACTCAAGGTCTGCCTTGCTAGTATTTAGTGAACCGTCACTCAAATGCCCAATTTTAGCTCCTTTTTTGTAAGTCAAGTGGCTTTATTGCCAAACCATCCATACACCATATTGGAGCATACAATGGCACAATACAACATGCCACAGGACTACAGTACAAAATATAGATGAACACAGAACAACTATACTATATTATAATAGATTAAAAAAATGATTAAAAATAAATAATACACAAGTGAATAGAGAGTCTGTGGTGGGTTGGCACTCTGCCCGGGATTGGTTCCTGCCTTGTGCCCTGTGTTGGCTGGGATTGGCTCCAGCAGACCCCTGTGACGCTGTGTTCGGATTCGGCGGGTTGGAAAATGGATAAATGGATGAATAGAGAGTAATAAATAGTTAATAATAACAGTAAAACTAAGAATTAAAAACAACAGCAGTGCCAAATGTAAGAGCCAATCTTAGAAAGTTGAAGTTATGAGTTAAACTCATATTAATGTTTGCTTAATTTGAATAGAATATAAATTTCTTTCATAGTCATAACTTATGGCACAGTCTTTTCCCCCTATAAGTTAGTAAGAGAGAGAACCTTCCTACTGTAACTGAGAAGCAGTGTGATAATGAGCTCAGTTGTGGTAATTACAAGTCCCAGTAAAGAGGGACTTGAAAGACCCATTTTCAAGTTAGAAATGGGATAAGCATACAGTTTTCTGACCGTTTTGAAATGGTTCAGAAATGTTAAGTAAATAGTAATGATTTGAGATGTAACAAGATTAAGCTTAGAATCGAACTTTTCTTAGCATGAATTTTTCCTTTTTTGCTATTTTAATTTTCCTTTTTTTGTGTGACTTGTTCTACTTTAAAACTTAACTAAACTTTTAAAAACGAAGATATTTTGTCTGTGGAATCATTTCTGCACGTCAGGCTTTTGTTGAATCCCATTTTTTGAGTTGAAGCTGCTGAACTTTGGTAATTTTGGGAAAACGCAGCTACACCAAGTGTAACAAATGTACTGCATATGGTATAAATTGTCTACTAGGGGCAGGGGGGCAGCTCAGAGTTCAGAGTTCAGACAGAAGAACTGGTTTAGATGCCACAGATGGAGGTCACGGTCAGGAATTGAACTCTTCACCCCCTTAAAGTGCCATGTGTCTTTGTCCCTTTCTGCACCCCTTAAGGACTGTGTCCTCATCACTACCATTGGGCCACCAAAGCCAAACAGCCCAATCAGATTGCTCATAGGAACTAAATACCCACAAACAGACAGCAGCGGATTTTTATATAGTAGATATATTTAATTTTAACATATGTAAAAGATTATATCTGTATACTTATACAGCAAAGACCTTGTCCCCTATTCTAGTTTGGTTTATGTCCTGTGATTACAACACATAATGTGCCATCCTGCTGGGACCTTTGGTCCTCTTCTTGATATCCCATTTACCAGCTAATATAAATATGTGCAAATAATACATGGGTATATTTTATATACATATCGATATACACACATACAGTATATATGCACATATTGTATATATTGTGCATTGGAGTTCCACTTTTCAGACTCATCATAAATATGTGCTTTTCCTAACCGTGTTGTCTCCTTCTCCATCCACAGTTTATAGAAGATGCCCACTGAAGGAAACTGACTGCGGCTGGGGCTCATAAGACCTGCGTGCACTGGAACGGGAGGCAGTTAATGAGCAGCCTGACCTGCAGGACGAATCTCTGTGCAGTCACAGACCTCACGAAACGTTTAAGTCAAGAAGGACTAGTCGTTCAGATTGACCTTTAGGTGATGTTACTGCGCCAATGAGCGCTTGTTTCGTTTATTTAAGTTTGACCTTAGATTCTTAGTACAGTGAGGGATGATCTTTTTTTCCTCCCATAATAATTTTACACCGATTAAGCATTAATTCTTGATCTTTGCTGTCACTTACATAGTGGTGTTGTTCTGCATGAATTTTTGTACACAACATAATTACGATTAAACAGCGATACGTGCGGGACTATGCTGCTAATAATGCTGCTGACTGGTGGCTGCCACTTCTGTCTATTAAATGCAAAGCCCGTTTGTGTTTTTTTTATATTTAAATTGACTCTTTTGGTGCGGCTGGGATTTTCGGGGACTCTGTAATTAAAACAGAACGCCACCAGATAATTGCTAGATGGATGGATGAAAGACTGTAATATAAGGGAGAAAGATTTACATTTAGGATAAAAGTGATTACAGGTTATAAATAATAACCTTTTACATTATAAACAACTTCACACCCTCCAACTCCAAATGAGAAAATAATGTTTAAGCGGTTTGCTCTAAAACCATTGTCTGTTCAAATTACTACGCTGTAATCAAGAGCAGCCATCACTCTATTATTGCTTTCGATGCTTGGCCAGTAGTTTGCATTTTTAAATGTAATAATCTAATGTAATATTGATATGTTTGTTTAAGTTGCATGGCATCCACTCAAAGTTTCTCTAAGCATTTTAGTTTAATTTGAATGTAATGGGATATAACAGAGAACATAATTATAAAGTCAATATAAGTGAAGACCAGGATTCTCATCGTGACCAGCTGTGATGGAGTGGCACCTGGCCCTGCGATCCTGAAGTGGATTAAGCGGCTTTAAGAATTTCGATGTTATGTTACATCACGATTGAGGAGGATTTACTGAGTAAACCATTCATGTGAATAACGAACAGTAATACGTTAAACAGTTCCGAGCAGGGCACACCACTGTTTATACAGAAACGAGGCCCTTCACCATTTGGAGTTGTCACCGTCATTATACAGACTAGTGACCTGATCCTTTCCTGTTGACTTGTATTTGATGGATATTTGGGTAAAATGTCATTAAGGTTTATTCCTTTGAAGAATGTAACCAGTTGTGATAGTTTGGGTCTCTTGTCACGCATGGCTTCAAATGGCCTCTCTAAGTCGGAGCCCTGAAAAATGAAATGCTTGTTCTAATTAAAGCTTTAGCCCGTCTTGTTGATTGCTTGTGATTTTTTTTTTCCTTTGTACCTGTCAGTTTATAAACCCCCGAGGTTGAATTGTCCCCAAGCGATGCTGTGCCTGTTTTCGCTCTGCGTGAGAAGAAGCAGACCTGCCTGTGTATTCCAGTGACCGGTGGACAACTTAACTGTGTTCTCTTGGATATTACAAACCTCTTTACTCACAGACTCAAGTGTCGCCATTCTTCAAAATATCAATATAAAATGAACTTTAAAAGAACACTAATGGCTTCTTGTTATAGAAATTCTCATGTGGCCAGGATGGCTAAAGTCATTTACAGTTGGACCTTGGTGTCAATGGCCTTTTGTGACTGTCACATCATCCACACCGTGTAATAGATACCAAAAGGTCAAGGGGCTGCTCGAGGGAAATGTGGACAGTGAAGTGTCACCCCAAGCGATCCCTTAGTTTGTCTAAATGTGTCCCAGTAGGAGCTTTCAAACCTAACTTCTGTTGGAGGACCCATTAGGTGCTTCGGTGTATTCAGCAGTCAGCCAAGGCAGGAGGCACAAGAGATGAAGCAGCTAAAGACAGGCGGTAAGCAGATGATCATCTGGTTCTAAGTGGCACACCAACCAAAGCCACGTAACAGATGACAGCACACACTCTGCAAAATGCTGATTCAGAAAGCGTTATGTGGTCACATCACGACAGCAGTGCACAAAGGATGGCATCACTTGACAAGAACACCGAGGCAGATGGTGTGTTGGGACGCACAACATAGAAGTAATTGATTTTTTGGAAATGTTGAAGCCGTTTATCAATGCGCTGTAAACAGCCATTTTAGGATGACTTTTTTGGGAACCCAAGCTAAATAAGGACAAACAGAAACAGTTCAGAGAAAGAAGAACCAAAAACAAAACAACCAGCAGCCATACCACCTGCACCTCAGACACGGCCACTCACCTGAACCTTAGCGTGTTCAGGCCCAGCCAGTACTTGGATGGGAGACCATCTGGGAAAAACCTTGGGTTGCTGCTGGAAGAGGTGTTGGTGAGGCTTACCCTGTGGTCTGAATGTGGATCCCAGTGCAGTGATGGGGACACACGTCCTTCAGATGAAACGTAGGGCCCAGGTCCTGACTCTCTGTGGCCATAAAAGATCCCTGGGCATTCTTTGTAAAGAGTAGGGTGTATCCTGATGTCTTGGCTAAATTGCCCACCATGGCCTGGTCATTCTGGCCCCCGGATCATCCCCTGTCTCTAATTGGCTCTCTCTCTCTTACAATTTCACCATCTAATAGCTCACGTGTGGTGAGTGTACTGACGCAGTAATGGCTGCTGTCGTATCATCTAGGTGGATGCTGCACATTAGTGCTGGTTGAATTGGCTCCCCTTTCACTGCAGTGCTTCGAGTAGTGAGAAAAACGCTATATAAATGTGAAGAATTATTATTATTCTTATTAAGAAACAAGGGCTGTTAAGTATCGGTTGTCACCTTCATCACAGGTGGCCACTAATGCCTCCTTCTTTTCACCCACAGACTGGAGGATGAGTCTCGTGATGAGCTTTGATGTCAGTCCTGGTTTTCACCAGGGGGTCCCGCAACTTCTGCCCTGGGACCCATTTAATGAGCGACGGTGTTGGGAGCCAACATTCACAAATGAACCTGTTGCAGATAAAGATGCAGCACCTGGTGGAAATTTTCAAGAAAAAAAAAAACCCTACAAAGAGCATAGGACAATGGAGGAGTTCTTTTGGTCTTTATGTTCAGTTTTCTTTTTATTGTTTATATTAAGCAGAATGCCAGGAAGGACCCCAACCCTTTAATATTCTCCTTTTCCTTTCTGTATTAAATCAAAAGTAATACACTAATGATTGGCTTGGACAGCAGCACTTGTTATTGATGAGCAGTGAAGAGCATTGGAAGATGAAGAAACTGCTAAATGGGCTTCTGATGCTGATGGGATACGGTCATGAACCTGTAGTGGAGAAAGCGAAGTCCACAGAATGCATGTTGTGTGTGTGTGTGTGTGTGTGTGTGTGTGTATAGCATAACACTTTCAAATCCACTTAACCCAAGTCAGGGTCACGATGGGACAAAGCCATAATGGCAGCATCAGGCGCAGGTATGAGGGCAGGGTGCCAGTCCACCACTGAAATTGCCAGTTAGCCTAACATAATGTCTTTGGAATTTCAGAAGGAAACCACTGCAACAGGAGAAAAAAAAACACCAGAGATGGGGGAGAATATGAAGACCCTGCAGGAACTGAGCACATGATGATGGGTTTATGACTCAGCAGTGCTAACTAATACACGTAAATTCAGATATTATAGTTAAGTGGGTGAAAATCTGTGCTGCCTCCTGCCTGGAAAACTACTGTCCTCCATGATGTTGCACCCAACCTGGCTGCACTTTCTCCAGCCAGGAACAGCCATCTGTTCGCCTAGAGGTTATGTGACCTGTCGACATCCAACCATGGCCTTATCCAAGGGAGACCCCTTCCCGCTCTTTGTTTTCAAGAGTCATCTATTGGCACTAGTGAACCTTTAAGGAGGGATCCTCCTGTTCTTCCAAAGTCCTGACTGCACCACCGGTAATTGCTTCCTAAAACTGGCCCTGGTTTTTCAGTCATTTAATAAGATGGCGAGACCAGCAACTGTGCTCAGTACGTCTAAAAGCTGTGCAGTGTGGCCTCAAAAAAAAAAAGAGAAAAGATAAGGATGTGGGACTCAAACCACAATGCCGCTGGCTTAGGGCTGGACTAGTGAGGTTGATGTGTGGTTGCACAATCCGCAGTTGGACCTGCTCCCATTGGCACCATTCTACACCCACAGCAGACCAGCACTCACATTGCTCTTTCTGACCATTTAATGCAGAGCATCATTGTGGGATTCTTCATTTTTTTCGTGATTAAATTTACATACATATACACACCCAGACACACTGACATTTTAAAAATTTACTTGCGTTTTCCTGGGCCTCAGGGCCATTATATTGGTCCATTAATGAAAAATTTCTTTTGAATCTATCAGTGAGTCAGGAACATGTAAAATCTACAGACAGACGCATACACACAACACATATGATTGTACAGTTTGTAAATAAATTTTTAGATCTCAATATATAAAATACTCTGTATAGGCAAATATGTATGCAATCACAAAGTAATACATCAAAAATAAATTTAAATTTCCCTTGGGATCAATAAATTATCTATCTATCTATCTATCTATGCTGTTATATAGTGCCTTTCTTATCTTTCTATTCATGTCTGACCTGCTCAATCTAATTTAGGACCAACACAACTGGGCACACAGCATGAACCAGCCTTGACTGGCGCTGCGTCTGCTTGATCCGTCCCGCTGCTCAATTTGCACTGTGACTGCTCACTATTTTCGTGCTGATGTTCATCACCACACATTTCACTGCACATGGCACTTGCAGCTCCTTCTCATTTGATCAGACAATAAGCAGTTTATTGCCCCTGTAAATCAAAGTTGGGTAGTGACAGGACCATCAGTCCAACAGTGAGCCTCCTCATGCACATAAATGCACCCTGACTAACATGGGGTCAGTCCAGAATCTCAGGTCAATCTAATACTGACATCTCTGGAATGTGGGAGGAAAACCCACACAGACACAGAGAGAGCATGCACACTCCTCATGGACCACAACCAGGCAGTGGGGTTCAAACTTGGGGTGCTGGATTTGTAAGACAACAGCACTAACCAAACCAGAACTGTCCTGCCCAAAATAATGTGGAGTATATTACATATTAAACAACTTTTCACGTCCTGTGTGGTCCCAGTGCCAAAGGAAGGGCATTCCAGTGACACCAAAGACCAGTTGTTCTTACTTCAAACATTATGAAGACCTTTGAGAGGCTGGTCCTAAAACAGCTCTGACCCAAGGATCTCCTGCAGTTTGCCTATCAGCCACATTGAGGTGTGGAGGATGCTCTGATCTACACGCTCCACAGAGCTGACTCCAGTCAGGATGATGTTCTTTGATGTTTCCAGTACCTTTAACACCACTCTGTCTCACTGGGGGAAATGTTCACGTCTTTAAATCTTGATGCTCCTAAAGTCTCCTGGAACATGGACTACCTGACCAACAGACAGCAGTTTGTAAGGCCGAGGGACTGTGTGTCAGAAATGGTGGTGTGTAATACTGGAGCACTTCACAGAACTGTCCTGCCTCCTTCCCTCCCTGTGTACCCTCCACACAGTGGATTTTAAGCATTGAAGCAGAATGTGCCATCTACAGAAATACCCAGATGACTTGTCCATCATAGGTTGCATTAATAATGGAGACAAGCCAAAAACAGGAGGGCTAATAGAGGACTGCGGTGAAGGAAGAACCACCTGCAACATCAGCATGACAAAGGAGCTGGTGGTGGACATCTGGGGTGCCAAAGCACCTCTGAGACCAGTCAGCATTCAGGGTAGGACGTGGAAGTGGTACAGAGCTAGAAGTACTTGGGGGTCCATATGAACAATAAACTGGACTGGTCTGACAACACAGTGGTGCTGGACAAGAAGGGCTAGAGCAGACTGGACTTGCTAAAGAGTCTCGGGTCTTTTAATTTGTGCAGTGAGATGCTGGAAATGTTCTACCAGTCCATAGTAGCCCGTGTGGCTCCTGGGGAAGCAACCTGAGCACAAAAGAAGCACAATGGCCTGTACCATCATAGGGCAAACCCTGGACACACTGGATAACTGTTATGGAAAAGAGGATGGGAGTAGAATTGGATACTGTCATCCCCTCCAGGAGGCGCTCTCTTGGATCACTTTTAGCCACAGGCTCATTTCACCGTGGAGAAGAAGTGTCCCTGGGGGTCTTTTCTGTATCCTATCATCAGCCAATTCAGGCTTCCTCCTGATGTTGCAAACTAAATACTTGTACTCTTTAAATTCACTCGGCAATTTCTGCACTATGTACATTCATTTATTTATTGGTTGATTGCATTTTTTGTCTCCTGAGTCCGTACCTTTATTTTTTTCTGTTTCTACTGCTGTATGTGTCTAAGTTTCCCCTTGGGATTAATACAGTTTATCTAATCAAGTCTAATAAACAACAATTACCAAAAACAGCACAATATATTTAAAGCAAGTCAACTTGTCAAAAACCAACAAAACAACACAACATCCACCACTGAGCCCTCAGACGTCTTGTTGTGTTTTCTGATGTTATTTCAAATATTTATATTTCATTTAAACATCTGAAGGTGGATATCAGCAGGGAGCTGAGCCAGAAAGTGTCCAGTCATTAACCTCCACTCAAGTCTGCTTTGGAATTTGCTTTCCTTCTCCAGAGGCAGGTGGACAACAGATAACATGGCCACCTTGGTGACACTATTAGGTAAAGATTTACGTGACAGTAGAAAAGCCTCTGGAGCACTCAGTGTATGAAGACGAGAAAAGACCACAGATACGCACCTTTAGGATTAAACTACCTGTTAGGATTGGGGATTGGGTGCGATTTAATCGATGCTTTGTTCATCTCTCCTGATTTCATCATCCATTTTATAATAATTTAAACACCTTAAAGGCATTTGGAGCCACTTACACCAATTAATCACTAACCATACTAAACCATCCCACGACACCCTCAAACAATGATATGCTGCCTAGAAAACATTAAGCTTCACTCTGGAAAAAAAGCACACGCTTATAAATTGATGGAAATAACTGCAAGTGTGAAAAACATTAACATATATAACACAGTCCCACCGCATGAAAGAATCCCGCTGCAGTAGTAACAACAATTAGCAAAAACAGCAGAGCGGATTTAAAGCAAGTAACTCAAACAACAAAACACTGAGCTATACAGCGTCCACCAGCGAGCCCTCAGGCTTCTCCTTTGTGCTTTGTACTTATAACAGTGCAAGATGTCATTTTAAATATAATAATCTGAACATCTAAAGCTGGATATTAACAGAGAACTGAATCTGAAAAAGTATCCAGACAATAACATCCACTCAAGTCTGCTTTGGCCAACACCTTTCCTTCTTCAGGTGTAGGTGGACACAAATCCTTTAAAGACAACCAGTAACATGGCCACCTTGTTGACGCAATAAGATACGGAAATAAAGTACTTGAGAGACTCATCTGGAGTACCCACAGAATTAAGACAATAATTCAGCACAGATATCCTAAAGCACATGAGGCATATATACTTTGATTCTTTACATTAGTATATACAGTACATAACACATTTTTACATATACATACTACTGTATATATATATATATATATATATATATATGTGTATAATGCTTTATGTCTAATAAATATACACATATCCATATACACACCCAGACACACTGGTGGACTGTCACCTTCTGCTCCCAGTTGGTCTCTGCTTGGCACCAGAAGCCATATCCTCAGATGGTGTTTGGCCGGATTAAGCAACGTTGAATGCATACTGTATATATTATGTGTGTGCACAGATATATTTATATTTAAAACTATAGTTATACATAGGTATATATAGATTTTAAAATATAAGGTACTTAAAAATAGACATTTCAGATTTTTTTTTTGGTATATGGGCGTAGGCTTTTTTTTTTTCTCTTTTCTAAACTTGCAGTAACAGATTGCACAAACACAAGATAATCAGGATGCAAGCTTCGGAAATCAATCAAAAGGCAATTAGATGGTGAGCCTTATCGGTCTTCTAGGTAATCAGATAAGAGTGACAATGGAGGAAGAAGCAGATGGACGACCACATCGATTCAATGATAACACCCCCATGGTGCTCAAATGAAAAGCCCAGCTTTTTCCTAATGTTGTATGACGCCCATATTTTTTGTGGTCAGGAGTTCTGTAAAGCAGAAGAGAGCCTTAAGTTTAGTCAGCTAACAAAGGCAAAGTACAGATCATTTAAAGGGCGTGCAAATTATGGGCACATTTTCCCCAATCAATCTGTCCTTCTGTTTGCTCACTCAATCAGGAGAAAGTAGGGTGAAATGACACCTTTTATTGGCTAACTAAATAGATTGCAAATGCAAGCTTTCTAGGCAGCTAAGGCCCCTTCATCAGGCAAAATGTAACAAAGAAACTGAAAAATACTTTCGCTTATATTAGGACAACCTAACCCTAACCTAACCTAACCTATCGCAATATAAGCTAGAGTCTTTTTCAGTTTCTTTGTTACATTTTGCCTGATGAAGGGGCTTTAGCTGCCTCAAAAGCTTGCATTTGTAATCTATTTAGTTAGCCAATAAAAGGTGTAATTTAACCCTACTTTCTCCTGTATCAATCTATGGCTAACACAGTACAACACTCTACACACTCAATCAGTAATTTGTTTGTTCATCAGACTGCTGAGCATGGCTGGTTGTGGTGGTGGTGGCGGCTCAAGTGACACTGCACTCTGGCTGTTTCCTCCTTTTGAGGTTTTGTGAGGGTCTGATGGAGATCAAGGAGATGAGCCTGGGTGAGATGATGAAGAGGCAGCGCCATGTAGATCTGTGTGCCACAAGTGGTATCAAGCTAAAGACTGGCCAGTTCACAAAGTATGCACATACAAAGACATTCAAGTAAAGAGAGCGGTGCACAGTGGGCCCATAATGCACACGATCAAAGGTTAAAATGAACAAAGGCCAACCTGAAGAGCAGGAGTGGTGTGGACGGAGTTGGTGCCACAGGCCACATCATAAATTCAAAACCTTCTTATTCCACAGCTGCACAATGAGTATGCTATTGGCCTGCGCTAACGGAGTGGTCTTCAGATTTGAGAGGCTTGTGCACCCTGGATATGCAGAGGAGGTCACATTAATTATGAATTTAGCTTTCCTGGTGTTTTTAATTTGCACCCCATGATTTGACATTCTGTCCCATTCAATAGTAATCAATCTGTTCAGTGTGCAAAAACTCTCAAACAGAAGGTGGGTTCGTTTTAAATTAACTTATTGAAGCGAGTATTGATCGACACACGTTTAACAGCTCAGCGCAGATGCACAGACATTTCTCTCCGGAAGCATCCATAAATTGGAAAGCCTGTAGTGAATCAATACTCCTAATGGTGTGGATAAGGACATCTGTGCCAAAGCAGTCAGGCATGGCATCTCGTCAACACCAAAGCTGCCTACAGGGCTTCACAGCACTACGAGAAGTCCCATAACTGTTTAATGTTTCTGTGTTATCTGGAAACTGGCAATGTGGAGCCTCACTGGTCTAGGTGGTGGGCTGTTACCTACAGGGCTGCTGCTTTGGTTCCCCGACTGACTTACAGTGGCAGCCTAATGGAGTGTCCTCACCTGCCATGACTTCAATTGTAGAAATCAGGAAAGCGGTGCATTACGTCTGTACTTGTGATGGATTCAGGAAGTTTTCAGACCCCTTCACTTTTTGCCCACTTTATTATGTTGTAGATATAATTTTAAATTGCCATACTTGGCATGTTTGCTCCTCACTCTTTACTTAATAACCCATAATGAGAAAGTGAAAACAAGTTTACAGAATATTTTGCAAATTTATTAAAAATTAAAACTGAAATATCTCTTTCACAGAAGTAGTCAGACTCTTAATTCAGTACTTTGTAGAAGCCCCTTTGGCACCAATTCCAGCTTTCACCCATCTTGGTTAAGTCTCTACTAGCTTTGCACACCTGGATTTGTCTAGTTCATCACAATCTTCCCAGCAGATCCTCTCGAGCTTCGTTAGACTGTATGGGAAGCGTCTGTAAACTGCCATCATCACATCTCTCCACAGATGTTCTGTGGCCTTCAAGTCTGGGCTTTGAACAGGCCACTCAAGGACATTCAGAGACTTGTCCCAAAGCCACTCCAGCACTGTGTTAGCTGTATGCTTTAAGTCATTGTGTTGCTAAAAGGTTAACCGTCATGGTCTGAGGTTGCATGCACTCTGGAGCAGGTTTTCTTCATGACCTTTCTGGTTTTGACTCCTTTGATCTTTCCCTCAATTCTGACCAGTCTCCCTGTCCCTGCCACTGAGAAACACCCCAACAGCATGACCCTCCACCACCATGCTTTACCATAGGGATAGCATGAGGCAGGTGACAAGCACTGCCTGGTCTTCTCTAGACATAGTGCATGCTGGTCTGCCCAAAGAGATCAATTTTTTTCTCAAAAGACACAGATGACCTTCTTCCTGATGCTTTCAGGGTTCTTTAAAAGTCATTTAGCAAACTGAAAGCGAGCTGTCATATGCCTTTTACTCAAGTGGCTCCGTCTAGCCACTCTACCGTAAATGCCTGATTGATGGAGTACTGCTGAGGTGCTTGTCCTTTTGACAGGCTCTCCCACCTCAATAGATCACTTCTGAAGTTCTGTTGGCGTGACCATTGGGCTCTTGGTCACTTCCCTGACTAAGGCCATTTCTTGCAATGTTACTCAGTTTGGCCAGATGGCCAGTTCTACTGGTGGAAGAGTTTTGGTGGTTACAAACGTCTTCCTTTTCACAATTGATGATGTCAAAGTGCTCCTAGGAACACTCAATACTTTCGAAATGGTCTTATCCCCTTGCCCTGTCCTGTGCCACACCACCTTTTGATCGCTGAGATCCTTCAATGTCATGCCTTGGTTTCTGTCCTGAAATGAAGTGTGTAGGACCTTACATACACAGGTGTGTGCTTTTCTAAAATATGTCCTAGACCAGGGGTGGTGAACTCCAGGCCTCGAGTGCCGCAGTGGCTGCAGGTTTTCATTCTTACCATCTTCTTAATTAGTGACCAGTTTTTGCTGCTGATTACTGGTTTTAATTAACTTGACTCCGGCCCCATAGTTGTTTCTTTTTCTTTGATTAGCAGCCAAACAATAATGAGACACAAAACAAGCCACCACATGACCAGCTCCCCTGTGCTCATCACACAATATCTGAAATTAAAGAGAAGTGATGGTCTTGGTAAGGTTGATCTCTCAGGTCACCAAAACTGCTCTTAGAAAGAACAGAAAAACAACAGTTTTGGAAATGTGTGCTGTGGCAGAATGAGAGCAGCAACAAGCCATGGAATTAAATAACGGGGTTAATTAACAGCAAGAATTGGCTTCTCATTAAGGAAGTGACTGGAGTGAAATTGGTTGGAGTTTGAAGCCCCAGTTTAGCTGGTCATCTGTTAGCTCGTTTCATATCTCATTTCTGCTTTGCTGTCATTTAATGAAGAAAGGAATCAATTCAGAGGGCTGAACTCTTCTAACAGGGCTATTGAAGTGATGGGGAAAAAGTTAATTAGCAGTGAAAACTGGTCACTGATTAGGAAAAGGGTGAGAATGAAAACCTGTAGCCACTGCGGCACTCCAGGCCTGGAGTTCACCACCCCTGATCTTGACACATCTCAAGGAGAATTAAAGACAAGAGGATGAACCTGAACACAATTAGGAATGTCATAGCAAAGGCTCTGAATACTTTTAGGAAAGAGAGATTTCAGTTTCTGATTTCTGAAAACGTTTTTCACTTTGCCATTATGAGTTACTGAGTGTATACTGATGGGCAAAAACATCAGATGTATCCATTTCAAATTAAATCTACAACTCAATAAAGTGCAGAGAAAGTGAAAAGGTCTGAATACTTTCTGAATCCACCGTATATAGAAAGGCGCCTATCTCTCTCTCTATATATAAAATCCAACGTCTGTCTGTCTGTCTGTCAGCTTTTCACAAGAGAACTACTTAACGGATTTAGACCGGGTTTTTTCTATAATTTTCTTGAACATTCCAGTTGATATTGCGACTTCTCTCATCGCGCTCAGTACCATAGTTCAATGCTGCAGGCCGAGGGGAGAGGGCAGGGCCCTCCTCATTCACATGCCAGCCTCTGTTCGATTTGCTCTACCTCAGTGTTTCCCAACCTCAGTCCTGGGGGTCCACTGTGACTGCAGGTTTTTGTTCCAACCAGATTCCTAATCAGTGACAACACCTGATAGCACTGATCTCATTTAATTAGCTGGTGTTGTTTTTCTGTTATTCCACATTCAGAAAAGCACAGCAGCGTGATTTTTACATTTTTAAAACATTTAGAAATATGTCTGCTTTTACTATAGATTTAAATGCTTAACTCTCTTTTGTTGATTTCATTATATTTTGCCCTCTCTGTGCAGTTTTCCCCTCCGTTGTATCGTATTAATGACAATTAAAATTGAGCAGAGCAGACACGCTAGCAAAAAACACTAAATAATCAAAGGCTGCAATTACTTTAGCATCAGACCCACTAATTAGTAAATAATGGATTCATTAAACAATTAGAACACCTGGAAAAGTAGAATGAAAATCAGGATGAAAATATTGTTAAAAAGAAAAAATACATTATTCCCATATAACTGCTTGGCACATTTTAATATATAAATATATATTTTTACCAAACTTAGTTTTCTAATTTCTTTATTGTTCCCGGGCGGCACAGTGGCACAGTGGGTAGCGCTGCTGCCTCGCAGTTACAGTAGAAGACCTGGGTTCACTTCCCGGGTCCTCCCTGCGTGGAGTTTGCATGTTCTCCCCGTGTCTGCTCTGGTTTCCTCCCACAGTCCAAAGACATGCAGATTAGGGGCATTGGCGATTCTAAATTGTCCCTAGAGTGTGTGCTTGGTGTGTGTGTGCCCTGTGGTGGGTTGGCACCCTGCCCTGGGTTTGTTCCTGCTTTGCGCCCTGTGTTGGCTGGGATTGGCTCCAGCAGACCCCTGTAACCCTGTGTTAGGATATAGCGGGTTGGAAAATGGATGGATATTGTTCCCAAAACACAGAACTTGGGAAATAACACATCACTTAATTAGCCCAGAAGTCCAATTAAAAACAGAAGCTGGTTGGAACAAAAACCGAGGTTGGGAAACACTGCTCTACCTGTTGCCACGTTTTGGGGCGTACCTTGCCT
Source organism: Polypterus bichir lapradei (assembly GCA_026402145.1). Taxonomy (NCBI): domain Eukaryota; kingdom Metazoa; phylum Chordata; class Cladistia; order Polypteriformes; family Polypteridae; genus Polypterus; species Polypterus bichir. The sequence goes on along the minus strand of JANRMT010062852.1, from coordinate 27,679,799 downwards.
CCAGCTTAGCTAACGCTACCTGTTTGTTTATTGATTTGAAGTTTGTTCTGTTTCAATACTACTACGTGGGTGGACAGCTGGTACAAAATAAAATAAATATCACAAGCTCAATCCCACTGCTGACTCCACAGGTGACCCTGAAGAAGTCATTTCACTTACTAGGCTCACATTGAAGCAATCAGAAAGCAGGTGTGCTCTATCAGTGCTCAAATTGCGCACCTAATTCGTAAAGAAAGGCACTATAGACCACTGCTGACGCATTTCACCTGTCAGGGCGCACGCTCTAGACATACAGAAACAACGGTACTGTACAGTTAATGCTGAAAACTAAGGAGTCTATCACAGAAAGACACTGCAAATGTAACTGCAGCCACAGACTTGGAGTCTCACCTCATGGACGAGGATCACAATGTTAACAAATGAAAACAATCTGAAGATATTTGTAAAGGGTCTTTGGATGGTGCCATAGAAAGGGACTTTAAAACATGAGACGATCAAAGGCTTAATCTCCACGCTGACTCCCAGGATCACCCCCAGGTGCCAGTGGCTCGTACTGCAAAGAAGCTCCAAGGTGTTGGCACGTGGGAAGGTACTTTGCAAATTAAATATCAAAGGGTTCAGTTCCACCATGGAGTCTGCCACTTGTCATAGCTCACAAGTACTGTTTATAAGTAAGTGTACTGTACTGGCAAAGCACCACTGGAAGGAGGTCATCATGGAAAGCAAAATACAAAAGTACAAGGGCACGAACTGGCAGTATGAGCCCTTCCCACCGCTTATCCACTGTGTGACCAGGGCACCTAATGTGAAAATAGTGAAATATGCGTACAACATCTATAAAGTGTCTTGGGATGGTGTTCACTATAGAAAAGCACTGCTGTCTCCCTATATGACTGTGAAAAATTCATTTCTCTTACCAAGGATGTGCACTGTGCCAGCAAAGTGCCACCGTATTTAACATCAAAAGAAAGGCATTTGATGAAACAAAGTCCAAAAGTTCAGCCTGTGAAACCCAAAAAAATTCACTTTACATGCCAGGGCCCACTGCAAAGGACCAGTAAAGCATCAAATAAAGGACTTCATGACAGAGAGGTATGGGACAAAAGTAAAGGGTTCAACTGTCATCACTAATTCACAAAGAGTGCTAGCGTTGACAATGCTAAACTATGGAAACAGGTGTACAAATTCATAAACCTGAATTGAGAAAAGGGAAGTTTATAAGACTAAAATCAGACATAAAACACCCTCTGCTGTTTGACCTGAGTAAGCCCAACGGGGCACTAAGCCAGAGGAGAAGCTGGAGGCAGACGCCTGTTTAATCCAAGGCTGAGCATCTTTCTGGGCGTTGAACCCAAATGCAGCCTTGAAGTGTAAGAGATGGCAGGTAGTTTCAGTTGAGGAAGAGACAATTTTAGCAACGCAGGTTTCCCTTGATATCTGAGAATGAGAGGCCAGAAAGGTCACAGCAGACTTTTAACAATGCTCATTTTATGGTGTATTAATATTGTTACAGTGTTGAAAACCTTACAGCAAGCAAAAACAGCTCATTTTGATGTAGTGTTTACCAAGATTTAGTTTACAGGGGGGCTTTTATATGCCAAGGCATCTAACTGTCCCTGCACTTGTTATAATTCGTGTTCAGGTTCAAATTTCCAGTCTTTTTTTTTTTACAAATTACTGTGAGCTTCTTATAAATTCTGACAGTAGTGCCATTCTAGACAATAAATACAATGGCAAGCAACAGATACAAGAACACACTTCACGTCTGAACTGTTCACTAAGAAAGTCACTATCTACTATATAAAAAAACACTAAGGTCTGTGTGTCCTCTGAGCAATCCGATTGGTCAGTTTGGCTTTGGTGATGCAGCGAAAGAGGAAGTGCGAGTGTGAGACGCACGAGGGGTAGAGGCGCATGCTGAGAGAGTCACCTTCAAAGATGGCAAGTGTAAAACCGGACAGAAGGATGCCTTGACAATAACAACAGAGTCTGAGAAGCCAATTTTATGGGAATGTATGAAAGGAGTGCCAGTGAAGAGACGTTCACACACACACAAATAAAAGAGCAAAGGTGCTGAAGGTACACAGGTAGGGAAAGAGATAGCAAATATTTTTAAATTATTTTATTACCGGTCCTCGGCAGGTGTCCTGGCTAGTAAAGTATAAACTGGGGGGTTAAAGTTCTAAAAGAGTGTGAGTGTTGGGGGTGTATGTGAGTGCATCCTGTGATGGACTGGCATCCCATCTAGGGTGGGCTCCTGACTTGAGCCCAGTGCTGCACGGATAAACTTGGGCCTCCCCCAATCCTGAATTGGATTAAGCATGTTTGAGAATGTTACTGTTTCCATCTCCGTTATTCCTTAAGCAGTAATTGCCTCCAAATCCAAAAATGATGAGTAGTAATCGGCCTGTCAATCCCTATAATCAGAAGTAAATGAGGTGTCTAAGGCTGACACTTAAGTGCTCCACCAAGCCACAGGCGCCAACTTGAAAGCAGGCAAGGGCTGTGATACGAGTCCCTGTGGCCCAGCAGAGGGTCCTCATCAGCCTACGTTGATACCTGACACCGGATCTGCACACACCGGCATTTCGGTAAAGCCCAAAAGTTGAGCACAGATGGGACTGATTTGGGTAACAGCATATTTCACCATACGACTCCTAATCTACAAATGACTATCAAAACTCATTTCACTGCCTCAGGTTGAGCTGCGCATATGTACAGCAGGATCTCATTAGCAATCACGCCACAGAATATACAACAATTATGGAATGCACATTTAATTTCAATTGTCTGGAAAATGTACTAAATGTTTAGTAAACAAAGGAAAAGCCTGTGCACATCACGTTGTACAAAGCACATTGCACTGTAGAATTAACGTCCAAGAGGAACGTTTCCCATATAAAGTGTAAATTTGCAAGAATTAGACAACCAGTGTGACAGTAGACAACAGCATATAGTTAAGAACATTAAGCACATAAGAAATTTGACAAGGGAGAGGAGACCACTCAGTCCATCAAGCCCTTCTGTTCAGATAATAGCTAAGCTGTCCCCAATTCTCATCTGAATCCTTCTTAATAATTTCTTATATTAGTTTATTTTCAATTTCTGCACTCATAGTTTTACTTATCTCAATTATTATTATATTAACTGGTGTACACGCAAAACATTGGACTTCCAGTTTCCGTGTGATCCCTGTCCCTGTCATTCAGGGCTTAGCTGTGCTATGTCTGGCCTGCACACACACACACACACACAGAGTTCTGAATAAGCTGTCGTTAGTCAGCTGTGAGATGGACTTAACAGACTTCAGATGTGAATAAAACCTGTTCACACACATAAGGGGATCCAAATGCAAAGATTAATGCAAAGGCCACCATTTTCTAACATAAATTTGACCTGGCGAACTCTCCTAATAGGCCACAATGGATGTTGCTTGGTCAGCGTCAGTGTTTTCAAGCAGTCCACAGAGCTCTGAGAAGTTACATGTCCACAGGGAAGATGTTTTGAGCTCAATCTGCTACATTTCAAACTCGTCAATCCCCATTCACTCCAACATGGGTAAAGTCAGGATTTTGCCCTTAAAGTTTTTTGGATTGATCAATAATCAAAACATTGGACTGTTTTGTTCAAAGCCTTTAAGTCTGGTTGGGAAATTTCATTTCAAGTTCTTGAATGTAATGTCATCGGGGTTGACAGGCTGATGTGATGACAGAGCCCTCAAGTGACAGTTTGAATATCACCAATCAGTACTTTCATTTTCACCAGAAATGCCTTCCATGTCTTAAAGAAAGCTAATGAAGTTTTCCTGCACCTTTAACTGCAGACTGAGTGTGTTGAGATGTCCTGTAATGTCTGCCAAAAGCAGCAGTTTTACTAGCCCTCACTCACCCACTTGATCTGGGTAGTTCAACCCCTTCTCTTTAAAAAATCCTTCACCTCTCACATCACTTCTAAGCACTCGACAAATTGCTCCAGAACTTTTCTAGCACTGAGCCATCTCACAGGGCATCTTTCATTCATCTCCTCTAGTAGTGATTGAAACTGTTGATAGGTTAAGGACGGGTAAGGGAGTGATAAGAAGTTAACAATTCTAATGACTGTGCCCATAAAAGTGGTCAAATCAGGCTTTGATGTTATGCTACATACAGTATAAATGTAAGGTATGACATGTAGGAAGCAACACGGTTTGATTTGAATACACAATAGGAGGTGCAAAACCTGTAAGTACATCTTATGAGAAGAACTTGGGAGTCACAGTGGACACAGCAGCCATCAAGAAAGCTAACAGGATGTTCAGTTATGTATCATGATGTCTAGGGAGGTTAAGCTTTACAACTCACTACTGAGGCCTCACTTAGAGTACTGTGTGCAGTTTTGGTGTCCATATTACAAAAAAGGCTAAGATTTCAGGGCTAAGAGGAGAGACTGAGGCAGCTGAAAATTTTCAGTTTAAGCAAACATAAATTAAGAAATGATATGACCGGAGTATTTAAAATTATAAAGAGATTTAGTACTGAATATTCTGACTGTTTCTTTCAAATACATTTCTCAACAAGGACATGGAGACTATTAGAAACTTGTTAAGGGTAGATTTCATATAAATCTTACAAAGCTGTTTGTCACACAAAGATTCACAGACACATGGAATAAATTACCAAGTAGTGTGGTGGAGAATGGGACTTTAGGGACCTATGGATCTGGACTTGATGTTTATGAATGTGAATACGATGGACGAGTTTGTTGGGATGAATTGCCTGTTCTCATCACAGTTGTTCAAATGCTCTAATGAAACATTGAAAAATACAACAAATACAGTAAGGTGTATCCACTTCACCTATTCAACCACACTGGAAAAGAGACCTGAAATGGATAAAACCTGGAATGATCCACAATGCTTTGTTTTTAGATAGATAGATAGATAGATAGATAGATAGATAGATAGATAGACAGATAGATAGATAGATAGATAGATGAAGTAGAACCTCTGGTCACAAACGTTTCCGAACACGTACAAATTGGGTTGCGATCAAAAAGTTTGCCATACTTTCACATCTCCTCTCCACCCAGCTTCCTCCTCACTTCCTTCACACCAGAACTCGACTCATGTAAGGTTAGTTTTCTTGGTTGTTTAAAGTTCGTTTTTGTATAAATTAAGGATTTTCAAACTTTAATTTTTATCCATGTGCTTAAAACTCATAAAAAAGTGTTTAGAGCGAGCGGTTTGTAAGAGTCTTGTATGAACATTTCGTAAGGGACTAGCACAAACTTTTGCAATGTTAGTTTTCTCTGTTATTCAAGGTGTTCTCAGTGTTATTCAATATTTTTACATTAACTTTACTATTAGACTGTGCATTCTATGGTATAATTAACTATTTTTGTGCTTACAAATATTTACATACAATCTTATGGGGAAATTACGTTCGGGTCACGACCAAATCGGGTCGTGTCCAGAGTTTTGGAATGAATTGCGGTTGTGACCAGAGGTACCACTGTAGACAGAAATGAAAGGCACTATATAAATCGATAGATAGATAGATAGATACAGTCATATGAAAAAGTTTGGGACCCTCTCACCCTGCATAATAATTTGCTCTACTTTCAACAAAAAAGATAACAGTGGTATGTCTTTCATTTCCTAGGAACATTCTGTACTGGAGTACTGGAGTGTTTTCCGAACAAAGATTTTTTAGTGAAGCAGTATTTATTTGTATGAAATTAAATCAAATGTGAAAAACTGGCTGTGCAAAATGTGGGTCCCCGTGTAATTTTGCTGATTTGAATGCATGTAACTGCTCAATACTGATTACTGGCAACACCAAATTGGTTGGATTAGCTTGTTAAGCCTTGAACTTCATAGACAGGTCTGTCCAATCATGAGTGGTAAAAGGTATTTAAGGTGGTCAATTGCAAGTTGTGCTTTCCTTTGACTCTCCTCTGAAGGGTGACAGCATGGGATCCTCAAAGCAACTCTCAAAAGATCTGACAACAAAGACTATTCAGTATGATGGTTTAGGGGAAGGCTACAAAAAGCGATCTCAGAGGTTTAAACTGTCAGTTTCAGCTGTAAGGAATGGAATCAGGAAATAGAAGGCCACAGGCACAGTTGCTGTTAAACCCAGATCTGGCAGGCCAAGAAAAATACAGGAGCGGCATATGCGCAGGATTGTGAGAATGGTTACAGACATCCCACAGATCACCTCCAAAGACCTGCAAGAACATCTTGATGCAGATGGTGTATCTGTACATCGTTCTACAATTCAGCACAATTTGCACAAAGAACATCTGTATGGCAGGGTGATGAGAAAGAAGCCCTTTCTGCACTCACGCCACAAACAGAGTCGCTTGTTGTATGCCAATGCTCATTTAGACAAACCAGATTCATTTTGGAACAAAGTGCTTTGGACTGATGAGACAAAAATTGAGTTATTTGGTCATAACAAAAAGCGCTTTGCATGGAGGAAGAAGAACACCGCATTCCAAGAAAAACACCTGCTACCTACTGTCAAATTTGGTGGAGGTTCCATCATGCTGTGGTGCTGTGTGGCTAGTTCAGGGACTGGGGCCCTTGTTAAAGTCGAGGGTCGGATGAATTAAACCCAATATCAACAAATTCTTCAGGATAATGTTCAAGCATCAGTCACAAAGTTGAAGTTACACAGGGGTTGGATATTCCTACAAGACAATGACCCAAAACACAGTTCGAAATCTACAAAGGCATTCATGCAGAGAGAGAAGTACAATGATCTGGAATGGCCGTCACAGTCCCCTGACTGTCGAAAATCTATGGAATGATTTGAAGCAGGCTGTCCATGCTTGGCAGCCATCACATTGAACTGAACTAGAGATATTTTGTATGGAAGAATGGTCAAAAATACCTCCATCCAGAATCCAGATACTCTTCAATGGCTATAGGAGGCGTCTAGAGGCTGTTACATTGGTAAAAGGAGGCTCAACTAAGTATTGATGTCATATCTCTGTTGGGGTGCCTAAATTTATGCACCTGTCTAATTTTGTTATGATGCATATTGCATATTTTCTGTTAATCCAATAAACGTAATGTCACTGCTGAAATACTACTGTTTCCATAAGGCATGTCAGATATTAAAAGGAAGTTGCTACTTTGAAAGCTCAGCCAATGATAAACAAAAATCCAAAGAATTAAGAGGGGTTCCCAAACTTGATATGACTGTAGATAGATAGATAGATAGATAGATAGATAGATAGATAGATAGATAG
>JANRMT010062852.1:27624581-27672553 GCA_026402145.1 Polypterus bichir lapradei | reverse complement strand
TAGATAGATAGATAGATAGATAGATAGATAGATAGATAGATAGATAGATAGGAGTGGGTACTGTACTCACCACAGAATTTACCATTAAAGTAAAACTACAAGACAAGACAAAAATTCAATTATCTGATGGCTGTCATGGCAACAAGTCCCAGAGGGCTGAAATATACACAACAAACCAGGAGGCCCCACTGGACAAAGGATCAAGTCAAGTCACCATTTTGCTGTTTCCTAACATGTGACGAAACCTTATGATACAGCCCAGGGATGAAAGGCAAATTGCAGGTCTCCTGCTCTGGAAGAGACCAGATTGGTAAAGCCATTGTGATGCCCACAGCATGCTGTGGCCTGCCAGATTGAGACAGAATTGTGAGGCACACCCACACTGCCTCCTTTTAATACTTCTCAACAGCAGCTTGGTAATGATTCATGCCTCTTAGAAATTAGATAAACACCATGTTGGACAATTTGATTAGTAGGAGATTAATTTCTGGTCAGCGATTGTTTTTGTTGTCTGCTGCAGAAAACGCCGAAACTCTCATTATTGCATTATCTCTTCATTACATATAAAAAATATCAATAAACCAGAAATATTACTGTATTATCACTACAGCATTGTCCACAGAATTATAAGCAAGAAACAAGACATCTTTTAACAGCGACCCCAAGCCCGGGGGTATAATTTGTGGTTGATTCAGCCCCTGCATTTTCTGGTTGTCTTAAGATAAACTCTCAGTGATCCCCAGCAAACAGGCAACATTTACTGTTCTGTTGTTTTTGATTTTCTCACAAACGCTTAACATGTGCATTAAGAGATCTGATGACTGTATGCTGGCCTCCTGTGTGTGTTAGTGAGGCTCATGGTGGATTCGCGCCCACTCCAAGTTTGGATTTCTGTCTTGCATCTGATGCTGCTGAGACAGACCCAAATTCCCCACAACTCTGAACTGGATTGACAGCTCTAAAGAGGGGGTGATCAACTGGAATGATAGCAACTTTTCACTTTTCGAATTGCTTTGGCTCAGAATAACCAACCAAATCTATTCTTTGTTGAAACCATTGAATCCAAATAGTATCACAAAATCCATGCAATTTGAATCCAATTTCTCAATGTATGACCTCAGTAGCACAAGGTAACTGTAATTTAATAATCGATTTGCACGTTATAATGAGTGCTGCAACAGTGGAGACCGAGAGATGCACACACAGGTAGACCACTGCAGCTACTTGGCTCCACACGTTTGAGAAGTGCGTCTGTCTGCTACGATATCTTTCAGTCATTTTAACTATTACATCACTATGCGACATAGCAAGTCAAGTTTACATAAGCATTGTAGTATACGGATACACGACGTGTTAAAATGCTGCTACTATTTTGTCAGGACACGTTTGCATTTCCATGTAGAGAGTAATATTTAATTTCTTTAGTTATTTGTTTAGATGTGCAGTGAGAAGGTGGATGTTGCGCAGCCTCATCTGTGCATCTACTGATGTTGTTATGCAAATTTGTTGATTCAGGTGTTTTGAGTCCTGAAATCTGCGTCTCCTGCGGGTCTTTGTTATCAGCCCTCTTAACAGTAGTCCTTTTGATGGATTGTGACACACCGTTTACTTTGAATGCATATTGTGCAGTTCATAATTTCATGAATATGGATGCCAGTTCTTTCAAGCTTACATCAACTCCTACACTATCGTCACAACTCTGAACAACAGAGATCACGCACAGCACCTGTGACAACACATCGTTCACGTTTACCACTCACCCATCAATGCTGTTGAATGCCAGTGTATAACCTGATGTTAAAAAACGTTTTTTTTCCTTGCAACAGGTTATGTTTATTTAAAATATGCAAGGTGCTTTCTGCACACGTGAAACACATTTATAAGTGTAATAGATTTTCGTTAAGAGACTTTTTGACTGTTGACAGCTGTTTGTTAACAAGATCATCATTGCTCTTTGCTCCTACTCTGAGCACCGCCTTCAAGAGGCATTGGATTGGCTTAGAAATCTGATACTCAGTGACCAATCTAATTGTTCCCATCCACTTCTAGGCAAAATTCAGAAATGGCTGTCTCCAGACATGTATAGTGTATGTCAGGCTTCAGCGAGACCAAGTGTGCTTAGTCAATTTCTGAAACTGGAATTTCTCTACCTCTGTGAAAAACGCACTTTTGAAAAGAAAGAAAAAAAAAACAGTTGATTTTTTTAATAATAGGTTTTCTTTATTTTGTGTCATATGTATTTTTCAAGATCAGAGTATTATCAGAAGTATGTTTTCCTTGTTATGAATGTTAGTTAAAGAGGAAACAACCCAAAACCAAATATTTGCTACACATTCTTTGCCCTCAATCAGTACTTCTTTCTATTTTCATTTTCCTTCAGAATAGCCAGGAATTTAAATTTAGAAAGTTACAAAGATGCCTTTCTGCTTGCCAGAGGAGACAAAATTGTTCTTTTAAGTGTTTTTTTTATAGAAATACTCATGGTCAGTTGCATCCATTGTCTTGGCTGGGTAGGCCTCCAGTAAAAGAATACATAATCTTTCTACACAGAAACAACAAAAGTTACTGGTTTTTCCAGATTTTTGAGGGGGGACAGATAGAATATAAAAGGAAGAGCAAGGGAGTCTAAACCCTCAGCTGTCTGAAAGTAAAGGTTATTTTATTTTTAAACTTGTGCTTTTGTGGAAGTGAATACAAATATCTTGAGAATACAAGGGAAGAAAATTATGCAGAATAAGTTGAGGGGCTTCTCTCTTCATACCTAGCGCTTGGGTACCTTTAAAAATCCATTTCCTACACTCTCACTGGGATTTTTTTCTCTGATGAACACGGGGAAACTTTCTACCAGGACATCACTCAGACATAGAGATATAATAGTGGAAAGTGGAGAGAGTCTATGTTACCAGACATCTGTTGGTCATTCCACCATGAAACACCTATACATACCTATATATATATATATATATATATATATATATATATTATATAACAGAATAGAATAATAATATATTCCATAAAAATAGAATGACTGCCTGCTGTGTGTTCCCCAAACAATCCTACACTTTTAACCAAATTGTACCAAATTTTGCTTAATCGCTCTCAAGGAACATACGGACAAGATAGACCACTTTGGAACCCAAAAGTTTGACCCTGGGAATCCCAGTGCCCCCCTCCCTTTGTGTTATGGTTCGCACACAAGTGCCACCTACTGGCTCACAGCAAATGTTACATCTGAACAGTCCAAAGCCAGACTATCAGACAATATGACCAGAGCTTAACAATACTTACCTGGGCACCACCATGTGCTTCTTCTATCTACTTTAAAATCAAATGGAGTATCATGTACTTTTGCAGGGGGGTGCTGGGTAAGGCTTGATCGAGAATGAGCTAAGAGTACAAATCAGACATGACAGCTTTCATGGTTACAACCAGCAAAGAGGTATGTCAATTCTAGAATCCAATTGGACCCAAAAAGAACAAATTTTTGACTTATGAGAGCAAAGCTATTGATAGAGAAACAGTGTGGATGACGAATGAGACGGCTGGCAATAACAACAGGGTGACCATTAAAAGACGCACAAACCTTTGCATTCTTTCCTTAACCCATTCCAAAAATATACGCTGGGTACTTCTAATAGTTCAGTTAAAAAAAATGTGTAGTTAATAATTTATACAGTGGAACCTCGGTTTGCGAGCATAATTCGTTCCGGAAACGTGCTCGCAGTCCAAAGCACTCGTATATCAAAGTGAATTTCCCCATAAGAAATAATGGAAACTCAGATGATTCGTTCCACAACCCAAAACTATTCATATAAAAATGATTAATACAAAATATAAAGTAAAAATACATAAAACAAATTAACCTGCACTTTACCTTTAAAAAGAATCATGGCTGGTGTGAGTGAGTTTCTAAACTCTTGTGGGATTCCACCCAACGGGATGACACGCGGAAGAGCGTCACAAAGCAATTGCAGTCTCCCAGCACTGTAGCAGTTCGCCGTATAAGCGTATCCAAAAAGATCGCGTACATGCTATAAGCGCCTGCTGTCGATGGGTGATACAAGGAACATTATAAAGATCCCGCTACAATAAATAACCGCACTGTTGCTGTTTCAAGCTGTATAAAGCTGGTGTTGTTAAAGTACTGAGACTCAGCTTTGTGTTTTGAGGCGCAAGACGGGGACTCGCACTTCACAGCACACAATGCTGTAGTAAACAGTATACGCTCGTACGGATGCTGACTATATGAGTGAGGCACACAGACTCAGATGGAGAATAGGAGACGATTGCCCTCAGGAGAAGAGAGAGAGAGAGAGAGACGCGCGCACGAGAGAGAGAGTCACGCGTGCGAGAGAGAACCACCATCAGCTCAGTTGTGATCACATGACGCTCAGCAGACAAAGTGTATCCATACTACTTGTACTGCAAGACATGGCTCGTTTATCAAGTCAAAATTTATTAAAAAATTTAGCTCGTTTTGCAAAACACTCGTAAACCGAGGTTCCACTGTAAAATGTGTTAATGTTTTTTTCTAAAATTGTGTTTTTTTGTTTTTTTTTGCTTTAGACCTAATCTCTAAATGGATGTGACAGAGCAGTTCTGCTCCCAGATTTGGATTCAGCATCCTCAAATATATTAAGAACTTCTAAGCTTTTTGCAGAGCAGCGTTATTAGCCTTTATTAGGTCTCTGGAGATGGACTGAACTCACTCCTTATAGCGAGGCTTTACTAAGCTCAACTCCAATAGCTATCTAGAAACAAAAAGAACAAATGGCCAGCTCTCACACTTACCTCTTACTCTGTTAATTCCATTGGACTCTACTATTGTTAGTCTTTATTAACTGTTTCGGGATGGAGATGAACAATCGTTTACCTAACAATTTTATGACTTATTAGGCTTACATCAGATCAGGCTCTATTTGCTTCTTCTAGTTTCCGACAGGGTGCCTTGAGAGGAGCTGTGGTATTGTATGAGGAAGTCGGGAGTAGCAGAGAAGTACGTAAGAGTTGTACAGGATATGTACGAGGGAAGTGTGACAGTGGTGAGGTCTGCAGTAGGAGCGATGGATGCATTCAAGGTGAACGTGGGATTACATCAGGGATCGGCTCTGAGCCCTTTCTAATTTTCAATGGTGATGGACAGGTTGACAGACGAGATTAGACAGGAGTCCCCATGGACTGTGATGTTTGCTGATGACATTGTGATATGTAGTGATAGTATGGAGCAGGTAGAGGACAAGTTTCTACTAGCTATCCAAAGGTGGACTGCACAAACTGTCACCCCTCGTGCTTCTGTTTTATTATGCTTTTGTCTGCTAAGCCTCTGCCTCTACTAGACTCTAATTATTGTTAGCCTTTGCTAACTATCTGGAGATGGACTGAACAGCCAGTCACCTCAGAGGCTCACCTCTTATTAGGTTTTCATCTCTTTAACCACAGTCCCATTAGCTCTGTGAGGCATCTGGAAACAGACTGAACAGTCGGTCACCTCTCCCCATTTTGATTTATTTTGTACTCACCAGCTTAGCCTCACTGCCTGGTGCCTTGCCTGGCACATGTACACATCTACTGACTGCTAAACTAAACAGAGTATGACGCTTCGAGCAAGACGACCTGTGGAAAACCACATCTTGCATCTGCCAGTGACTTTAGCTGGCTCTTCGAGATACTTTGGGCCTTTACTGGGGGTCAATTTGGGATTAACAGACTATTGATGACTCCCTTTATTGGGTGGACCAGTGTAAGCTTCTGTTTATTATGCTACTTTGAACTTAACGGGCAGACAACTAAATACATTCTGGACAAACTGATAATTTATTTGAATATATAAGTAACAATTTAAATAAGAATTACTCAAACAAAGGGCTGATGCTTACATTTTAAAGACTAGTTCACATTCCCTTCCTCTCTCTGAGGGGAAAAAACAACAACAACTAAAAATGCACCCTTTCCTTTGGGACAAGAGCTAGCTGCACAAGCGGGACCTCAACTGGGGCGGAAACTGGCATAGCCATCAGAAGAGAGATTAATCATGAGATGTTTTGTTATAAATCATCATGTCCGTCCACAGCCAATCAAAACAGCCTGTTCACAAACATTCCATGACTTCTTGTTTTGCCATAAATATCCCAGCACTCAGACGTAAGCCTCAGCACTCCAGTCACGATGTCAGGAAAGAGCTACAGTTGCTTCAGGAAACCTTTTTGGCCGATTATTTCAGTCGGTGCATTGAAGGCTGCAGCTGTTATTTTCATGTGTCTTAAACAAACAGAAACTGAAGGAATGACTAAAGGGCCTATACTGGTGCCATTCACACGAACTGCAGGCCACCACTGGCACTGATGGTGACTTGGGCTCTGGCCTCTTGTCTGACTTGCACTAATTCACACCTTAGGCCAGTCCTACATACTGCACAATACCCTGAAGACATGCAGCGTCTTGGGATATGAGGCTCATCGTGAAGCCACGTAGTGTGGTGTGGTAGCTTGGGGTGCAGCGGGGAGTTCCATATGGGGTATGTGATAACTTATAAAGCTTCATATAGGAGCACTGATACCTGGAATTAGGAGCCTTTAAGGTGGACATCAGGGATGGCATTTTATGTGGGTGTATAATGAATTGAAGAGTTCTTTATCTATGCATGTGAAACCATTTACAGTCCAGTGACAAGCAGGGATTGTACGTTAATCAAAGGCAAGGATCCATCATTTTGGCAAGATGTATTCATAATTTAGCCTAGAAAATGAGTCAGGTCTAACTGGATCACCTGCTGGTCCTCTCTTTTTAACCTTCTGTGTGAGGGGGAAACAAAGACATCTACATACAGTGCCAAACACAAAGAACTCATCCCCTTGGAAGGTTCCAGATTTTATTGTTATACAACATTGAATCCGAGAGGATTTAATTTGGCTTTGTTGACATTGACCAACAGAAGACGACTTGTTAATGTCAAAGTGAAAACAGATCTCTGCATAGTGGACTAAATTAATTACCAATATAAAACACAAAATAATTGCTCTCATAAGCATTCAAGTCAGTATTTAGCAGTGCTGAGTTTGTGTGCTCAGGTCTCCCTCTGTCCACTAGCTCTACACATCTGGCCATTTTTCCTCTACTCTTCTTTACAAACTACTCAAGCTCTGTCAGGCTGCATGTTGATTGTGAGTGAACAGCCTTTATCAGGTCCAGCCACAAATTCTCAATTGGATTGAGATCTGGACTCTGACTTGGCCTCTCCAGAGCATTCACATTATTGTTTTTAAGCTAATCCTGTGTGGGTTCGGCTTTATTTTTGGGGTTATCGCTATGCTGGAAAACAAATCTCCCAAGGTGAAGGTTTTTGCAGACAAATTTTGCAGCATTCATTTTGCCTCTTTACACTCAGAAGCCTTCCAGGGCCTTCTGGAGAGAAGCATCCTCTCAGCATGATGCTGCCATCACTATACTTCACAGTGAGGTTGGGGTGGTTCTGATAATGGGGTTAGTGTTGGATTTAAGTCAAACATGGCATTTAGTTTAGTGGCCAAAAAAGCTTCATTTTGGTCCATTCAGAGAATAGAAAGCCCTCTGACTTCAGAGTCTTCTATATGTCTATTGGCAAACACAAGCTGAGATATTATGTGTGTTTTTGTCTGTGCGGTCTCTTGGGTCTTTGTTGCTGTAACTTGCAACTCCTTCAGAGTTCTCAGAGCTCTCTTGGTGGCCTCCCTCACTTGTCTTCTTCATGCTTGAATCACTCAGTTTTGGTGGATGGCCTGTTCTAGGCAGATTTATGGCTATGCCATTCTCTTTTCATTTCTTAATGACTGATTTAACTTGATATTCAGTGACTTGGACATTTTCTTGTCTCCATCCCCTATCTTATGCTTTTCACGTAGTTACTTAGAATGTTCTTTCGTCTTCATTGTGCAGGTTACACCATCATTGTGACTCATCACTAGTTGGCCTTTCCGCATTCATACCATGATCAGCCAAGACCCCATATTTGTGATCTCTACTGAACTAATTCTGGGACTTCTAAAATTAATCAGCTTCATCAGTGATTACTCAGGTGTGAACATATTAAAGGGGTGAATCCTTTTTTTGTATTTGTGATTAATCTAGACCACTTGGCAGAGATCTGTTTCTCTTTACATTCAGTAGGCTTTTTCTGTTGATCAGTGCCAAAAATCAAATTAAATTCACTGCCATTCAATGTTGTTGAGAAATAAAATGTGAAAACTCTCAAGGTAGTGAATACTCTTTATAGGCATTATACATAACATGTCACTTCCCAGAGTAACCATCTGTACATGTGGTTAGGAAGCCATCACTGCCCACAAAATGGGTCTTCTTAGTCTGCCAAGTGGAATGGATCTAAAAGGACATGCTGGGAGACTTTCTTTAGGAGGTGGCATGGATCTGTTGTCATGTATTGGCAGGGAACCATACTCCTCTAGCTACTGGCACTGCCCTATAATGACAGTTTGGCTGAAATCCCCCCTAACCGAGTAAAGGGCATGAGACAGAAGTGATGTTCTGGCAGGCAGACATCCTAGTCTTTCCAATTTCATGGATCTGCTATCACACACTAACAGAAAACCTTCAAAATCCAGCTAGTGGGATGAACTATAAAGATGTGCTGTCAGGTAACCCTCCTAGGGTCATGGATCAATAAAGACAGGAAGCTATACTAGCTTAGTATACAACATGGCTCTGTCATCAGCCAATGGCATGGTCTGTTATTACATTTTGGCAGGTAACCTTCCTAGACTAGCCAATGCAATGGTTTTATAATAATGTATTGGAAGGGAGACTTGCTTGTGTACAGTGGAACCTTGGGTCACGACTGTAATTCGTTCCAAAACTCTGGTCGTAACTCAATTTGGTCGTGACCTGAAGTAATTTCTCCCATAGGATTGCATGTAAATACAATTAATCTGTTCCAGACTGTACGAACTGTATGTAAATATATTTTTTTAAAGATTTTGAAGCACAAAAAGTTTATTATACCACAGAATGCACAGTGTAATAGTAAACTAAATGTTAAAACACTGAATAACACTGAGAAAACCTTGAACAGAGAGAAGTAACATTGCAAGAATTCACGCTACGAACCGATCGCTGTAAACACTTTTTTTAATGAGTTTTAAGCACAGGGAAAAACATGAACATTTGAAAAATCCGTAATATAAACAACCAAGAAAAGTAACATTGCAACAATGCACGCTATGAACCGATCGCTGTAAACTGAAGTGGAGGTTCAAATCCAATAGAAAAAAGTCTTCATTAAATACAACAAGATTAAAGCAATGCTCGAATCTGTCTCTTTAAAAACAAGCTCGGTGCATTCTTTAACTGCCTTCTCGGCCTTATGCCGTCAGTCCTCTCTCTCTCTCGCTCGATGAACAGGAAATGCACAGGGAGAGACTGAACACGTGCGGAAATCATCGGCGCGTAAGAACCGGAAGGGAAACAGGGTTGTTTGAGTGTGTGGTCATGAAGAGATGCAAAAGTTTGGCAAACTTTTTGGTTGTAACCCGATTTGTACGTGGTCCAAGACGTTCGTGACCCGAGGTTCCACTGTACTTAACAAATTGGGTCATTGGCACTTGTCTTCAGGAATCTTCCTAATTTGGCCAATGGCATGGCTCTATAATGTTGTGCTGGCAGGTAGCCTTTCTCATTAAGTCATTAGCAATTGACACATGTTGGCAGAAAACCTCCCTATTCTAGCTAATGGTATGAGTTTATAATGATGTGTTGGCAGGAAGATTTCCTAATGCATTTACTGGCACTGAAAAACCACTGATGTAAAACCTTGCTATGTAGCCAATGGCATGAATCTATAATGATGCTCAGGCAGATAACCTTCCTACTCTAGCTAATGCCATGATTCTGTGATGACAGGTTGGAAGTCAAATATATGGATCAGACAATGAGAGGAAATGTTCCTAATGTAGCTAGTGGCATGGATTTCTAAAGATGTGCTGGCAGGTAGCCTTCTAGGCATCTCCTAACATGAATCTGTTTTCATATACTGGGAATAAATGGCTTAGATGCAACCACTTTTGAATCTAGAACGTGCCATGGGTTTATTATCATGTGTTGGTAAGAAGGCTTCCCACGCTACCTTACGGCATAGGTCGAAGTGACATGTTGGTACCTCATTTGTTGATGGATATGAATCTAATAACATATTAGCTGGTGGCTTACCTAGTTTGGCCAATGGCATGGGTCTGTTGTGATACGATGGCAGGTGTCCTTTCTAGTCTACCCAGTTGCATGCACAATCATCACCTATTGGTCAATGATGGTGTCAGCTTATACACTGGTATACTTTTTGAGATCGCTTTACTTGTTTTGGGCAATAATTATTAAAAATTTATCAGAAATGACTGAGAACCAGTAAAGTTTTTAAAATGAAGAAAATGAAATGTCTGTTTTTTTAATTAAACATTCTTTTGATTAACCAGTTGTCTACTGTTTACTTTATACCCTACTGCTGACTCATAACAGCCACACGTTACCTCCCTTTTGACAGTATTTAGCCTGAAAAATGTAAAATTATTATAGAATAATTAATATAAAATGAGCTATACAAAATATGGATTTAGTGACATTCTACTACAATTAACATATAAAAGTACCCATATGAAAGTAACGGTAACACTTTAGGTTGGGAGCATGCGCTGTTTACACACGACAAACTCACCTGGACTGGGACACCTCAGCACCACACTGGAACAGTGGGAGGTTTTTTACATTGACTGGAGTGCCAGTCCTGCCACCAACCTCTACGTTTTCCCTGTTGTTTGGAGAACCTGCTCGCAGGGCTGGATGCAGGTTAGCATCATACCCAGGACGACTTTACTTTGGGTCCTGCAAAAACACATCTATTGCTCATTAACTCTTATGTGACAAGAGTTGACAAAGGCTTTGGTCTTCATGACACTTTTAAAACATCAGTAGATCTTTCATTCATGTCTGTGCTGTGCGGTATATTGACATGATGGTAAAATGACTTGTTAATGTTTAGGAGTCCCAGGTCTTATACTAAATATGGAATATCAACAGAAATGTGTCTCTGTTAAGCCACCTCAGTCACATTGCACAGATGAATTAACACTTTACTGGTGCGCTGTAAGTGTAATGAAGACCCAAAGAAGTGTTGGTTTGGGTTTTGTTACGTAAGAGTAAATGAGATGCTTTTTGAAGTACCTAAACTAAAGGGTTACCACAATAACATATTAAACAAGAGCTAGTGTGGATTTATGAGAATTACATAGACTTCCAAAATGACTTTGATACAGCGGCTCTACTTGGGAAACTAACTCAGAAACAAGAAGCTGAAGGCATCAGAGGTAACCAACAAAACTGGATCTCAAGTTGGCTAACCACCAGGAGATAAAATACAAATAAGAGGAGAATGAAGTGAAGTCATCAGTGAAGTCCCTCAGGGGTCTGTCCTTGGACTTTTTCTGATTTACATTTATGACATGAAGTTAGTAAACTTGTAAAATTCACAGATGACACTAAAATTGGAGCAATGGCAGCAAAAACAATTCAAGAAGACCTGGACAAGCTTCAACAAAGAGCGAGCACTTGGAAGATGCAATTTTATGTAGAGAAGGGCTACATGTGAGCAAAAGGAACATAAGTTATAAATCCAAGATGGGAAACACTGTGCTACAGGAAGCCACCTCTAAAAAGGATTTAGGAGATTCTGTTGAGACAACATTTTCATCATCTGAGCAATGCGCAAAAGTGATTAACAAGGCAAATAAAATGTTAGGTTTTTTTTACAAAAACTGATTAAATTGATGAATGTTATGCTCAGACTAAATAACATACTTGTGGGACCGCATCTAGAGTACTGTGTGCAGTTCTGGTCACCACAGTACAAGAAAGACACAGCAGCACTTGAAGGTGGGCAGAGGAGAGCAACCAAGTGCATCCCAGGACTTAAGGACATGTCCTACTGTGACAGACTCGGAGAATTAAACTGTTTAGTGTCGAGCAGAGGAGACTGTGTGGGGCTCTCATTCAGGTCTTCACAATTCTCAAAGGCATTCATAAAGTAAGTTGGGACAGCATACAGACTTGGGCAGATTTGTGGCAATGTGCGAAAATGTAATGTAAGTAAATATAGTTTTACATGTAAGAAGTAAAAATGTTAGGTTTGAATACATAATGGTCAAAAGTCTTTAAACTGAAAGTGCACCTCATGAGAAGGATTTAGGAGTCATAGTGGACTCGACACTATGAACTTCCAGGCAGTGTTCAGAAGCCATTAAGAAGGCTAACAGAATGTCAGGTTAGATAGCGCCTTGATGTGTGGAGTACAAGTCACAGGAGGTTCTGCTCAGGCTTTATAATAAACTGGTGAGGCCTCATCTGGAGTAATATGTGCAGTTTGGGTCTATAAAAAGGACATAGCAGCACTGGAAAAGATACAGAGAAGAGCGACTAGGCTGATTCCAGGACTACAGGGGTTGAATTATAAGGAAAGATTAAAAGAGCTGAGCCTTCACAGTTTAAGCAAAAGAAGATTAAGAGGAGACATGACTGAAGTGTTTAAAATTATGAAGAGAATTAGTCCAGTGGATCGAGACGGGGACTTTAAAATGAGTTCATCAAGAACACACGGGGACACAGTTGGAAACTTGTTAAGGGTAAATTTCATGCAAATATTAGGAAGTTTTTCTTCATACAAAGAATCATAGACACTTGGAATAAACTACCAAGTAGTGTGGTAGAGAGTTGAGATTTTTAAAACACGGCTCAATATTTTTTAGAAGAATTAAGTGGATGGGACTGGCAAGCTTTCTTGGGCTCTATGGCCTGCTCTCGTCTAGATTGTTCTAATGTTCTAAAAAATTCCAGGTGAATTCCTTTAATTAAATGGCAAACCTCGTATGCAAGGACATCAGTGGAAATTAAGGGGAAGTGAATTTAGAACTGAAGTCAGGAAGCACTTCTTTATGCAAAGAGTTGTGGGACTCTGTGACAAACTTCTGATACGTGGAGTTGAAGTGGAAACTTTGATGATCTCTAACAGGAATCTGGATGAGATATGGGGACAGTTTAGTTACTAGTCATATAAACAGGCTTATGGATTGAATAGCCTCAAATTGTCAGGCATCTTTTGATTTCCAAAATTAATTTTCTCAAAACATCATAAAACATAACATAATATCCACTGATCTGTTTAATTTAATCAAGAGTCCTATGTGACCAGCGCCTGTCACTGCAGCAGTGAGCACAAGGCAGGAACCAGCACTGGATGAGGTGGGGTCCAATGCACACAAACAAACTAGTTAACATGATCTGTGCATCTTTAGGAGTTTGGGGACAAAAAAAGGAAAAGTGACACAGACACGGACAGGAAGAATGTGTAAACTTCACAGGTACAAAGACACCAGGTGCAGTGTTAAAAAGAGGCGTTCATCTGGCAGACGCCAAGCACTTGGAAAGCATCAAAGTCTCATGCACCGTGCTGCATAGCTATAGGGGACATTTTTTTCATTTGCTTGAATTGTGCATATGCTTGGTGGGATGTGCCTCGACCTGCCCCGAGTGCAGTTTAGTACACACATGAATTTCAAAGATAAGACTTGTTACTTGAAGTCCAGGAGATGAAATCTGTAAACGTCTGTAATTTTTAAGTGTGTATTTATCTCTATCTAAATGTACATACAAAGTAACCCAAAGGGTATCCATAAAAGAATGCAGCTCTTTCAAAACATTACAGCTCACTAAATGCAGAACAATGAACATGAAGAAGAAGCCATTTCTGCGACTCGTGGATGGTTAGCGTGTTGCATTTTTTTCTCGGTATACGCAGTGCGTGACAATCTCCCTCGCCTTTCATGAATAAATCGTTCGTTTTAAGAGCTGGACCTGTAGGTGACGGCCGGCACACTGCACAAACATGCAGTAGGTGTGAGGAGCTTTTCACAAAGAGTTACAGTATTTTATTTTGTACTTACTTAGCTAATATTCTTCCAGTGATTCCCACAATACACTTCATATTGTAATTTAGGAAACACTATACAGCAGTCCCACGAGATGTAACTGTCATAAAAGTACTGTATATGTAATGTTACACAGTATTAGACATTCATAAATCAAAACACTGCAAAATTAATTCAAATCAGTGAACAAATGGACACGTGTTAACACTAGTTTCTGTAGGTTTTTTTTCTATTTTATTAAAATAAAATAATCATAAATATTAACATAAAATATTCAAAATGCAGCAATATAAATTCACTGCAACACAAAACCACCAAAATTTAAATTTAGCTTTGTGTTTTCATCTGGGAGCGTCTCAGTCTTACGAGGTGTGGCAGAAAAGTAATGAGACTGGCAACACTGCAAGCGATCTGGCAACGCTGCGCTGTTGTCCTTGATAGAGCACGTGTATCAGTACCCTCCCATAGCTCAGTGCGAGTTTCAACTCCTTCCGTTAACTACGTGATTTTTGTGACTGCTATTAGCGAAGTTGTGTTTTTGGTTGTGCGTCACGCAAAATGGAACAGCGGAATTTGGAGCAACGTTGTGCCATTAAATTTTGTGTTAAGCTTGGAGAATCGGCAAGTGTGACGTTTGAAAAGTTAAAACAGGCCTATGGGGAACATTCTTTATCCCGAGCTCAAGTTTTTCAGGGAGGCCTTCAACTTCGAAAACCAATGAAAACATCGAACGTGTGAACACTCTTGTGAGATCAGACCGTCGTTTAACATTAAGAATGTTGAGTGAACAATTAAATTTGAACAGATTTACCATTCATCAAATTTTGACTGAACATTTGCACATGCGAAAGGTCTGTGCCAAAATGGTGCCGAAAAACCTCACAATTGAGCAGAAGGACAATCGAAAAAACGCATTCCTGTGGTTCCCCAGCCCCCTTATTCACCTGACCTCAGTCCGTGTGACTTTTTCCTTTTTCCTAAACTGAAAAATGTCCTCAAAGGACGTCATTTCGGGACTTTAGAAAACATCCAAAAGAGTGTAACGGACATGCTGAAGACCATACCGGTTGAAGACTTCCAGCGCTGCTACCAACAGTGGGAACAACGTCTCCATCGGTGTGTAGCTGCCCAAGGGAACTACTTTGAAGGGGATAACATTGATGTTTGAAAAAAATAAAAACTTTGGTAAATAAAAAATCAGTCTCATTAATTTTCTGCCACACCTCGTATAATCTTGGGCCTGGAAGAGGTGGCGTCAGTTTGGGGAAGTGCGTGAAAAAAGAGAGAGCACTGTCAGTGATGGCGCCCCTCGAGCCCCGGCATGTAGTGCTTACGTCTCATGGGCCAGGACGGTGCTCCTCGGACACCTGTGTCGCTGTGTGTCTGTAGCTCTGTGTATGATTGATTTAGTGCGTGTTTGCTTACTCGAAGAGAGGCAGTCTATTTGTTGCGTTTGCAGATGAATGTCTCTTTTTTAGCATTTGTGCATTCAGCAACAGTTTGTGTACAACAATGGCACTTGTAAGTTCTTTTCAGCTCAAACCCTGTACCTGGTGTCCTTATACCTGCAGAGTTTATATGTTCTTCCCATCCGTGTCTGTGTCATTTTTCCTCCAGGTGCTCCTCCTTTGTCCCCAAATTCCTGAAGGTGTACAGGTCACGTTAATTGGTGACGGCACATCAGACATGTGTCAGAGTTAGTGTTGGTGTGTGCATGAGACAAGATGATCTGTGAAGTCAGAAAGCCAACTGAGGTCAAAGCCAGGAGTCACCAGATCTACCAATGAAGCCAAAATGAGAACAAAAATCAACGGTCAGGGACAAGAGCAAAAGATTCAAAAACTGGAGAAAGTGAAAGTGACCAAAGAACAGGGGTTTGTTATCTGCATCATGGCAACAGGATTCACAAAATGGCAGTGTCCAAGAAAAACAAAATGGAGTCGGGGCAAAACACTCCTCTTTTAACACATTAAGCCTGAAATCGGACTTCACAATCAGAATCCTTCAGTTTCAAAACTCGAGAAGAGAACTTGTAGAACAGAGGTCAATCAGGATGAGAAATAAAAAAATGAATGAAAACTACAAATCACAGCAGATTCTACAGCATGTCCAGCTTTTTCATATACTGCATTTCATCAAAACTTTTTTGAACAAACCTGACTGTCGCCATCTTGAAACAACTAAAAAAAAAGCATCATTACATGAATGACTTTTATCAGATTAATGTATGTATGTATGTATGCACTTATCTACTTACTTACAGTATCTATGTATTTATTTATTTAAAGAATTTCTGCGAAAAGCCAAATATGCCCCTGGTGACAAATAAAAATCCTCTGTTAAGTCGAGAGCACCCTGGACTTTGATCATGTTAAGTGCGCCTTCTGTTTCGATTTCCTGCGTCAGTCCCCACTTTACAGACGCTGGAACCCATCCATTACGACTGTCTTGCATCATTGTACGCCAGAGGTACCGATTGTTTGTTGCATTTTTTTTGGATTTTTCCCATCAGTTGTAGCTTTGAGAAGCTGCACTCTCCTGAGGATACTGAGTTGGGAAGGGTGAGGAGGACTTGTAACGTGTTTTAAGGATGACCCCTTGTATTCTTCAAGCATCTCCACTTTTTTGTATTCACAGTCAGACAGTTTTGTTCATTTTAACTGTCTGTACTTTGCCAATCTCTCATCCCATTGATCAGAGCTGGCACTAGTGTCATGAAGTTAAGGGTCGGCTGCCCAGGTTGGGACTGACACACTTCTCACTTATTCAACATGGCCCTGGAGAAAAGGCTTGATGGGATGACATGCTCTGTTATCAGTTTTCCTAACGGGTAACACCACAATTTAAAATGGCACCTCTGGCCCCCTTTGCTCAAGGCCTGCTTGTAACGGCCGACCCCTTACCCAGCCGGCAGCTACACCTCCAAGACCTGTGGCCTGGATAAATTACTGTGGTGAAACTTATAAAATCAAGCCGCACCTCTAACAAATGAAATTTTCCCCTCAATCGACAGTTTACACAAGCACGCAAAAACAGATATGTAAAAATAGGTGGTTAACTCTTTGAGGGCTTAATATTTTTTCCAAAAAATAATGGTTTCACTCAGAAATCAACATAAAACGTCTGTTGCTGCATGCTGTGGCTGCCAGTTTGCCAAGAATGTGCGGCAGGCTTGCTGCCAGGCTGTCTTTGCCTGGCTGGGACAGCAGCAGCGGTCACAGTCACAGTGCATTACAATCTGGTTTCTACCTCTTATCATTAAGTGGCAGTCCTCCCTGGTGAACATTGTCAGTACCACGACTAGCTGGGGACTGATTAGCTGAAGCGGAACCTCACATTCGTTTTCGATCACTTATATCAAAATCGGAGTCCAACAACTCTTAGTCCAGTTCAAAGATAATAGGCAAAACGGCGTCCACAGAGTATTTTGTTTTATGCATTTGCTTTGATCTCTCGCCAGGTGTCAGTGCCATTTTTGCCTTTGTGTGCGCCTTGCTACTCACGAGAGCACAGGGAATCTCGGTCAAACCAATGAATCTAACTTTCCTTCTAGCAACGACAGTCCAACAAAAATGTAACGGTTAATTTTGTCACAGTTTACAGTTGATCACCATCGTCAACTCCTCCTT
Source organism: Polypterus bichir lapradei (assembly GCA_026402145.1). Lineage (NCBI taxonomy): Eukaryota > Metazoa > Chordata > Cladistia > Polypteriformes > Polypteridae > Polypterus > Polypterus bichir. The sequence goes on along the minus strand of JANRMT010062852.1, from coordinate 27,654,969 downwards.
TTGACAAATGTCGACATCATCCCTGAAAGAGTTAATTATATTAAATAGCAAACAAAACACTACTGCACATTTCACACGTAGGGAAAAAACAAAAAATATATATATCCCTCCACCAACGCAACAACGTGACACCATATATATACACAACAAACCCTTCCTTGCCCCCGTAACATATAACAAACAACAACGAATAACAACAAGGAATGTATTACGGAATGCATGATCGTGAACTTGAGTCCGAGTATATTACTGTCCTGAATGCAGAAGACTGGTCAACAGATATGTGATGCGTTTGTATTTCCCGGAACAAATGGAACAACCTCACCATGAATCCTCGGCTTGTGGTGGATGATGAAGTCCAACCCCAGGGTCTCTAGCGATGAGGGAATTGAAGCAAGTCCGGCGGAATAAAAAACAAACTGGTTACCAAAAGTGCGATGTGGAAAACAGCAGGTAAAGATGGTCCGTGGTCGTGAAAATGAAAATCTCCGTCTTTCTCCTCTCCTCTCTCCCCTTCTTTGTTCCCTCCTGATTGTTTAAATAGTTAAGAGCCGGTGTAACTGATTGTGATTGAAAACAGGTGCTTTCCATCTTGGGGCTGTGGTCTCTTTCCTTCATCCGCCCCCCCAGTATTTATGGGGACGACATTCACTGACGCACACATAAACAGCAAACGGGACGATGGAAACAAAACGCACTCAGTACAAACATTGAAAACACTATACTATGTGGCCCCGCTACATGCTTTAGATAATTAGCTAGTGTGGACCGCGTGGTCCTGTGGATATTGGATGAAAATAAAAAAAAATAAATAATAACATACAAACCAGTCAGGGATTTGAACTGAAGATACTGGACACATGAGGCAGCCATGCTAACCAATTCAAGCCTACAATAGATTACAATAATGAAACTGAATTCTATTCAAACACCCAATCAGTCTTTACTATTGAAAACATCCCAGGTGGCTTTACACCACAAATAAAGTGCACATTTAGAATTAACACACAGCAGATGGCACAGCTAAGTTATTTCAGAGGACAGGAGTACACCGACACTATCCTTCTTCTGTTTGTCTTCTATCAGAAAATATGACACTGACAATATTATATTATACGGATTTGGATTTTTTAAAATGTAAAGATGTACCTTTGAACAAATCTATGCAGCAACTAAAACCCAGTTGGAAACTAGGGCTGTTGGGTAAATTGAAGGATGCCCCAGCAGAGTGCACAAAGGCAATGACAACTCCTGTAGCCATGCTAAGGGGACTAGGCTACTGCCTTTAGGGGGCACTGTGCCCCACAGTCATGTACAGTGTGTTGTGCTACACAAGATAACAGATTAATGGTGAGACAGATCAGGAGACTGGCGTAAGCAGACAATAAAAGCAAGGGACAAAACCGAGAGATTGACAGCACTTAATCTCAAAGCCAAATCATCAGACAAAAACAAAGTCAAAAAATGGGAGAAGTAAGGTGAGATACCAGTAGATCAAAGTAAAAATTAGCAAAACAAGAAACACAAGGGTGTTTGAGTTCTTTGGATTATGAAATTGTGCATAACAACGCCCTTTTAACCTGTCACATTGTTAATGTAAGTGCCACAATCTCACCGTAATCATCTGATCCAAACAGCTGTCAAAACCAAAATGGTGGCGGAAACAATATAAAGTAAATTATAAACTTTTAAAGCACACACTATAGCCAGGAATAAACACAAGAATTGAATTCCTACCCTTGAAAAACTTTAATTGTTCAGTTTAAAAGCACAGAAACCTAATACTGAATGAGCAAAATAATCATATTTCATAACACAGTGATTCGGACACTGCAAAGACATGCAAAGAGTTATATTCTCCCAAGGTGCAAGATGGTAGGCAGCTCAGGATCTGAGAGGGATGGTAGACCCTCTGTTTGGAAAAAAATAGGATCTCAGCAGGGAGCAGCAACTGGTGTCCTGGAATTAAGACATTGTAAGTGCATACAGGAGGATGAAGGGATTAGCAAAGTGTAACCAGAATTATCACCAATTCCTTCGAAGAAAGATTGTCCAGCATCGCATCTTGTGTCTCCATTCCCCAGTACCCTTCTGTTCACTTTAATTTTACATTTTTAAAAAAAAACATTTTTTCTACTTACTTATTTTGGCAAACAGTGCTAAGTATAAATCCATAAGACTGCACTTTGCTATAAAAGTCAAACTGTAACCTAATAAGACAAGTGTCACCCCGAGCTAAAGAACTTTGCTTATATCCTTCTGTACTTGCAGAAAGCTTGGCTTCGCTCTGCCCTATAAATTGCAGATCTGCTGGAGGCTCTTTGAATGGCTGCACTTTTTCTGCATGGCTCTGAAGGTTTCATGTGGCTTTTGGGGGTTGGAACACAAGGTGTTAGGCTGGGCAGAGAATGACGCTAAGCGTCTAACAGGGCAAACGGTATATTCCTGCACTAAACGGCACCCAAGGGAGCAGCCGTACTTGGCTTTTACAAACTACAGCCGGCTTTAGCCAAATGCTGCAGAAGTGTGAAGGCTGCTGAAGGCACAGGTAGGGTCAGAGGTTGTGATTTGCCTAAAAACTTGGAGATTAGTGCCACACCTGTGCAAATACGTCCTTTTTTTTATTCAAATCCTGTCATTTGCTCTCAAAGCACACTTTGTATATTCACTGCCTGATGATCTGCACAAAGAGGGAATTAAAAAAAAAGACACTGAGGCTTTTCATTTGTAATATTGTAGTTATTAAATTATTAAAAGGGAAAATGGGACATTTCTCGATTCCACTGTAATTAAACTGCAATGACTGCATAGAGACGTCTTTTACACAAAGCACACAAACTGGACCAGGTGCCTAATGAGCGAGCTGACATTTGACCTCGAAGAAAGCCTCTCTCTGGGAAGGCACCTGCTGGAATAAAGCTGTTAAACTTTATTATGGGATGGCCCCTCCCCTGCTGCACTTGAAGGCTGAACATGCTGCTCATTAACATAATTTGCATACGCTCAAAAGAAGAAGAGGAGAATTCATTGCCTGTGCTGCCAGCTATTTCAAGATCACAGTGAAAAGAATGAGAACAACAAACAGCCGTGTTGTGACAGGTGAGCCGCTGGAAATGGAAACAGTTTAGCTGGATTTGCACCTTGCCATGCTGCTTTAAGTGGATTGGAGAGATTACATTCTGCTTAAAGCTGTTCATCAGGAATTGTGACCCAGATTTTTGATGTTTTTCTCTAACCACACATATGTGGCAGACTGCAAGCCGGGCTGCCATTCTACATTTTAATTTTACTGTGTTTATGCTCTGTACACCCACAAAAATGTGGACTTATTGCACTCATGTGTGTTTGTCGGTGTGTTTCCATGTAGTAGTTGTAGTACATTTTGGACATTCCAAGTTGAGAAACACATGTGTAAGGTACAATTTCTAGTTGGATTATTCCTACAGTCAGAAGGAATCCCTAGTCAAAAATCAAATTGAAAAGACACCGTCTCAAACGTGTGTAACCACCAATGTATGAAAGGGGACCCCAAAATTCCTGCTAATCAGTCAACAGCATGGGAGTGGGGCTGTTAATCAGTACTGTGCCAAGGTGACTGAGTGCTAATTTCTGGTGTTTCGGTGCAGGGCACATTAGCGATTTTTTATTTTCTCCAGGCCACCAAGGCAGATTTTCAAGAGACAATGATGACTGTGTTTTTTGACACTGACGGACTTGTCCATAAAGGGTTTCTTTCCTTGGACATACTGCAACATTACATTGAAGTGCTTAGATACTTTTGGGAAAGCATCAGGAAGAAACGTCTGGAGCAGTGGTGCACCCAAAACTGGATTTTGCACCACGGAAGCACACCTGCACACACCGCTATGTCAATACAAGACGATGTAGTTATTGCTTGGCACAGCCTGAATCCGGCAGATCTCGCTCCCTGTGATGTCTTTTTATTTCCAAAATTAAAAATGAGAGTGAAGGGAAGAAGAGTTGCTACCAAGGGAAAAGTCGAGGAAAAAAAATCACAGGCGGCTCTAGACATGGTAACAGAAGATGAGTACATGAAGTGTTTCCAAGAATGAGAGAAGAGCTGGTATAACTGTGTTGCTTCTCAAGGAGGGAATTTTAAGGTGGCTAAAATGGAACTGTTGTGAGATTTATTCTGGAAATGTGTGAGTCCCCACTCATTCACATATATATACATACAGTATATATTTACATACATATACGTATAGGGTGGTCCAGATATAATTATGCAATTTTCATTACGCTATAACTTATTAAGTTTATTACATAGAATATCACCCGAAAAATCCCGGACCATCGAGAAGTGTGTGAACTGACAACATGAAGAATCATCTTTGCACCGAACTGGAATCGTCCCTGCATAAATCCAAGTCATCCAGATGATCTGGATCTGCATAATTAGATCTGGACCACCCTGTACATATACACATATATACATATATTAGGCCTGGGAAAGGTAATTTTTGGATACTGTTGCTTTGGTCAGGGCGGCATTTTTATGTATTTTATTTTTTTAATATTACAAAATAATAATACAAAAAATTAAATGTGTACCTGAAGAATTACAAACACATCCAGTTACATATTTATAGGCTACCTTTAAATATTTTATGAAAAAAAAAATTGAATGTAAAGGTTCAACACTTCATATTACGTGATTCATGTTCTTGATTTATACATACTGACAAAGGTGTATGGGAGTGGGGGTTTACAGAAGTCCTGGTGCAACGCTAGGGAAAAGTTGTGAAGGTAAAAATGACACTCGTTTTTTTTAATTTCATGTTTCTGTAAGAAGATCGATTCATTGTAATTTCACATAAGTGCTAAATAAGTTATCTTTGAGTGGCACTAAAACCAAAATAAGTCTCCAGTACCTCTGTATTTAACTCACAAGTCTGCCAGCCAGCTTCAAGTTCTGACTGCCCTAATACAATGACAAAATTCTATGAAATAAGTGTAATGATTATCTATGCTAATTTATGCAAAGAACGCAGCATAATTACCCAAATAATGCACGGTGTCAGCTTTTAAGCGTGACAGCAGCTACGGAGATTGTTTTAAGCATGCCAGGAGCAAAGGTGCTTTCCAATTGTTTTTCTGTGGTGGTACACTTTTTTGTAACCCAAAAAATCCCAAGGCACACCACAATTCTACCAACCACAAAAACATATACTTAGACGTGCTAAGCTGTCTGAAAGGGCGAGACAGTGGGAGGCAAAAAAAAGCAGCTCAGAGATTGCTGTTCAGAGACGCAGATCTATAGTGTATACTTGGAACACATTTCCCAGGTGCTTCGTCTCTTTGATGTCCTCTCTCTGCCTCACTTCACTGATCCGGGGTTAGAGACAACTCGTATGCCCAATGCCCCTCGGCTCTGCAAGAGTCACTGGCGAACACGCACACAGGCAGGTAAACTCCCGACACGTCTCCAGGATGCTGAAGTGCTCTCTAAGTGCAGTGTCTGCAAAACGACGATCACAGAGCTGCTTTTACGTCGGCTTCTCCAGGTAGGCTTGTCCTCTTTTGACTGCTCTCGACCACCTGAGGAGCATGTCCTTCTCAGGTCTGGGCCCAGGGATGCTACTCTGGTGCACCAGATAAAAGACACTTGTGTAGTATATGATTATCTAGTTGTTGATGATGATGAGCAACCGGAAATAGTATATGTGGAGTTTTAACACAAGTTTTAATGTATGCCCATTTAAGAGATGTTTATTTCAATTAAGTTCAGCACTGCATTCAAAGCCAACAGTCATTTTGATCTTTTTGTTATGTTGACATGTCTGTGTTTCATATGCTATGCCAATCTGATAATAAATACTAAGGCCTCATTTTCTTTTTGTCTTTAACATGCCTTTTAGGAAACAACATTGGTAAATCTTTAAATTAAAAATCTTAGATGTAAAAAATTAATAGATTTTTTACATTTAAGATTTTTCATTTAAAGATTTACCAATGTTGTTTCTTGTCCTAGTGTGTCTATATAAACACAGGGAACTCCAGTTCCTGTATTACTTCTTGCCTGAAGAAGGGGCCTGAGTTGCCTCGAAAGCTTGTATATTGTAATCTTTTTAGTTAGCCAATAAAAGGGGTCATTCTGCTTGGCTTTTCTCTACATTCATAATGGCTAACACAGTACAACACCCTAGTACTAAAGCCCTTACAGTATATTTAAGTGTATATTTATACATTTACATGTTGTAAACCGTCAAAGCAATCATTGGGCAGAGCAAATTGAGATCCTGCCATCTGAATCGAGAGACAACTAGGGTGGTGACTGAGACTAAAGAGGTGAAACACGATTGTACATAAAAGTGAATTTTTCACTTTACTCTCATTCAGAGAAATGAACTTCAATATACACTTAAAGTATTCCTCTAGGAATAAACAGTAGTACACAATACATCAGGGAAGCTAACTCATGTCATCTATTCAATAAAATTAAGTTGCGTATTTTAACACATTCTTATTGTTTACAGCACCAGACAATTATAACATGTTGCAGGCTGGCTGAACATGCAAAAAAGAACTACATCGTACTCTGTACACGACAATATGACTACCATTACTAGTGCCAGAACCACATAGAGATCAAAGTGAGATTTGTTGTCAAGATTTGATCTTCATCAAACCAGTATCTTCAGATAAAGGTGATGTAATTTGAAAAAAGAAAAAAAAAATGACTTTGCAATTATTTTATTCAATAAAAAATATACTATGCCATTTCATTATTTGTAAGAAGTAAGTCCCTCCTTGCCTCTAATAACTGCAGTTTCACATAACTGTCTAGCAGTCTCTCACATCAGCTCGAAGAAAGTTTTTCCAACTTCTCCACGCAGAATTCTTTAAGATATGTGATGTTTGAAGGGGGTCTTGAATGCACAGCCCATTTCAAACCCCCAATAGCATCTTGATGGGATTCAGATCTGGGCTTAGATTTAGCCATTCTAGAACTCTCCATTTCCTTCTTTTAAGTCATTGCTTGGTGGATTTGCTGGTAATGTTTAGGGTTATTGTCATGTTCCAAGATCCGCTATTGGATGAGCTTCAGTCTTCTGACAGATGTTCTCACATTTACCTTAAGTTCCCTCTGGTACAATGGAGAATCCCTAGTGGATTCCATAATGGTGAGATTCAGCGAAACAGCCTTTAACCAGAACATTTCCACCACCATTCTTTACTTTTGGAATCAGGATCTTCTGCTCAAATACTGCCTTTGGTTTTTGCCAAACATGTCTGCTGGTAAGGTGGCCAAATAACTCTATCTTTGCCTTGCCCATCCAGTGCAAATTATTCCAGAAGTGCTGGATAGTCGGTAAACTTTACTCTTACCCTGATGTTATTTCTAGACAGCAAAGGCTTCCACACCTTCCATGTAGATCTCACTTGTGCAGCCTCTTTCTAAGGGTGGACTCAGGCACTTTGACATCAACAGTGGCAAGAACTACATGTAGATCCTGTGATGAATTTCTGGTCTCCTTGGAGACTTCTTTCAGAATCTTGTACTCTTCTCTTGGGCTGAACTTGTTGAAATGGCCTTGGCCAACTTGGCGGTTATTTGAAACCACATGTAGATGATCTTCTGGACAGTGGAGTGCTTGATTTCCAATGGATTGGAGATCTTTATAAATCCCTTCCTGAGACATCTACAATCTTCTTTCTGAAGTCTGCAGAAAGATCTTTCGACCTGGGCATAGTTATAACCTCCCTTCAACAACAAACAGGAAACCAAGCCAAATGTCTGAGGTTTAAACATGAAAGGGTCAGACAAGATGCTCTGTAATGATGTGCGATCATTTACACTGGTCCAGTGTGCTCGATCTTAACCTAAGGCATCTGAGGTAGTGATAAGTTTAAGAATATACTTATTTTAGCCACATGCAAATTTTGCATTTATGTTTATTTAAATTATACATTGGGGGTACAGAATGTACATGAGGTAGGGTGTTTGTTATATTTTCTGCAAGAATAAAAAATTAAGAATACCCATTAGTTTTTAACAATTCATGGCTACTTTTGCAAAATGTTTTTCATTATAAGGGCGTTGCACTGAAGTGCCAACCAAAATCCGTTTCTCTGTCAAAACTGATTGTGAACCTGATTGTTAGGATTGCTACTTATCAATAGCACCTGATGACTCCGACTCTCTCGATTCACTAACACAATGTCTTACTGGTGTTTCTGAATGGATGAATAGTAATTTTCTCAAACTAAATAAAGAGAAAACTGAAATTTTAGTAATTGGCAAAAATAGATTCAATGAGGTCATCAGAAATAAACTTGATGCATTAGGATTAAAAGTTAAGACGGAAGTAAAAAACTTGTAACTGTTGACTGTAATCTGAATTTTAAATCGCATATTCATCAGAGCACTAGGACAGCATTTTTTCACTTAAGAAACATAGCAAAAGTTAGACCTCTTATATCATTGAAAGATGCTGAGAAATTAATTCATGCTTTTGTTTTCAGTAGACTAGATTACTGTAACGCACTCCTCTCAGGACTACCCAAGAAAGACATAAATCACTTGCAACGAGTGCAGAATGCAGCTGCTAGAATCCTAACTAGGAAAAGAAAATCCGAACACATTTCTCCAGTTCTGATGTCACTACACTGGTTACCTGTGTCATTCAGGATTGACTTTAAAATACTGCTTATGGTTTATAAAGCCTTAAATAATCTCGCTCCATCTTATATATCGGAATGCCTGACACGTTATATTCCAAATTGTAACCTTAGATCCTCAAATGAGTGTCTCCTTAGAATTCCAAAAGCTAAACTTAAAAGAAGTGGTGAGGCGGCCTTCTGCTGTTATGCACCTAAAATCTGGAATAGCCTGCCAATAGGAATTCGCCAGGCTAATACAGTGGAGCACTTTAAAACACTGCTGAAAACACATTACTTTAACATGGCCTTCTCATAACTTCACTTTAACTTAATCCTGATACTCTGTATGTTCAATTCATCATAATAACTATTCATAGTGGCTCCAAAATCCGTACTGACCCCTACTCTCTCTTCTGTTTCTTTTTCCGGTTTCTTTGTGGTGGCGGCCTGCGTCACCACCACCTACTCAAAGCATCATGATGCACCAACATTGATGGACTGAAAGCCAGAAGTCTACGTGACCATCATCATCAAGTCCTTCCATGAAAACCCTAAATACAAAGAGGACTGTTTCACTTATGTTAGGTAGAATGCCCAGAGGGGACTGGGCGGTCTCTTGGTCTGGAATCCCTACAGATTTTATTTTTTTTCTCCAGCCTCTGCAGTTTTTTTTTTGTTTTTTCTGTCCACCCTGGCCATCGGACCTTACTTATTCTATGTTAATTAATGTTGACATATGTTTATTTTTTATTGTGTCTTCTATTTTTCTGTTCTTCATTTTGTAAAGCACTTTGAGCTACATTTTTTTGTATGAAAATGTGCTATATAAATAAATGTTGTTGTTAGGATATACTTAAATGGATAATTTTGTGCAGATCAAGCCTTTTATATATAAACACATTCCAGACAATTCAGTTGTGTAGAAGATGTGTCTACATGCAAAGTGACTATTGTGACGTCGCACTCTGACTTGCAGGTGCATGCCTATTAAGCAGCAATGGCACACTATTTAAATGCTGCGAGTGCAGGATGCCGGGCAACAAAACCTTAGCAATATACGAAAATGATATACACAACGACAGACAGACAGACAGACAGACAGATAGAACTTTATTCATCCCCAGGGGTATTTTTTTTGGAGAAGCTCAAAAAATAAATACTGTATTATTATTATATTATAGTAAACAATAAAACATTCTGAAATATACACAAGAAAGACTATAAAGAAATAAAATTTCTGACTTGGCTGTCCCAGTCCCAGTGAGGCACTATGCAGGCATATTGCTGTTGGTATAAAGGAGACCCCTAGTGTTTCTCAGTCACTTATGCTGAATAATTCATTTGCTGAAAGTCCTCAGTGCTCAAGATGTGCAGCATTGTTCATAATAGCACTCAGTTTTATTTTTTGTCTCTCCTTCACTGCTACATCCAGGGTGTCCAAAGTGTGTCCCATAACTAAAACTGCCCCATTACTTAGCATTTTGATTTGGTGGGCCTCGCCAGAAGTGATGTCACCAGCCCAACACACCACAGCATAGAAAATTGCACTGGGCATCACACAGTTATAGAAGATGTGAAGAATTTCACTTCCAAAATTCTCCTAAAAAAACAGCCTGCTCTATAAAGTTTCTCTGCGTTATGAGACCAGTTCAACCTGTCATTGATGTGGACACCCAAGTACTTGTGGGAGTGCACCTCTTCCACATCCATTCCCTAAATAGTGACTGGACACAGAGGGTCTTTGGTGTGGTGAAAGTCAGTCACCAGTTACTTATTTTTGCTGATGTTAAGTTGCAGACAATTCTCTTTGCACCAAGAGACAAAGTTCTTCACCTGACTCCTATACTCCGTTTCATCGGCATATGTGAGTGTGTCCTGTGATGATTCCTAACTTGTCCCTAATGGCACAAGAATAAGTAAGCCCCATCACCTCATGACCCTTTTATGGACAGACATGGAGACAAGGCACAAGCACATATTATTACTAATAAAACGTTTGGAAGGACTCCTGATCATATTTATTTACTTTTGGCCCTGGTTGGTAAGATACTGTAGGCTTGAATTCCTGTCAAAGTACACTACACCACCGGTCATGTCGACGATATGAATGAAAACACAAGCTCAGCACCAGAATTAACCCTGGGAAGGAACGGCGTCAAGGTTAGAAATTGAAATTTACGTGAGCAGAATCGGAAATTTCATAAGCCACTTGCTGCTCGAGTCATGATTAATGGCCTGCAGCTGTGGAAGTTAGGATGACCCCCCCCCCAATAATTCACTCTTGAAAACCAGAATGTTTACTCACTCATCTTGTATTCCCCCAACAACAGGTAAGAATGCAAGTCTGCCCCCACCCCAAAGTCATTTCTCAATATGCCATCCATTAACCTCATTGGAATTCGGTTGGTATAATTCAATAACTCTGCCTGCCTATCCATCGTACCAAAAAAAAAAAAAAAATAAAATAAAATGTATGAAGTGCCCTATGATAATAATCATACACTAGGGCAGGTTAATGGAAGCCACATTCCTCATCTGACTTCGGCTCCTTCTTAAAATTCCTTCTCTTTATTTTGATTGAAATTCTTGGCACAGCCACACTCTCCCCGAGAAATACAAACAGCCTTTGGGCCAAAGACCTGCACAGCTGCTTTAGTGGAGAGTGGGCCATACCCCTCCCCCCCATTCTCCTCCCCCTAAAATTTAGGGGAAAAAAAAAAGTCTGTCAAAACAGAGCGCACACTGGAAGAAATACGCCCAATCCCCCCCCTCCTTGCCCCCCAGAACAGAAAAGCAGCTGGGGAGCCGAGGAAACACTACACCGCGCGTCTTGTGAATACACTTACGGGCCTCGAAAGCAGGCGCAGAACAAGCGGGCCTCACGCTTTTGTGACTTTTCAATTAATCTGCTGCAGGCGGGGAGGGGGGGGGGGGGCGGGGGGGGGGGGGATGGAGTGGAGTGGGTGATGGGGTAAGTAGGTGAAAGACTGGGGTCTTTTCAGTAGGTCCCAAACCAGGGGATAAAGTCAAAGGGATTGAAAGGCAGCGCAGACTTTAGCGAGTGCACTTAATCGCTGGCTGTCAGAGAGACGGTTAATTAGCTTCTTAGGCGAAAGTCGGTGGAGAGGGGGGCAGTGGGGAGAAAGGGGGGGGGGGTTAAAAAAAAAAAAGGGCCACGGTGGGTCTCTTTTTTCCCCCCCTGTGGCAATCTCCACACCACCCCCCCCCCCCCCCCAAATCTCCCTTTTTTTTTTAAAACTGTGCCATTGTGAATGGTTGTGCCCGCCTGTCTGCCCCAGACGTAGGTTGTAAGGTTACATGTTGGCTAATTGCTTGCTCCAACTCTGGATTTGTAACATTAATCTTCTTGAAATATGACTTTTCTCTTCCACTTATGGTGGGGGCGGAGTGGGGGGGGGGGTATGGTGTAGGGGGAAGGCGCTCTTTTTACTTTTAATCCTTTTAAATGCCCTTTTATTAAAGTACATAATGGACTGGCAGAAGGATCCCCCCCACTCCCATCCCCAAGGCTTCTATAAACAAGCTTGAGTTTGTATTCACAGCCTGTCAGACAATAAAGACAAATAAACACGCCACAAATAATACCTTCTCCCAGAACCACTCTGGACCTGCAAACCGTACGAGATAATTACAGGTGTCCATAACAGCCCTTGTTTATGACTGCCTCTCAGTTAATGGAGAGCAAAAGATCGTAACATTTTAACACATGCAGGCAAAGAAGGCCATGTGCCACTTCCATTGGCATCTCAAGGCACCTGAAAGTAAACTGACTGTCAGGAGGTGGGTGATCTTAAGGGCAGCCCTGCAGGATCTGACTTTGACATCCGCGCTCTAAGGGAACAAGTGGGTTTGTATTATGGAAGGATGTACAACACAACATGTCTGTCATTATTTGTTACACCTTAATTGTAACCTGGATTTAAGATTGGTTAAAATTCAAATTAATGCTTGAACTAGTGTGCCAGTACATAATCCCTCAGGGTTTCAGTCTCCATTAACCTAACCCCATGGGACCAGAAACAAACAGCGCGAACTTTACTGATGCAGATGGAGCCCATGGGAACCCTGTCATTCCCCGGACCTCACCAGGGCCTATGAAGAACGGCCTACACAAACACCGACATTAAAACAACTCACAGCAGGGAAAAGGATGCCGGTTCTGGTATCGGAAGGACAGTGCCTTCCACTTTCCCACTGGGTCCCCTGTGCATTCCATGGAGAACCAAACCAGGGTCTACGAAGAGTGGAGCTTAAGAGTTCAGAGTACAAAGCTAACACTTTGAGACACTCTGAGTGGGGCATACTAAATACAATAAATCCTCGCTATAGGGGGGATTCCATTCCCACAGATTTGCTTATCTGCTTCTATACAAGTGTGACCCCTTTCACGACACATGTGGTCTACTCATGACTACTTGCGGCCATGTGCAATGAAAAAAAAAATTTGAGATGCCTATCGTTCAGCAGTGGTCTTGTTCTTTTGGCCTCTGTTGTGCTAACAAGCCTCCACGTTCTGATAGTATCCCATGTATTCTCAGTGTTTTATGCTTATTTTCAGATAAGTTTATTAAATTTCAACAATGGCAGCAATGCATAGTACTACTGAAAGTGTTTTGCCAAGTACTCCTCAACACAAATGCATTGTGATGAGCTTACTTGATTTCAGAACTGACCTGCCATCTACCATAACGGGCAACATTCAGTCACTTTTAAATAAGATGGAGGAATTGTCAGCTCTCAGAGCGGGTCATGACACACTCAGGTACTGTGCCATTGTGGGCATTATGGAGAGCTGCCTTAGTCTGATATATCTGACATCGCTTTAATGATGGACAGATTTCATCTAATGCAGACAGACAAGCCTCTGGTAAAAAAAAAGGTGGGGGGGGAGACTGGTCGTCTGTGTGAAGGTGGGGTTACACACGTGTGACTAGGAAGGAGCTGAGTGGACCAAGTGGAGGTATTTACCTGCCAGGCCAGGGGGTGGCAGGGTGCACTAAACCTACCTTGGTTATCTGTGCAGGCCAAATATGGGAAAACCTGCCTGATTTAACATCACTTCCGGTTCTGGTGCCCAGAATGACGTCACATCCGGTTCAAGCCAAATGACATCAATTCCAGTTCACGGCTTATAAAGCCACCATCTTCCAAAACCTCATCAGTTCAGTCTTGGAACTCAGCCTAAGCACATAATCCTTGTTTTCTATACCCTTTTGTATCCAGAGACAATATACGGGTGGCTGCCCCAAACCTTTTTTCGTGTGTTGAGACTACTTCTTTTACAGTGGTTATGTATAACAGGAGAGCATATTACAACTAACACTAATATTTGTAATCCAGACATTGAAATAATGGCTGCAAGAATATTTCCATGTTGTCTGTCTAAGGAGATATATTATGGGGGTTGTTGATGTTTGTTATTATATTTTGATATTTCTTGAGTTTCTGTAAATGCTACAATGTGCAAGCTACTCATACGCAGTATTTGAATCCAACACTCTGGAACTGCATCATGACAGTCATCTGAATCTTGCTTGGTCTCTCCCATAAATATGTCGCCAATTGTGTTCCAAGTGCTGCAAAGCAATGCCAGCTTCACACAACTAATGGACCACTGCTGGAAGTTGGCAGACGGCTCAGTTCCTGCTCTGAGGTGAGTTTCCCAAAAAACGATGAATCTCAGAAATACAACAACTTTGCGAAGTACATATGCAACATTCAAACTGCTTTTTGTGATTTTCCCATAACTCCCTCTTAATCAGACATTTTATAGAGGAGTATAAAGTACAACTTTGTTAATCCGACCTCTGGAGTCATTTAGCAAAACGTAATTAACAATGTGGTGTTGGTTTTGGTCCTTAGGTAAGATGAAATATAGTTGTACAAAGTAATATGTAGTAAGTGTGAAATCATCTTTATATATAATATGCTACCGTGGCTGTTCATTTGTCTGTCCAGGATTTTAAATCACCTGTAGCTCGCAAACCGTTTCAACTATTGACCTGAAATTTGGTACACATACACTATGTGAAATCTACTGTCCACTTTTTTATTACTCTTTTTATTTTTATTTTATTTTACTGTAGAATCAACTCTGGGCAGCGGCCAGAAGGGCGGCCGTGCGGTGCATGAGTACGGGTGACGTTCTCATTCCTTACCACCTTCGCCGTCACTTTCCCTACCTCTTCATATCTTAAATCATTCTTGAGGCAGATTGAAGACTTAAATGAAAAATTAAGGAAAATGTACTAAGTAATCGCAACACAAACGTCGCTGACTTAATCAGTTTTAATGCGAAAAGATGCCGACGAAAGAAGAGAAGAAGCGGGCCACTAGGGTGGAGAAAAGAAGAGCTGCTCAGGAAGCATCAAGCGCATCAACCTCTGAGCAAATGAATGCTAAACATACAGAGAAAGAGGAGGAAAACTAGGAATGTTCAAGTCAAGTGTATTCACTGCACGTTATCGTACAGTGTGCCGTTACTGGTAATTTGATAATCACTTTAACAAAAAGTGTATCAATAAGCAAGAAATTGGACACCTGTTGCTTTGAAAGCTGGCATCATGTTACACTCCTGCTAGTCAGAGGGGATGTCAGATTTGACTGCAGTCGCTGATCTTGTCATTAGAAGACGTCAGTTTAAATGGCTAGACTTCACAGGCCATGACCAATGACATGACTCCATGAGAATTTCCTGCACAAATTCACATTTCCAAAGTATTACAAGCTGGACTCTTTGTTTGACAGCCAATGATGTGCTGGCTTTCACACCAGAACCTGTCACACACGTGCATTTAGGGATCACCTTTCAGGCTTGACTGAGATAAGCAATTGCACTCTGGGATGAGAGGGGGTACTGTCGCTAATGGTACCATCTTCTTTACCCACTAGCTCAAAGAAGACGCCCAGTAAGGGACCCCAGCTCTGACCATATTGCTCCCCCCCCTTACAAGGCAATGAGTCTCGAATGTGGTATCTCATTTGCGATCGGAGTTGGTGGAAGACAAACTCTTCTGCAAATCCTAGCAATATCTGTACAGATGAAGGCCTATTGTGGCCGATATTCATCAGCGGCTTTTTCTTTGTGGCATCATGCACTGCTTTGCTTTTTTGCTTCAAGTGACTAAATGTGGTTAAAAGGATGGTACCCCAATAGTCATTGCTGTCTCACAGTGGTTGCCTACTGCCAGTCACAAACTGTACAATTGCTTTCCAGGTACGGCAGGTTCACCTGGTGTCATAAAACATGAGACATCAGACAGACAAAGTTTTCTTCTGTTTATGATATCTAAAACACTCACAAAGTAAATGAAGTAACACGAAAAGATGTTCTTTATGACCTAAAAGGAGAAGAGTTACCAGAAAAGAGACAATGGAAATAACAAATGCAGTTAAGGATGGCATCTAGTCAGTAAGAAATCAGCTAGCGTATCACGCAGATCAAATACCTGTGACTAGAATTTTGGAAAGAGCAGCAGCTGACATAAGGAGACTATGCAATTAAAGGGTGAAGAAAACGGGACTGAACAAAAATAAGAGAGGACTGGATGTTACATGAGCATAGCTTCTTAAACTATGGGTCATGTGTTGTCTGAATTTGGACCTGCAGAGTCGTGTAATAGCAACAGTTCTCAATGGCAACGGGACACGTACGGTTTATGGAGTGTCATGTGATGGGTAGCTTGCACCGCTACAAAGAGTGTCTGGACATCTCGCCCCAGGGATGACGATGAGCAACAAATCTCCAAGGGAGACTTCCTAATCAAAGGAATGATGACTGGCGGAAATTTTCAAAAGGGGAACCCAACCCTACCCCACTGGCATGAAATTGCCTGTGATTCTGGGTCACTAAAATACAAAAAAACAAATACAAATTCAGGTATAAAAAATACAAACCTGCTGTTCCCACACTGCTGAATTGGCCCAGATGAAGACATCTTGTGTGCTTCCAGCCCATTTTGCTATGAATAGTCCTTAGTGTTTGCAGTGTACCGGCACATTCAAGGCAAAGAACCTTAATTTATTTTTAATAACCTATAAAGCTATAAATGGCATTAACCCCGTACGGTTACATCAGTGACCTCCTCCATCATTCTGCTCCTATCTGCCAACTAAGGACCACTGATTCTGGCAGTCATGTTGTGATCCAAACTAATCTGTGCTCTACCAGTGACAGAGCCTTCATCTTTATAGTGCCTGGACTTTGAAACGACCTCCCTAAATTAATGAGATCAGCTGACTCAATTCACTCTTTTAATGAACAACTTCAAACTCGTTTGTTCTGAACTGGACTTTCAGACCCTTCTTTATGTTTATCCTCTGTGTCCAGATGCTTAGTTACACTTGTGTTTGGACTACAAATGATGTTACTTGTTAAGGGTTTTTCTTGTAATATTTGTATTTTTGTAGTTTATTTGGGTTTATTGTTCCTTATTCTATTTCAGTTTTTGTTTGTATATCCTGTTGAAACATGTGTGGGGACAGCTTAAAGGCTCTGGTGGTGATAATTCCTCATCAGTCCACAGGGTGGTGCTGTATTCTAATGCCTCTTTTCTTTCTCCCTCTACAGACGAGATGATTGACAGCCTCACCACCTCTGACATCACTTCCGGTGTCCGTCCCCTGGACCCGCATCTACCTGCCTGGCTGGCATTTAACCATACGTGTCACCATCTTGGATAGTCTGGTACGAGACCTTAGTGACATTTCTTTTGTTGAAAAGTTGCATTTAAATTGCCTTTATAAAATATGGAGACACAATGTCACCCCAACTCTTTGTCTTGTCCTCTTTTACACTGGTATTGATCTTTACTTAGTATTTTATGCAGATGTTATTTCTATCCAATGACGTATATAACCTGTTGTCCTTTCTGAATATCTGTGAAGTGCATTGAGCATGGGAAAGGTGCTATGTAAGTAAAACAAATTATTATTAGAGCATGTGAGATGAGACTCCAAGAGGCTGGGAGTATTAATGGGTATCGACTTCAGTCGAATGCTGTAGCTTACATAATGTGTGAGTGCTGGGAAAATGAAGTGAGCGTTGAAGACATAGACTCTGGATTCACTGGATATTCTACCGAATAAGTTCTCTTTCTTGCCGCCATGCTACCTCTGCCCAAACTACTGGCCCTCAAGTTTTTCCTTCACCTTTTCTTTCTTCACGATGGTCACCATATCCAACAGCAATGCATCGCGCATCTCCCAGTCAAAGTAAGCCTAAGCTGCAGCCTTAAAATTCAGATTCTTCAAAACTTGGAACAGACATATTCTCAACATTTAAATTTGTAACTGTCACAGCAGAAACATTGACTGTTAAGTGTTAACCTAATCTAAATATTGCACAATGTCTGAGATGGTATTGTGTGAGTTTAATGTGCTCAATCTGTCGCTACGCTTGGTTTGTGTAAGAAGCACTCAGCCATTACTGAGTGGCCACTCACAGCACTCCGCATGTGATTACTTCTCATTTCTAGGACATAATTTAGGGAGCAAACTACATAGACAAAGTCAAAAACAGCAAAAAGACAGACAAGGATTTAAAAATATGGGAAAAATATGAATATTTCGAAATGTCTTAAGAATGTAAACCTCCCATTACTGCTCTTTGCCATGTTTACAATAAGAAGAAACAAAATACCAGCTAATTAAAGAATGAGATCAATTATGGATAAAATGACTTGACGATTGTTAAACTGTTTGGAACAATACAGTGATATGGGGTCCTCTGGGACGAGGACTGGAAACCACTGGTCTAAAGGCTGGTGGGGGGAATGACAGCGCTGCAGTGCCCGGTCCAGGACACCAGTCATGGGGACATGGCGACCCAGTCCTCTCTGTCCACAGCATTAGTGACGATCTCAAGACACTCCAGCCACTAAATCCCCTGACCGGTCACGTGACCATAGCAAGGGAGGGACAACACGCCAATAGCCAATACATTGATACCCCAATGTGACCCACTGTTATCACTGCAGGTAACCTTTAATAAAATATTAATTATATGATTTAACTGGTCACTGAGTCAAGGAAAAAAGAAGGCTGATAAAGTATAAATGAGCACATTCTTCTGGCTGGTGCTTCATATGTTTTCTTTACATTTAATTAAAGGGGTTATGTTTTCAATGAAAGGCCTAATATGTGCTCAGTGCCCAAAAAACAGAGGGGTCTGAAATGCAATACAGTTGACATATTAATTATGAAGGAAGTTGCATTACGCTGCCATCAAAGACCGGCTCTAGTCTAACACGCATCCTATATTTATTTTAAGGGGGTCAGACTTTAAAATCACATGTTGGGTACCACTTCCTGGCACGGGTCTGCTTAAATTACACAGGAACTGTGAAAGTAAAGAGGAAAAAAAAGAGTCTGGCCTGACTGGGAGGGTTGAGACATGCATGCTAATGGATTCAAAGAGCCCCTCTCTGTCTGAGGAGCAGGGTCCACGCAGACGCCGGGCGTCTGGGGAAAGACCTGATGAGACGGAGCCGCACCGACTAATTCGGGGGAACGGCATCCCAGGCATAGTACTTTGGGCTGTTGTGCTGCCTGCGGAGTGCCGTGTTATGAAAATGGTGCAATGGCAGCGGTTTATCTGTGCAGAGCTGTGCGTGCTGGAGGCTGCCTGCCTGGCTGGCCACACATTTGTTTCCATTACAACACATTCTAAAGATAATTGCGAGATTTTTTTCCATTGTAGGGTGCCAGATTAAGCACAATATGCAAAATGTTTACTCAAAAGTGATGCAAATGTGCACAACAACTAACTCTCATGGGCACAATATTTTATATAGATACATGCATACATACATATTATATATATATATATACACACACACATACACAAACTTTAATCTATAGCACATTCGTATACACATACATGTGTGCGGTTCAGTATATACTTAGACACACTCACTCCAATACATGTGAAATATTCAAACAGAGAGACTTAATGGCATTTATAGAATTAAAAATATATTCAAATAATTACACAAATATTTGTAGTACACACATGCTGGCAAAAATAGAGGATCTATCAATCAGTCATATAGTGCATTTCCTTTCTATCTATCTCTCTATCTATGAACAATGGATTCAGACCCCTTCACTTTGTGCACTTTCCTGTTTTGTAGATTTAATTTTCAAATGGAGAAATTTTCCATGTTTGCTCATCATTCTATACACAATGACCCATAATGATGAAGTGAAAGCATATTTTCAGAAGGTTTGCAAATTAATTCACATTTAATAACTGAAATCTTACATTCATTTATGCAGACAGACCCTTAATTCAACTCTTTGTAGAAGCCCATTTGGCAGCAATTCCAGTTTTGAGTCTTCGTTGGTAAGTGTATGCCTTTGCCCACCTGAATTTGGTCAGTTTTCTCATCATTCCTGGCTGATATTCTCAAACTCTGTTAGACTGGATGGGAATCTTCTGTAAACTGCCATCTTCAGGTTCATCCACACATCTTCTGTGCGGTTTAAGTTTGGGCTTTGGCCAGGTCTGAAACATCTCCTGAAGTCCCCCCAGTGTCATCTTGGTTGTATGCTTTGGTTTGTTGTCGTTCTGAAAGGTGGAACACCACCAAAGTCTGAGGTCATGTGCACTCTGGAGTAGATTTTCTTCAGATACCCCTCTGTATTTGGCGTATTTATCCTTCCCTCATTTCAGGCCAGTCTCACTGACCCTGCCAATGAGAAGCACCCCCATTTCAACATACTGCCACCAACATGCTTCATCAAAGGGACGGTCTTAAGATAGGTGATGAGTGGTGCCTGGTCTTTGACAGTCATAGTGCTTGGAGTTTTGTTCAAAGAGTTCAGAATGTTTAACTGATCAGACCAGAGTCCTTTAAATGTCGCTCGGCAAAGTCCAGGTGGGCTGTCATATGTTTGCCTAGCCACTCTATCATAAAAACCTGATTGATGGAGTGTTTAAAGGTTCTCCCATTTCAGCAGTGGACTTCAGAGGCTCTGTTAAATAGACCAATGGTTTCCTAGTCATCTCTCTGACCAAGGCCCTTCATTGCTTGTTACTGACTTTGACTGGACAGTCAACTTTAGAAAGAGTCTTGGTAGTTCCAAACTTCCATTTTACAACTGTTGAGGCCACTGTGCTCCTGGGAACACAAAGTTCTAGATATGGTTTTATCCCCTTGCCCAGATTTATACCTCATCACAGTTTGATCACAGTTTCATCATGACACGCAGTGTGAATTGCTGGACCTCATATGCCAGTGATGGCGAACCTTTTAGAAACCGAGTGCCCAAACTGCAACCTAAAACTCACTTATTTATCACAAAGTGCCAACACGGCAATTTAACCTGAATACTGACAGGTTTAACCTGAAAACAACTCATACATTAACATCTTTTGTCTTAAAAGAAAAACATAATAACAGAGCTTTCAATGATACAAACAACTTTTTATTGAAAGGTAAAAGTCTGCATTCGGTATGGTTTTGAACAATTAATGTGATTTTTGCTGTTGTATGCATGCTGATAATTTGTCTAACCTTGGCTCACACTTTGTAAGTTTGAGAGCAACACATGCAGCACTCAGGTCATCTGTTAGTCTGTTTCTGGTGTCAGATTTGATAGAATTCAGCGGTTCTCAAACTGTGGGCCGCGCAAAGTAACAAAAAAGGGGGCACGAATGTTGCCATATGTGGCGTAAGTTTGGTATTCGTAGGGAAATTTTAAACTTGTAGCGGTGTATTGGCAGCAAAAAATATAGGAATACATTTTATTAGGGTTTCAAAAAAACGTTTGGGGGGTCGCATTTAAAACTGTTATGAAAACTTGGGTCGCAAGTACTTAAAGGTTGAGAAACGCTGATATAATTCAAAGCATGAAAACAGCTGCTCGCAACCATAAGATGTTCCAAACAAAGTAAGGAAAGCAATCCCAAGTGCCCTCATTGACTTAAAATTATTTGGCAGAGAATTCCACACTTTAAGGATTCCATTTTCAGAAGTAACTGTGCTGTCCTTTGTCATCCCTTCTATCTTCTCAAGTGTTTCACGCAGGTCTTTCCCATTAACCCCCGTTTCCATTTCCATTCCCTTTCCCGTGTGTGCGCTCGCTCGCTCTCTATCTCTCTCTTTCTTTATCCCCTTTCCATCCACCTCACGTTTCTCTTCTATATTACGGGGTCGTGGATCAGGTGTGGCGATTAGCATCTCCCGGCAACAATTACAGATTCGGACGACTCCTCACCTGTGCGCTTAAGCGAGGACCGCCCGCATCACAAAGCTCCCGGAAACCGCTCCGGCCACTCTACCATAACCCCCTTTAAGCCGCGAGTGCGGCGATTATCTATTAAAACTGGCCTTTTCAATTTTGAGCTGTGGACCAGCTATACCACATCCCCTCCAACCCCACCACGGGAATCAAAGACTCAACAGGCTGCAGTCCGTGCCGCACCCTCAAGCAGCATGTGAGCCGCCCGCCTTACCCCAGACAGGAGAGGGTGGAAGCGCTCCCATTGGGCTGCTGGGCAGAGGGGATGGTGATGTGATAAAAGTCCTCCGGCGCAGGGGGAGCTGGGAGGGGAGCAGCCCGGTCCCGCATCCCTCTGGCTTTATAGTAACGAACTCTGTGCTGGGTTGAAGGCGCGCGTGCCCACAGAGAGGGCTCTGAGTGCCCCCTTTGGCACGCGTGCCATAGGTTCGCCACCACTGTCATATGCATATGGTGTGCGTCTTTCTAAATGATGTCCAATCAATTCAGCTTGCCACAGGGTGCATCTCAATGAGGAGTAAAGCAAGCATGATGCACCTGAGCATAACGTGGAGTGCCAAAGCAGAGGTTCCAAATACTTCTGGGGATGAGACATTTCAGCTTGTGATTTTTGATAAATTTTCAAACCTTTCCAAAAACATGCTTTCACTTTGTCATTATGGATAATTGAGTGTAGGTAGATGGTTAAAAATGACAAATATCCAATTAAAATGAAGTCCATGACAAAATAAGTCAGTGGATTCAGAAAGTACATAGTGAGTATATAGTATATGTACAAAGTCCAGTCTGTATACACACAATGGGATTTAGACAGTACAAAAACACACTCACAGGCTGCTACATAAAAAGGATATATACACAGACACATGATCAGCATAAAGTGAAGAGTTATGGTAAATTATAATAAATGTCGGTGCTCCCTGTGTGGAGTTTGCTCCAGTTTCCTCCCACAGTCTAAAGACATGCAGCTTAGGTGAACTGGCAATGCTAAATCGTCTCCTACGAGCGTGTGTGTGTGTGTGTCTCTGCTCACTGTCCAGAGATTGTTTCTTTCTGTTCCCATTGCTTGCTGGGATAGACTTCAGCTGCCCACTGTCCTGATAAGTGGGTTTATAGGATGGATGGATCAACAAATTCCATAATCCGTCCTGCCCAAAGCCGCTCTTCATCATCACCAGTCCCTAAAGCAGACAGACAAATATCGTGTACAATTTCAATTACAGGTTAGTTCACCAGTTCAGATTCAGCTTGAGAGGGGTTATTTCAACTCGAATATGTTGTGTACAGTAATGTTTCTCTTTTACAAGTACCAGAGCCACTCTTATTGGTAAAACAGCACAAGTGATTAAAACATCAGTGCGCGTGGCTGCAGCTTATGGCTGTCTGCACAAACAGTGGAGTGGTAGTCTGAGCAAATCTCCTTCACATGTCATGAATAGTCCTGTTACAAAAAATGTAAAGAACAAAAATGTGACATTCATCATTTTGATGAAGCAAATAAATAACAAAAAGCACTCCAACGTTTAAATCAGTTAGCTATATCTCATCCAAATGTGCACATTTTCTAACTTTGTAGCCACATCTGGAAGAGGTGTCCCATATTTTAAAGTCATTTGTGTATGTTGCAATAAATCCACAACTCAATCAAAAGCAATTTTATATAAATGATATATAAAATGTTATATTTTATATAAAAGCAGTTTTATATAACAAAGGGTATCTTCTTTCAAATAACTCATGTGCTTCCATGTTGTCTGCACTTCTTCATCAGTAAAATATGCAATTTGCACACGTATATACCGAGGCGAGCAGCGCGCCACAGCTGAGTGAATTTGCTTTTACCAAAGATCTCCGCTACGCTAGCCACATACAGTGAAAGGCTCAAAACCATTGGATAATAGAGTATTCCAGTGATGTACAGTTGTCTGTGATTGGTCATTGATATCATATGTCACAGCAGTGCACTAATTGTATTAGTAGAGAAACATCTTCTTCTTCAAAAAAAAACAAAACACAGTTGAGGAAGTCACTGAAGAGTGAGAGAGTGCTAGTGATACGGAATATTAAGACCTTAAGTCAGAACCTGATCGCCAATTTGATTCCACTCAGAATGATGCATTTGTTGAAAGACGATTGATTGGCAAGTACAACTTAGTATAACTTTAAAGTGTTGAAGTATGCAGTTTTACAGGGTAAGCCCCACAGTTCAATTATCATATATGGATGCTGCCTGCTGCACGTTCACCTTCTGTTAGTTTTCTGAGCAGTGCTCTTCTAGTTTTAATTTAAGAGTAATCAGCAATGTTCCATGTCAAGGTTTGGTGTCCATCCATCCACGCATCCATCCATCCATTCTCTTCCGCTTATCCGAGGTTGGGTCGTGGGGGCAGCAGCTTCAGCAGAGATGCCCAGACTTCCCTCTCCCCGGCCACTTCTTCTAGCTCCTCCGGGGGAATCCCGAGGTGTTCCCAGGCCAGCCGAGAGACATAGTCCCTCCAGCATGTCCTGGGTCTTCCCCAGGAACTCCTCCCGGTTGGACATACCCGGAACACCTCACCAGGGAGGCGCCCAAGAGGCATTCTGATTAGATGCCCGAGCCACCTCATCTGACTCTTCTCTATGCGGAGGAGCAGCAGCTCTGCTCTGAGCCCCTCCAGGATGACTGAGCTCCTCACCCTATCTTTAAGGAAAAGCCCAGACACCCTGCGGAGGAAACTCATTTCAGCCGCTTGTATTCGCGATCTCGTTCTTTCGGTCACTACCCATAGCTCATGACCATAGGTGAGGGTAGGAACGTAGATTGACTGGTAAATTGAGAGCTTTGCCTTATGGCTCAGCTCCTTTTTCACCACGACTGACTGACTGGTGTATGAAAGTTTATGACTTGCATGCTAAAAATGTGTTGTTTAGGTTGATTGGACACTATGTCATATACTGGACCCCATGGGAATGTATGTGTGTGTGATCACCAGCTTTAGGCCCTTGATCAGGGCTGTGTCCTCTCATGTGTCCAAGGCTGCCAGGAAAGGCTATGCACCCCACTCATTGACCCAGGTCTGGAAGAAGCCTATATGAAAATGTATGTATGTATGAATGTGCTTAGCTTATTCCAGATGTGAAATGCAGGAAAAAAATAAAAATAAACTAACCTTTGTGGGCAAGAGGAGATGTGTGAACCCCAATCTACTGTACAAATTGTGTGGTGTCTCTAGGACTGGCATGAAAAATAATTTAGAAAGTAAAGGCTTGGATGAGTACATAATTACACGTAGCCATGCCACGTGCACTTCAGAACAGATCATCCACCTGAAGCTAAGCATGTTCGGGTCCGGCCAGTACTTGGCTGGGAAACCATCTAGGAAAAGCTTGGGTTGTTGCTGGAAGAGGTGTTTGTGATTCCAGCAGGGGGCCCTTACCCTGTTGTCTGAATGTGGACCCCAATTCCTCCCAGTGCGGTGACAGAAACACTGTGCTGCAAAAAAAAGGAGCCGTCAATCAGATGAGCCATAAAACCGATGGCCTGGCTCTCTGGGCATCCTTAGTAAAGAGTAGGGTGTACCCTGATGTCCAGGCTAAACTGCTAAACATGGACTATTCATTCTAGCCCCCTAATCATCCCGTCTCTAGCCGTCTCTCTCACCCATTCACCACTTAATAGCTCATGTGTTGTGAGTGTTCTGGCACAAAAATGGCCGCTGCCACATCATCCAGGTGGATGCTACACATTACTGGTGATTGAAGAGGCTCCCCACTCACTGTGTAAAGTGCTTTGAGTAGTGAGAAGAATGCTATATAAATGTAAGGACTGATTATTATTATTATTATATACAGTGTAAATATATATTTGTGTAGATATATATATATTTTTTATAAAAAAAATAAAAATAGAACTGCAAATGTAATACTTGTTTTGAGAGATTGTTTAGGCACAAGAGACTAAATCTTTCCAAAAAGGGACACAATGTTTTCAAACAGGGAGACACTTTGTGTGAAACAGTTAACTTTGCAGTGCTATGAGATATGACATCTAAACTTGGCACAATGATAGCCAATAGACTGGGGTACAAAAGAAAACTGATTCAAGGACTGTACATCATAAAACGCTTGATTATGTACTGTGTCATAGAAGACACAGGATGACTGGCACCCCGGCCATGGCGGATGGTTCCTTAACCGGCCAAGAAACCATGATAAATAAAGAACACGGATGGACAGTGGCACCTCTTCCAGTCAGGAGGCTATTATGAGAGAAGGACAGAGGGCGGCTACCTTCCGAAGCTTTGCGCTCCCCCAGTACAGCAGATGTCGGTGTCCCTCTGGTATGCCTCCCCTTTTGGACACCTGCAGGGCTGCTTGGGAGTTTGTGCTGGGCAGCCCTGTTGGGGTTCTCAGGTGCTGCTAGGGGGAGCAGGCTCCCCTGACATGAACAGACTCTGTTGGACCCTGGAGTGCTTCCACGTGGCAATCCTGATACTCCAGGGTTTGTGTTGAAAAGCAGCCACTCTGCCTCATCCAGCTGTCCAAGTTGAGAGGAAGTGGGCAAGGCCTCCTTGGACAAGAGTGGAGGTGGAAAAGAAAAGGTAAGGAAAGGAACAAAATGGAATTGTGACCAATGTACCAGTTGATAAAAAACTGTAAAATGTATTTTGTTTGAATAAAAATATCTTTGCTTGAACCCGTGACTGTGTGGCTTGGTTGTGTCTGGGTCTTTGGGGTGCAGGTGTGCACCCTACAGGTCACAACTATAAAATCCAGTTTTTTGGAGAGAAATGCCTAAAATTTCTTATTTTTCTGTGTTTAATTTAGTTGTTATTGGTTTAAAACAAAGGTCTTTATTCTTATAACGACTTTGTTTTAAACATTTGGAAGTGTTGTACTCACTACTGCTCAGCCATGTGCAGCTCCTTTATTACATGAGTAGAGTAATAGCCGTTCACAATTTAGGCTCAGTAATGCTCTAAGCTCCTTAGGGCATAAGGGGTTAAAATCAGAACGTGCTTATTAAAACACATACACAAACAAACTTAAAACCACAACGCTTTCTGCCATTTAAATATCATTAGCGGTATTTGTGTACTTTTTTGCAAAGTTTATAAGGCTTATAATTTAGACTTTGTAGAGCTGTCATCTTGGAGTTGTGTGCTGAACTGGAGGCGACACAACAGGGAACATCGCAGAGAAATCCTATGAGCCCGCAACTGCTACAGGTTTAGAAGATGGATGGCTGGACATCAGAATGTGCAATGAAACGAGTTTCTCTTTTCACTTCATTATCCTGCTACCTGAAGTTGCTAAAATGCCAATATCAAAAAAAGTTTCTGTAAGACTCAGAGATGGTCGAAACCTTCCATAACTTTAAACCAAGTTCCACACCAATTTTGGGTTTTATAAATACTGACTTTTGCATCTTTCTGAATATAAGCAAGTTAACTTAATATACAGCTAAGCATCAGCAAAACCAAGGAACTGCTTGAGTATGGGAAAGGAGCTATATAAATAAAATGTATTATTATTGACTTTCGCCACACCAAAGAGCTTCTATGACCAGTCACTATTCAAAGAGTGTATATAGAGGTGGTCCACTCCTACAAGTACTTGGGGGTCTACATTAATGACAGGTTGGACTGGTCTCATAACACACCAGAACTAGAAGAAAGGACACAGCAGGCTCTTCTTACTTAGGAGACTGTGTTCCTTTAATGTGAGTCGTGACATCTTTCACATCATCTACAGCTCTGTGATGGCCAGTGTGATCTTCTATGATATGGTGTGCTGGGCCGGTAGAGGCCCACCAAATTAACAAGCTAATTAAAATGACTGGATCAGCTATAGGGCACACTCTGGACCTCTGGTGGTCGTAGCAAAGGAAACAAAACGGAGTGCCATTCTGAACAATGCTTCACATTCTCTCTCTGTGACACACGAACACTGAGGACTTTCAGCTAACGAGAAGTATGTCAGGAAACGCTAAGGGGGCTCCTTTATACCATATAGTGCCTTACTGGGACTGGGACTGACAAGTCAAAAGTTTTATTTCTTTTTCATTTGCTTGCTGTATAGTTATTCTGATATATGTTCACACCAAAGTGTGTGCATATATTTATTTTTTTTACTTATCTATTTATGTATTTTTTTATTTAAAGAGCTTCCGTTAAAAAAAAAAAAAAAAATTCTCCAAGGGGGCAAAGGAAGTTCTGTCTTGCTACATGAGACCCAAGGCTTTCTAAACTATTAAAAAACATCAATCAGTGTATTAAAACACCTGTGACAAGAACAGGCCATTCAGGCCAACAAGTTTATCCATCTTATTCACCTGCATCCTACAACGTAACATCAAATTCAAGTATGAAGGTCCCTAAAGTTCTGCTGTCCACCACACTTATTTATGAATTATTCTATGTGTGTATGGCTATGTCTATGTGTGAAGAAGAAAAACATTCCAACATTTGAGAGAGAAATAGCCTTAACAAGTTCCAACTGTGCCCGGTGTTCTTGATGCCCAGTTTATTTAAAAAAAAAAACAAAAAAACAAAACTTAGATACACAGAGCTAATTTTCTTTATAATTTTAAACACTTTAAATCATGTTCCCTCTTAATTTGTTCTTGCTTGAAGTAAAAATGTTCAACTCCTTCAAAATCTCCTCATGGTTCATGCCTCTCGGTCCTAAATCAGCCTGGTCGCGCTCCTCTGGACTTTCTCTAGCACTTCTATGTGATTCAGAGACCAAAACTGCAGAATCTCCTGTGACTTGTACTCCACATATCAGGGCGCTATATAACCTCACATCCCATTAGCCTTCTTAATGGCTTCTGAACACTGTCTGGCAGTTGATACTGTTGAGTCATCTACTAACTCCTAAATCCTTCTCATCAGGGGCCTCATGCATAACTGCGTGCATAGAATTCACACTATAACATGGTGTAAGGACAAAAGCGGAAATGTGCGTACGCACAAAAAAAATCCAGATGCATAAATCTGTGCGTTCGCCAACTTCCACGTTCTTCCTTTCCACAAATGCCGGTCAGCGTGAAAAGTAATGCACGTGCACGCACCTGCTGCCACTTGCCAAACTCCTCCCAGAATTACACCTCTTTGAATATGCAAATCAATATAAATAGCCCTTAAGCTCAGCGTTCTGTGAAAAGGCAATGGCAAAAGCACGGGGGAAAATAAAAGAATTTCAGCGAATACCAAGTGGAGGCAATGAAAAACATACTATTTGTTGGTTTAAACAGTGGTATAAACAACAAAAGGAAGTTGATCGAGAGACATAGAGTGTCGGAGAAACTTGAAAGCTCAAGTTCACAAAGTCACACAGTTCCCGAAATAAAAAAGAAGTTGTCAGATATCAAAGTCGTCTTGAAAAGGCAAGTCGTAGCCCACTGTCTGAGTGTCATATGAAAGCTTATTAAGGTACAGAGGAAAAAAAAGCACACACTGGGAAAAAACCACAAAATGTAAACTTTAATCTCGAAATTTCCACTTTAATCACATAGTTTATTTTGTCATTAAAGTAGATCATAAACTTCATCTTAAAAATCGTTTAATTTACTAGTTTCTCAAATCCCATTGTAACTAAAGTAGCACCTTAAATGCTTTGTTTTGTATTTGATCTTCAATGTGCTCTATGTGTGTGAATCACTACGTGCTTCTTAAATGGGCTTTCTCTTCCTCTGACTAGGCGCAGAATCCATTACTTTTGCGATATTACAGCTCTCTGAATAATTAAAATACTGAGATGTATAAGTGATATCATTTTCATGATGATAGGAGTTATAGCATGTTATTAAACATGGGAACACAGTGGCGCAGTGATTGTTCATGCCTCACGCAAGATGCTTGCTGCGCCGTGCGCTACCTTCGATGAAATAATTTACTGCAGCAGTACTGTCTCTTTCAAATGTACTAACCCCCAATTCCTATCCTTACTTTTCTTTCTCCAAATACCCAATCACCTTACAATCACCTCTGTAATAGACGTTAAGCCATCTGTAAGCTTAGAACGCCGATTCTTTAAAACTTTTAAGGAACACTGAAATATCTTCGTAGTACATGTTTAATTATTCTATCCATCTATCCTTCCAATGTCGCGTCAGCACCAGAAAGAATACAGCGTGAGGCAGGAACAATGCATGAACGGGGTGCCAGCTCCTCACTAGCGCTGCGACACTGTGTCCCCACATGTTTAATTATTAACAATATAGATAATTTAAATGAAGTTAAAGTTTTATCTGTATAATATAATAAACATATTTCGCTGCATTTCATCTTAAAAATGATATCGTCATCATATGTAAATATGCGCTTTATAAAGTGGCTCAGGTTGTGCAATATTATAACTGTAGTGCAGGTTTACAGTGAGGTGATTGTACTAATAGGTATAAACAATTCTACAAGGAGAACTTGATGGACTGATTGAGTGCTTTTACAGTTCTTGGGATGAAACTGTTTCTGAACCGCGAGGTCCGTACAGGAAAGGCTCTGAAGCGTTTGCC
>JANRMT010062852.1:27585289-27621968 GCA_026402145.1 Polypterus bichir lapradei | reverse complement strand
ACGAAATTTGGTAGGTGGCTTCCCTGCGCTAACCGAAACCAATGTACGTACTTATTTCAGTGGTATGACGCCACTGTTGGCCGCCATATTGAACTTTCCAACGGTCTTTGTTACTTATGGGCCCATCTTAAAGAAATTTGGTAACTGAATCCTACTTGCGTACATATATATGTCCATAGCCTGCAGCTCAGTCACTGTGTGAGGCGGCGTTGGTTCCCCCATCCCAACGCCTCCCACGTTGTTGGCTGCCTGCCTATATAAGGCTGTCCGTCGCTCCGGTCTCTACATTCCCTTCCTTGCTTCGCCACGGGATTCACGTCTCCCTGCTGATAACTACAGCCTTTTTATTTAATCCACGGCTTCTCCGCTGTTTTATTGTTTGTTTATTATGATTATGGTTATTGTATAGGTATTTTAGACTTACTTTACATTGCTCAGGTACCCATTTCCTTTATTGTTCCAACCGTACCCCCATTAACATGTCTATCGAGGTGATCACCATCGATCATAGAACTGTCACTTACCGAGTGGTTTCCATGCCCGGAGATGGCACCTGCCTTTTCCATTCTCTTTGTTACATATTGCACGGCCATATCAGGCTCACTCTTGATATCCGGAGGAACATTGTGTCTTATGTATTGAATGACTGGGACAGGTTCAAGGTGTGGACTGATGATGGTACAGGAGATAATTATACTACACAGGAGCACTAGAAGAGTGAAATGCTTAAGCCCTTCACCTATGGTTCAGCATGTGAGTTGATGTCTGCCGCTGAATTGTTCAGTTGTCGCTTTCAAGTGTACCAAAATGGACAAATATTTCACACCTTTGGACAACCGCCAATGCCTCTTAAACATCTTAGATTCGCAGGTGACGATTTCAGTAGTGGACACTTTGATGTTTATGAATGTTTAAACTCTCAAAAGCTGGATGTGAAGTTATCGATGAAACTGGTTGTATACTTACAACGCTTGACAGATGCCGAATGTCACTTCAACACAACAAGTCCTGCAAATACTGTCGTAATTGAAACAAACCGTGAAACTCAAACCGATTATGACAGCAGCAATCCAAGCTGTGAGATTTGAGACAAGATTGCTTTTCACATGGCCAACTGTACGTTACATGCTCAAGAGTAAGCTCAGCGCACAGCTTGGTCATAGTACAACCGGAGGGCCGAACTGACAACATGGTATACAAAGAGATCCTTAACAAATAATTATTGGTATATTTTCCCTCAGTTTAAAAAGGTTTAATTTTCTTCTTAATAAAAATTTTAAGGCAGTACTTCGCCGCTGCGAAGCGCGGGTATTTTGCTAGTTGATTATATTTATGTATATTAAAAAGCTGATGCAGCCGAGTTCTTTTAGTTAAATAATGAATCACATACCCAAGGACACCTAGTGGCAATTAAGAGGAAATTAATCTTTACAGTAGAAGCCAAGAAGCACTTTTTTCACTCCAAGGATTTTGGGGACAAACCACCAGGTTATGTAATTTGAAGAAGACATCTTGACACCTTTTTAAAAAAAGGACCTGGGTGAGAATTTGGGATAACTTAAGATGATGGCTTGAGTCAAAAGGGATGTCAAACTTGTTGACCGAGGTTACTGATTTTATCTGAAGATGCTGGATTACATGCCTAGCGATTTGTTGAATATGTGATGACAGCTTTACATTTCCAAATTATTGCAAGATGGCTCCTTTTCTCCTGACATCCAGTAAGGTGCTGCCCAGAGACAGCTGGTGCACATGTGAAGGGTTTACAAGTACAGTGAAGTTCAGACCCCCTTGTGTTTATGAGGACCCGTGTTCCTTATTCCAGTATATGAACTTCTGGCTGAGCATTGATCGGGTCTCAACTCTCACACACAAATAGCTCCCTCTATGACTTAAGACAAGTCGCTGCGAATGTTAGAGTATACATCCGAGTTCTCAGGAAGCACACCGCAACAACTTCAGATTCGCTAAGATTATGCAAGTAAAGTCTGTTACTGAAAAGTCATTGGGAGAGTCTTGTAATATGACAGGTCTTCAGACAGTTAGCTAACCAAATGGGCTGAATGGTATGAATGGTCTACTAAGGTTTGCTTTTTTTTTTCTTGACATATAAAAGTGGAAAACTGTGCACTCTTACAACCCCGTCTAACATGGAGAATCACCAGCCACCATAGGTCTGTGCTTCTGCCACCTCTATCCATGGGTGTGTGCCTTGCCTTTACTTTTAATGCATACACCTGTTGATAAAGGTATTGAAATGAGACAGTCCTCAGGCTCACCAAATCCTTGATTTCCACCTGTACTTGATATTTCAATTGGCTTTAAAAGTTACGATGACGCACCATCCAAAGTCCAAAGTTTCCAGACTCCATGCCCTTTCATCCTCCCTGGGCGGCGAATGTCTAACTTGTTTCTTTTTAAGTCAGCAGACTTTATAAATACACCCCGGCGCACTGCCTATGTAATTGTTCAGTGGTCAATTAAAAGGCAGGCACTGACGCTCATAACCGCTTGCTTCTATTTATAGGCTTGATTTCTTGGTGGCCTGCATGGGTTTGGAAGGCCCATCTCTACACACGACTGCCCTGCGGTGGAGTTCCTCAGAGGTTATGAACTTTCCACTCCGTTACCAAAGGCTGGGCGAGTTAACATAAACAGTCTGCTCTGATCAAGGAGGCGCTTCAGAGACATTGGCCTTTGTTGTGTTCATGAAAGAAACGGTGCGCTTTTATGTACAGGATCATGATGATTGAATGTCTGGACAGCCCGGGAAAAAAAAAGTTACAGAAAATAGAGGCTACTGCTTTAGGATAAAAAAAAAAAACATAAATATGCTCCAGAAAATCTTTCTGAAATTGGTATTTTAAAAGGAAGAACACCACTTTAAAGCTCTTCATATTAAATGTTCAAGTCAACTATAACTTAAATATTCAGACAGCTTGGTTACAGAGGCAGTCACATTTCTGTGAATCCTAGTATTTGATGTTCTAATTCACATTCTGTAGTCATTTTCTACATCAATATATACATAAGATGCTAAGGGCTATGTCCGTCTGTCACACAATTACTTGTGAACCCCTAGAGCTAGAACATTGGTACTAGTCTTAACTGAAAGCTAATGACCTCCTGGTGAAGCAAAAAATGTGTTCAGTGGCAACTCCCGCAAAGTTTTCGGGGTCCACGGATTTCTCTTGGCAAACTGCTGGGGCAAATCAAGTTGAGAAAGTGACGTGCCAGAAAGAAAAAGAAGAGCAGAGGCATCTGCTGAGCATGAAACAAATTGCAGAAGTCGATTACATGAAAGGAAATTGAATGACAGTTCCAGCAGCATCTGCTC
Organism: Polypterus bichir lapradei; assembly: GCA_026402145.1. Lineage (NCBI taxonomy): Eukaryota > Metazoa > Chordata > Cladistia > Polypteriformes > Polypteridae > Polypterus > Polypterus bichir. Next base: position 27,618,631 of record JANRMT010062852.1, on the reverse strand, counting down.
TTTAATCTTTCTTTCCGTGTCTGGTCAAACACAAGACTTCCAGAAATCTGCAGCTAAGATGGCTTTGTGGTTGGCTTCTTGGATGACTTCCATTGTGCATGGATGGTCTAATTTGCAGCAGATTGGCAAGTGATTAGGGTCTTGGACAGCAACAAACTCGCACAGAACTTGCGCATCAGCTGGCAGTGACCCACATTTCTGCTAGTTGGTTTTGCATCTTGGCACACCCCCTCTAATAGGATGTTTGCTTCTCCACAATGTATAAGGAAGGTCGCTGCCAGGGGCCACTTCTTCTTTAATCAGAAAATCTGAGTTGTCCAGTTTGCTCTTCAGCTCAGTGATTTGGTTTGCTTCTGAAGTCCCATCCAACCAGCACTGGGGGGTGGTTGTCCTTCAGAGGGTGGCGAAGGTCTGTCTCCTGCTTTGCAGGGGCAGCAGACTCAGCAAAGATGCGCAGATGTCCCTTTCCCTGCCACCTCTTCCAACTACTCCAGGGAGACACTGAGGAATTCCCGGGCCAGCTGAAAAATATAATCTCTCCAGTGGGTCCTTTGTCTATACCAAGTGTTTTCCTAGTTGGACATGCCCGAAACAGTTGTGCAAATCCTACTCAGATGCCCAAATCCCCTCAATGAGCTCCTTTCTACTGTATGTAGAGGAGTAGCTGCTCTACTTTGAGCACCTCGCCCTATCTCGAAGACTTAGCCTATTCACCCTACGAAGGAAGGTCATTTCCACCGCTTATATCCGTGATCTCATTCTTTCAGTCACTACTTAAAGCTCGTGGCCATATGTGAAAGCAGGAACACAGATCGACTGATAAACTGAGAGCTTCGACTTTCACCTCAGCTCTCTCTTCACCACGACTGATAGGTACAAACCTCACGTGACTGCAGACATCACTTTGATTTGCCTGTCGTTCTCCTACTCCTTTACTTTCCTCACTTGTGACAGAGACTCTGAGATATGTTACTTTCTCCACTTGAGGAAGCAACTCAGCCCCACCCTGGAGAGGGCACTCTCCTGTTCCCAGTTAAGAACCACCACCTCAGACCTGGAGGTGCGGATCATCATCCCGGCCGAGAAGCCAGCTGGACCACACCATATGCTAAAAGCAGAGACAAACAAAGAAAATGGTGCTGTAGTAAAGTAAAATATATATATATATATATATATATATATATATATACACATATTTAAAATAATAAACTTTTAAACATAGCCTCCTTGGAGAATGTAATACATCTCATTAGACTTACAATGTTAAAAGATATAATGTGAAGGACAATAGAAAAAGTATAGCTTTGCAGAAAAAATGTAATTTCAGCTGGACGCATCACCATGACTAAGATTTTGTTTCTTTTGTTGCGTGATGGTGATTGTTTTTTTGGCCTTTTTTTATTAACGAGCGCGGAGTGAATTTTGATGACTCTTTTGTCTGAGATCTTTGGCTTTGCTCATCTTTTGATTATTTTTTTCATTAATCCGTTTCAGGACACTTCTTTTTGTCCACCTTAAGGCACAAAAACAAGTCTTATATTCCATTCTTGATTCCTATTATTTTCTTGGTGGTCGTTAAAATGCATGAATGATTTTAGAATCCAGTGTCACATGTCCACTTCCTTCCTATACTCATTTCCTATTGGTCAGTCAGAGACAGCATCAGTCAAAACATAAGAAAGTTGACAGATGAGAGGAGATCATTCAGTCCATGAAGCCTGTTTGTTTAACTAATAGCGAATCTGTCCCAAAATCTCATCCAAATTCTTCTCAATGTTTCTGCTTCAACTTTGTGTCTCATTAGTTTGTTTCAGATTCCCACAACTCATTTCATAAAGAAGCGATTCCCAGCTTCAGTCCTGAAATTACTTCCCCTTAATCTCCAACGGTGTCCTAAAGTATGTGGTTCAAGATGTAAGTAGATAAAGGAAATTTTGCTGGATATACTTTATCAATGCCTTTGAGGATTTTGAAAACCTGGATTAGGTCCCCACATGGTCTCATTGGGTCAAGACTAAAGATGACCAGTTCTTTATACACACAGAATCTAATCAAACATTCTTGAGCTGTGGGGAGAAGAAGTGGAGTAGCATAATGAGTAGGATAATCAATTATGGGCGCCGCCGTGAGTGGCAGCCTTTCCAGCAGCTCCGTGTACGACTTTATCTTTTTACCTTTCTCTCTGTCTCTCTGATCACTCCTATCACTTTCTTTTATGTGGACTAGTTTCCTGGACACTTTTTACTACTTGGAAATGGACTTTTACACGCCGAGGCTCATCTATTCAGGTAGTCAACCTCTAGCGCTGAGAACAAATGCCTGTGCTGGTGTGGTTCCCTATTTACCTGACGAAGTAAGAAGGCGGTATTGTGGCAGCAGAGCCAGCGCTAAGCTAAAGGCTAAGCGGCTAGCGAGGAAGTGGCGATACAAGCCTTTGGTTCCTTTCTGTGATCCTGGGAAATGTGAACTCACTACCAAATAAGATCGACGAACTGGCTGCACAGGTGAAAAATGTCAGGACCTACAGAGAATGCAGTTTGTTGTGTTTTTGTGAAACATGACTAACAACTAACATCCCAGATGCTAACGTGGAGCTACTCGGGTTTAGCACAGTTAGAGCGGACAGAGACGCAAATACCTGCGGAAAGCGGAAAGGAGGAGGACTCGCTGTCTATGTGAATACAAGGTGGTGCAACTCTGGACATATAAACGTTAAAATCTCCACTTGCTGCAGGGACATTGAACTGTTGGCCGTAAGTCTGCGTCCCTATTACTTGCCCAGAGAGTTTGGACACGTCATTATTGTTATTGTTTACATCCCTCCTCGGGCAGATGTGGAGATAGTGGGTTACATTATCCATTCCGCTGTTGCTAAACTACAAACACAGCACCCCGAGGCGCTTGTACTAATCTCTGGAGACTTTAACTATGTGACACTGAACAAAACATCACCTGCCTTCTCCCAGTATGTGGATTGTAACACCCAGGGAAATAGGACTATCCACCTACTGTATGCAAACGTTAAAGACCCCGCTGCCTGCGCTTGGGAAAGCAGATCACAACCTGGTTCTGCTTCAGCCTCACTACAAACCAAGAGTGAGGGCGCTACCTACATCCACACGCTCATTCAGGAAGTGGTCCCCTGAGGCAGAGCAGGCTTGAGAGACTGCTTTGGAACTACGGACTGGGATATCCAGCAGGGGTCACATAGTGAGAACATTGAAGAGGCTGTTTACTGCACAACTGATTACATCAACTTCTGTATGGACATTGTAGTTCCAGTAAGAACAGTACGCTGCTATGCTAACAACAAGCCATGGGTTACAAGTGACATCAAGGGCCTTTTGAACGAGAAGAAAAGGGCTTTTAAAGGCAGTGATCAGCATGAGCTCAAGCGCGTGCAGAAGGATCTCCAAGTCCAGCTCAGGGCGGCGAAGGAGCAGTACAGCGGAAAGCTGGAGCAGAAGTTGCAGAATAACAGCATGAAGGAAGTGTGGGATGGGATGAAGATCATCACTGGCTGCAGCTCGAAGTGGGGTGCCACCATCGAGAGAGACGTGGCGAGAGCAAACCTGATGAACAACTTCTTTAACAGGTTTGTCCAGCCTAACCCACTCTCACCTCAGAGTACTGCATCCTCCACCCATCCTTCTGCTGATACCAGCATAGGAGAGACATCCCCACCCACAATTACAGCAGCCCAGGTAAGCAGAGAGCTGAGGAGACTTCATGCCAGCAAAGCAGTAGGCCCAGATGGAGTAACGTCACGACTGCTTAAGGCCTATGCGCTGGAGCTGGGGAGTCCTCTACAGTGCATCTTCAACCTGAGCCTGGAACAGGGGAGAGTCCCGAGGCTTTGGAAAACATCTTGTATCACCCCAGTCCCAAAGGTATCACGTCCTAGTGAGCTGAATGACTTCCGGCCTGTTGCTCTGAAGTCACATGTGATGAAGACCATGGAGCAGCTGTTGCTTCACCACCTGAGGCCACAGGTCCGCCACGCCCTCGACCCTCAGCAGTTTGCATACTAGGAGAAGGTGGGAGCGGAGGATGCCATCATCTATATGCTACACCGATCCCTCTCCTACTTGGACAGAGGCAGTGGTGCTATAAGAATTATGTTTTTGGACTTCTCTAGCGCCTTCAACACCATCCAACCTCTGCTCCTTAGGGACAAGTTGACACAGATGGGAGTAGATTCACACCTGGTGGCATGGATCGTGGACTATCTTACAGACAGACCTCAGTATGTGCGTCTCGGGAACTGCAGGTCTGACATTGTGGTCAGCAGCACAGGAGTGCCGCAGGGGACTGTACTTTTTCCGGTCCTGTTCAGCCAATATACATCGGACTTCCAATACAACTCGGAGTCCTGCCACGTGCAAAAGTTCACTGATGACACTGCTATCGTGGGCTGCATCAGGAGTGGGCAGGAGGAGGAGTATAGGAACCTAATCAGGGACTTTGTTAAATGGTGTGACTCAAACCACTTACACCTGAACACCAGAGAAACCAAGGAGCTTATGGTGGATTTTAGGAGACCCAAGCCCCTCGTGGACCCCGTGATCATCAGAGGTGACTGTGTGCAGAGGGTGCAGACCTATAAATACCTGGAAGTGCAGCTGGATGATAAATTGGACTGGACTGCCAATACTGATGCTCTGTGCAAGAGAGGACAGAGTCGACTATACTTCATTAGAAGGCTGGCGTCCTTCAACATCTGCAATAAGATGCTGCAGATGTTCTATCAGATGGTTGTGGCAAGTGCCCTCTTCTATGCGGTGGTGTGCTGGGGAGGCAGCATAAAGAAGAGGGACACCCCAAACCCGGACAAACTAGTGAGGAAGGCAGGCTCTATTGTAGGCATGGAGCTGGACAGTTTGACATCCGTGGCAGAGCGACGGGCGCTGAGCAGGCTCCTGTCAATCATGGAGAATCCACTGCATCCACTGAACAGGATCATCACCAGACAGAGGAGCAGCTTCAGCGACAGACTGCTGTCACCGTCCTGCTCCACTGATAGACTGACGAGATCGTTCCTCTCTCACACTATGCGACTCTTCAGTTCCACCCGGGGGGGAAACGTTAACACTACACAAGACTATATAGACTGTTATATCTGCCTCACACTCTCCACCTTGCATTTTTTTAACTTGCACTGTGCTTTTATCACTCTTTAATTTAATATTGTTCTTTATCAGTATGCTGCTGCTGGAGTATGTGAATTTCCCTTGGGGATTAATAATGTGTCTATCTATCTATCTATCTGGGAGAGTAGCCCACTAAGACATGGGGAGAACATGCACACGTCACATAATGGATTGATGTGGGATTCAATTCCAGAGCCCTGGGTCTAATAGGTAGCAGCGGTGACCATTGCGCCACCATGCCTTGCACTTCAAGCTCCCTCAAAGAGTAAAATGTAATGGGATTAGCGAGCTGCTCCATTCAAACACCGATACAGTTGATTTAATTTCTTACTCTTTAATAAAAGGCGGCCGTTGGTGGGCCACTTGGTAAGCATGCTGTAGGCAGCTGCCATACACTTTTGCCTATGATCTCTCCTGGTGGCCTTAAAGATCTTTTAAAATAAATGCTGATTTATGACCAGTTCTGATAAAGCTAATGGTCTCAAATTTATTTTCTTTCATGCTCACATAAAAAACGTTTGTTGAATTACTGCTGAACACTCAGTGCTTTAATGTGGAACCATAACACCGGCTAAAGGGACATTTTAAAGAAAGCGTAATATAAAGAGCACAGCATGATAAAAAAAACTTAAGAGGACCGTCACAAGCGAAGTTGAGCTCTTCTGTGATGTTATCTGCACTGCAATGAACCGGTGAAAGCTGCTATTTAAAATAATGACGATTTACTCATTCCTCACAGCTCCAAAGATCCGAGTTCAACTGCTGCCCCAGTCAATTTCTGTGTGAAGGCTGAATATTCTCCTCACAACTCTGTGGATTTGACTTGGGAATTTTCTAGATTAGCAGCTATAAATTGTCCCATTGGTACTCGTTGTCAATGTCTGCACTGTGATGGACTGGCATCACTTCCATGGTTGGCCGCTGCCTTGTGCACAGTGCTGCCTGGATTGGCTTGAATTCGAAAGAGTGACAAAATTTAACAAAGAGGGTGTTAGAGAGAATATGCCAAGACTTCATGTACCTATCATTTCAAATAAAGTACAGGCCAAAAGTTTGGACACACCTCCTCATTCAATGTGTTTTCTTTATTTTCATGACTGAAGGCATCAAAACTATGAATGAACACATGTGGAGTTATGTACTTAACAAAAAAAGGTGAAATAACTGAAAACATGTTTTATATTCTAGTTTCTTCAAAATAGCCACCCTTTGCTCTGATTACTGCTTTGCACACTCTTGGCATTCTCTCGATGAGCTTCAACAGGTAGTCACCTGAAATGGTTTTCACTTCACAGGTGTGCCTTATCAGGGTTATTTAGTGGAATTTCTTGCTTTATCAATGGGGTTGGGACCAGCAGTTGTGTTGTGCAGAAGTCAGGTTAGTTGGACGATCATTTATTTTTCAACAGGACAATGACCCCAAACACACCTCCAGGCTGTGTAAGGGCTATTTGACCAAGAAGGAGAGTGATGGAGTGCTGTAAATGGTCATGAAAATAAAGAAAACACATTGAATGAGGAGGTGTGTCCAAACTTTTGGCCTGTACTGTACATTCACAAAAAAACTGATGAGACTATAGGACATTTACATTTTATACATAAAAACTGCAGTAAATAATAATAAAAAGTTTCTATTTAATGATAAAATGTTTTGAATAACAATGTGAAACTATTCAGATATTTTGGTACCTTTCTATCTACAGTTTACAGCTATGGCATGCAAATTACCTCAACCGTCATAAGCTAAACTCAGCCATATCTCATCAGTCCTGTGGCAGTGAACTGAGCTCTACACATGGCAGGGCTTCCTCACATCTGTGCAATAAAGGCAGACCACTGGAAACACTGCAGTGGGGATCTCAGCTGCAATTTAAAGGAGGTTTCTCAACAGTGGGTCCAGGAATTGGATGGAATAATGGACGTATCTGTAAGTGTGGCTGTGTTTGAGACTTATGGTGGTCTGGTTTATATCTTGAAACTAGTGCTACTGGAATAGATTGCGGCTGATATGTTATAGTCAGGATTTCTTCCCTGTCTTATATTTATTTTCTGTTTTATTGTTACTTATTTTGCTTTTGGTTTCGATTAGATTAGGGAAATTTAGATGCATACAGAGACATAGAAAACAAAGATAAAGACTCAGAGAGCAAAAATAATGCAATCTATCAATCAATCATGATTGATCAATAGACATATCTGAAAGTACTATATTAAAGATATATGGATAGATAGATTTGACAGACAGAGATAGATAGATAGATAGATAGATAGATAGATAGATAGATAGATTTATTGTAGACAAATGGAAAAATTCACTTAACGAGTATCAGCATTTAGTCTAGGATGCTGGGAGGAAGCACAGGATTCCCTGACAGCATGGGACAGAAAAGAGGTGCTTCGTAGCACACTGTGGTGGAATGAGCCTGTGGCTAAAACTGCTCCAAATGAGTGCCTCCTGGAGGGGATTCTTCACGATGCCATCCAGTTTTGTGACCATTCTCTATTCCATAAAAGCTTCCCAAGTGTCCAGGGTTGGTCCTGTGATGGAGCAGGTTTTCCAGATAAGGCACAGTTCATCTCTTGAACAGAAGACCATAACATAGAACACCCTGGCCACTATGGACTGGTACAACATTTCCATCTTCTTGCTGCACACATCAAAAGACCTGAGTCTCCTTAGCAAGTCCAGTCTGCTCTGGCCCTTCTTGTCCAGCACCACTGTGTTGTTAGACCAGTCCAGTTTGCTGTTTATGTGGTAGTTCTGCACCATTTCCACGTCTTCCCCTGAATGGTGACTGGTCTCAGATGCTCTTTGGCATGTCGGAAGTGCACCACCACCTCTTTTGTCTTGCTGATGTTGAACTGCACAAGAAGACAAAGTCCTTCACAATTCCCCTGTACTCTGACTCATCTCCATTATTAATGCAGCCTAAGATGGAGGAGTCACCTGAGAATTTCTGCAGATGGTGCTGCTATTATACTGGAACTCCAGTGTATAGAAGGAGAACAATCTTAGCGAGTCAGAAGTAACTGTGGCACATTCCTGTGACCGCCAGTCATAGACCTTGAAATGCCCTAGAGACTTAAGTTGCAGGGCAAGCTTTTTGAGAATGAGGTTTGAGAACCAATTAGTGTGGAGATGGATAGCACAGCAATGAGGAATAAAAAATGCAGGTCCTTGCAAACCGAAGGGAGTCTGAACCTGCTGAACCTGTAAACCCTTCACATGGGCATCGGCTTTGTCTAGGCAGCAAGTTATTGGCTATCAGGAAAAGACAGCAAGCTTATAATAATTTGGAGAAATGAAACTCTGAAAGTCATCATGGAGTTAAATAATTTCTGTTGATATAATTCAACACCCTCAGGTAATGAGATCAAGTTTGACATCCTCTCCAACCAGAAGTCATGCAATGGGCCACCGGCTTAAGTTGCCCCTATATCTCTTTTTTAAAAGGTGTCAAGTTTCTTTCTCAAATCAAATAACCTGGTGGCTTGCTCCCAAAACCTGTTGTGTGAGGATGGGCTCTGTGTGAATGACAGTTGACAACCCCTGAGCCAGAAGTATAACACATATAATGTAGTGATGAGGATTAAGAATCATGAGTGTTTTGGACCTCACAAACAGACGGTAGGCTCATATATCTGATTTCATGTGTTTAACGCACCACGATAGAATGGAAAAAAGAAGAAAAAACGGGCAGAGACTGTGCCTCAATGCACCACATCTGTGAAGCCTTTGTGCAGGAGCCAGCTCTGCCATATTGGCTGTCAGAAAAAGGGCCAACCTTGTAATATATTTAAAGTCCAAATATGTGCTGGAAATTCACATGATTTGACATGTTCTCTGCTTTCTGGGTACGTAAACTGGCATGCTCTGGCGATGAGATCAGCAGTGCAGTCATCAAATTTGACATCCCCTACGTCATGCGGTGTGACATCAGATAAGTTGTGTTCTTATGTTCCTGGTGTTCTATGGGTGGAACCCAAAGAGGCGGGTCCACCCTGACATCACTGCTGCTGGGACCGCCCCCTGCCTCTATATCCTGGTCGAAAAGCAGGCCCCGGTTGAGGTTCACCGATTGTTGTGGTAAGCTTTTGTGTGTAAATATTGTTCTTTGGATTTTTATGATATATTCATTATTTTACCTCTGGTTTCTGGATTTTGATTATTAGATTTCAATTTGGACTCGGTTGCCTTGGATTACTTTTTTAGTCATATCACTTTTCCTCTTTCCCAGTTTGTGTTATTTTTGTGTATATATATATAAATTCTTTATAAAGATTACCATTTGCCTTGTCCTTAAGCCAGAGGTTTTCAAGATTTACAGTACCATCTTCCTTGAAGGGCAGTTTATTATATCTTGGCATATTTAAGATATGTTGAGCTATTAAAGCTGCCCTCCATTTTGGACCTGTGTGAGCCAAAGCCAGTCTAAGGAGTTTGGGTCCAGCTGCCTGGGGTGAAGGGTCCTGGCTTGGTTAGTGGGTCTTTTTAAAACCTTTTACAATATTTTGTCATGTTTATGTCACTTTTCATAACAGTGGCTTGCTTAACTCATAAAATCTGAATTGGAGGTTTCAGGAAGTACATGAACTGATGTATGGATGTAGTAAGTGTAGGTGGGCATATCAGTCCGTCTAGTATTTGGTTCCTGCTTTACACCTGAGGTCACCAAAACTTGTAAAACTGATGCAAAATCAATAAAAAGGAAAGACTGGATGGATGAGCAAAGGTGAAGGTTTCACTAGATGCACAGGTGTCCTGCATACAGTTGGTCCCTGAGATACTCTTCATGCTGCCATTATAGGCTTTGGCACTCCTAGCACCCCTAAACGTTGACTGAAATGGAACAGTAAATGGACAGAATATTGGAAGAATTAGAAACTATGCATGACTGTGCCAAACAATAGACTGGCGCCCCATCCAAGGCTTTCTGCATTGTGCCCTGCTGACAGGACATGACTCAGGACCCTAATGCCAATACAGCTGAATTATGTGGTGTCTCATTCAGGGCTACATCCCAAATGATGCTGCCAGGATTGCCTCTAGCACATAAGAACCAACAAAAGTGTATTAAGAGGGTCCAGTTAATGAATGGGTGGGACACTGTGCCCTTTGATGGAATGGCATTCTGCCCAGTATTGGTTCCTGCTTTATGCCTGATTCTATCAAAGCAGGAGACCCATAAAATCACTAAGTGAATGGATTACTAGATGGATGTGAGCGTGCCTGCTGACAGACTGGTACCATCAAGGGCTGGTTCATAATGCGCTCCCAATGTCCCCATGACACAAAATAGATGAAACGGGTTTAGTAATCAGTGCGTGGTTTAATAAACTAAGCATCATAACCCTCACAGACCCATATATATATATATATATATATATGTATACACATACATACATACATACAAAATCCAAAGTCAGTCTGTCTGTCTGTCTACTTTTCACGAGACAGCTGCTTAACGGATTTAGATTTTGTTTTTTCTTTAATTTGATTTTGCGACTTCTCTCATCGCGCTAAGAATCATTCACTTGTGGTACCAATTTATTGCGTGAATCCGAGACAGCGGCTGTGGGCCAAGGGGAGTGAGGCGGATATGGGGAGAATATGCAACATCTGCATGGATAACGATCAGGCACAGAATTAGAAACAACAGATGCTGGACCCATGAAATCACACTGATACCTGCTGCGCCACCAGGCTGCTCAGTTGTGCACCAATTTGGTTGCCTTTAATAAACCATCTGCTGAATAAACACATGAGAAACTTAACAGTTTTAGCCACAGCTGCAGTGTAAACGGATCCATCAAAGAAATGCTAAATTGTCAAAAAAATCATTTCAGTGTAGATTCAAGTGGTTTATGTATGACGCAGAAGGAGGAAACCCTACTGAAAGAAAAATACAAAAAAGCAGTCTGCTGGCAGGCCCTCAGTCACTCGGCACGTGCCTATTTCATTTATGGCAGAGTTAGATTTGGGGTTCGTATAGGCAGAATTTAAACTGTGATGCAGTGGTTAAGGCACCACACTTCAAACCCTGAGGCTGTGGGTTCAAATCCTGCTTCTGACACTTTGTGGCACTTAGCATGTCACTTAACCTGCCTGTGCCCCGACTGGAAAAGCAAAAGAAATCTAACCAATTGTATCTTAGATGCGGTAAGTCACCTTGGATAAAGGCATTAGACTAATAATAATAATAATAATAATAATAATAATAATAATAATAATAATAATAATAATAATGTCAGGTTAGCCAATGCTTTTGTGTTAAAAGTCAACGCTACTTGTAAAGAGTCCAGTGAAACTTTAACTTGCGTGTCCAATCAACATGCCAACAGCACTCTCTGGTGCCATGAAATACAAAATAGATTAAAATGCCTACCTCATCGCCATATGTGCCAGTCATAGTCACACACAAGACGTGATATGGAAAACAGGCACAGGTAGTGGACTTGAACAGATTAGCAGCACGTGTGGTACTCTGGAGTCCTATATAGAAGACCATTATACGTAACACCTTAGAACACTATGAAAGTATTCAGCCCCTTATATGAACCACTGGGAGTCCTGCGTTTGTAAGGCAGTGATATATGCCGGTCCCAGTCAGAATCTGCAGAACGCCAGGAAACTGTGGCATCAGTTGTGCATTGTGCATCTGAGGTCACCCCTGTAGACACCCAGATATATTTTACAAATGGAAAGGTGTGATATAAATATATCATCAATGCAACCTGCAGCACAGTAGAAGTGCAGTGTCCTGGGTTCAAATCTTGCATCCCACTGTTGTCCAGTGTGAAGTCTGCATGTTATCACAGTGTCTGTGTGGCTTTTCCTTCAGTTCCTTGCTGGTGACCTGACTGTGCCCAGTGTTTCTTGGATCAACTCCAACCACCCCAGAACCCTGAATGAGTGGTCTGAGAGTGTTGTGGTGTTATATTAGTAGTGTGGCCAGCGCTCTTAGCATATAATGGGAAATACACTATAAAAAATTAATTGAACTGCATCAAGACTTTTTTTTTATATAAATTTTAAGTTTCCCACTGCAGTTTATTTTAACTTTTAACTTTAATATAATTTTTTTTTTGCTTGCCTTGTAAAAATTTTTCTGTGGAAGACTAAATGACCATTTTCTTCTCAGTTCTGTAAAATATCCTGAAGGGCACTTTATAGAAACTGGTACCTATTTAATGGTATCATATGCCTCATTGATATTGCACATCAGTAAAACGGAACCTCGTAGGAGAGAGATGCCCGGATTAGTTCCTCTTAATTACCAGACATCTCTATATTTCATTTCTTTTTCTGATGATTTCAATAGTTTCTAGGACCCTGGGCTTACACAGCTAGCAATTTATAATTTGCTAGCTGTGTTACCCGGCTTTGATAAATTTCCACTGATAAAGGGCCTCAGATATTAGTACTGTCTGTGATTCTGTTGTGTCAGAAGTGCAAGGTAAATAATTGAGTACCTTTCTGTATACTTTATTTTCTTTAACCACAGTTAATATTATTACTTTACTGGAGCTCCTTACTCTTGAATGAGCTACATATGATTGTCCATGAATAAAACTTTCCTGCCGCAGATCAGTTCTCGCTTTTCCTAGGGAAAGACTTTGGCTTTTGTTGATGGTCATCAGAAAATACAATTTAACAAGAAACAGCTTTCTTTTGAATTGAAAAGGATAATTAGTGGGAATTATGACCATTTTACCCTGTAGCACAACCTGTAAAAATGGTAGCTTTAGTTGGATTTCAGTCTGTAATCTTGTACCATTACAAAGTTTTAGAGGGTTGAGATCAAATACACTGGATCGTGTTTTATTTTACCTTAGAACATACAGCACTGACGTTTACAGGCTGTGTATTTACAAGGCACATGCAACGAAAAATGAACTTTGTCTTTCCAGCTGCAAATCGTGTATTCTCTAAACACACAGTACAGTAAAGACATAATTGTGTAGAAACCACTAAAAAGGTAATATGGAATTGTTAAATACTGAATTATTTGAAAAATTAAAAATGTTGTGTTTAATAATGTTTCTTTTTTATTATTTACATAAAGATACAGCACACTTATAACTTCTGAGTTATAGCAGTAGAGTGTTGTACCGTGTTAGCCATAGATTGATACAGGAGAAAGTGGGGTGAAATGACTCCTTTTATTGGCTAACTAAATAGATTACAAAGGCAAGCTTTCGAGGCAGCTAAGACCCCTTCATCAGGCAAGGTGTAACCTAACTTCTGATTTACTCATTTTTAATATAATAAATTACTGATATACAAATATTTATATAATAAAATTTCGGTTTAACACGCACATTTTCACTAAATTTTCCAACCTGCTTAATCCTGACGCAGGACGCATGGTGGGGGATGTTGTGGATGTTCTGGAGCCCATCCCAGCCAACACAGGGTGACCCGCCATCACATTCAACCTTTGCTTTTTTTTCTAAACAAATGTTCTTTCTTAAAGAATGACCATCACCACTACTCACCATTCAAAAATGCAAAACATGGGGAAATGTTCAACACGGGAATGTTAAATTAAGGTTCTGCTGTATTACAAAAACTAATTTTTACATATACAATCAACATTTAAGTACATCATTAAATTGGAAAGTTGGCAAAATATTAATTAATATCAACAGATAAAAAACATGTCTTTTCTTTTTCTGCAATGTCACCAAATTGCTATCAAATCCGTCAAGACATTTTTGAGATTTTGGGGTATTTAGTATTTCTAAATGTCAATACATCAAAATTTCCTTTTTTCTGGATGCCTACTGCCCTAGAAGTACCAGCACCCTGGCAAATTTCAGCCTGTAAACTAAATGGGAAATGGTGTTTTTGTTGATGAGTGAGTGAGAGAATTAATCAACTGTGCATTTTATTTATATATATATATATATATATATATATATATACAGTGGAACCTCGGTTTGCGAGCATAATTCGTTCCGGAAACGTGCTCGCAATCCAAAGCACTCGTATATCAAAGCGAATTTCCCCATAAGAAATAATGGAAACTCAGATGATTCGTTCCACAACCCAAAACTATTCATATAAAAATGATTAATACAAAATATAAAGTAAAATACATAATACAAATTAACCTGCACTTTACCTTTAAAAAGAATCATGGCTGGTGTGAGTTTCTAAACTCATATGGGATTCCACCCACCGGGACGACACGCGGAAGAGCGTACCAAAGCAATCGCAGTCTCCCAGCGCTGTAGCAGTTCGCCGTATAAGCGCATCCAAAAAGATCGCAGACATGCTATAAGTGCCTGTCGTCAATGGGTCATACAAGGAACATTATAAAGATCCCGCTTCAATAAATGACAGCGCTGTTGCTGTTTCAAGCTGAATAAAGCTGGTGTTAAAGTACTGAGACTCAGCCTTGTGTTTTGGGGAGCAAGATGGGGACTCGCACTTCACAGCGCACACACACAGTCACAATGCTGTAGTAAACAGTATACGCTCGTACGGATGTGGACTATATGAGTGAGGCACACAGACTCAGACGGAGAATAGGAGACGATTGCCAGAGAGAGAGAGAGAGAGATAGAGACGCGCTGGGCGAGCGAGATAAGAGAGAGAGAGAGAGAGAGAGAGAGAGAGAGAGAGAGAGAGACGCGCTGGGTGAGCGAGCGAGCGAGATAAGGAGAGAGAGAGAGAGACGAGCTGGGCGAGCGAGCGAGATAAGGAGAGAGAGAGAGAGACGCACTGGGCGAGCGAGCGATGAGATAAGGAGAGAGAGAGAGAGAGAGAGAGAGAGAGAGAGAGAACCACCATCAGCTCAGTTGTGATCACATGACGCTCAGCAGACAAAGGGTATCCATACTAATCGTATTGCAAGACATCGCTCGTTTATCAAGTCAAAATTTATTAAAAATTTTTGCTCGTCTTGCAAAACACTCGTAAACCAAGTTACTCGTAAACCGAGGTTCCACTGTGTATATATATATATATATATATATACACATACATATACAGACAATATGTTAAGCCTATAAGTAAATCAAGCACTGTAAACCCAAAGTTCAAAGTACGATCTATTACAAAATGTGTGCTAAAATAAATATAAAGTCAGCAACTCCACGGTACAATTATAAAAGGACATCCTCTATTCTGCTTGAACCATTTAAAACCTGCAGGTCTTTGGGATGTGTGGGGAAACCTGGAGCCCCGCCACAAGAAGAAGGTGTAATCTCCTTAGGGTGACATGCAGCTGAGGGATGCTGGGTCTGTGAGGCAGCAGCAGTGCTAACCTCTTCGCCAATTGTAAATGTGTTACATTTCCTTAAACCTGCAATGTAATTAAACGTCTGCTTTGCTAGAACCACACAAGTGCAATATTCTTTTGAAAATTACAAGGATAAGGCTTTCGACTTGATGTTTTCTTGGAGGAAACAAGTGGATAGGACTGGCGAGCTTTGTTGGGCTGAATGGCCTGTTCTCGTCTGGAATGTTCTAATGTTCTAATGTTCTAAAGTTCCAAATGAAGAGCTACAGGAGAGGGGATTTTTAGAAAATCAGAAAAGTTCTGACAACAACAGGCCAATCAGCTTCTGTTATAAACACAAACAGATTTTAAAATTTGATTATAAACAACATGCTTGTCCATCCTATTCACCTCATTACCCCTGAATAACATCAAGTCAAGTTTTCAAAGTTCTTAAAGCTGTCTACCACACAACTTGGTAGCTTATTCCATGTCTCTGTGGTTCTCTGTGTGAAGAAAAACTTCCTCATGTTTGTACAAAATGTTCCCATGTACATCACCCAAGTTTCCAACTGTGTCCCCGTGTTCTTGATGAACTCATTTTAAAGTGACAGTCTTGATCCCCTGCACTAATTCCCTTCATAATTTTTAAACACTTCAATCTTGTCTGCTCTTAATTTTGTTTTACTTAAACTGAAACGTTCAACTCCATTATTCTTTCCTCATAAGTCCTGTTAATTTTTTGTAAAAGATTGTATAAATTAACATAATACAAGACTTTAAAAACCAGTTCAAAGTCATCAGTGTTGGGTCCTGATTTTATCCTGGCAAAAGCCAACTCTAAATGGGCTGCCAGTCCACCACAGGGCCCACTCACCATGACCAATAGCTAATTCAGCTAAGATGCAGTCCCAAAATAATAAACACAATTAATTATTAAATGTGGTGTGAAGTGTCAGAATTCGGCATGATCATCATACTTCTTCTTCTTCCGGCTGCTCCCATTAGGGGTCACCACAGCGAATCATCTTCTTTCATATATTCCTGTCCTCTCCATCTTGTTCTGTTACACCCATCACCTGCATGTCCTCTCTCACCACATCCATAAACCTTCTCTTAGACCTTCTTCTTTTCCCCTTACCTGGCAGCTCTATCCTTAGCATCCTTCTCCCAATATACCCAGCATCTCTCCTCTGCACATGTCCAAACCAACGCAATCTTGCCTCTCTGACCTGAGCTGACCCTCTAATGTCCTCATTTTCTAATCCTGTCCATCCTCATCACACCCAAAGCAAATCTTAGCATCTTTAACTCTGCCACCTCCAGCTCTGTCACCCATCTTTAAACCCAGCCGCAGGGGGTGCACAAACCAGTGTGTTTCTGTGTGCAGGACCCAAATCTGGATAAATGGGGAGGGTTATGTCAGGAAGGGCATCCGGTGTAAAATTTTGCAAGATCAATATATGGGCAACAATACAGCACACATCACATTACACATTAATATGATTTCAAACCCAACACAGCAACTTACCCTTTATTAAAATAAAAAAAGTATTGTAAACCCACAATCTAAACTTAAAATGTGTTCAATTATTATACACAAATGGATTATTATTACAAATGCATAATGAACCCTTACTGTAGAGCTCCAATTTAAGCAATAAATAAGTTCAAGCAATACAAAACAATGTCAGGGTTATGAATCTATTAAACTCTAACCCTAAACTATAGATGACTCCGGAGTTTACCAACAAAAGCAGCCACTCCTGTAACTGTGTGGATTATCCCCCTTGTCTGTACATGTTGACCATAACCCTACTGTATCAGTCAGCCATTCATTCATTCATTCGTTCGTTCCAGTTTTCTGTGATGGCCTTCCTCAGTCAGTAGAATGGCTCAGACAGCGGCACATCCTGTCTCACACACACACACTTTTGATCACAATCATTACTAATGCACCCAAACACAGACAGGAGAGTCACACACAACACATGAGCTGCACACTGAGCATGGAGACAAAACCTTCAAACTTCAGTAGTGCTGGCTTTCTGTGTGGCTACAGAGCAGCTTTGAGGGGCATCATGTGACCTCAACAAAGGCTGAGTGTGGTCATCAGAAAGGTATCAGGGGGATTCAGACATTCTCACTCTGCCACTGATGATAGATATGGCAGAAGGAAATATATAGTAGATTGAAAGATACGAAAAGGTACTACAAGATACAAACACTACAAAAAGCAACCATGTGAAATACACAGACAGACAGACAAACACTGAAAGGCACTATAAGAGACACATATATAGATATGAAAGCTATCACATAACAGAAAGATGGATAGACAAACAGATACTGAAAGGCAGTACATAAGATAGATACCATCTATAGTTATGAAAGGCACTATATAATACATACCTAGACATTCTCTATATGAAATAAATGCAGATAATATAAAAGACACGATATAATAGGTTAATACTGAAAAGCACTATATGAGACACAGTACATACATACGAAAGGTACTATATGACATAAATACATAGATTTAACAGGCACTAAGTAACTGATAGCTAGATACTGAAAAGTATTATATATTAGATAGATACACAAAGTCACTATACAAGATACATACATAGATATGGAAGGCACTATATGACAGACAGACAGACAGATAGATAGATAGATAGAGATACTGAAAGGCCCTATATGATAGATACATCCTGAAAGACACTATATGACAAATAGACACTAAAAGGCACAATATGAGAGGCAGTACACACTACATAAGGGCTTACTGCTTGACTCATCTTCATTTAAGAATGCTGCTTTTCATCATGTCAATAATTAAACTGATCTCTCCCAAGTTCTAATGACATACTTCACTTTTCCTGGATGCTTTGCGATCCTTTTCTGAGGGTAAACTGCAGGTACAAAGTTGGCACTAAATGAGCACAGATGCTTGCCTGGCACAAACGTGCCACCACCGCTGCTGATGCCAGATTCGCTACCAGTAGAAACTAACCTCACACGCAGGGCGCCTTGTTTTTGTCCTTTGTGCTGAATTACCGCGGGCGGTCCGAGCAACACACACACACACACACACTCTACAACATGTTGGCTGCGCGGGTGCCAGCAGTTTGGTCTCATTTGTTTCTTACTTTCAGAGGCCATTCATCATCAGTCAGGAGATCAGAGACATACTTTCCATTCTTTCCGGAAAAGGGAATGCAAACATTCAACGCGTTTTTCCAAAAAGCCGTCCTCTGGTGTGCATGAGCCTCGCAGCTAGAGAGAATGACCGAAATATTTATCTTTCAGGTTCATTTCCAGAATTCACGTGGGACGGGAGGGTAATTTATTTTTCTTCTCTACTACCAGAGGAAATGAACTATAAATTAGATTTGAAAACAAATCACTTAGCTTGAGCTTTCTGTTGATATCAA
This sequence comes from Polypterus bichir lapradei, assembly GCA_026402145.1. Lineage (NCBI taxonomy): Eukaryota > Metazoa > Chordata > Cladistia > Polypteriformes > Polypteridae > Polypterus > Polypterus bichir. The sequence goes on along the minus strand of JANRMT010062852.1, from coordinate 27,599,812 downwards.
TTTACTCTTTACTTTCCAAAGGCAACATTTTAATGCGACTGGTATTGCTTTAGTTGGCATTTTGGCTGTCTGTCCACATGATGGGTACGTGTATACATTGTGCGAGGAAGCATCACCCCTAACTAAGAGGGTTCTTTTGATCATTTGGGTTGGTGCTGAAACCCGAGGCTTCTATTTGGACTGCCAACAGTGAGTGACTAAATGAGGCTGTGCACCATGGATTCTGTTGCTGGTTTTGGAATCCACAGGTCAGCCAGAGGAGCAGGATGGTACAAGTTGAATACTCTGAAGGAGGACAGCTGCAGCATTAGTGGAGTTGTAACACTGGGGTGGCCAGATGGACACCAGTGGAAATCAAAGGGAAGTGCGTTTAAAACTGAAGCCAGGAACCATTTCTTTGTTCAAACAGTTATGGGAATCTGGAACAACCTATAGAGACTTGGAGTTGAAGCAGAAACCTTGATCTGGATCTGGATGACAGATTGGGACAGCTTAGCTATTAGCTGAACAACCGGGCTTGAAGGAATAAATGGTCTCCTCTCTTTTGTTGAATTTCTTATGTTCTTATGGTGTCCACTGCTCACTTCTAATGGCACATAAGAATGGATGCCAGCAAGCCACCTAAGCCAAGCCAGGACAATGTGGTGTCCATTGCCTAAGTTATAATAATATAAATTAAACAGCAAAGCCTTTGAAAAACACAAAACATGTTAACTTAAGGACCCCTTCCTTCCCTAGTCCTTCACAATAGGGTCAGATGGTGCACATTTATGGAAGAAGCTGCTTAAAGCACAGTAAGACCATGTGTAGTGGAGATGATGTGGAAGTCACAGTCAAGACAAGACAAATCAGAAAAGCAGCTGATATGCTCACAATCACTGCAACACTGGTCACAGCCTCCCACCCCTCTCAGGCATCCTGTGACTGGGTGTGCTCTGTGAAGAGACCCAGATTAAATAAAGCGGGACTGACCAAAGCAGACTGATGTCACTTCTGGGGTCACTCTGCAAAAAAACTCATGCCACCAAAACACAGCATCCTCTAGAGCTGCTGCTTCTACTTTCTGTACACTGCTAAATCTGGCCATTTGTTTTATGAACCTGAAGACCCCGGTTTCAGGGGTGTCCCTGCTGCTTTCTCTACACTGTTAAATTTGGTCTTTTCTTTTAAAAGACTCAAGGACCCCCAGTTTTAGGCGTCTGCTGCTGCTTTCTTTACATTTCTAAATCTTGTCATTTATGCGCAGGGCTTGAGGACTCCAGTTTTGGTGGTCTACTGTTGCTTTCTGTACATTGCTAAATCTGGTCATTAATTTAAAGGAACCGATGACTCCAGTTTCAGGGGTCTGCTGCTGCTTTATCTAAACTGCCAAATTTGGTCTTTTATTTAAAGGATCGGGGGATCCCAGTTTAGGGGGTTTGCTGCTGCTCTCTACACTGATAACTGTGTTCATTTATTTAAAGGTCCTAAGGACCCCCAGTTTCGGGAGTTTGCTGCTTGCTTTACCTACACGGCAAAATCTGGTAATTTATTTAAAGGACCCAAGAATCTCCCACTTTCAGGGGTCTGCAACTGCTTTTACTACACTGCTAAATCTCATTATTTATTTATAGGTCCTAAGGACCCCTAGATTTGGGGGTCTGTAACTGCTTTCTCTACACTCCTAAATTTTGACATTTATGTAAAGGGCTTGAGGAACTCCAGTTTTGATGATCTGCTGTTGCTTTCTCTACATTGCTAAATGCTATCATTTACTTAAAGGGCTAGAGGACTCCCCCACTTTTGGGGGTCTGCTACTGCTTTCTCTACACTGCTAAGTGTTAGCATTTATGTAAAGGGCTTAAGGTCTGCTAGTTTCAGGTGTCTGCTGCTACGTCCTCTACAAGGCTAAGTTGTGTCATTTATTTAAAAGTCCTGAGGACCCCCAGTTTTTGGGTTCTACTATTGCTTTCTGTACACTGCTAAATCTTGTCATTTATTTAAAGGGCTAGAGGGGCTCCCCCAGTTTTGGATTACCCATGGTCTTTTCATTATCTGGATGCCCCCAGAAAATATCCACCCTGCCTGCTTGCTCCCCCTGCATACTATGAATGGTTCTATATAAGACAGAAGTACCCACTCCCATTGTGAACTGACTTTCAGAGCTTGTTGTCACATCCCAGCTGGAACAAGTCTCCCAGAGACAGCAAACCGAGAAGCTCCCATCTACTGGTATTGTCCAAAGACCTGAACAGCCTGGCGTGTTTGATTTTGTTCTCATCAATTTTTGCGAAGGCATTATGTGAAAATGTTCCTGTTCTATGCGGTTCCCTTCTCCTATGCTGAACTGCTCAAAATTCCTAACTAGAAACATCAGCCACAGACACTTAAATGCAAAGTAAAGCAGTGCAGACCGCTGGATGGCCACCAAAGTCCAGTATGAAAATCCCTTTTAGGTGTTAATGTCTCCAAAAGGACAGGGACAGGAAAAATGAAGTGCTTGCCTGCCAGCCTGTGCTAAATCTGGGGAGCTGGGATTGGCATGACGGGAGAGCTGCGTAAAAGCCCAAATTGGGTTAATGGACGCAGGCCAGCAGGAGTACAACTCAATTACAGGGCGACTAATAACACTCTCTGGAGAAGTCACTTCAGGCCACGCAGCTGGACGCCAGCCAGCTTTGCACCATTTACCACATAACAGATTGTTGCCAATCCTAGCCTGACCCAGAACATTATGTCCTCTTGGCACAGCTGGAGGAAGAGATTATTCACATGAGACACACACACACACTTTCAGAAAATGACACGGCCTTCTGAATCTCGGCACGAAAGGAGAGGGAGGCTGACCTGTTTGTGAAAGGCACTGCCAGAGAAAAAGCGACTAAAAACTAAAAAGGCAGGGCGCCTCCAATGCCAATGTCCCAAAGTAAATGTAACACTTTAGAAGGCTGGCAGTCATCTAACGCTATGCATCACATATAAAGATTTTATTGTCACACTCACAAAAGGCAAAAAATGTGCAGCGTCAAATGAGTTTGCACACTCTGCTATCACTGGCTTTGACAGAATAAAAAAATGTGATAACTGGAGTACTGAACTTATACTGCTATGTAACCCAAATGACTTTGCCAGTGGGCATCTGTTAGTCACTTACCACTGCAAAACTGGGTCAACATAGCATGTTCACACGCAGCCTAACATCACTTCATTTATAAGGTATCGTCAGCTGGTTGGACCTGCGAGAACAGAACACCCTGCTCAAATGTCCTTCGGTCATCAGAACTTGAGGGGCAGACTCGGCAGGAGCAGATGGGAGGCTCAGGGACCTGGAAAGGAGTGATGGGCATTTCATCTTGTGCAATAGTTCTGGGCAACCATTTCTTTCACTCATATCCACCAATGATGGGAACAGTCACAGTTGTGAACTTATGCTTTGCTAGCTTTGGCCCAGAATTATTGCAAGGAGTGTCGCCTGTAACTTGTCAGCCTCTGAACTGTTCATCACAAGTGTTAACTGATGAAATCTGCTTCACAATTTACAATGTATACACAGAGACCTTAGCCCAGCTGGGACACCCTCAGTTTGGAAGGACAGTGGGAGTCAGCCTGCACAGGGCATTATATCCCCCGGAAAACTAGGAGGCAGTCACTATGAGTTGCAGTATGGGTTGCAGTAGTGCCCTGGTTTCCCACAGGGCATCATGGGAGCTGGAGTTCTTTGGGTGAGCCCTGTTGGATTCCGTGGGTGCCATCAGGGTGTGCTGTAGGGGCTAACAAGCCCTACTTCATGGGACTCTCACCTTACCTGGAAGTCATCCTGGGCCAAGCCTTTGGGACACCGGAAGTACTTCTGGGGATTACTGAAAAGGAGCTCCCTGCCACTGCTCATGGAGCCCGAGTCAGGAGGAAGGAGACAAAGCTTGTGTGAGGAGCGGAGAAGGCAGGAAGAGATGAAGAAAAGACAAAGACAAGGAGAACTGCTCTGTGCTGCTTGTGCTTTGTACTGTGCATTTGGTGTTGTGGGAAACACTTAAGGGAAATGTTTCTCACCAATAAATCCTCTTGTTTTATTGAGACTTATGTCCAGAGCCTGTCTGTGTTGGGTGTTTGGTTAGCTGGAGCGCTCCCTGGTAGCCACAACACACATGGGTGATGTCACCACCCAGTCGGTGCTTCAGCTGGATTTCCACTACAGATGTGCTTTAAAAAAGGTATTTTTATTTGAGGGATCCAAAAGAGGACCAGAATGAGAATATTACAAAAATAGCATGGCATTAGTGTAAGTCACCCAAGTTCAGGTTGTTCATAAGAAATGCAATGATTTACTTCATGAGGTAGGAGTACACAGCAAATAAGAAAAGTCAATTCTTGAAAAATGAAAATGTGTGCTTCAATTTAAAGACTGAATATTCTCAATTATAAGAGAAATTTGTCATTTTTTACCCCCTAAAAGAGGTCCAATAAGGGCTAGGTTCTTAATAAAGGATCACAAATCAAAAGTAACATCATATTCATAAACATTTTAGACTATTTCAAGGTCAGTGATTATGTTTCATATGTGTCATTTTTAACCTTCTGGGAGTGGCTCTTAGAGGATGAGGACCACAGGTAAAGAATCACATATCAAAAATATTATATTCATGAAGAGCAACCTCAAAATAGCATAAGGTGACATTCCACATGCCTATATTACCAATCTCTATTTTTTCAAAGTTTTGTGAAAAGAAGTAACTTTGACCCCCTTGTACTTTATTAGGGGGTGATCCACAACCTCAAATCCTTCTGATCATTTTGCTGAAGACACCCATTGGCTTACTCCTTATCACAAGGGTGCAATTTCTTATGCAAAATATGGTCCAAAAATGGCATAAAAATTATGAGATATGGGTCTAGAGGTCCAAAAATAAGGGGAACCTGAAAGAGTGTGATGTCTAGCATACGTAGACATCCAGACAAGTTGAATAGTATGTCATATGTGGGGGTTTTCTTGTACCTGTGTGTCAGGAGGTGCTGGGCAAAATAAAAAATACTGAAGTGATTTTCCAAGCGTTCAGAAGTGAAGCAAAATGACATCTTTTATTGGCTAGCTGAAGAGATCACAATATGCAAGCTTACAAGTTGCCTGAAGAAGGGGCATGAGCTGCCTCGAAAGCTTGCATATTGTGATGTCTTCAGCTAGCCAATAAAAGGTGTCATTTTGCTTTACTTACTGCGTCCATAATGGCTAACGTGGTACATCACCCTACCAATACATATGTTCAGAAGAAATTCTTAGGAACACAACTCTCCCTTGTTCTGCACACATTTGTTGTAGTTTGTGTCATCACTACTGGACTAAGCATGTTATGCTCTTTGCTATGTAGCACAGATTGGGTAGTGAAAGGGACAGCCCCCCGAGTATATAATGCTGATCCCTTGCACCACAGACGCTGAATGTGGTAGTTAGTCATAGTGAGAGGAGAGATGGAGAAAGGACTTGGACTATTGTTGACTCAGAGTATAATTTTTTATTTCAGTGAGGCGCAGTAGTTTAACACTGCTCCCTCACAGCTCAGGCCACAATCATTGGTCCAGCCTAGGTAGCAGGCATTTTCCCAACCATCAGGGACACTTAAGAGACCATTGGACCATTATAAGCCACTTATAAATAGTTCAGATTCTACTTTACTGCTGACTTCAATGAATTTCTTCAAAATTTCTGAACATTTCCGCTTTTACATCGAACTCAAGGCAAAGTGAATTTGGTGAGGTTCATTCATCACCATTCATTAGAAGTCTGCAGTCTTAGATTATTCAGTGGCGATTTGTCAACAATTCTTTCTGTTTGAGCGACTCTTTTCAGTGAGTCATATGAATCGATTTTACAAGTACAAACAAATCAATTTACTGAAGAGAGCTGGTCAAAAAAACACATTGCCCATAAATCATTACCGGAAAGCATACACTTAACGCTTCTTTGCTGCAAAGGGCCAATGACCTAGATATAATAGCTCCAGTGGAGCTTCAGAGGAGATTCTGGCTTAGATCAGGTCATTGAGCTGGGAAAAGTGTGGCTGATTGGATTGTCACTGACCACAGATGATAAGAACAAAGTGGAGTTGATGGTGTGAATTTAGTGTCAAAGAATGAGGCATGTGCTGCTCCATCTTCTTTGTAATAATTCCGTCCCTTTCTAGCCTTTTTACTCCCCTAGACAGTGCCTCTTACTAGAATTAAACTCACACAAACTGTCCAAAGCTGCCACCACCCGTGCCAATTTTGCTTTGTTCCAAAAATAAGATGACCGGTCCCTCACAGCACACCCCAACACACATAAAACACTTCTTCTGTGAATTAGAGCACTAAGTTGTTATTATGAGTTGTTATTATGGACGAACCAACCCTCATGATGCTAGGAATAACACTATGGACTAATGAAACCTTCACAGAGACCAGCAGTCGGAACAAAGATAAACGGCAGCTCGCAGATATCAGCTTGCAGGCCACGCTCAAGACGGCAGCTCGTCATCAAACCGAGACTCCCCCAAGTCAGGCCGCTGGCCAGTAATCCCACATAAGTATTTACATTCTCTTCAGAGGCCTTATTATCAGGTACAAAGCGTGACGTTAAACTAAAGGCTTTCACAGAGTCAAAGGGATAAGTGAGGCACTTGAGATCAGCATCTGCAAATGGGAGGCCACTACGGCCACAGCTCATGGACACCAAACTGCTTCACTTCTATTCTAATGTGCAACACAATAAATAAATAAACAGATATATGGAGACCAAATGTGTTACGTATGTCTAAAGACCATATACACGCACGTGTGTGTAGACTGACTGAGCGTCAGAGTGTATGTTAATTTTTTAGAAACTAGAGAGTACTGTGCAGAATTTTAACCACATGTATAAAAATTTTGTAAAGAAAAGACGCTTTCAGAAATAGTGAAATGAAAAGCTTCTAAAAATCAATAATGGTGTGTTGGCCTTTAAAAGTGCACCACTTCTCTTATGTCCGCTCTTCGTCATGACCGGTCGATTGTTCCAGGCCTCTTGCCGAGTTTACCTTAAAGTACACACTTTGGCTTCCATCGCTCCAGGTAATCCCAGACAGCCTCCATAATGTTGAGACAAGGGCTCAGAGAGGCGACACCAACTTTTATATAACGCCTTCTTCTTCTCCTAGATTCTTTATGCCCTTAGCCATATGTTTGGGGGTCACTGTCCTGCTGTAGAGAAAAGTTGGGACTGTTCAGACAATTATCTGATGGTGGATGAGAATCTGCTTGTAGTCAGGGACTTCAATAATTCTGACCAGATCACCATCTCCGTTTGCAGAAATGCTGCCCCAAAACTGCAGAGAAGCACCAATGTCCTTCATTGTTGGATGCAGACACTCCTTCATGTAGTGCTTGCTCTTTGGCTCTTCTACAGACAAGCTGTCTCCTGTCTGAGATAAAAATTTCAAATTTGGACCCGTCCATCCAGAGCACCTGCTGCCATTGTTCAGTGCTCCAGTCCTTCTGTTTTTGGACACAGTTGAGCCTCTTGACTTTGTTTGTACCTCAGAGGAATGGCTGTTGGCTGTTCAGACCACCTTTAAAAAAAACTTCTCCAGACTGTAGATGTGGGGACTTGGGTTCAAGTGGTTCCTGCGAGTTCAGGGCTGATAACAGTACTAGACAAATTCAGATTATGAAGGGACATCAGTTTGATGTATCCCTCTTCTCCTGCTCTCAGTTTCCATGGCTGACCACTGTGTTTTTGTTCTCGAGCTTCTGCAGAAGAGCTTCGAAAGCACGGCACAGCACATCCTCGGACCCCTGATTGCTACAAATGGGACAGACCTTGCTGATGCCAACTTGTGTTTCTCTTTTCTCTTACCATGGTGTGAGAATTGATGATTTGGAGGCTACACTGTCATGTCGGTCACAGCCTCACCTTTCACTTTGCTCGTCCTTCACTCAGTTTGATTCGTTTCTCTTTCAGTCCATGAGTTTGGTTCAGTTGGCTCATCATGGCATCAATCATTAGCACCTCTGTGTTTAATCCTCCAATGGGCCAGAGAATTAAAAAATCATCAAAGTGATCAGTTAATGTCCACATGAAACACCAAAATGGGGAAAAAAAAGGTGAGCTCTGTGATTTTGACTGGGGTGAGATCGTCATGGTTTGAGTGCTTCTGTATATGCTGATCTCCTGGGTTTTTCTCACACACAAATCTTTAGAGTTTACTGAGAATGGTGTGAAAAGCAAAAAACATCCAGTGAAGTGGCAGTTCTATGGGAGGAAAAGCCTTGTTGATCAGAGCAGATTGGTTTGAGCTGACAGAAAGGGCAATGGTAACTGACACAGAGCACTGGACCACTGAGTTTATTTTATATAGTGCCTTTCAACATTAAACACCATTCCAATACAATGTACAAGTAGAAACCTCAAACAGAAGTGTTAACGTACTGAATTTTATAACTAGAGCACTGGAGACTTGCTAAGAGCCACGCTGTTACAGTGGTGAGAAGTTACTTTATATAGCAACTTTGAACAGTGAAGACCATTTAACGACACTTGACCAGTAGAAAGCTCTGTCTTTACATCATCTATGACTACGTTTAGGGTCATGATGATGCACTCCTGAGCACTGAATCTGTGGGACACCACCCCAAGTCAGTCAGATTGAACTAGTGGCCTTTATGTTGTATAGCGCCTCTCAACAGTAAACACCATTCCAAGACAGTTAACACATAGATACAAGTGTTAACACAAGTGTTAAAATATTTTATAACCAGAATACAGTAAACCTGTTGAGGGTCACACAGTGAATTAGTGTTGGGATGTCAACCTATGATCTTTGTTTTATATAGAGCTTTTTATTGCAAACACCATTCCACTGCAGGCCGCAAGTAAGGTGTTTACTATATTGTATTTATAATGTGGTTATTATATTTATAATGTGAGCATTGGCTGGTGAGATGACTTGTTCAGAGTTACACAGTGAATCAGTCTTTGGGATTGAATCTGTAACCTTTTTAATAATAATAATAATAATAATAATAATAATAATAATAATAATACATTTTATTTGTATTGAGCTTTTTATTTTACCAAAGTGCTACAGATTAAAAACAAAGTAATAAACAAGAGAATCTATAAAATACTTTAACAAAATGTCTTTCTAAAAAGATGAATTTTTAGGTTTTGTTTAAAAACATCAGTCGACTGTGGGGCTCTCAGGTAGTCAGGGAGGGCGTTCCACAGCCTCGGCGCCACAGATGAAAAAGCCCTATCACCCATGCTGCTGAGCTTGGTTCTGGGGACTTGGAAAGTGTTAGCGTGTACAGAGCGGAGGGAGCGCGAGGAAGTATGAGGGGTGAGAAGTTCCTGTAAGTAAAGGGGGGCATGTCCATGAATGCACTGATGGGTAAGAAGGGAGACCTTGTACTCTATTCTGAGCTGGACAGGGAGCCAGTGAAGGGTTTTCAGGATGGGAGTGATGTGGTCATACTTTCGCACCCTCAATAGGATTCTGGCAGCGCTGTTCTGGATATGGTGGAGTCTCTGGATACTCTTGCCAGGAATCCCGATGAGGAGTGCATTACAGTAATCCAGCCTGGAGGAGGCAAATGCATGGACGAGCTTCTCTGCATCTGCCAGGGTGAGTGTTGGGCGTAGTTTGGCGATGTTCTTGAGGTGGTAAAAAGATGACACACAGAGGTGTTTGATGTGGGTGTCAAAGGTGAGTTGAGAGGCCATTTTAACACCCAAATTCGTAACAGATGTGGAAAGAGGAATATTTTGACCAGAGAAAGTGATACTGGTGATGGTAGAAGAGCGAAGATGGTGTGGTGTGCCAATTAAGATGGCTTCTGTTTTAGATCTGTTCAGCTGAAGGTGTATATAGTGCCTTTCAATAGTGGCCAATGTACCACAGTACAATTGTTAAAAATATTTGTATAAATTGGGCTCAAGTAGATTGACTTCCACAAGGTCATCTGATTATTCAGACTGAAACAGACTTTTATATTATACACTATAGCACCTTTCTGTGGTTAACAGTATTCCATGAACTTTACTGGTATGATAAACTGGCTTTGATATTCCTACACCTGAAGACCTGGCAGACTTAAGTCAAAATCATTCAGTGAGCCAGTCAGGGTGACTGAACTGGTGACCTTGTGGTTTCCAGTCCAGCTCCTCAGCCGCTTGGCCACACAGTTAAAAGTGAGAAAACAAAATGCGTCAGGCTCAAGTTAACGGCAGGTAATTGCGACTCGATGAATGCCGACTGGAGCAGCCCACGCCGAGTCTCTCACAGGAGCGTTTGGTCAAGTGCCGCAGGACAGCCACCTCTGCAAAGTCGCGGTGCGCTCTAAACACAGACATGTCTGACTGTGCTTGAGGAAGTGCGTGCACCACGTGGCTCTTGAGTAAGCCGACCACACTAACCTGCCCCCACCGTCCTTGTCACGTAGTCAGGTGACCAAAAGGCCACAATTACTCATGTGCTTTGCTTCTTTTAATACACCCAGAAGTTTTACTTCAAGACAGTTCACTTGTTAGGAGTTTAAAGCCACACTGCATTGTCACTCCTGCTCTTCATTACTCTCTATCTGCCTTTAGTTAAAGCCAGTGGCACAAGCCCTGCATGTCACATTCTCTTTACACACATTCAGGCAGCATATGACATGTTACATACGTGTGAGACTGATCAGGCAGACCTATGCCAGAATGGTTAATCTAGAAAGGGGTCTTAAAGTACAATCAGCTCCCAGAGAACATCATAAGGTGCAGAGCTCCATAGCACTACACAGTATAGTGATAGGAAGCACAGAAGAAGAGAGCTCAGTCCTTGGACCCTGCTGTGTGTCCCAGAGCAAATCACATCACCTTTCATTAAACAGACAAGTGATGGAAATGTTGGCTGTGGCAAATACATTTTTGTTACTTCACAGCTGGGAGCCATGGTGGCACATGGTTAGTGCCGCTGCCTCCCAGAGCCAGCTTTTCTTTCTTGGCTAGGCTAACAGCCTGTCAGTCACAAAAAAAGCAGTGAAAAAATGATGCCAAGTATCCCCTCTTCATTTTACAACAATATCCCTATCACTCAATCTCTGCAAAACTGTCTATCTGAAGACATGTCACAATCCCTTCATTCGCCATACCAGATCCCGTGTGACTTCCACCTGTTCCCTAATGTGAGAGGTGGATGTACTATGAAAATGATGACGACATCAAGCCGGCTCTAGAAGAGTGGCTGCTCAAGGAAGAGGAAACACGGCGGTAGAGAAAAGCTTTGTGAACATCAGAAAAAGCACACTAGTGTCCATGGAGGATTATGTTGAAAAATGCAACATATTTAGTTTTACTGGTGTTTATCTTAATACACACATACATACAGTATCCTCTCTCTCTATACATATATATACACACACACACACACACACACTGGTGTAGCTTCAGCCACTGGGAACAAACACTCTTCAATATGGCATTCTAATGCAAAAGAAAAAACGGCTTCAGAATGTCAAATGTTGGTCCAGCTGCTGCTACACCATGGAAAGCACACATGTTGCTATGAGTCTTTAAAGCCACTGTCACTCACCTGGTGTCCTCTGACCTGGTCCCAGTCCCTGCTACATCTTTCCCCTTACAGTCGAGTCCTCTCGAAGACGATACCAACAGGTTTCTTTAAACTCAAGAACTGGAGTTGCTGTAATGGAGACAACTTGGAAGTTGCCTGCTTTGTTGTGCGTTTGACTTAAGGCTCCGATACTGAATAAAGCTGGAGAACTGTAAAGTTCTGTTTGCTCAGTCCTCTCCGTCCTGTCCTTTGTGTAACTCAACAGCTCAGACACAACAATACATACATCTACATATACACTTAGAGGTTGGGAGCATGCACTGATATCTCACTGCTGCACCCACCACATGACAAACCACCTCAGTATTCCAAATTAGGACCCAAACACAACTGTGCAACAGGTGACACCTCAGTACCACACTAGTTTGGATGGAATGGACAACTCCTGCCACCAAACCCCGAGTTCTCTCTGCAAGCTGGAAGACCAGCTTGCAAGTCCGGATGCAATGTAACATCATACCCAGGGTGAAGCATTTGCAGGTTAAGGGCCTTGCTCAAGGGCCCAACTGAATAGAGTCACATCTGGTATTTATGGGATTCGAACTGGCAACCTTCCGATTGCTGGCGCAGATCCCTAGCCGCAGAGCTACCACTCTACCCAGCCACATATATACTCATAATGTATATAGGAAGGGGAGGCCTGCTGATGAGGTGTCTTGAGAAATGATAGCACATGGATACTACATTGTAGGGCCATAACTACAAGAGGGAGTTGGGCAGTGGCATTTACCCAAGTCATCAATGCCTGCATTGTAACCACCAGGGACATATCTTTTAAAAGATAACCTCAGAAGTGATGACAATGAAGGAACGGAGCTAAGATTATTTGTGCCCAAAACTGAATGCAATCCAACATGTTAACCACATTGCAATGTAATGTATAAGTGTGTGGCGCATTTAATATTGGCACAGTTTTATTGTGTTGAAATTAAAAACAGATCAACCAAACGAATAATTGCTTCACTACAGCATGCATGAAATTATTGCGTCAGTTTAAATCGCATTGCAATTCAAGTCCATAGATTGTGTGTCTTTACTAAAAGCAAGCAAATGTATTGCATTTTGCTTAACAGCTGCTCTGAGTGCACTGCCTTTCAATTCAAGACCACATATTAATCGTACCAAAAACTGAATTGCCTGACCAATCAGCATCAAAAGTTGGGCATAAAGGGCACCCCAATCACAAGTGTGTTCACTCAGCACTGAAGATGGCGCATGGGGAGTTGATGAGCAGGAGATGTGCTGTCAGTGATCAGGTGGAAGCTGACGATGTAAATGACGATTTCATTCTCTTCCATGTCGTTGGTTGCTGGAAAGGGCCGTTGAAACAGAAGCAGCAACAGGAAAACAATATCCACCTGCTGCAATAACATCCTTAGAACGCACTGAAGAGCTAATGCCACAAAGTGCTGCAGCATATGTTTCCATAGCAATATCCTCCAAAATATGGTTTGGCATAACCTGCAGGTGGGGACGGCAAACTTCTTGACAAATCAGTCAGAACTCAGAAGGAGAAAGGAAAAATATAATATAAGTCAAGGATTTTCTGCAAGACTTAGAACAAATTTCTCTCCGTTACGGTTAATCACGCCACACTGACAAACTTGTGCCTGCTGCCAGAACACACAAATATTTAGAAGTGGAACTCCTCTTATACCAACAGTTGACACCCCCTGGCCCATCTTTTCACACATTCAGTTTTTCCATGATTAATGCGTGGTCTTGAATCAAAATGAAATATGTTCATCAATGACATGGATTAAAATTCAATTTGGATTTACATGTGTTTTTAAATTGACATGAAAATTGTGTGCCACAGTGAAAAGCAACTGATTAATTGATTGATATGTTTTTAATTACAACTAGGGTTGTGTGGTATCCCGGTACAGGAAAAGCACCGAAAATCCCAAATTTAAAAATGGTACGGTACCAGCATTTCTGGATTTTCAATACCAGAAGAAAACATCAGCTTTCCTCTCAATCTCCTGCCACACCCAAAACCAGTTCCTTAGACATGCTGCTCAACTCTCGCTACTGCAGTTGTGGAAAAAATGTTGGTTTTATACACTTCATCAAATGAAACTACATGAATTCATGTGATCGGTTCTTCACAGGTGACCCCACCTCTTATTGCACCGACACGATTGTAACTTCATGGCTGTCAAGAGGGAAGTGGTGCATAGTGCACCGTGATGATGTTATGCAACAGGAAGGTGAGAAATTGTGAGACACATCAGGAAGGCTGTAGTTACCCTTCTTTTGGCTTCCGAACTGCTTTGGTATCAGTACTGAGGTTCGAAAGTTGGTATCGATACCAACGTTGAAATTTTTGTGCCGATCCAATAAAACTGAAATACCCCACATGCATATGCATATGCATTGCAAAACACAGAAGTTAACTTGTTAGACTGCATTTATCTTTGGCAGAAATAATCTTCCATTGGAGATGAACAGCAGAAAAATAGCAAGTGAGGAGTGGCCGGACTTTTACTGTCAATTACGGTGGTTAGGCCTCCTGCGAGCAATTAGGAGTGGTTGGCCCTTTAAATGTAATTTGGGACTCAGGGATATCTGGGACTATCAGAGGGACTACTAGGTAAAAGGAACCAAAAAGTAGTCATGACCTCAGAAACAGCTGCAGGGGACTGTCATTTAATTCATTCCTGTGCAGGGTTTAAACTTGGCATTCCAACCAACAAGTGACCTGCTGTGAATAGAGCAAGGAGGGAAGTAGGAACAAATGGAAAAGAAGGAGAGACAGCGAGAAAGAGATGGTGAGGGGAGAAAGGGAGTGCCGCGGTACCGTGGTGGGCAAGTGGACGAGCCACTTGGGTGTGTAGATGAGGGATTACTGGGACAAAACTGAGTTGGAGTGGGCCGATAGATAGATAGATAGATAGATAGATAGATAGATAGATAGATAGAT
>JANRMT010062852.1:27549068-27582935 GCA_026402145.1 Polypterus bichir lapradei | reverse complement strand
TAGATAGATAGATAGATAGATAGATAGATAGATAGATAGATAGATAGGCACATGGCACTTGGAAACAACTTTCCAAGCTCTGAACAGGTCAGCAATACCTCCTTGGGATGAGAGGGAGCACAAGTGCTGAAGATGACACCTAGCGCTAACAGACGACACCTAGCCCCTACCAAGAATGCCCAGAGAAGGCCTTGCCCCTTCAGCACTGGACACCATAAAAAAGGGTCGTCCCTGGAAGGAGGCGCTCATTTTTGATCTGGACCTCAGCAGAATCAGCGCTCCCACTGAAGTGCCACACCCATGGGCTACTGAAGTCATTAAAATCTGAGGGCCGATACCACAACCTTTTTATTTTTTTTTTGTTTCTGATTAAACAGAGATGTTCGGTTGGCATCCCAACATTTTGTTGGCATTCTTGGTCTGTTCTCACCCAATTAGTATAGATAGGCAATATTAATTCTCAATAATAATGATAATATATTTGATTAGATAAACTATTAATTCCAAGAGGAAATTTAGATGCATACAGTAGCAGAAACATAAAAAACAAGGATAAAAATTCATAGGACAAATAATACAAAAAATCAAGCAATCAATAAATAAACTGATAAAGTATACTATGCAAAAATTGCAAAATCAACTGCAACAATATCAACATTTGGTTTACTGTACCGGGAGGAAGAACTGAGTTACCTGATAGCAGCGGGAAGAAGAGACCCCCAGACATGCTTCTTAGCACAACGTAGAGGAAGGAGCCTAAAAGTGCTCTAAGATAGCGCCTCCAGGAGGGGACGGAGGGGATTTGTTTTTTATGATGGCATTCAATTTTGCCACACATCCTCTAATAATAAACACTGAAGACAGAAGGACACTTAAGTACACTCAATGCATTTCCTAATTATATGCAGTATTTGGGTGATTTATAGCTCAGTCAACTTCATAACCAGACAGTCTGCCCTTTACTATGCGGCATTTCTGCTTACACCCAAAAGCAGCTGAGTATGTACGTTTTGGCAGAATTCTGATAATCTACAAACAAAATATCCACTGAAGGAAAAGAGATGTGCCAAAAAAAAGTAATTAAGCAAACAGGATGATCCATATTTAGTTCAGTCAATATTTGAGTTGACTATTAAAAGCTGAAAACAAGCACCTTTATGTGTCACATGAAGCCCAAGCACACTCGCTGAAACTGATGTGTGTGACCATATGGAACAGTCCAAGAAAAAAAAAAAAAAGTGACCACTGAAGAAACACTTGACTCTGGGTCTGTGTGTGTGTGTGTGTGTGTTCCACATGGGAAAGGCCCTCTATTCAAAGCTGGTTTTAGCCTTGTGCCCACTGATGTTAGAGCAGACACTGGCTGTACCCAGTCGGATACTGAGCTATAAAAGTGGACAGGCTGATATAGATAGACATATTATATATATATACACTCACCTAAAAGATTATTAGGAACACCTGTTCAATTTCTAATTAATGCAATTATCTAATCAACCAATCACATGGCAGTTGCTTCAATGCATTTAGGGGTGTGGTCCTGGTCAAGACAATCTCCTGAACTCCAAACTGAATGTCAGAATGGGAAAGAAAGGTGATTTAAGCAATTTTGAGCGTGGCATGGTTGTTGGTGCCAGACGGGCCAGTCTAAGTATTTCACAATCTGCTCAGTTACTGGGATTTTCACGCACAACCATTTCTAGGGTTTACAAAGAATGGTGTGAAAAGAGAAAAACATCCAGTATGCGGCAGTCCTGTGGGCAAAAATGCCTTGTTGATGCTAGAGGTCAGAGGAGAATGGGCTGACTGATTCAAGCTGATAGAAGAGCAACTTTGACTGAAATAACCACTTGTTACAACCGAGGTATGCAGCAAAGCATTTGTGAAGCCACATCACGCACAACCTTGAGGCGGATGGGCTACAACAGTAGAAGACCCCACCGGGTACCACTCATCTCCACTACAAATAGGAAAAAGAGGCTACAATTTGCACGAGCTCACCAAAATTGGACAGTTGAAGACTGGAAAAATGTTGCCTGGGCTGATGAGTCTCGATTTCTGTTTAGACATTCAAATGGTAGAGTCAGAATTTGGCGTAAACAGAATGAGAACATGGATCCATCATGCCTTGTTACCACTGTGCAGGCTGGTGGTGGTGGTGTAATGGTGTGGGGGATGTTTTCTTGGCACACTTTAGGCCCCTTAGTGCCAATTGGGCATCATTTAAATGCCACGGGCTACCTGAGCATTGTTTCTGACCATGTCCATCCCTTCATGACCACCATGTACCCATCCTCTGATGGCTACTTCCAGCAGGATAATGCACCATGTCACAAAGCTCGAATCATTTCAAATTGGTTTCTTGAACATGACAATGAGTTCAGTGTACTAAAATGGCCCCCACAGTCACCAGATCTCAACCCAATAGAGCATCTTTGGGATGTGGTGGAACGGGAGCTTCGTGCCCTGGATGTGCATCCCACAAATCTCCAACAACTGCAAGATGCTATCCTATCAATATGGGCCAACATTTCTAAAGAATGCTTTCAGCACCTTGTTGAATCAATGCCACGCAGAATTAAGGCAGTTCTGAAGGCGAAAGGGCGTCAAACACCGTATTAGTATGGTGTTCCTAATAATCCTTTAAGTGAGTGTGTATATATATATATATATATATATATATATATATATACACACACCTATACATATATACAGGTGCTGGTCATAAAATTAGAATATCATGAAAAAGTTGATTTACTTTTAGTAATTCCATTCAAAAAGTGAAACTTGTATATTAGATTCATTCATTACACACAGACTGATGTATTTCAAATGTTTATTTCTTTTAATTTTGATGATTATAACTGACAACTAGTCCCAAATTCAGTATCTCGGAAAATTAGAATATTGTGAAAAGGTTCAATATTGAAGACACCTGGTGCCACACTCTAATCAGCTAATAAACTTAAAACACCTGCAAAAGCCTTTAAATGGTCTCTCAGTCTAGTTCTGTAGGCTACACAATCATGGGGAAGACTGCTGACTTGACAGTTGTCCAAAAGATGACCATTGACACCTTGCACAAGGAGGGCAAGACACAAAAGATCATTGCTAAAGAGGCTGGCTGTTCACAGAGCTCTGTGTCCAAGCACATTAATAGAGAGGCGAAGGGAAGGACAAGATGTGGTAGAAAAAAGTGTACAAGCGATAGGGATAACCGCACCCTGGAGAGGATTGTGAGACAAAACCCATTCAAAACTGTGGGGGAGATTCACAAAGAGTGGACTGCAGCTGGAGTCAGTGCTTCAAGAACCACCACGCACAGACATATGCAAGACATGGGTTTCAGCTGTCATATTCCTTGTGTCAAGCCACTCTTGAACAAGAGACAGCGTCAGAAGTGTCTCGACTGGACTGCTGCTGAGTGGTCCAAAGTTATGTTCTCTGATGAAAGTAAATTCTGCATTTCCTTTGGAAATCAAGGTCCCAGAGTCTGGAGGAAGAGAGGAGAGGCACAGAATCCACGTTACTTGAGGTCCAGTGTAAAGTTTCCACAGTCAGTGATGGTTTGGGGTGCCATGTCATCTGCTGGTGTTGGTCCATTGTGTTTTCTGAGGTCCAAGGTCAACGCAGCCATCTACCAGGAAGTTTTAGAGCACTTCATGCTTCCTGCTGCTGACAAAACTTTATGGAGATGCAGATTTCATTTTCCAACAGGACCTGGCACCTGCACACAGTGCCAAAGCTCCCAGTACCTGGTTTAAAGACCATGGTATCCCTGTTCTTGACTGGCCAGCAAACTCGCCTGACCTTAACCCCATAGAAAATCTATGGGGTATTGTGAAGAGGAAGATGCAATATGCCAGACCCAACAATTCAGAAGAGCTGAAGGCCACTATCAGAACAACATGGGCTCTCATAACACCTGAGCAGTGCCACAGACTGATCGACTCCATGCCACGCCACATTGCTGCAGTAATCCAGGCCAAAGGAGCCCCAACTAAATATTGAGTGCTGTACATGCTCATAGTTTTCATGTTCATACCTTTCAGTTGGTCAACATTTCTAAAAATCCTTTTTTTGCATTGGTCTTAATTGATATTCTAATTTTCCGAGATACTGAATTTGGGACTTTCATTAGTTGTCAGTTATAATCATCAAAATTAAAAGAAATAAACATTTGAAATACATCAGTCTGTGTGTAATGAATGAATCTAATATACAATTTTCACTTTTTGAATGGAATTACTGAAATAAATCAACTTTGTCACGATATTCTAATTTTATGACTGGCACCTGTATATGTATGTGTGTGTGTATATATATATAAAATTGTAGCACTCTTGGGTCTGGACATGCTCCTTAGGTGAGAGAACTCAGGAGACTTGTCCTAGGGGGCAGAACAATATGGAGAAGCTGGCATAAAAGCCGGTTTGTGAGCAATGTAGATGGTTGTCCTCGGACGCAACACTTAGAGAGAACTTTGGATGTGTCTCCCCACTGGTAGAGTCTATTGGGTTTAATAGGTAGCTGCCGGTAAGCCATGGATGTGGACCGTGGCCTTGGGTCGACTGACGAAACTGGGGGAAAAGAGTGGAATATGGGTTACCTTTGAGGCTGGATTGGTGGAGGAAGCTGGGGCCAAGCGGCGTGTTTGAGCAGAAAAAGCAGCTAAGAGCGCATGGAGTGCAGAACGGTGAGGTGGAAGCGGCCAAATAAAGAAGCTGATGGTCCATTTTTTTAGCATAAAGAGGCTGATTCCTCTGTCCCTCACCCCCCAGGTCATTATCATATATATGTATATATATTGTGGCATCTGGCCGGGGTTGGAGCCCGGCCCGGACGCCCAGGAGGACCGGAGGAGGGCTTGTACCTCCTCCTGACCGCGAGGGGGCGACCGCCCTGGTTATGTTGGGGGCCACGGGTAAAGGGCTTGGAAGCCCAGCCCTGTAGGGTTGCACTTTGAGCTACTGTTTGTATGAAAATGTGCTATATAAATAAATGTTGTTGTTGCCAGGCGGCGCCCTGGTGCCTGTAGAAGTCTGGAGCCCAGCACTTCCGCCACACCAGGAAGTGCTGGGGGGAAGAAGACAGGGGACACCCGGAGGGTTTCCGGGTGCGTAGCCAGCATTTCCGCCACACTGGGGCGTGTCTTCAGAGGAATGCTGGGAAGCAGCTGGAGCCCATCCGGGTTCCTATTTAAGGGGCCGCCTCTCTTCAGTCAGTGGCGGAAGTCGGGTGGAAGAGGACGGAGCTGGAGAGAGGACTGAAGGCGGCCAGGAGGAAGGCACAAAGACTGTGAGGCCTGGACATTGGGGGAATCGGTGCTGGAGGCACTGGGGTTTGTGGTGCACGTGAACAATTGTAAATAGTGTAAATAAACAGTGTGTGGTGGAGCCAACGATGTCCGTCTGTGTGTGTCTGGGCCAGCGTCCACAGTGGCGTAGTCGGCAGGATGCTCCACCTGGGTCGAGTTGGGGACCTGCATTAAAAACAAATATTTCTGTGGACGGCCCGGCGCAGCAGCGGACCCCACACACTGGCCGCGGGAGCGGCCCGTGCACAACCTCACGGGAGCGGTTTACCCCAAAGACCGCCGCCGGACCGCAGAATGGCCATCCCCGGGTGCGGAGGAAGAAGAACGGGCGTCGCCAGAATGCAGCAGGCTCTGGGAGTCGCGCTGTCTGGACGGACAGCCCAGCCGGTGTGGCGACAAAGAAGGCCACACCGAGGCAGGGGCCTCGGAGTGACGGGAACCGGGACGTGAGTGCCCTGCCCTGCAGTAATCGGCCCTTTGGGGTCAGATATACCTTACTTTTTACAGGGAGGGACGACCCGGATCCGCGATCGTGGTAGGAGCACGCCGGTCCACAGTCTGTTGGCAGCGCGACGGCGGCAGCAGTGGAGGCTGCGAAATCGGAGCTGCTGCAGCTCGAAGAATCGCAGCAGCTGCGAGGAGGCACGCCACCGCACCCAGAGAGGGGGAGACAAGATGGCCGCGGGCCGGATGTCCTGCCCGCTGACGGCTACGGGATTGGCCGGTGTGTCTTATGTGCCCGCCAATGACGGTACAGAGGCGGGACCAAGGAACGCCAGTCTCGTGCCGAGAAGAGACCCGATTGGGCCAGAGGGAGTGGCCCACAGGAGGCAGATGACGAGTGAGGCTGACGGACAGGTAAACCCACCGACGTCAAACTTCTTGTTTTCGCCTGCGGCTCTGCGCGAGCCGGAGGAGTCCCTTCGGCCCGCAGAGTCGCCTCTAGTACAGATGCTGAGTGCTCTCGTCGTCTAGCTGGAGTAGCTGAAGGGGAAGGCGGTCGCGTAAGGGGAGACGCCGTGTGATACGGAGGATCGGCGCGACGCTGGAGCCTTTGGCCGACAGAGTACCGCGGGGAAGGTAGGTTTTGCCGTCCCTGTAAAGCATGAGGGGGGATTCGCCGAAAACAGCCGTGACTTTGCTAAGGAAGACCGGCCGGCATCAAGTAGGCAATTCCCCAACAGCGGACGCAGCGGTGCAGACTGCTTGCGGAGTGAGAAGAGCGAGTACACAGGGGCTGGCAGGACAGGGGCTGATGAGTGCCCTGGGTCCTAGCGCCCTGCGCTCCAAGCCCGCGGCAGTCTCCTGTCGCTCTGTAGGGACGCAGACAGGGCTGGATTTGAGCTGTCACCATGCTCAGACCCAGACCGTCAGGGCATCCAAGAGAAAAGGGAGGAACCGAGGGGTGAATGCCGGTTCCTCCGATAGGAGGGGACGCGGCGCTGGGTGCGTGCGTCCAGAGAAAGGCCGTCCTCTGTGGAGGCAGAGGGAAACCCCTGGGCGGCTGGATGAGCCCCCTGTGAGAGCGGTCCCGCTAACACCGAGAGGACGGGCATGGAACCTGCGGCGGAGGAGCCAAACAGACAAGTCGCGGGCTGTCGGTAGGGGGGGAGAGCGCTGCCGGTACAGAAACCGGTGGGACGCTCAGTGCGAGTGTCCCGGCAGTGCTTCTGGCCCTCCCTTTTGTCTTTCCACAGGACCAAAGCCCTGACGAGCGCTGGGACCGATGCCCGTTAGGAACCTGCGCTCCTGGAACGGGCTGCTTCGAGGGAGGACTCCCCGGCGGAGAACGGATGGTGCCCCGGCTGGCGGGGACGGTGGAGGCGAGAGCGGCGCAGACCAGAGGGGCGTGTTGGCATCGGAGGGGGTGCCAAAACGAGATGTCCCAGGGTGCCGTGTTGGACCCTGCGGATATAGTAGGACCCACTCCGGGGACGTAATGCCCTTTCGGGAAGTGCCGCTCGGACCAACATGTCTTCGCTAGCGGTGGGGCACTGTGGCATCCGGCCGAGGCTGGAGCCTGGCCGGGACGCCCAGGAGGACCGGAGGAGGGCTTGTACCTCCTCTTGACCGCGATGGGGTGACCACCCTGGTTATGTTGGGGGCCACGGGTAAAGGGCTTGGAAGCCCAGCCCTGTAGGGACCCGTGGCCACCGCCAGGTGGCGCCCCGGTGCCTGTAAAAGTCTGGAGTCCAGCACTTCCGCCACACCAGGAAGTGCTGGGGGGAAGAAGACAGGGGACACCCGGAGGGCTTCCGGGTGCGCAGCTGGCATTTCCGCCACACTGGGGCGTGTCTTCAGAGGAATGACGGGAAGCAGCTGGAGCCCATCCGGGTTCCTATTTAAGGGGCCGCCTCCCTTCAGTCAGTGGCGGAAGTCGGGTGGAAGAGGACGGAGCTGGAGAGAGGACTGGAGGCGGCCAGGAGGAAGGCACAAAGACTGTGAGGCCTGGACATTGGGGGAATCGGTGCTGGAGGCACTGGGGTTTGTGGTGCACGTGAACAATTGTAAATAGTGTAAATAAACAGTGTGTGGTGGAGCCAACGATGTCCGTCTGTGTGTGTCCGGGCCAGCGTCCACAATATTATATATATATATATATATACACACATACATACATACATACACACATATACAGTACTGATATTGTATTAACTACCTGCTTGTTTCCCTTTAAGGCTAGTGAGATGCTAGAGCCAACCCCACTATCACTGTTTCAAAAGGCAGCAGTCAGCTCCAGACAGTGTGCCAGTCCATTACAGGGCACACTCACTCAGACCTGGCCAATTTAAAGATGCCATAAATGTACACATTTCCCATTCCCATTATCATCCCCCCAACTTCAACTCATGTGGGGTTAATTTATGGCTTCACACCAGTCTTTACTTGCATACTGTATACGTTTACAGGGTCATTGCTGTCACATGTATCTCTTAGAAGGTGACAGAATAAATAGAATGCCTGGAGAAAAAACAACGGGTCGGGATTGTTTCTTTAATTTTTCTGGTGCCTCCTTGATGCTGTGTTTCAGCCAGGGAACCTCCTCTGGAAGGGGTTCAAATGTCTCATTTATGTGAATTTTGTTCATTTTTTATATTAACTCTGTTGATTATTTAGTTTGCATATGTCAAAACAACTTCTGTGTTTGGTGAGTGGTCTACCAAGAGGCAGGCCCATCTGCCCATCACTGCAAGGAATTGCCCTCAGCCCCATAAAGGCTGAAAAAAGCCCATAATCCCTGGAGATTCACTGAATGTACTAGTGGTGCTGTGAGTTCTCCAGTTTGTAGTTTTTCTGTATTTTCGTTAACTACTGGGTTTTTGACATAATGTGTTATTGGTCTGGCCTTCTGTGATTTTTGTGCTACTCATGATTTCTAGTAAAACAGATCCTTTTTTTAATAATTATAATATAATAATTATGAAGACTTTTGTGGCACTTTCATTACTAGCCAGGGTTTCATAGTTCTCCCCCCTCTAATGGGCATTTCTGGGATTGTTATGCATCACTCAAAGGGATTAAATAATCAAGGAATTTGGTTTTGACATTTATTTTGTTATTCAAGTCTTCTTAAAAGTAACTTATTTTGTATTGTTATGTTGTTATGGACATGACCATTTTCATTCATGGTGATGGGCCCCAGAATTTGCTTCAGGTTTTGCTACATGTGATGTTATTGACGTGACCATTACAATACTATTTTTTCCCTTTAATGTTGCATCTGATATTGGACTAAATAACTTATTTTAAGACTTGCAATTGTCTCTTTAGTGCTTTTCTGATTAAAGATTAGTTTTTCTGAACTACTGACGATTTGTGTTTCACCCTTTTTCTTTAGAAAGAACAGTTTGATTCCTGGATTTGGATCTTTGCACATCTCTGATTATGACATTTTCCCAGGCCCCCCTAACTGTCTTTTAGACAAAACAGAAAAGCAGACACAGTGAGTGTGCAAACTTTACATGGACGGAGACTGGGTCAGGATTCAAATGCAGGAGTGTGAAGTTGTGAGCAGTGCTAATCACTGCACCATGTCGACTAGCGATGATCCTTTAAACATCTAAGTAAATTGTGCAGAAAAGGCTGTAGCACAAGAAAACCCAGTGAGAACTTGCAAAACCACCATAAATAGTGTGAGGTGGCAGCATCCACTGCAGTGCCAAAGAGTGTTGCCCTACTGAATAACAGTTATTGACAACTCAAACTGTCCTTGCTAAGCCGTCTAAAAGCAGGGGTCTCTCAGATATCCATTTCCTCTCCCCTTATGCCGAGTAACACAACCCATTTGGCTTTATGTTTGCCAAGCTAATTCTGGGCTTTAGTGTGGCTCTCCGGCATCACAGATTATAAAGCTGGAGCTTGTCGGGCTCAAATGAGGTTTTTTAACCTTTCACCTAAACCAATTACACTGCAAAGCTCATGTGACCTTTCCTATCGTTACACATCTAATATGCGCCGTGCCATTCTGTTTTTTTTTGTAACGTCAAGTGTGGTTTGACTAGCCCTTAATCAGCTCCATGAGTGCTGCAGCTCTTCTGTTTGTTGTTCTTTGCAAGGATAAAGTGTGGGGAATTTATTCAGCCTTTTGTTCCTTTGAAATAAGGCCGAAACAGTACAGGATAAATATGGTGAATTGCATATAACCAGGCCTCTGAAGTGACCGGAAATGATGGAGGAAAGAGTGCTTAGAGCCGTCAGCCTATCTCGACAGTAAGAGATGCAAGGCAGACAACACACTTGGATGGGTTCCTCAAATTCAAACCTTCTGTTTTACACAAACCAAACAAACATGGGGAGAACGTACAAACTACGAAGGACAAGGAGTGTACATTTAATAGCATTAAATGAGAATCAGACGGGATACAGACCTGCTCTGCCATCATTAAACTAGTTAGATGATGTATTCATGGTGTGACACTCTGATTCACACGGGGACTCGGTTAACTGATTTGAAATTTGAAGCAGTTGAAACTTCCAGTTACTTCAAAGAGTCAGTTATCAAGTTGTTTATTAAATATTTTTGTAACAACTTGGGGGTTTTGCCCCCACTTCCCTCGAAAGTGGGGCGTGCTATGCTCCAGCCACTTCGCATCACTGCCGCTCACGTGGGGGGGGGTTGGGGGGGTGAACGCACACTAAGGAGATGTGGTTTGATCAGCTGCTGCCTTGCTGCTGCCGAGCTGCGTCTTCTGCTTGTCGCGCTGCACGTCGATCATTTAAAAGCCTGTACGGCAGCTGTCCTTTTGTCTCGCGGGACATTAAATTGTCGTCCGAGAAGATCACGCATCATCTCCTTCCAAGATTTGTTTTAAAAATAAATAAATGATAGATATATAGATAAATAAAAATCATAAATGTACAGCTCATTCTCTCCTTATAAACATCTTTTAGTGGACAGCTTGTTCTTTACTTACATACAAGGCATTTAGAAAGTATTCAGTATTTACTGATGTTGCAGCTTTGTGCTAAAATTATTTTTTTTTTTGCCCTAATTGAACACTCAATACCCTAGAATGACAAAGCAAAAACAAGATTAAATGATCTCAATGATGATCAAAAAAAACAAAGGGTCTGAATACTTGTGTCAGTGTGGCATTTCAGTGTTTTATTTTTAATAAAATTCCAAGAAAATCTGAAATCCTAATTTTGCTTTGTCATGCAGGGATATTGAATTTTGTTAGAAGAGGGAAAAATACATTTAAAGTAGTTTTGGCATAATGCTACAACATAACAAAATGTATAAAATGTGAAGGAGCCAGAATAAGTTTTAAATCAACTGTAGTTCCTTTAATGTACTTGTCATTCATTCCTTGTTTAGCTCTATTAATGTACTGTTCAATCTTTCCTTGTAAAGCTCCTGTTAAAAGGACAGTATCCGTTATAAGACACACTCTGTACCCCCCGGAGATAGCAGTGAAAGAGAGAGTTAAAACAAAACAGAGTGCCATTCTGAACAATGCTGCACATCCTCTCTCTGTGACCCACTGACACTGAGGACGTTCAGCCAATGAATTATTCAACAAATGTGTGTCACGAAACAGCAAAATGCCTGAATAACACCTCACTCTGACTGGGACTAACAAGTCAGAAGATTGTCATTCTTTTTAATTTTCTTCCTTTTTAGTTAATCTGGTGTGCATTCAGACCATAGTGTGTGTGTGTGTGTATACATATACATACACACACACAACCACACACACATATATATATATAACTATGGCAGATGGCGGGGCCCTTCCTGTGATGGAAGGACTGAGGGAGAAGACATATTCACGGCAATACCTCCTCCAGAACACGAGAGGGCCACCCCCACGGATTAGATCGGGGCCATGGGTTTGAAGCTGAGAAGCTCAAACCCAGTCTCACTGGGACTGGGACTGCCAAGTCTATTTATCTATCATATATTGCCTTTCACATCTCTCTACCTGTCTTATTCTGTCCTTCTCTAGGTCCTTTAATGTTGTGTCCATTCTCTCCTTTTATAGCTCCTTTAAGGTTTACTCCTGTACTGTAGTGTGCATTTTGCCCTTTGATAGCTCCTTCATTGTAGGGCCCCCCTTTCCTTCTATACTCCCTGCTCCTTTTCTTTTCTGCTCATTCATGCCCTATGGTGTTCTTTCTCTAGTGAACTCCTCTTTTTCTTTCTTTATTGTATGCACTCTCTCATTTTTTCCTTACTCTACACTTACTGTACACAGAACTCACTGTGCTGAAATGACAATGGCTTTTACCATTTTATTTTAAATGGCTTAAGTCTCCTGCAGCTCTTCGTTATTTTAGCTCTTCGTTATTTTAGCTCATAGATTCTTCACTTCAGTAAGTTTTAAGTGAAAACTCTTTTAAAGCTACAAAAAATGTGATAAAGATCGAGTCTGACAGCATGGTTCAAGTGTTCGTGAAAACTAAGGCTTGGCCTTTAGAGGTTTAAACGATGCCGGGCTGCAGCAGACGCCTTGAGACGTGCGCTGTTGACAGAAGCTCCTCTGTGAATCTAAAAACTGAGCTCTGCCGTCATTTACCCGGGCAGCAAAACAGGGACATCTATTTTAGGATTTGGCCTCAGAACTGCAGCACCTCTGTTATTTTTGCCCACAGGCATTTCCAGATTGGGTCCTGAGGCCCAGTAATGAAACTTAAGCGAGTCTGCAGGTGAGTTTCAGTCCGATCTGTCAAGAGGGGCCAAATGTTTATCTTGGAGGGAGAATGGCTTCAATGTAAGGAGCAGTGCATGGAAAATTAGAAAAGGGACAAGGAGATGAACACCCAAAGGTGACCTCACACCCACAAGCAAGTTATACCTCACACCCACAAGCATGAATTGTGATCAATAGAAAAAAGTGTCAATAAGATAAACAAGAAAAGGGGGGACAGCAACCTAACACCCAGAAAATGAAAATAATGACAACAATTTGGGAATGGAGAAATTAAAATCAAAAATGAAACAGCAGAAGTCTGTTCAAGACTTCATATTCATGGGATTCAGAATCAACTGGGGCCTAATGTATAACGCCGTGCGTAGAAATCGCTCTATAACATGGCCTAAGCACAAAAGTGGGAATGTGCGTACGCATAGAAAAATCCAGATGCAGGAATCTGTGCGTACATAAACTTCCAAGTTCTTCCGTTACATAAATCCCGATCAGCGTGAAAAGTAACGCACGTGCACGCGCCTGCTGTCCCACCCCAACTTCTCCCAGAATCACGTCTCTTTGAATATGTAAATCAATATAAATAGCCCTTAAGCTCAGCGTTCTGTGATAAGACAATGGGAAAAGCACGGGGAAAAATAGAACAATTTCAGCGCATACCAAGTGGAGGCAAAGAAAAACGTACTATTTGTTGGTTTAAACAGTGGTATAAACAAGAAAAGGAAGTTGATCGAGTGACATAGCGTGTCGGAGAAACTTGAAAGCTCAAGTTCACAAAGTCGCACAGTGCCCGAAATAAAAAAAGAGTTGCATATCAAAGTCGCCGTGAAAAGGCGAGTCATAGCCCACTGTCTGAGTGTCATATGAATGCTTATTAGGCTACAGAGAAAACAAAAGGCACACAGTGGGGAAAAAGTAGGAAGTGTCAACTTTAATCTCGAAATTTCCACTTTAATTACGTAGTTTATTTTTTCATTAAAGTAGAACATCATAAACTTAATCTTAAAATCGTTTAACTTACTAGTTTCTCAAATCCCATCATAACTAAAGTAGCACGTTAAATGCTTTGTTTTGTATTTGTTCTTCTATGCTCTATGTGTGTGAATCACTACGTGCTTCTTAAACCGGCTTTCTCTTCCTCCGACGGGACACAGAATCCATTACATTCATGATATTACAGCTCTCTGAATAACTAAAATACTGAGATGTATACGCGATATCATTTTCATGATGATAGAAGTTAAAGCATGTTATTAAACATGGGAACACGGTGGCGCAGTGATTGTGCGTGACCGTTGATAAAATAATTTATTGCAGCATTACTGTCTCTTTCAAACATACTAACCTCCAATTCCTGTCCTTCCTTTTCTTTCTCCAATTACCCAATCACCACACAATCAGCTCTGTAATAGACGTTAAACCATCTGTAAGCTTATAACGCCGATTTTTCAAAACTTTTAAGGAACATTGAAATAACTTCGTAGTACATGTTTAATTATTCTGTCCTTCACGCCAGTCCCAGAGAAGCATACAGTGCGAGGCAGGAACAATCCGTCAACGGAGCGCCAGATCCTTGCTAGCGTAGCGACACCGTGTCCTTTAATTATTAACAATATAGATTATTTAAATGAAGTTAGAGTTTTATCTGTATAATATAATCAACATATTTTGCTGCATTTCATCTTAAAAATGATATCGTCATCATATGTAAATACGCACTTTATAAAGTGGCTCAGATTGTGCAATATTATAACTGTATCGCAAGTTTACAGTGAGGTAATTGTACTTAGAAGTACAGGGTGGGCCATTTATATGGATACACCTTAATAAAATGGGAATGGTTGGTGAAATTAACTTCCTGCTTGTGGCACATTAGTATATGTGAGGGGGGAAACTTTTCAAGATGGGTGGTGACCATGGTGGCGATTTTGAAGTCGGCCATTTTGGATCCAACTTTTGTTTTTTCAATAGGAAGAGGGTCATGTGACACATCAAACTTATTGGGAATTTCACAAGAAAAACAATGGTGTGCTTGGTTTTAACGTAACTTTATTCTTTCATGAGTTATTTACAAGTTTCTGACCACTTACAAAATGTGTTCAATGCGCTGCCCATTGTGTTTGTGTTAACAAACAAAACCACCGCTATTGGTCTGACACTAACCCACATTGGATAGATCCCTCCAAGACTGGTGGAACAAAAAAATTGATGGTATGGTGTGGTATATGGGGTACAAAGATAGTGGGGCCATTCTTCATCAATGGAAACCTCAAGGCCACTGGATATGCGAAATTGCTACATGATGATGTGTTTCCCTCTTTATGCACTGAAGCTGGCACGTTCCCTGAGTTTTTCCAGCAAGATGGTGCACCACCACATTATGGGTGTCAGGTCCGAGCATTCCTAGATGGACAGTTTTCTGGAAAGTGGATTGGTTGTCGTGGGCCAGTTGAATGGCCCCCAAGGTCTCCCGATCTGAGCCCCTTAGACTTTTATCTTTGGGGTCATCTGAAGGCAATTGTCTATGCTGTGAAGATACAAGATGTGCAGCACCTGAAACTACGGATACTGGAAGCCTGTGCTAGCATTTCTCCTGCGGTGTTGCTATCAGTGTGTGAAGAGTGGGAGAAGAGGGTTGCATTGACAATCCAACACAATGGGCAGCACATTGAACACATTTTATAAGTGGTCAGAAACTTGTAAATAACTCATGAAAGAATAAAGTTACGTTAAAACCAAGCACACCATTGTTTTTCTTGTGAAATTCCCAATAAGTTTGATGTGTCACATGACCCTCTTCCTATTGAAAAAAACAAAAGTTGGATCCAAAATGGCCGACTTCAAAATGGCCACCATGGTCACCACCCATCTTGAAAAGTTTCCCCCCTCACATATACTAATGTGCCACAAACAGGAAGTTAATATTACCAACCATTCCCATTTTATTAAGGTGTATCCATATAAATGGCCCGCCCTGTACAAACAGTTCTACAAGGAGCAATTGATGGACTTGATTGATTGTGTTTAGAGCTCTTGGGATGAAACTGTTTCTGAACCGCAAGGTCTGTACAGAAAAGGTTTGAAGCGTTTGCCATGTGAGAAGCAGTTCAATAGACAGCATGGATGAGGCAGCGTGTGCTTGATGCTGTATACCGATAATTCTCTTTCCGATCAGCTGCTGCTGTGATTCCCCACTCAGATACAGTGATATAAATACTCCGAGTGGTGCAATGATAGTAATATGGAAAAAGATGATCCACTGTGGCAACTCCTAACGGGAGCAGCTGAAAGAAGAAGAAGGTGCAGTGAGAGTAACAACGCTAAAGCAGCTATGGTATTTGGAATAGTTTGACCATTCTGTGGACCATTATATTGTTACTGGTTAATTACAATCAGATGCATTAAACTAATAAACAATATGCGGTTAATTTCAGTGTATTTATAAAGCCGCGTCAGTAATGTGGATCTGAAACAGAATGATAAACCACATGGTGCCGCCAGTCTACAAAACCGAGCAGAGAACTTGCGTACGACAGGGTATGAGGTACCGTGGAAATGTGAATGGCTTTACGCCAAGTTTAGGTTTTATACATCGTGATTTGAACGTGGAAACGTTCTTACGCAACTTTTCTGTGCATATGCACCGTTTATACATGAGGCCCCTGGTGATCAGAAAAAGAATAACCTGTCGTCATAAGGCAAATGTTAAGCAAGAATAAGATGTGGAAAAGTAACGACATCAGACTCACAACGAAAAATGGTCAGCGGTGTTGTGCTCCCCATAACAAATACAAAAGAAGAGGAAAAATTCTAAATGTCAGAATTATGGCTGTCCTCCAAGTTCACAATATCTGGTCACATTGCACCAGGCCTGTGCTGTGCCCCCTCAGGTCATTCGCCTTTTGGATGTGACTGAGTAAGCTGGAGTTGTCCTTTTGTGTAAATGAGACCCAAGAAGACAAAGGTGAGTTCAGTTGGGGTAGTGGGCACCCCCTAACTTCAGTGCTGATCACAACAGATGCTAAAAAGAAGGGGGCTTCAGACAAGAATGACTAGTAGTTACACTGTGGCAAAGTCAAGTGAAAAGAAACAGTTCACGGTGTCTCATGTGCTTTCGGAACCAGATGCTCTTTGTCAGGAGAAATATGTTGTAATTTGGGAACCTCGTCTGCATTTCATTGTTTTGTGTGCACATCAAGATGACGACGAGACAAGCATGTAGAGTAATATGAGCAGTTCCGCAATTTTGGGATGCTGAAAGTCAGGCACCGTGAGCCCAGCAGATGATTGATGACCCAAAACACAGGAGCAAATCAACAAGGGAATGGCTGAAATGGAAGAAAGTCAGAGAACAGACTTGAAGAGAGCTGTTCACACGAGGAATTCCAGAAAT
Source organism: Polypterus bichir lapradei (assembly GCA_026402145.1). Classification (NCBI taxonomy): domain Eukaryota; kingdom Metazoa; phylum Chordata; class Cladistia; order Polypteriformes; family Polypteridae; genus Polypterus; species Polypterus bichir. The sequence continues at coordinate 27,566,077 of JANRMT010062852.1, read as the reverse complement.
ATCAATGAACGCTGAGACTTGGGTAAGAAGGAATGGTCTAAAATTCACTGTGCAAGTTTCATCAGAAACTACTGGGGATGTCTGGTGGAGCTTATGGCTGCCAAAGAAGGTCGTACCAGTCAAGGAGTCGCAAACTGGACTGTGAACGTTCAAATGATGCATTCAGTATGGACAAGAACAAGTCTGATTTTTGTGTGCTGTCAGTTTAAAAAGATTGTGTTTGTCTGGTATTGTGAAGATCACAGCACAACATTATTAGAAATCAGGGTGTGCTAAAAAGTTCCTAAACTAACAACTGCAATGCAGTTGAATTGTACACACATACTTCAAGTGGCACTCTGATTATAATGATCTGACGTTTTCAACTAGCAATAATCACACCTTGGAAAAACTTCACTGGCTATGGTATTGTGTCTGCGCACTGACTGCATTGAAGACAGGGTAGGGGGTGCTGGTGCACACATGTTGCTGCCGCTCTTCCCTGTTAATAACACTTTATAAAAACAAAATGTATTAATGATCCTACAGGAATACATGTTGCCCCCTAGTGGGTAAGGTTTACAATTCCAAACACAAGGTTGCTTGTTCAATCCCCACCACTGACTCCCTATGTGTCCTTAAGGAAGTCACTTACACTTTATATGATAAGGCACCATACACATTCATGCATCCATTGTCCAAACTCATTTTATCAAGAGTAGATTTCTGGGGAAGCTGCAGCCTCTCCCAGCAAGCAGTGTGTATGAGGCAGGAACAGTGCCTGGGCAGGACGAAGGTCAATCCTAATGTTATTCATTTATATATTTCAAGCAGCAATTCGCCCAAGTAATGTGCATACTTGCCTAGTGACTAAGCTGTAGTTATGTAAAGGGAAGGCCTGCTGGTCCAGTCCTCATAATGGACTCCCCGAGTGTCCTTAAGAACATTTACTATACCTTCCAGGGTTCTGTTTGTAACAAGACTAAGTGGTGTTCACTATGTAAAGCTGCTATACACACTGGTGAGCCAAAAAATTATGACCACCTGCCGAATACACGGTACAAGACCTCTGAAAGTGTCCTGTGGGACCTGCCACTAAGTCGTTAGCAGCAGATCCTCCAACTCCTGAAAGTTGCAAGGTGGAGCTGCCACAGATCTGACTTGTTGTTACAGCACATCCCACAGATGAGATGCTACACTGGGAGCAGATCTGTGGACAACACCTGCATCATGTTTCTCAAACAGCTCCAAAACAATGTGTGCAAAGTGCATTATTCTGTTCAAAGATGCACCTTCCATCACGGAATACCAATGCCATGAAGGGATGTTTAGGTTAGTGGTAGGCGTCAAATTAACGTCCAGATCAATGCCCACACTCAGGGTTTCCAAGCAGGTCAAGTATTACACTCCCTCCACCGGCGTGTCTTCTTCCCACATTGCAACCTAGTGCCATCTCCTTCCCAGTGAAATGATGCATACATAATCAGGCCATCCACATTGTGCAACAAAAAACAGGATTCATGAGACAAGGTGATCTTCCACTGATCCAAAGTCCAGTTCTAATACTTGCATACCCACTGTAGGTGCTTTTGATGGTGGACAGGAGTTAGCATGCGTAATCTGACTGGGCTGTGGCTACACAATCCCATATGCAGCAGGGCTACATTACACCTCTAACCACTGTTAAAATTATCTGCAATTTGTACCACAGTAGCCCATCTGTTGGTTCATACCAGACTTTTCACATCAATGTGTCTTGGCCACCCAATAACCTGTCCGTGGTGGGCAATCATCACACCTAACTCTGAACACCTGACACACCTTTCCAATTTAAAAATGCTCTGATCCAGTCATCTGGCCATAATAATCTGGCCCTTATCAAAGACACTTGGTTCTTTACACCTGCCCATAACTTCTGCATTCAACACGACAAATATGAGCACCTCATGCCATCTTACTATCTAAAATATCCCTGAGCTTGACGTGCACCATTATTATGAGAAGACTGACGTCATTCGCTTCAAATGGTAGTGTTTAGAAAGCTTTGGCTCATCAATGTATAATAAACTGAACTCTTGTCACTGTCATACAGTATTTCAAGTTGTTAAAGTAAATGGCACTACATACAGCATAATACATGGTACATGTGTTCATTTCCATATTTCACATGTCTATTGTGGTTAAGATGAAGGGGTGTAAAACACAAGGAACCTTCACTCCCTTCTCTGTGTGTCTTTGACTCAATAACTTTTAGAAACATCTGTACTATACACCTTGAACGGGGTTCACTTTGTTGAAGTGCTCTATATAGAGCAAGAAATTTAAACTGTGTTCACTTACATATACAGTATACTGTACTGCAAATGGCAGTGTGAACAGTAATGCATGTGGTCCCCAGTTGCCGACTTGATGGGAGTGTCAAGCACAAGGATGTTGGTTTAGTTGCCCAGAGGCAGCCGCTTCAACAGCTTTTGAAAACATGAAGACGAGTAAACACCACACCTGTGATATGCGAGACACCTTGGAAAAACGTGTCAGCTCAAACGCCCGACAGTTTGTTTGTCCAGCATGCAAATCCACACCCTTAAACCTCTCTTGACCAAACCGATTCCCCATTTGTATAGTAGAAGACCAAAGGCCAGGTTTTGTTCTCAAATCTGACACATCTGCTCGTCAGTAAGGAGATGCCCAGTGTTATTGGGACTTGGCACAGGTATGAAATGTTTATGGCCTATGGTGGGTTTAGTCAGTGAAAGTTTGGTTTGGGGTCACAATTTTTCTGCTTGGGGAATTTATTTAGTGACCACACCTGCTTTTTACTCCACTCTGGGAAGTGCCGGGTACCCACATGAGTACATCTGTTTCAGCCATCCATTTTCTTAATCTAAGTAAATGTCTTTCAAAATCTTGAGTGAAGATAAAGTTTTGTTAAGATCACATTTATTGATTTTAGCAGTGCAATTAACACTTCCTGCTACATCAATCAGCAGACAAATTGTTAGGACTCAGGGTAAACTCTAAAGCTGGCATCTGGCTTTTTAATTTTCTTATAACGCATACGCTGTAAGTGAGACTTAACGGCGCTGTTTTCTCTGCATGAAGTGTTAATGCCGTGATGCCCCAGGGCTGTGTGCTGCCCCCTTAACGGAACACTTTCAAGTGTCGGGCCTTATCAACAGCCAGCACCTTTTATAAATATGCAGATGACACGGCACAGGTGGGGTTCTTAAAGGCAGACACCATGTCCAGTGAGCATTTGAGATGGGTCTCACTGCAGCCCACAAAGGTATGATGTACATCATGGACCACCCACAATGTCAGTCACAAAACGCTTTCTCGGTCAGTTTGCCCTCCCACCATAAGATAACCAAGCATTCGATGGACAATTTGTGACTGACATTGTAGGCACTACGTGAAGCATGGTGGTGGGCAGCAACATGCCGTGGGGTTGTTTATCAAGGGCAGGGTCTCTGAGACTAGTCATTGTTGAGGGAATGCTGAACAGAGCGAAGTGCAGAGATATCCTTAAAGAAATTTTAACCTCAATGTAACTGGGCATTTTGTGACTGACACTGTAGGCATCACCCAATTTTGTGGCATTACGTAACTGATCTCACAGGCATTGTGAGCAGCAATAACACCATGTCCAGTCAGTACTTTGACAGAGACATAGAAGACGTTATTAAATGGCACTGTAAAAATGTCCTGGTAATCAATGCAAAGAAAACTAAAGAGCTATTCATTGATTTTAGAAAAATAAAGACAGAGGTCCCATCTTTAAAAATAAATGGTGGAGTGCTTTGGATACAGCTAAAAAATTACAGAAAAGGCCATTTTCTTGTTTAAATTGAATGACTAGAGTGTGAAGTGCCACATTCTCCATATGTTTTACTTATTTGTTGTGCAGGGCGCTCTTTCTTTTGACTTTAGCTGCAACTTTGGTAGCCTGCGTGCCCAAGACAAAGTCAAACTCCAGCACCTGATTCAGACAGTGAGCACGGTCAATGAAGCAGAACAAAAATCAGTGTAATGGCTATACGAGGACTTGGTTCTTAAAAGGGTCCATCAAATCCTCAATGTCACCACACACCCGCTACACTGTAAATTGAATTTTAGCTCTATGGCATAAAAAAATTCTGACAATGTCAAATAAGCACTTCCAGATATAAGAAAGCATTTGTAGCCTCAGCAATTAGGCTGTTTGATGAGAATACACGTCCATCACTGTCAGGTACACTGTATGTGGTTCCCTATACTGTATTTTCTCCTTCCTTGTCTCTTTATATTTAAAACCCATGTAAGCTTATTATTTAATAGACAAAACAAATCAGTGTCCCTACATGCGATAATAAATGTGAAATTCCATTTAGACAGAAAGCTGAAACCTATCCCAGCAAGCACTGGCAGCAGGGTAGAAGCAACCCTTGGACAAGGCGCCAGTCCATCCACACACACACACATACACATTAGTGGCCAGTTTAGCACTGCCAATTCACCAAACCTGCCTGTCTTTGGAACCGAAACTAAAATTTCAATTCGACTGCAGTTTTTTTATTCTTTTTTTTAAAGCCCTACTCTAATATTTTACTTTTGACAGTCTGCATCTTCTCCCTGAAGCATTCAACCTCAATTCTGACTCTTTTGTTCGACTTTGTACATCTGGTTTTCATCGAGAGACGCTATCCTGATAGGAATGGGGGCTGCAAAATGTTAAGTGGGCCAGTCTGGTGCCCACAAAGCGACTGAATGATTCTTGCAGATTTCTGTACAAGGAGGCAGAAAAGAAGATTTTAAATTTGCTATGAAAACTACTATATAAAACAGACTGACTGATGATGGGAATGGCGAGGGAAAGGATACAAATGATAAAAAGTATATAAATTCAATAAGAAATCTTGGCTGAAAGAAGAAAAACACGAGACAATTCACTCAGGTGGGTCCAGCCACACTCATGTGAGCAGGGCTGTCATTTAAACGGAACCAGGAGGTGGGAGAAAACTTAACACAACATGATGTGAAATGATGCAATATAACACCTTCAGACCCAATGAATTTAATTCAGGATCACGGGTTGGGGGGTGGAGCATCCTGGCAGCATCAGGTTCAAGGCATGAAATGACTCTGGAAAAGTTTACAAAAAAGGCAAGACCTTCAGACAGTGAGAAATAACATTGTCTGGTCTTATAAAATCACCACTGAACTGTCTGGTTTCAATGTGAAACATCACGTCTGGAGAAAACCAGGCGGCGCTCATCACTTGCACAATACCCTTCCAAGGAAGATGCAAGGTGGTGGCCGCATCATGCTGTGGGCTTGTTTTTTAAGGGCAGGTAGTCTGAGACTACTCAATGTCGAAGGAAAGATGAATGGAGTGAAGTGCAGAGATATGCTTAATGAAAGTCTGCCGCTCCGGACCTCACACTGGGCCGAAGGTTCACCTTCTAACAGAACAAAGACAACACAGGAGTGGCTTAGAGGCAGCACTGGGAATGTCCTTGATTAGCCCAGTCAGAGCCCAGACACGAAGCCAATCAAACATCTCTGAAGAGACACTGAAAACAGCTGTCCACTGATGGTCTCCATCCAACCTGACAGAGCTTAGAAGGATCTGCAGAGACGAATGGCAGAAATTTGCCAAATCCAGGGTGTGAGGCTTGTCATGTCAGACACAAGAAATATCCAATCAGGAACTGCTGCTAAAGGGGCTTTAAGCAACTACTGTGTAAAGGGTCTGAATAGTTGTGCCAATGTGATATTTCAGTTTTTTTATTTTTAATAACTTAATGACTGCAGCAACTCCAAATCGTACTCAGTAGTTTGTTTGGCCCCCACGTGCTTGTATGCATGCCTGACAATGTCCTAATGAGACGACGAATGGTGTCCTGTGGGACTTCCTCCCAGATCTGGACCAGGGCATCACTGAGCTCCTGGACAGTCTGAGGTGCAACCTGGCGGCATCGGATGGACTGAAACATAATGTCCCACCCAGAGGTGTTCTGTTGGACTGAGGTCAGGCGAGTGAGTGTGGGGGCCAGTCAATGGTATCAATTCCTTCATCCTCCAGGAACTGCCAGCATACTCTCGCCACATGAGGCCGGGCATTGTTGTGCATCAGGAGGAACCCAGGACACACTGCACCAGCACAGGGTCTGACAATGGGTCCAAGGATTTCATCCCAATACCTAATGGCAGTCTGTGCTGTTGTCTAGCCTGTAGAGGTCTGTGTGCCCCTCCATGGATATGCCTCCCCAGACCATCACTGACGCATCACCAAACCGGTCATGCTGAACAATGTTACAGGCAGCATAATGTTCTCCACGGCTTCTCCAGACCCTTTCATGTCTGTCACATGTGCTCAGGGCGAACCTGCTCTCATCTGTGAAAAACACTGGGTGCCAGTGGTGGACCTGCCAATTCTGGTATTCTATGACAAATGCCAATCAAACTCCACGGTGCCGGGCAGTGAGCACAGGGCCCACTAGAGGATGTTGGGCACTTAGGCCACCCTCATGAAGTCTGTTTCTGATTGGTTGGTCAGAGACATTCACACCAGTGGCCTGCTGGAGCTCATTCTGTAGGGCTGTGGCAGTGCTCATCCTGTTCCTCCTTGCCCGAAGGAGCAGACACCGGTGGGTCCTGCTAAGGTGTTAAATACCTTCTATGAGGGGCCTTGTCCAGCTCTTCTAGAGTAACTGCCTGCCTCCTGGAATCTCCTCCATTCCCTTGAGACTGTGCTGGGAGACGCAGCAAACCTTCTGGCAATGGCATGTATTGATGGAGAACTTGGACTACCTGTGCAACCTCTGTAGGTTCCAGGTATTGCCTCACACTACCAGTAGTGACGATGACCATAGCCGAATGCAAAATGAGTGAAGAAACAGTCAGAAAAGATGAGGAGGGGAAAATGTCAGTGGCCTCCACCTGTTAAACCATTCATTCCTGTTTCGGGGGTCGTCTCATTGTTGCCCCTCTAGTGCACCAAAGCAACTGAAACTGATTAACAAGCCCCTCTGCTACTTAACTGACCAGATCAATAGCCCACAAGTTTCATTGACTTGATGCTATACTCGGATTAAAAAGTGTCCCTTTAATGTTTTTGAGCAGTATACTCGTATATACATACATAATACATATAATGTACACACATATACTTATGGACACACACACACACACACATATACCGGTACATATAAATTCACACACACACATACATACACAGTACACATGATGTCTGAACAGGTGTTGGATCTATACTAAAGTTTTATCTTTGCTATCAATATCAGGTTGCAGACCACTGTGCCACTATCAAAATGGTTCTGAAACATCACTCACCCCCTTCCAACTCAGTTCAATGTCCCCGGTGCGCCACACACTCACACACTTCCCCGTTGTGCTGCATGAACATGTCTCTCTACCTTGCCGCACTCCACGGCTCTCTTTTTGAATTTTCTAAATGTAATGAAGGGAATGGGGTGGGGGAATGTCCCCTTTGGTGTTTCCAGCGCATCGAAGTGGGGTGATGGAGGCTCAAACATGGAGTCTCCAGCGTGTTGAAGAGCAGAAAAATGAAGTACTAAACCCAAGCTCTTTTAAACTTAACTGTTTGCTTCTGGTACTGAAAATACCGAACTACTGGTGACGTACCTTTTTAAAACTTGGGTTTCTCAGATACCATACAACCATAAAGTCAACAATGTATACACATTGATGACAGCCAGTTCATGGAATTATTAGCTGTTGTTCAAAAAACAAAACACTTAAAACTTCACACTTTTCTATTTTATAATGTCATTATGAAAGCAGAATCCTGTTAGCTACCCACTAGGGTAAGACACTCCGCTTTTTGCCCATCCTTTAGCCCCTCTTTCCTTCTAGGCACAAACTACAGCATTCTTACACTTATAGATTCTGAAACCATCTTAATCCCATTCTGGGTAATTGGGGGGAATGATATGGGGTCGGGGGAATATCCTCTTAGCACTGAGCTGAAAGTAAGGAAAAAAATCCCTAGAATGGATGCTCGTCCATCACAGGGCACACAAATGAGCCTCCACATTCCCATAGGGGCCAATTTAGAGTTGGAGGGATATATCATAGCATATCAAATCTATTTAACTCAATTCAGAGGTGCAAATGGCTAGAGCCTATGCATCAGGAGCAAACCAGGAACCCACCATAGATGGAGTGCCAGTTCATTTCATGCCCACTCACACATGTAAGCAAAATGTAGAGTTGCCATATACAGTGCATCCAGAAAGTATTCACAGCGCATCACTTTTTCCACATTTTGTTATGTTACAGCCTTATTCCAAAATGGATTAAATTCCTTTTTTTCCTCAAAATTCTACACACAACACCCCATAATGACAACGTGAAAAAAGTTTACTTGAGATTTTTGCTAATTTATTAAAAATAAAAAAACTGAGAAAGCACATGTACTGTACATAAGTATTCACAGCCTTTGCCATGAAGCTCAAAATTGAGCTCAGGTGCATCCTGTTTCCCCTGATCATCCTTGAGATGTTTCTGCAGCTTAATTTGAGTCCACCTGTGGTAAATTCAGTTGATTGGACATGATTTGGAAAGGTACACACCTGTCTATAGAAGGTCCCACAGTTGACAGTTCATGTCAGAGCACAAACCAAGCATGAAGTCAAAGGAATTGTCTGTAGACCTCCGAGACAGGATTGTCTCGAGGCACAAATCTGGAGAAGGTTACAGAAAAATTTCTGCTGCTTTGAAGGTCCCAATGAGCACAGTGGCCTCCATCAACCGTAAGTGGAAGAAGTTCGAAACCACCAGGACTCTTCCTAGAGCTGGCCGGCCATCTAAACTGGGCAATCGGGGGAAAAGGGTCTTAGTCAGGGAGGTGACCAAGAACCCGATGGTCACTCTGTCAGAGCTCCAGAGATCCTCTGTGGAGAGCAGAGAACCTTCCAGAAGGACAACCATCTCTGCAGCAATCCACCAATCAGGCCTGTATGGTAGAGTGGCCAGACGGAAGCCACTCCTTAGTAAAAGGCACATGGCAGCCTGCCTGGAGTTTGCCAAAAGGCACCTGAAGGACTCTCAGACCATGAGAAACAAAATTCTCTGGTCTGATGAGACAAAGATTGAACACTTTGGTGTTAATGCCAGGCGTCACGTTTGGAGGAAACCAGGCACCACTCATCACCAGACCAATACCATCCCTACAGTGAAGCATGGTGGTGGCAGCATCATGCTGTGAGGATGTTTTTCAGCGGCAGGAACTGGGAGACTAGTCAGGATAAAGGGAAAGATGACTGCAGCAATGTACAGAGTCATCCTGGATGTTAACCTGCTCCAGAGCGCTCTTGACCTCAGACTGGGGCGACGGTTCATCTTTCAGCAGGACAACGACCCTAAGCACACAGCCAAGATATCAAAGGAGTGGCTTCAGGACAACTCTGTGAATGTCCTTGAGTGGCCCAGCCAGAGCCCAGACTTGAACCTGATTGAACATCTCTGGAGAGATCTTAAAATGGCTGTGCACCGACGCTTCCCATCCAACCTGATGGAGCTTGAGAGGTGCTGCAAAGAGGAATGGGTGACACTGGCCAAGGATAGGTGTGCCAAGCTTGTGGCATCATATTCAAAAAGACTTGAGGCTGGAATTGCTGCCAGATGTGCATCGACAAAGTATTGACCAAAGGCTGTGAATACTTATGTACATGTGATTTCTCAGTTTTTTTATTTTTAATAAATGTGCAAAAACCTCAAGTAAACTTTTTTCAAGTTGTCATTATGGGGTGTTGTGTGTAGAATTCTGAGAGAAAAAATGAATTTCATCCATTTAGGAATAAGGCTGTAACATAACAAAATGTGGAAAAAAGTGATGCGCTGTGAATACTTTCTGAAAGCACTGTAAAACAATCTGTATGTTTTTTGGGGAAGTGGGAGGAAAACTGGAGTGCTAGGAGATACAATAAATGAACATTGACATGGGGGGGAATGTGCAAGCTCAATTTGAATTTCAACCCTATGTACATTGTATAGTATATGTATACACACGCATACGTACACATGCAAACTATAAATAGTGCCCCTTATGTACTATAGATACTGTACATTGATATTCTTCTATTATGACAGACCATACACTAAGTTTGCTCCATTCATCCATCAACACCATTCCACACAGTTGCTCCTCATGTTATTTTTTGTTACATTTCTCATTTCAGTGGACACTTCACACCCACTTGACCCTGGTGTGACTGAGTCTGTGGACCCCTGCTACAGAACACTGGAGTCTGCACTCAGTTATACTGGACAAAAGAAAGGAGCTTTAAGATGAGTGTCTAGTGTGTCAGCAGAGGTAGCCAAAGACAGGGTGCACATGGAGGTCAGCAGCGGCTTGCCGCGGGCGTTTGGCCCATTTTCAGACTGCCTTGCTTCTACTGTATAAGAATGCACAATAAAAAGCGGCGAACCACAAATCTCTTCAGCGCACTGTTTCCAGAGTGGTGCTACATTCCTGGAAGGTCCACAAGTTTCATTACAGCACATTAGTAATGGGCAGGCGACACCAAAAACAGGACTAAGCATAGGTGCCGCGGGGAGCCCAAGGTGTCGCGGCGCCGGGGGGGGGGGTTAAAGTATTTCAGGCTCATTCACTGCTCAAGACTGTTGTTTGTCAAGCTGTTAAGAGCCCCAGTTTGGCTGTTTCATTTTATTTGTTTGCTGTCTGCCTGTGAATTCTCTCCTTGCTGTATCACTGCAGTGCTTCGTCAGCACATTGTTCTGACTCCCCACCACTCCTCCATGAAGTGAAAGTCCGCACCAGTCGCCTCTCAAAACTTAAGTCTGTGGGCCATTGGGGTGGGGGCACAAAATGAAGCACAGCAGTGAGCAGCTTGAGACAGAGAAAGAGAAAGAAAAGCAAAGAGCACATGGCATATTACTGTCAGCTAACAGACACCTGGAGGACAGAAAGTCAGCCACAAAGATCTGCATGTGATAATATGAAGCATATACGGATATATGTGGTACCTGGGGAGCTAGGGACTATATGGGGCAACAAAGGGCCCAATCAGTCAATCACACACACACACACACACACACACACACACACCACTGGCCCAATAGTGCCTTTCATGTCTCCGCTATGTCCCCAAACCTAATTTCATATCTGTAGTTTCAGTTTCATATATTATCACATACAGTGGTTTACACACAAACGCAGCATATTGCATCTTCCGTATGTATTATATGGCGCTTGCCAACATTTCTCTTTCTCCATCCTGAACATCCATCCACCCATCTATCATTCATTTAGCATGCTTACTATTTATGTGTAATTCTTATACTGCCTTTCACATATGTTTAAATCATACAATGCTTCTGATCAACTCTGCACATCACAGTGTGCTTCATCATCTATCTAGTGCACAGCACCTTTTGTACAGTATACATTATATCTACAGTATATTTATCATACAATACCCTGTTATATAGCACCTTTCACATCTATCTATCCAATATGGCTCCTCTCATTCTTGTGTTTGCACTACTGGTATAGCACCATTCCTTCCCACCTAACTGTCACCCTCTAACTAGAGGGGATTAGAACTATCTGGAATATTCTGTTGAATGTACCCAGCACCAGCCTCTAGAAGCACTTTGTCACAACTGGAGTGAGTGCTTCTGGTCTGCAGTCTATAAATGGTGCTATACAATGAAGTATGCTGAAATTGTCAGAGCACACGTTCATCCATTCATCCTGTGAATTTTAATTTTATATAGTGCCTTCCTATACTGAGCATGACCTCAAGGGCCTACACATGTGAATAGTGACAAGTGACTTGATCAGGATTGTCTAGCAGGTCAGCAATGGGCATTAAACCCTGGAATTCTAGTCTGGCTCCTTAGCTACTGATGCACAACCTGGTGCTTTTCAGGGTTCTGGCCCTCCTCTCTCAGTGCCATTACCCACCCATCAGTGCCACCAGGGCCTGTTTTTTTTTTTTTTTTTTTAAGAGGGAGATGCCTGCATTATTCACTTTGGTTTCTGTCAACATTCCAGATGAAATGAGATAAAGTGAAGGCCGCCAACCCCCCAACCAAAGATGTGGGTTTCAGCTGACTGCCCACGCCTTGGCCTCTAGCAGGCACACAGCAGAGTAAACACGGGAGAGCGCAGGCTGTCGTTTTGAAAACTGTCTGACTCTCCGTCTCGTCTCCCTTCCCTGTTGGTTCTCCACTTTCTCGAGCACAGATAAGACTTTCTGCAACGCTGTAATCCGAAACTCTTTAGAAACTGGCTAAGGTCCATGACTTCACCCAAAATCCCCCCACCCCCATAACACCCGCCCGAAAATCCAGGAACGGCACAAGGAGGACAGAAGATACGACTCCCTGCTGCCGAATGCGAAAGATACGATCTGTTTTTGTGCTGGACAACTTCGTGATGGATTGTTGGAAAAGAACCAAAGGCTCGGACACAGAGGAGCCAAATGAATAATAAGGAGCGCGCGGCACGATCGACATGGAGCGAGACACGCAGAGCCGAGCAGGAGCCAAGCATCAAAATATCACCGGGGAGGAGGAGGAGGGCAGAGGGACTGAAAGGAGGGGAACAAAGGAGATGAAAAACAGAAAAATATAAACGCAAGGATGCTGTAGAGTGACAAGGGGTGAGCAACAAGATCCACAGACGGACTCAAGGAGGAGTAGGAGAAAGGTGGACATGGGGTGTGAGGGGAAAAAAAGCAAACACCTGCCAGTGCCGGGCCACCAGAACAGCCTAAGTACCCTATGGCACTGTCCTCCATGACAGAATGTGACCCCTTCTGTGTGTTTTGATGATGGCGCCCCCAAGTGCTTAAGTGGGCAGAGGGTTTGTAAATGGGACCCCCACTGACCATATGTCACATTCCAGTACTTTCAGAAAAAGCTCCACTGAATGATGACTTTTCCCACATTTGTTTATCATGGTGCCAGCAGCATGTAGAATGTTAGTCACACATGCAAATAACAATTTCAATGAATTACAGTATGTACAGCTGGCAGCATGACTACTACCACTCCATGTTGGCACTGACTCGACCCACAGCACCCTACATTTCACTGAAGATGACTCTTTGGTAAGGAGAGTGCAGTTCCATTGGTGTTCAGTGTGCTAATTAACCATCGTCCCATCTGGGTTTGGCACTGCCAGGATAAGCACATTCGGCCTGCACATCTGAGCGGAATACACAGCTTAGAAAACAGACAGATGAACTGATAATTCTTTTTCTTTCCTCCTATCATCTCTCCTCACATTTTCTTATCTGCGGTTGCAGCCGGCCAAGCAGATCAGCCCAGACTTCCCCATCCCGAGCTACAGATTCCAACTCTTCCTGGGGACTTCCCAGGTGTTCCCAAGGCAGCCGAGAGACAGAATCCCTCCAGAGTGTCCTGTGTCTGCTGCAGGTTCTCTTCCTAGTGGGTCGTGCCAAGAGCAGCTTTAGAATGAGTCATCTGGGGGCCATTCTTACGACATGCCCATATCACCTCAACTGGCTGCACTCAATCTCAACTCTGAGCCACTTCAGAATCACTTATTTTCTCACCCTGTAATGGAAGAATGGGAAGAAAGCTCATTGCTGCCACTCGTACATGTGATCTCCTTCTTTTCGTCATTACCCATAGCTTATGAGCATAGGTGAGCACAGGTGAGGACATCATCAGCTGAGAGTTTTATCTTTAGATTCACCACCATGAACCAGTACAGTGCCTGCACAACTGCTGTCACCACTCCAGTCCTCTTGTTGATCTCACATTCCCTTTATCCATTACTTGTGAACTAGATCATTTTTCTATTCTTTGACACTTTACATACAAACTAAAACAAAGCCCACAACACACTAATAATTTCAGAATCTCACCCATTTTCAAGGCTTTCTATCAATCCATTACCAAAGGGCTTTACTTTTAGTTTGGAACCAAACAAGGTGAAGACTTCGGGTGCAATGGACAGGTTACCATGCACACCACACCTACTCATAGTGGGCTACCTGCAAAGCAAGTCTTTAGGCTGCTGGAGAAAAGCCGGGGTCCCCCAAGATAAATCAATGCAAAACATATACAAAGAAATGACCTGGCTGGGATTTAAACCCTCAGTGACTAGTGTGGCCATTATTAGAAGTCACCATGCTGGTCTTTAAAACCAAATCTCCAGATTATTATATACAGCACACCCTAGGGACTTGGAGGAAAAGAGGGCATTAGTCCAATACTGGCATGTTGCTCCTGCTGTTTCAGTTCACTGGCTGCCCACCTGACTGAATGGCAGGCTTCACAGCTGCACTCTAAAGATACCCTTCAGGGAGGGCAAAACTTAGATGGGCACAAATGTGTCTGTATGGCTCGGGCAATGCAAGATGATCGACAGCACTGAGTAACAACAAATGGCTTTGCACCTGTACAGGGCTAATCTCGGGGGACAAATTAACGTACAAGGCAGGTGCCCACCCCACGGAGGGATGCCTGCCCATCACTGGGCACATTTACAGCACCTTCACAAAGTATTCAGACCTCACCACCTTTTATACATTTTCTTACTTAACATCCTTGAGCTAAAATCACTGAAATGCATTTTTTGCTTAAATAAGCAATACAAGACACCCCAGAATGAAAAAGTGAAAACTGGATTTTAGACATTTCTACCAATATACCAAAAAAAAAAAAATTACTGACATATCCCAGTGACACAAGTTTTCTGACCTTTTACTCAGTACTTCGTTAAAGTCCACTGAATCACCACAGAGGGACTTGGAAAGCATACTGGCTTGGGGAGATTTGTGGATGGGGACATTTAATGAATGTAAATGTAAAATATTACATGTAGGAAGTAAAAATGTTGGTTTGAATACATGATGGGAGATCCGAATATCAAAAGTACAGCTTATGAGGAGGACCTTGGAGCCATAAAGGACTCATCCCTTTCTACACAAAGCAATCTGAAAGGCTCAAAGGATGTTAGGTTAGATATCACGGTGTGCAGAATACAAGTCAAGGAAGGCTATACTTGGCTTTATAAAACACTTGGGAGGCTGCACCTGGAGCACTGTGTGCACTTTTGGTCTCCATATTACAAAAAAGACAAAGCAGCTCAAGAGAAAGTCCAGAGGAGAGCAACCAGGAGAACTCCAGGACTGAGAGGAAAGAGCTGTGGGAAAAAAACTTAAGGAGCTGAACCTTTTCAGTTCAAGCAAACTGTCACGAAGACGTAACATGACTGAAGTGTTTAAAATAATGAAAGGAATTGCAGTGGATCCCAGATTTTACTTTGACATAAATTCTGCAACAATAACATGGAGACACAGTTGGAAACCTGTTAAGGGCAGATTTTGCACAAACATTAAAACATTTTTCTTCTCACAAAGGACCTTAGAAACAAAGGATTAAGTGTCCAAATGTATTGTAGAGGAGAGAAGGCCTTTAGGCACCTTTAAATCTCGACATGAAGATCGTTTTAGACAATCTAGGTGAATTACATGGATGTGCCTGTTGGGCTGGATGGCCTGCTCGTGTCACAATTGTTCTACTCCTCTAATTAAGGAACAAGTGTTGCACACGTGTAAGTCTGTCTAGAGAAGGCCATCTACAAATACAAGACGCGAGATGAAGTAAAGTAACTGAAGGCCACCAAGAGACCCATGAGAACTATGAAGGGCTAACGTGTTACAGTGGCTAAGATTGGAGAGAGTGTGCAGATAACTTTTGTCAGGGTGTTTTGTCAGTGGCATCTTTATGGTAAAGTGACTGAGAGAAAAAAACATACAGGACATCTCAGCAGAAGGCATATGGCAGATTCTGAAGTCAATCTCAAGAAAGTTCTATCAGCCGGTGAGGCCAAAATTGAGCTATGTGGCCATCAGACTGCCATGTTACACTGTGTAATATCAGTAACACACCATGAAGAATGGTGGTGGCATCATCATGTTGTGGGAATACCAAGGACGGCTTATGAGGGTGAAATAAATACAGCAAACGCCTGGAGTGAAACCTGATCTAGTCTGCAAGAAACCTGCTCCTTGGGAGAAGATTTGCCTTCTGGTAAGACAACAACCCCAAACATAAAAACAAAGCTACACAACAGTCATACACATCTCAATCTGATCGACCACTTGTGGCTGGACACCACAACCACCATGACACCCGACAGAGCTGAGCAGATTAATAAAGACGAATGGAGAAAAATGTTTAAAGCTGATAGAGGAAGACCTGTGCACACAGACTCACAACTGCCAGGGCTGCCATTTCCTAAACACTCACTTGAAGGAGGCAAATATTCATGCAATCAATGACTTTGTATTTTATTATTTTGTCTTTTTCTGTTAATCAGTGTCAAAAACTCAATGTTGTAAAATAAAATAATGTAATATGAAAATGTTTAGGTGTGGAGTGAAAACTTTTAAAGGGCACTGTGTATTTATTTATACAGTATTTCTCTCTCCCTCTGTATGTGTATGTATGTGTATATATGTACATACTTTACATATTTAAAGATAATATATTCTTATAAAACATCCACAGTATCAAGTTTTTACCTGAACTCACATCCATTTATCATACAGTGTTTTCACCTGTTTTATATAGTGCCTTCACATCTCTCTCTCTCTAAACTATGCCTGTCATTCAACTATGTCTCAGATTTAATGTTCTATTTATACTATCTACTGCCCTTCAAATCTATTTCTCTTTCTCACAGAGACTGCCTTTCACCCACCTATATACTGTATATACTGTATATATCGAAGGGAATCAATCTATGCATCTATCATGTAGTGCCTTTTACCTGTCTAATATAGTGCCCTTCATCTCTTTTTCTCTATCTGTCATATACAGTATATTTCATATATCTGTGTATATATCACATTCAGTTCTTTTTACATTCATCTATCTATTATACCTTTCATATCTGTTATATAGAGCCTTTCATATCTATCTATCTGTCATATATTGCCTTTCATATCTATCTATCTATCTATCTATCTATCTATCTGTCATACAGTGCCTTTCATATC
>JANRMT010062852.1:27503738-27549058 GCA_026402145.1 Polypterus bichir lapradei | reverse complement strand
CCATCCCACACGCACAGTGTTTCACAGTAACAGTCTTTCCTCTCCTCTTTAATGCCTCCTCCCCCATATTTAAACACAATAATAAAGTGCCAACTTCTTGGTGGGTTTCATTTTGTGCTCACTTGTGAGGCTGTGTGCTCCATCTGTTGTTTAGACATCCTCTGGCCATGTGCAGAGCCGCCCCTGTTGTTATTTAGCCCTGCTGCTCATCTCCACTTCACACATCCCCGTTAAAGCCTGCCAGGTCGTCCACAGCTGTATTTGTGCTCACGCTCCCTTCCTGAGTGCTCACATCTTGTGTCACCCCACAAACAAGTTTACGCAGTTGCAGAGCCCATTTCTCTCTTTTCTTTTCCGTTTTTGGTTTGTTCTAAAGGACGTGTTGTGTATATGTGGGTTTGTGTGACTGTGTGCTGTCAAGTCCACCTGCACATCCTCACCAGCTGAGTGCACTAAGAAAAGCACACAAAATCTGAGGGCATCTTTGAGAGTTTTAAAGGAAAGTTTCAAAAAATAAATTTAAAAAGTTACAGGCAAACAAGCTTTATTTTATATAGTCAGAAACGTAAGAGCACATTTCCCAAATGTTACTAAGTTTTTCTTCACACAGAGAACCACAGACACTTGGAATACGTGAAGTAGCATTCTGCAG
This sequence comes from Polypterus bichir lapradei, assembly GCA_026402145.1. Lineage (NCBI taxonomy): Eukaryota > Metazoa > Chordata > Cladistia > Polypteriformes > Polypteridae > Polypterus > Polypterus bichir. Next base: position 27,548,406 of record JANRMT010062852.1, on the reverse strand, counting down.
AGCAGCTCTTTGTGGGCCTTCAAATCTCAAATTGTAGCATTTATTTCAATAGGATGGATGAGCTTGTTGGGCTGAATGGCCTTTTTTTGTCAAATTTTGTGTAATGTTCTAATAAAACCAATCTCAAGGCACACAGTGCAACTGCTTCGTTGTACTTTTTATCATTGGAGCCTAGAAACGTTTTTTCAAAAGTGGCATCCTTGGGGGGGTTTGAGGCCATAGCATTAACAGCTGTATCTACAAAATTACATACCTCATGAATGGTACCACCCTGCCACCCAGAACCTCACCAGGGGACAGATACGATGAGAATAGGGAGGCCATCAACAAGGGAGTTACAGCTCAAAAATCTCCAAATAAGCAAGCAAACCACCTTTTTTTTCATAAAGTTCCTTTCATCCTACAGCACATGTCATATACTTTGTTTGCTTTTTATGGCTGCTAAGGCTCGCTCAGGGTCAGAGGCAAGGACTGAACCAGTGACTGTGTGGACCAAAGCCCAATTATCCACAACACCACCAAGTGACAAGGACAGAATTAGTCTGGCACACCTGTCTGTCTCGGAAACACAGAATAGGCAGAGCCGCCTTAAACCTTCACATGGCTATAATTTGAAAATTTTAATGCTAAAGTTAAGTGTGACTGTGAATCTCCATCACTGCGATAAATAGCAACTGGGAACACCCTAAACATTTGCAAAGTGCCAGCTTTCAAAAAACAAAATGCCTCCACTGCAATTTGTGGCTGTACCATCTTCCTTGCTAATTCACTCTGCATTGAGCTCACATTGTAGAGAAGGCAAGACATACTGGCTCAGGAAGAACGGAATTTGCACTATGACAAAGAAAGAAAGAAAGAATGTATGCATGTATTTATAAGCTGGAGCCAATCCCAGTTGAACTGGGTGCAAGGCAGGAATCGACCATACTTCAGGTGACGTGTTGCATGTTGATTACCACATGCAAGTAAGAATTTCTTTGTACTCTGTGCATGTGACACTTAAGACCCTATAAACCTACATGAACTACAAACTGTCCTAACAGACCCCTCTCTACAATGGGTGGGGGAAAAACCTGAGAGAAACTCACAAAGACAAGGAGAGAACCTGCAAAGTCCACACAGGCAGTGTGAGGGCCCTGCAGTAGTGAGACAGCCACACTAACCTCTGTGCCACCATTTCACCTTTAAACAAGCAAATATTACAGCAAGACCTGATGATGAAGAACTGAAGCAGCTCACCAAGTCATCTTTCCTAAATAAAGAATATCATAATTTAAACAGTTTGAATTTCTTAAGTGGGCCAAATGCTGCCCTGCTTATCCTCTGCAGCTTTTTACAAACATTATCATATGAACATCTGCCGGGTCATAGCCATGTCCCAGCATTATTCCAGTCCCAGTAAATAGGGTCTCTTGGCCACAGTTGGCGACACCACCCTAAAACTAAACAATTAGCCTTGTGTGGTGGAAAACAGACCTCCACAGTCTGATGCTGAAACCAGATCAATGGCCATTCAGACCACACTGGCTCAAGCATTCCATTGACTACAAGCACAATAAATGGCTTGCAGAAATAGTGTAACATTTGGGTACACGCCAGGCTTCAAAACGATGTGTTAATGTCATAGAAAGGAAAAGCAAAAAGGGGAGGTTTGTGACCCAAAGTCCACACTCTCAAAAATAAAAAAAAGAGCTACATAGAGGGATGAGGCTACGTGATAACAGACTGGCATCACAAGGTCTTGATGACGAGCAGTTCACAAATTGGGAGTTATACCAGTCAGTTTGCAAACACAAATGAATTGATTCAGCCCAGCACTAGCTTCAGGGCACATACGTAAAGTCAACAACGTTTTTTGCTTTGTATGTGGATTGTACTGTATGACACACAGCAACAAATAACAAACAGTACAAGTCTTTATAATAACCACAAATGCATCAAATGTTCATAAGTTGTTTATCAAGAAGACACGAGACCACATAACTGGCTTATTAGTAAAAGACACTGCTGTTAAGCTAACAACATTACTGTTACCTAAGCAGCAACTTCAAATTCGCCTTTGACTTTTCTTTTTCCAATTGAAAAGCTGGGGCACTTAAAACAAAGTTTGCTCTCCTAACTCAAACAGTATGCATTTTAATTGAAGGACAAATTAGAAAGGTCTGAATATTATTAAAGTAGCTTTTCTTGCCGTTTGTTTAACTGCACAGGATGACCGCTCCAGTTCCTTTTTCTCAGTTTATACTCTACTTTCTTTAATATACAACATCCGCAAGAACAGCCCTTAATAAAATACAACATTTTATTTATATAGCGCCTTTCCCATGCACAAAGCCTTTATCTGACACAACATGCTGCCCAACTTCTGGTCCAGGCTTTGGTCTTGTCACGTCTGGACAACTGCAACTCGCTGCTGGTAGGAGCCCCACATGTGCTATCAAGCTGCTGTAGTGCCCAGTTGGTGGAACGGGCAGCCCACCTCTATTCATACAGCTGACTCCCACAATGCATTTAAGAAGCAACTGAAGACCCATCTGTTCTGTGAATATTTGTGGAATTGATATAAGAAAAAAAAAGAAAACCATGCTCTGTGATCTTTTATATTGTTGGTTAATTTGTTGTTTAATTGCTTTATCTATTATAATTATAAATTATTAGTTATTGCATCTTTTTCACTTGTGGCAATCAACTTTTGTTACCTGTCCTACTACACGTGCTAAACAAACAGGCCCTGGCCTAATATTACACAATTATGTTTAATTCTGTTGTAAGTCACTTTGGATAAAAGTGTCTGCCAAGCAAATAAATGTAAATAAGGCACATGTGTAACTCTGCCAACTCACAGGACTCTCGTTTACTTCTGATTTGCGAATCAAACCTGGGCACAAGTTACACAATTCTTGTTTAATTGATTCTCAAACTGAATCATTTACACAAATGAGTGACACGTTTCTTATTCTGAATTAAACCCACAAATGAGTTCTCAATCAGTTTATTCTCAAACTGAAACAAACCCTTGAAACAGTAGCATGATTCTTGCTGAAAATGAATCAAACAAACAAATGAGTTGTACGAATCTCAGTCCTGGGAACGACTCAACCAATTCTGATTCACTTGATTCTCAGACCAACAATCATGTCACAGGATTCTTAATCACTTGATTCTCAAAATGAATCAAACATGTAAATGAGCAGCACAATTCTCATTGACTTAGTTTTTGAACTGAATTAAGCCTGTGAATGAGTAGTATGATTCTCATTAACTAAATCAAACCCATACATCTTGTTTTCAATCAAATCCACAAATGAGTTACGTAGTTCTCAATCACTTGATTTTTACCCTGAATCAAACCAATGTAACGAGTCATACAATTCTCGTTCACTCGGTTCTTGAATTTAAAGGGTTACATGATTTGATGAACTGAATCAAACCAATGTATTGTGTTACAGATTCTTGCTCACTTGGTTTCTAAACTGAATCAAAATCATGAGAGATTTGCAAGATTATTGAACTGATATCAAAGCCATGAATCATTCACAAAAAATCCTGCTCACTTGATTCTTGAACTGAATCAAACCTATAAACGAGGCACATGATTCTTGTTCACTTGGTTCCTGGACAGAATCAATGCTCTGACTTCTGAGTAGGTAGCTAATGACTGTAAGCTGTCCAGGCCCTGAGTCAGCAAAGCAACCCCAAACCAAAATATTTCCACCACCATGCGTCACACCTTTTGTGTCATGCATACGAGGTTCTTTATCTGAAATGCTGCCCAACCAGGTCTACTGTTACTGGTGCCAATCTTTGATGTACAGTACCTGTCCAAGTCACATTGTTCTAAGAGGCCTAGCCTTTGTCTAGATGTTCAGTAGCAAACTGGAGTCTAATGTTCTTTTTGGACATCAAAGGCTTTTTCCTGGCACACCTCGCATGAAGGTCAATTTTGTACAACCTCCTTCTGATGGTAGATGTATGCACTGTGACACCAATGTCTGAAAGAGTTACCCTCAGATCCCATGCTGAAATTTTAGGGCTCTTGTAGACTTATTTTAGTATCAAGGAATCAGATCTTGGGCTGGATTTGCTGGGCTGCCCAGTCGCACAAATTAGCAGTCTTTTGAAATCTATGCCACTTGTAGGGGATTTTCCTTATAGTGGAATGTCTGATTTCAAATATTTTGGCGATCTTTTAAAATCCCTTGGCAGATTTATAGCTATCCACAACTTCCCTTCTTTTGATCTTGGAATGATGACATCACACACATGAATAGTAAAGTGACAGCATTAGACCCTCACTATCTGTTGTTTAAATAGGACAGGATCCGCCTGCATACTCTCTAAGGAGTCTGAAACACCTGATTTTAATCTGATGGTTTTGAAGTGGTGATAAATGTAGAGGTGGGCTTCCTTTTTCTATGTGACAAATCTAAATTAATAAAAATGCAGATTATGAAACTGAATAAACTATGTCAATCTAATGAGTCATTTGCCAAGGTAGATCACCTTTTATCTGTAGGCACAGTTTGCCTGTTCAAACACGTTTTAATGGGGTGGTCTTACTTTTTCCCATAACTGTAAAAGTACCAAATTAAAATCAGCGTATGAATGCATTACAGCACATTCTCAATTCAACCAAAAGTGTGTCTGATGGCTTAGCTGATTGAGCAATGACTGCCTGAAGAATCACGGGAAAAGCCTGACTCCACAGGCTTGGGAATTTCAGGCCACATTACTGTGTGAAAAACAAGGACTACAAAAATATGAAATGATCGAGACCCTGAGATATAAATGAAAAACAATATCAGAAAAATAAGAGAGGGGGTGAGAGGCTGGATGACCGACCCTTGAATGGTGGAACATGAGAACAAAAGTAGGCAGAGTGCCCATAACAGTCTGCTCATAACCCCTTCACTGGCAGGCAGATTCCCCCTCACTGATTTGCCAGCTGCTATCTCTGCCAGTAACTTTTGCTTTCCAGGCTTCATCAGTGGTTCCTCAATGGCTGCATTAATCTAAAGATGGAGATGAGACCAATTTGAGATCTACAGAGTGGTGCCATGTCGTCACATACTGTCGATTCATAAAGTATTCAGACCCCTTCACTTTCTGTACAATTTATTGTATTGCAGATTTAATTTTAAATGGATAAATTAGATATTTGTGCACACCAATCAACACTTTGTAACTCATAATGACAAAAAGAAAGCATGTTTTCAGAAAGAACAGCAAATGTCTTAAAAAACTAAAATCTCTCATTTATATAGGCATTCAGACTCTTATTTCAGTAATTTGCAGAAGTCCCTTTGGCAGTAACTGCGTCTTCTCATCTATTTGGGTAAGTCTCTGCAAGCCTTGCACACCTGAATTTGGGCAGTTTGTCGCATTCCTCCTGGCTGATGCTCTCAAGGTCCATTAACATCTATAAACTGCCATCTTTAGGTCTCTCCACAGATGTTCTATGGTCTTTAAGTGTGGGCTTTTACTGGGACACTTTACTGGGGCAGTCTGATGTTGTGTGCTCTCTGGAGCAGGTTTTATATAAGGACCACTCTGTATTTCCTAATATCCATTCTTCCCTCATTTATGACCAGCCTCCCTGTTCATGCTGCTGAGAAACAGCTCCATAGCATGATGCTGCCACCACCATGCATCACCACAGGGAAGGCATTAGGCAGGTGGCGAGTAGTGTGTGGTCTTCACCAATATATTACTTTGAATTCTGCACAAACAGTTAATTTTTTGTCTCATCAGACATGACAATCCCTTAAAAGCCTTTTACACAAGAGTGGCTTCCATCAAGCCACCCTACCATAATGCCTGATTGACGGCATGCTGCAGAGATGGTTGTCCTTCTGAAAGATTCTCCCATCTCACTTCACAAGCTTGGTTAGAGTAGCCATTGGTTTCTTGGCCACCTCTCTGACCAAAACCCTTTTTGCCCACTTAACCAGTCTGGTCAGATAGCCAACTCTAGGTAGCTGTCTGGTGGGTCCAAATGTCTCCTTTCCTCTCTGCCCCAAGGACACCCTGATCAATGCCTGACCACGATTTTATCATGGAGGTCTACAGAGGGTTCCTTGGACTTTATGGTTTGTTTTTTGTCCTGACAAGCAATGTGAACTGTAGGACTTTATATACACAGGTACACGTGTGTCTTTCTAAATGATGTCCAGTCAGTTATGTTTGCCGCAGTTGGATTCCAATTAAGTTCTAGAAGCACCTCAAGGAGAATTAAAGAATGAGAGTTTTCAGTTTTTGACTTTGAAAACATTTGTAAACTTTTTTGTAAACATGATTTCATTTTGTAATTATGGTTATTGAGTAGGCACCAATAGCAAATTAACAAACAAAAAATTAAATCTAAAACGTGGTTAAGTACACAGAAAGTGAAAGGGTTCAGCATTCATTCTGAATCCATTGTGTGGTTCTTGATCTTCAGCAGTGTTTGTTGTCCACCCATCAGAGTTCACTGGTCGGGAGGATGCATTTGGAGCATTTCACCCATGATTTCTTTGCCCTGGTGGACTCCAGAGAGGGTTTTGCACATAATGACAATATCCAAAAGACAGCAGATGAGCACAGCCTCAATTACGACACCACTGTTTGTGGGATCTGCCTGGAAGAGGATTCCAATATTGGAGTGACAAGCCTGTTGGTTGATGATCTCCAGTGCTTGGTGGTTTACATATTTCGTTGCTGCATCCTGGCCTCAGGCTCAATGTGAATTCAGTTCTTGGGAACATCAGATGTGTCCTTCCAATTTCAAGCGTCATTTAGTGAGTAAGGAGCTTTGTTGGACTAAAACACGTAGAGAAGATGAAATATGGGCAAGGCTGAGGTGATGTGGACTAGTGGTGCAGAACTTAGCTACTGAATTGGTGGTGTTAGATGAAAAACTAAACAAAAACAGAGTTCTGAATGCTGGGGTGGGCCTGAAATTGGTTTCAAATAAACTACTCATTAAAACGGTAGTTCAATATGCAAAAAGGAGAGAGTGAGTGTCCGGGCCATTCTCGTTAAAAATTATGTGTAGAATGCAGGCAATAAAACAAAATAGCTGCAATCATGGGACATGCGGAGTTCATTACAATCACTCTGGAAAGTTTTTAACGTATGAAGTTAAACGGGGGTGAAGTGCCAAGCTGGGCCCATCCAGGGCCTATTGAGGCCGAGTCAACACTGAGTACTAGCATTCTGCAAAAATGAGGGACTTCCTGTAATCGGGCACGTCAAACAATTACACATGGATCAATTTAATAGAAAACACAAAATAAAACAAAACAACAGCAAGATTGGCTACACAGGCGACCACATTACCAACACTACAAGCTAATTCAATCACTTTGAGTACTCCGCCCAGGCAGGCACAGCAAACATCTGTAAATTAGAGATCTGCAAGTAAACACTGGACCACTGGTGATAATGGTGAGGCATTTATTGACTTTATCTGGCAGCACTGAGGCTTCATCTCCTGCTTCTGCTTTACGGCTACGTTAAGTGTCACACAAAGCAGTTGAACCGCTTTACACACAAGGACAGCAACATCAATAATCAGCACCAAAGCCTCCGTATATACCCCGGCTACTGGGCTAGAGCAGGTGGACTGGTATAGTGGTGGAGCTGCTGGGCTGCACAACACAAGAATGAACATTTAATAAGTCAAAAGTGAGGGGCAAAGACACATCTTAGAAAGTGAGTGGGATTTGTTCTGAAAGTCTTTAAAGGTTATCTACAGTGTAAAAAAAACTCTTTATGAAAGAGTGACTGTTGATAACAGCATCTGCTTACTATAATGAGGCATAATGGGCACTATAGAACATAGGACAGGTAGATAGATAGATGTTAAAGGCACTGTATGATTGATAGACAGACAGACAGACATACACATTTTTGTTTTTAATCGATGTTAATGTCATTCATTACGTTGTGTAAAAAGACTATGTGTGGTGGTTTCTATCAATAAAATGAAATGTTCTAAGTGAAGGATGTGAAGCTAATTCTGACATTACTGCTTTGACTTTGAAATGTTAAAATGATAAACTGAGGCCACCCTAGAGGATTCTTTTTAAGGACAGTGTCTCAAACATAGCGATAGACATTGTCCATCCTAATCTCTCTAGAAGGAACTACAGCCATCAAAGCTATTTGGAGTTATTCAGATGAAAGGTGATATAAAGACTACAGGCTTAAACAGTTAGATTTTGGTCTGACAAAAGAAATGATAAATGTTGCCCCAACCATGTTATATAAAATAAGTTTCAATAAGTGGGACTAAGAAGTGGCAATGCCCTGTGGCTAACGTGTTGAAATGCAAAACATAATGTTGCTGGTTTAATGTCCATCACTGGGTAACCAAGTGATGCCTGATTTTTTGAGGAGGACTGAAGATAAACTGGTAGAAAACAGAATATACTGTATGAGGGTTAACAATGACCAGAATTCAGAAGTTAGCTTGTAGGAAGAGTTATTGGAAAGAGTGAATAAGTTTAAATATATAGGATCAGTGGTAGCCCAAGATGGGAAATAAGATGCAGAGATAACCCACAGAGTGCAGTGTGGCCAGAACAATTGGAAGAAGGTATCAGTATCAGAAGTATTCTGTGATCAAAGAATGAAGGTGAAGGTTAAAGGTCAGGTTTTTAAGATTGTGTTAAGACCAGAAATGATGTATGGAGCTGAGACATGGGCAGTGAAGAGAGTGCAGGAGAAGAGGTTAGATATAGCAGAAATTAGAAGGTTGAGATGGATGTGAATGAGACAGTCAAAGGTACAACAAAAGTGGGACAGACATCTAAGAAAGTACAGGAAACTAGGCTGAAGTCGTATGGTCATGTGATGAGAAAAGATAATGAATACGTGGGCCCAAAGAGTGATGGGAGTGGAAGTACAGAGGAAGAGAAAGTGGAGATGGATGAATAAAGTAAAAGAAGACTTGAAGGAAAAGGGTTTGACTGGGAAAGAAGTGCAGGAATGAGCTGTATGGAGAAGGTTGATCAAGCTCATCGACCCCACATAGAAGTGGGAAAAGATGAAGAGGAAGACTGGGTGACCAAGTGACAGAGTTCTTCTGCCAGTGCTCACTTTAAGAATTCATGTAAGCAACCAAACTGTACCCTTTCTATGCCCAGGCATGCTATATAAGATGACCATGTCCACACATGAGCCACTTCGACGGTCAGAACTCGGAAGCTCCACTGCTCTTGTTAAGTGACTAGGCCGTAGTTCTTTTGGGAAAGGCAGCATAAATATTGGAGAGATCACATATTTGATACTCAGTAGTCTCAATAAATAACCCTGAGTGAGTCAGTTCATCTAACTAGTGATTATATTTTCGAAATATGTAAATAAATCTTGTATCTAAAGCTGCTGTTCATAAGGAAAGGTACTATACATTAACAAAATATCACACATTTGATCCCACCACTGTCTCATTGAGTAATCTCAAGAGAATGACTTAACTTGTCAGTGTTCACACTGTAGAAATACACAAATAACCTCAAAATGGTCATTAAATCAGTGATGACAAGCACTATCTGGAGTAAATTTTTAGTGAACAAAACTATGGCCTACGCCTGAGCGTGCTCTTAAGGTGCTTTGAGATCGTGTCCTCTATGCCAGGAGCATTAGGAAATTAAATGTCATTTGATTGACACACACACTTTTCACAAGCAGAGGTAAGAGCCCCTCTAAACAGGTTTCTTGTACCACCTCACCTCCTCTGATCACCATTACATCACAGTTTGGGAAAGAAATTCCATCATCACATACTTACGTTGCACAGTTAGCACAATGTAACAAGATGAACTTAGGGAATCGGAGAGACACAAACTGAAACTGCCAAAAGGGGAATGCAAAACACACACCCTGTGAAAAGACACCTAAAGCTGAAAGACCCCATTAGAATTGAAGGCTGCACAACGTTACTTATTTTTGGCAGAGTGCCCACCGGATATTTCTCTAGGAGTGATGAACACTGGGTGTTGGCAATAAAGTCCTGCGTGGGTCTCATTTGTAGAAGGCATACTTGCCACAATAAAAACGCCCCTGCACTGTGTCTCACAAATAAATATTAATTAAAAACGCAACCCGCACTGAGCTACAGATGTCATCATTGAAGCTATAAGAGCCAGTCTTAGAAAGTTAAGGTTAAATTCACTTGGCTGAATTTCAATAGTAAATCAGTTTCTCACAGTTACTTAGATTATGGTAGTGTCTTTTACCCCCTGTAAGCTAACATGAAATAGAACATTCCTAGCTATATCTGTAAAATAAGAGTGTTAATTAAAGTAGTTAGGAATTAGTCTCACTGCTATCATGGACTGTTAGACTAGTTTACAGCATTAGCATAACTAGAGCACTGGCATACAGTTTTTGAACATTCCACACATAATATGACTGTATGACCAAACTTAGAGAGAAAGGAAACAAGATAAGTTAGCCTTAAACAGAACCTTCCTTAAAAAAGAACTCTTCTTTTTTTTGTAATATCAAGTTTTCTGTATTTGTGTATGAACTGTTTTGCTTTGAATTTTACTGAAACTTTTAAAATGAAGATGCTTGGATCATGCATCACACTATTACCTGAACTGTCCTAAGTAAACTAAAAGCTGCAGAACTTTGGTAATTTGGGACAAACTCAGCTACGGAAGCAGATAGAGAAACTCCTCTGATCATCTGATTTCTCTTTTCTTGCCATGCTAAGAGGGGGCACTCCACGCATACTTGATTGAATATACACTGTGAACACAACCATAAAAACTGTATTCAGCCCAAAATGGAACTCAGAATATCTGGTGCAGGGTCAAAGGGTGAAATCTTTGGGCAAAGAGCATGATAAGACCAACATATTCCAGGTAAACACTTAGAAATTGCACATCAAGCACATGAGGCGGGTGTTATGGGTGAACCAGAACAAAAAAAAAAAAAAAACTGGAAGTACAAGAATACTTTTCCAGTGCTGGCATACCACACAACCTTACTCTACATATGCACCTTTTCACTGGGCCCTTATATCCTGCCCCACGGTTTCTCTTATCAGTGCAATGTCATTGATATGCACCTGTGCCTGTTGTTTCCTCCAAGGGACCACATGAGATAAGCTACTATCTCTGCATGTCCCACTGATATTGAAACCTGGATGAAGGAACACCATTTCCAACTCAACCTGGCAAAGACAGACCTTCTTATTATCTCAGCCTGTCCGTCTATTTAGTAGTAAATATATTTACTTTCAGCATGCAACCTTGGACTGCTGATCAGTGACCAGCAGTCCTTAACTGACCATGTTTGCAAAGGTTCTTGGTCTTGTACATTCACTCTATACATGAAGCATCTCCACAATGAGACCGTATCTGATGGAGTATTCAGCACATCTCCTGGTCCAGGCTCTGATCTTATCATGTCTGTCGGAAAGAGTACTAATGTGTGTTATCAAGATGCTGCAGATGACCCAAAATGAAGTGGCAGGTCTGGTGTTCTCCTCTTTTCAGATCAGTACATTGGCTCCCTGTAGCGGCACATATAATGTTCAGATCCTTGATGCTTGCCTACAGAACAGTCAGTGAGATAGCACCTAAAAATATTTAGACACTTGTGAGGTCATATGTCCCCTCTTGACCAATCAGGTCTGATGATGAATGGCATCTGGTGATGGCACCTCTAGATGACATCAAATCTCAGTCTAGAATATTTTCATGTGTTCTTTCTAGCTGGTGGAATGAGCTGCCCACCTCCATCTGACTCACTCAGAGTGATTAGGAATCATTTGAAGAGACTATCATCTGAGAATTTCTAATTGATAATGGCTTTATAGCAAGCTTCTCTTTTGTTCTGAAGTCTTCACTTATAGTGGTCAGTTTTTTTAACAGTGTCCTACAACAGTTGGACTGCTGTTACTTGACTATGCTGGCATCTTTTGGAAGTTGCTTTTTATAAAAGTCTCTGTTGAGCAAAAAACTGTGAATGTAACGGTAAGTAGGATTTATGCCAACACACTCAAGCCGTACTGAAAACTCCAAACATATTGAGCACATTTTCACAAAAAAGGTACATTGTCTTAAAAACCATGGACATGAAATTTAAAAAAAAAAAGTTTATCAAAGAACCAAATTAGGTAAACGTGGTGTTCACTTGACCGTTTACAGATTTGTACTAATAAATGACCCTGGTGGGCATCCAACACGTGCTCCTTAATTATTATGAATTGAGGACATTTTGCTCCTTCTGCAGTAAAGTGGTGACCTTTGACCACCCCATAAATGAAGCCATGTGCTTTCAATTATCGCCACTAATTTGTTGAAAGTTCTTTTAACTCTCAAAGGCCTTTACCCAGATTTATTGGTACAGGACCCTTGGGGTCAAGCCAGCAAAATGTTGACAGGATGGAAGACAAACGGACTGAGTGACAGACAGACAACAGGTAACAGGCTAGCTAGTGCGAGTCCTCCATATTCACTGTGCCAAGCACCAGATATTGGTGGGTGTCAAAATTTGCTGTTTAAGTGTCGGCTGGGCTTTTTGGTGAAATGTAGTGTTTTACATTTTTCAATTGAACACCATTCAGTTGTAAATGCTTTTTTAACTACTAAATTGTATTACAAGTTTTGCATTATGTAAACAGGAGTTAAATATTCTTCACATTATCATGTCAAGACTACAATGTAGATAAGCATGTTGGTTGTTTTTGGTACAAGCTAAATTTCTGACCAGTTATACCAACTTTAACCAATCGACAAATTTTCTACCCAGAATAAGGAATCTCACCTAGTTGTGGCCAATGGTAGCAGTTAAAATAGACATGGAGTTTACACTTCAGTAACTGGAATTGTCAAATGTAAGAGGACCTTGACTATTAAGAATTTGAGACAAACAGAAACCTCACTACACTCAAATCTTTACCTTAGTGAGTACTCTCTGCCAGCCATCAGAAGAGGCAGATTTGGATCTACAGATAAGCTGCTAAAACAGCTCAATTCAGTCTGCTTTAGACATGGCCATTCCTAGAAAGGACTTCTGAAACTCAATCATATTAATAGTCGGAATCTGACATACTAACATCTGATCACTTGGGGTTATTGATAGACCACACTGATGTCTCACAGATCCAGCAGATGGGCTGATTCCAGGACCAGATGGTATCCAAGGGGAATCTGCAATTACTTCTCAAGTCTGTGTGGGTTCTTGTCAGACACTTCAATTTTCGTGCCATATCACAAAGATTACTGACTGAATTAACTGGCAACTCTAAACTGTTTCTGAATGAATAAGTGTGCCTGTGTGAACATTAGATGGACTGGTTCTTGTCTTGCATCTAATACCGTTGTGGGTTTAATAATGAAAGAATTTGTGCATTTTTAGAAAATTATAATATATATATATATATAGTGCCTTCAGAAAGTCTTTGGACCCCTTTGCTTTTCCATATCTTGCTATGTTTCAGCCTTATGCTATGATAATTAAAAATTCATTTGTTTTGTCCATCAACAAGCAACACTTAATACCATACAATGACAAAATGAAAAACAGGGCTTAAAAAAGTTTTGACAATGAAAAAAAAACCTGACCTATCCCATTGATACAATTATTCAGACCTTTTGCTCACTACCTCATTGCAACCCCAGCCTGGAGACATCATGATTTGACATGACAAGCTTCACACATCTACACTGGAGGATTTTCTACCACTCTTCCATGCAGATCTTCTCAAGCTCTACCAAGTTGGATGGAGACCAATGGTGGATGGCTATTTTCAGAAATCTCCAGAGATGTTCAAATGGGTTCAAGGCTGGACACTGGCTGGACAACTAAAGGACATTCCCAGAAATGACTTCTGTGATGTCTTTGCTTTGCGTTTAGGCTCACTGTCCTCTTGGAAGGTGAACCAGACTGAACTCCAGAGAACTCATTAAGGATATATCTGTTTCTTTCTCTGTTCATCTTTCCATTGACATTAACTACTCCCCCACTCCCTGTTGCTGCCACTACCATGCCTCACCACTGCAGTAGTATTGTGCAGTTGAGCGGTGCCTTGTTTCCTACAGGAATGACACTTAGAATCGAGGTCAAACAGTTCAAGGTTGGTTTCATCAGACCAAAGAATCGTGTTTCTTAGTGTCTGAAGATCTTTTAGGTGACTTTTTGCAATTTCCAAGTGGGCTTTCATGTGTCTTTTACTGAGGAAAGGCTTCTCTCTGGCCACTCTGCAGTCATAAAGTCTGACATGTTCTACTTGAAGTCATGTAATGTGCCGTAGGATTTGGAAATATGATGGGTGGTTTCAGATCTTGAATTGACCTCCTTTTCCGATAGTTTTCTCAAGTTTTCTTTCTTTTGGTATCACAGTCAGGCTGACACCGTTCTGACATTAGGATGTTTAAGGAGTATCTGGATGAGATTATGAGGCAAACTTAGATATTATCTAAACAAACAAGACTGATGGAATGAATAGCCTCCTCTCGTTTGTTAAATGTGTTAATTTCTTGAGCACTCATTCTTGAACAGTTACTGTAGGAGTCAGTGTACCTGCAATCCTAACACTAACCCATCCATTTCCTAACCCTGTTATCGAGGGTAGGGTGACAGGGCAGCAGAAGTCTATCTTGGCAATATTTACACATAAGATGAACAGGGAGCCAGTCCATCATAAGGTGAACACACAAAACAACAAGGAGCAATAGAGCATTGGTGTGTCTTTCGACTGTGAGAGATAAGTGAAGCACCCAGAGAAAAGCCATGCGGACATTGGGAAGATATGCAAATTCCACCTTGAGAACAGCCAAGATGCAAACTCTGGTTTCCTTACTGCAAGGAAACAGCTCTACAACTGCAAAACCGTGCTGCCATTAACCTAAAGTCTAATCTGTCTTCATCTGTCCTTCCTTAGCTCATGTGCAGCTATTCACATTTTCACTCTGCTGGTAACTGACTTTCATTATGTCTTTCATTTAAGATCACAATGTCCCAACCCTCCTACTGCTAAAAGTGGGAAGTGAGCCATAAAATTCACTTATTACTTCAAGGACATGTGAGAGGTCACTTAAGGCAAGAACTACTTGACATATAAACAATTTCTATCCTGCTGCAGTCACTCTGGATAAACACAGTCTCTGATTCACCTCCATCCAACCTGGATTATGTTTAGTTTACTTGATACATTACTGGGGAGGAGCACAATTCTACTTTACTATATTTTTTTTTATACATTTGTAATTTGTTCAATTTATTTTAACTACTATTCTACATTATGTTGTGATGGTGTTATGTGTTGTATACTGTGTTGTTTAATTGTTTCCATCTTGTTATGTGTATGGAGGAAACACCAAGAGACATTCCTAGCAACTGTGCTGCCTGGCAATAAAAAAGTTCAAGTTCAATAATAAACCACACTCAAAATGTCCATTCACCTCAATTTGTGTGTGTGTGAACTCAATCTACCTTTGAATGGGAATACTCCCTGTTTAATTTGCGTATTATTTATACTATTAATTGATGTAAGGTTCATTCAGCTCCCTAGGCGGATGTTGGATCTGCACCTGCACGGCCCTTACCAACTGAGTCTGCTTTCACAACTGAATTATTAACCGACAGACCTCAAGCTCCGTGATGTACGGCATGCATCAACGAGCTGCTTTAACAGAGCCTGGCCTAGCCGCGTTGTTAAGGCTGTCGGCTGGAGGAGCTGCCTAAAGAGGGGTGCCAGACGTCTCAGCCATTCAGTGTGACAAAACCTCCCAGACTTTTCATAAAGAGGCTCAAGGAGATTGTGTGGACGGGTCCCCACCCGCTGGCTGGCACCAGCCCTTTCAAGACTGGCAGCTGCTCTAAAATTATCTGTCTGCCACAGAAACCACACCATGCAACTAGACAGGGGGGCGGAGGGGGATTTAGTGAGGACACCCTTAGCATCAAAAAGGCTATGGCAAAAAAAAAAGTGGCGACGCCACAATGAAAGAAAGCAAATACTGTATGTAAATCAATGAGAAAAAAAATAGAAATAAAACAGCCAATACAATCATTTACCAGACATGAAGGTAATTGGGGAAAAACAAACAAGTAAACAAGTACAGTCGACCAATTAATGAAACACACACTCTAAACTAATTCATTGCAGCAACTCCAAATCGCACTCAGTAGTTTGTATTGTCCCCACGTGCTTGTATGCATGCCTGACAATGTCGGTTGTGGAAGGCATGATCCTAATGAGATGACGGATGGTGTCCTGAGGGATCCCCTTCCAGTTCTGTACCAGAGCATCACTGAGCTCCTGGACAGTCTGAGGTGCAACCTGGTGGCATCAGATGGACCAAAACATAATGTCACACTCAGGGGTGTTCTATTGGATTGAGGTCAGGCGAGTGAGCGTGGGGGCCAGTCAATGGTATCAATTCCTTCATCCTCAAGGAACTGCCTGCATACTCTCGTCACATGAGACCGGGCATTGTCATGCACCAGGAGGAACCCAAGACCCACTGCACCAGCATAGGGTCTGACAATAGCTCCAAGGGTTTCATCCCGATACCTAATGGCAGTCAAGGTGCTGTTGTCTAGCCTGTAGAGATTTGTGTGTCCCTCCATTGATACCCACCACCAAATCGGTCATGCTGAATGATGTTACAAGCAACTTAATGTTCTCCATGGCCTCTCCAAACCCTGTGCTCAGGGTGAACCTCCTCTCATCTGTGAAAAGCACAGGGTGCCAGTGATGGACCTGCCAATTCTGGTATTCTATGGCAAATGCCAATTGAGCTGCACGGTGCCGGGCAGTGAGCACAGGGCCCACTAGAGGATGTCAGCCCTCAGGCCACACACCAGTGGCCTGCTGGAAGTCATTTTGTAGACTCTGGCAGTGCTCATCCTGTTCCTCCTTGCCCAAAGGAACAGATACTGGTGGGTCCTGCTGATGGGTTAAAGACCTTCTACGTCCCAGTCCAGCTCTCCTAGAGTAACTGCCTTTGAGACTGTGCTGGGAGACCCAGCAAACCTTCTGGCAATGACATGTATTGATGTGCCATCCTGGAGAAGTTGGACTACCTGTGCCACCTCCGTAGGGTCCAGGTATCACCTCCTGCTACCAGTAGTGACGCTGACCGTAGACAAATGCAAAACTAGTGAGAAAACAGATGAGGAGGGAAAAATGTCAGTGGCCTGCACCTGTTAAACCATTCATTCCTGTTTTGGGGGTCGTCTCATTGTTGCCCCTCTAGTGCCACTGTTGTTAATTTCACTGATTAACAACCCCCTCTGCTACTTAACTGACCAGATCAATAGCCCACAAGTCTCACTGACTTGATGCTATACTCTCATTAATAAGTGTGCCTTTAATTTTTTTGAGCAGTATATAAATATATATATAACAAAAAATAAGTAAATAGAATAAATCACAATTAATAAAAAGTCTGAATGAGCATAAGCCACACTAATTCAGGGTGTTCATAAGAAATGTAATGATTTACTGCATGAGGCAGAAGTACATAATAAGCAAGAATAGCTGCATCAAATATTTGAAATATTAAATGAAGTGCTTCATTTGTAATGTTTAATTAAGTCTAAATATTGCCAATTATAACATATTTCTCATTCTTCCTCATCTGATAGAGGTCCATAGAGGAAGGTCCATATTAACAACATCATAGGCCCCCTGTTTTGACAGCTAAACAGAAACATATATAGGCATCAGAAACTTTGTGGGCCCCAGTCAGTGCAAATGGTGGCCATACGTTAAGAAGGCCTTGCACAGAGGGCTGGAACCTTAGTAAAAGATCAGAAATCAAAAACAATACCATATTTGTAATCAGTGACCTTGAAATTGTCTCCAGTGACACCCTACATATTTACGTTTGAAATGCGTCATTTTTAACCTTCTGGGAGCAGCTCTTAGAAGGGTAGGACCACCAGTAAAGAATCAAATAGCAAAAATAGTACTATATTTGTGACCAGCAACCTTGAAATAGCATAATATGACAGTTCGTGTGCCTATATTACCGATGCCCATTTTTTTGAAGTTTTGTGAAAGGCGGTAATTTTGACCTCTTGTATCCCATTAGGAGGTGAATCTCCTGCGATAGGACTGAGGTGGGTTGCACAACTTGAAGCCCTTGTGATGTTTTTCTGAAAACACCTATTGGTTTACTCTTTATCAGAAGGGTGTTATTTCCTGGCCTAAAAATGAGGGGTTTTGGGGTCTAGAGGGTCAAAAATAGGGGGAGACCTCTAAACAGCTCAATGTCTTGCATAATAAGATCTCAAAAAGAGTCAAACAGTACATCATGAGTGGGGGTTTACTCATACCAGTAAATCAGGGGGTGTCGGACCAAAAAAAAAAAAAAAAACACAAATAATTTCAAAACCTTCAGAAGTAATTCTTATTAACACAACACAAAAAATGATTACATTAATTTAATCAGTTAAACAAATTGATAAATAAACAAGCAAGCTTTTGTGGTCCTGAAATTAATACAGAAAGAAAGTGAATGAATGAATGAGTGAGTGGAGAAACAAATAAATAAACCAAAAAATCAACTAAAAATGACCAATAATAAAGAAAATTAACTCAATCATCCACTCTCTGCATTTTCCACTAGTGAAAGCTCCTGCACCTGCACTCGCACCCGCACCCTCAAGGTATAAAAAGAGCCTGAGTAGGACAGAAGGAGGGGAGACAGAGATAGAAAAAGAAAAAGAAAATGGGAGAAATTAAGAACGATGGTTTGGAGAAAAAAAAAAAGAGTAGAAGCAGGAGATTGAGCCAGCATGGAGGGCAGGAGCAAGGTGGTCAGGTGGGCCTGCAGGAAGTGAGGGGAATGGCGTTCCAGAGGCGGGTTGCTCTTCTTGAACAATTATAGCTGCAGGAATGGCTGATGGCTTCAAGGGTCGCCTTACGTATGGCTAGGTGTGGTGGTGGGATGATGCAGCCTGGCTTTAGGTTTCCCAGCGAGCAGCTGTTGAAGCGGCTTGTATGGAAGCCGAAGAGAGTTTAAAAAGGGGAGATGGACTACAGAGAGTGAGACGTGCTGAGGCTCCAACAGAAAGGAAAACCAATTCGGACTCTGTATATTTAGTCATGATTTTAACATATTTATTCAGTGTTACTGATTGATTGGTTTTAACTGCCACCAAGCCACGCCTCTTATGGATTATTTGCATTACACTTTGAACACTTCTGCACCAAGATTGCTGTTTGTGTCCTCATTAGCTCCAGTCCATCTCGGTACATGACTATCGATGTCCTGGGAAACGGGTGATGCCAAGACTGTGGGCACATTGGGCATCAGTGAATCATAATAAATAACAGGCATGCCTTTTGAGATGCAGCCATGGCTCTAGCGTGCCACACACCTTCAAAGATCATGTGGTAGGTCCAGGATGACAGGGTTTGAACCCGAGTCAAGTCAGTGTCAGTGGGAAGTTTGCAAATGCTCCCACTGTCCATGTAGTCCAAGTGAGTTTGCCTGGCCTGAGAATGCATAATCATATCCTTGTGAGGACACACATCCAGGCCTGCATTGGTTCCTATCTAATGTTTCTGGGCTCTGAGCATGCTGTACACAGCTTACAGTTGTGCTTGAAAGTTTGTGAACCCTTTAGAATTTTCTATATTTCTGCATAAATATGACCTAAAACATCATCAGATTTTCACTCAAGTCCTAAAAGTAGATAAAGAGAAACCAGTTAAACAAATGAGACAAAAATATTATACTTGGTCATTTATTTATTAAGGAAAATGATCGAATATTACATATTTGTGAGTGGCAAAAGTATGTGAACCTCTAGGATTAGCAGTTAGTTTGAAGGTAAAATTAGAGTCCGGTGTTTTCAATGAGATGCCAATCAGGTGTGAGTGGGCATCCTGTGCTATTTAAAGAACAAGGATCTATCAAAGTCTGCTCTTCACAACACATTTGTGGAAGTGTATCATGGCAGGAACAAAGGAGATTTCTGAGGACCTCACAAAAAGAGTAGTTGATGCTCATCAGGCTGGAAAAGGTTACAAAACCATCTCTAAAGAGTTTGGACTCCACCAATCCACAGTCAGACAGATTGTGTACAAATGGAGGAAATTCAAGACCATTGTTACCCTCCCTAAGAGTGATCGACCAACAAAGATCACTCCAAGAGCAAGGCGTGTAATAGTCGGCGAGGTCACAAAGGACCCCACGGTAACTTCTAAGCAAGTGAAGGCCTCTCTCACATTGGCTAATGTTCATGTTCATGTGTCCACCATCAGGAGAACATTGAACAACAATGGTGTGCATGGCAGGGTTGCAAGGAGAAAGCCACTGCTCTCCAACAAAAACATTGGTGCTCGTCTGCAGTTTGCTAAAGAACACGCAGACAAACCAGAAGGCTATTGGAAGAATGTTTTGTGGACGGATGAGACCAAAAACGAACTTTTTAGTTTAAATGAAAAGCGTTATGTTTGGAGAAAGGAAAACACTGCATTCCAGCATAAGAACCTTATCCCCTCTGCGAAACATGGTGGTGGTAGTATCATGGTGTTGGTCTGTTTTGCTGCA
This sequence comes from Polypterus bichir lapradei, assembly GCA_026402145.1. NCBI lineage: Eukaryota > Metazoa > Chordata > Cladistia > Polypteriformes > Polypteridae > Polypterus > Polypterus bichir. Next base: position 27,527,896 of record JANRMT010062852.1, on the reverse strand, counting down.
TCTGGGCCAGGATGGCTTGTCTTCATTGATGGAACAATGAATTCTGAATTATATCAGAGAATTCTAAAGGAAAATGTCAGGACATCTGTCCATGAACTGAATCACAAGAGAAGGTGGGTCATGCAGCAAGACAACAACCCTAAGCACACAAGTCATTTTACCAAAGAATGGTTAAAGAAAAATAAAGTTGATGTTTTGGAATGGCCAAGTCAAAGTCCTGACCTTAATCCAATCGAAATGTTGTGGAAGGACCTGAAGCGAGCAGTTCATGTGAAGAAACCCACCAACATCCCAGAGTTGAAGCTGTTCTGTACGGAGGAATGGGCTAAAATTCCTCCAAGCCGGTGTACAGGAATGATCAAAAGTTACCGGAAACGTTTAGTTGCAGTTATTGCTGCAAAGGGGGTCACACCAGATACTGAAAGCAAAGGTTCACATACTTTTGCCACTCACAAATATGTAATATTCGATCATTTTCCTTAATAAATAAATGACCAAGTATAATATGTTTGTCTCATTTGCTTAACTGGTTTCTCTTTATCTACTTTTAGGACTTGAGTGAAAATCTGATGATGTTTTAGGTCATATTTATGCAGAAATATAGAAAATTCTAAAGGGTTCACAAACTTTCAAGCACAACTGTATGTGCCTTCATTATTTCAGGGACAAGACTATGCTGTGGTTCAAGAGGGTCTCCGCCTGAGGCGCCTAGGTGTCTCCTCACAGAGTGAAATTGGAGCCACAGCCACTTTTACTGCTGACTTCCTTGAAGAGTAACTTAAATTGACAAGCTCTTTCGGCCTATCTGTTAGATACCAAGGGAGTGAGAAGATACCAGTCTAAAAATAGGGAGCAGAGAGGAGGCCGTAGACACCAAGGTCTCAGCCCAGATAACAGCAGGCAAAATAACTGACAGAATAAAAATAAAAAAGGGGAGAACCTTGTAAAAGCTTGTTCTACTTGACTCAAAGGGTAAAGTGCACAGACACTGAAGCAGGCATCTCAAACTTGACTACGGCCAGCTGGCTGGCTTTTGTCCCTAGTTTAGCTAATTTGAACCTCTAACTGAAATGCACATCCTTCAGTCAGTTAAGACAATGGCACATTACGCGACTTCTAGTTGTTAGGCATGTCAGATTTGGGGACAGAAGTTATTGCTCTCATTGCTGGACCATAAAAATCTTGACATGTCAACTTTAGTGACTGCATGCTGACCTTCCAGCACATTTTTTCTTGGCCCAGTTTGTAACAGCTGCCAGTGTGCGGACTGATGGAGTTGGTGTCGTATGAAGGGTTAACAGCTACAGAGAGCTGAGCTGTAATCTTGGAACTCCATTTTTTCTACCATTCTGTCATGGTTTGTAAAATACCAGACATCTGGTAGGCAAAAGTCTCTTAATAATAATAATGATAATAATTCATTACATTTATATAGCGCTTTTCTCAGTACTCAAAGCGCTATCCAAACAGGCAGGAACCGGGAAGCGAACCCACAATCTTCCACGGTCTCCTTACTGTAAAGCAGCAGTTTCAACTACTGAAAATCACTGAAAGGCATGTCTTTGCCCATTAACTGTACAAATGATGTCCCAAGAGACCAGACTAACTCATAAGCAGTTGTAAATGACTGAAGGACCCTCTTGTTGAGGGTTGTGATGTTTGTCAATTTCAGGTTGAACCATGCCAGTGTAGCTTTGCATCTTTAAGATGATTTAAGTCACATCATGTGACTTTTCCAAAGATTTTCAATTACATAATCTTGTAGTACTGGAGGCAGCTGGCGGTGCACTCACATGATGCCAGTCTACTAATGTGACATGTCCTGCGGTTCACTCTGACAAAATCAAACAGGTTTGGGTTTGTCTTTGGTGGTGTAGGTGGGATCTGTGTGCCTGGGATTCGACAACCAATGAATGCTCATCTGGAAGTTCAATGCATAGAATGCAGCAACAAGGAATAAGGAACATAGGGGCTTTAGACCTCACAAAAAGGAAAATAAAGCTTGTTTGCTTGATGTACCACCACACAACTGAGGATAAAATTGTGATTGAACACGCCGTAACTTTAAACCCTTCATACAGTGCCACAACATGCTATTAGCTGTCATATAAAGGAGAAAGACTGCAGCTGAACTCACTGTATCTGTTAGCCCTTCTTACAGGACTGCGCAACCCATTTCATCAACAGCTCTTAAGTCTCTGGAGGACATTTCAAATACCAGCGTCAACAGCATTATAAAGGGCTGCACTCACACCCAACACACTCCAATAGTCAGGCAGACAATACAGCGAGTGTGAATTCGAGGACTACAAGGCTATGGAGCAGATTTTAATCTGCAGACAATTAGACCTGTGATTGAGCCCACATCCATTGCCTCTCCCACTCACAATATCCGACTTTGCTGGCACATACTGTTGGTCCAGCCAGTAACTGGCCTGCTCTATTCGCCTCTCAAATTATGACACATGTATTTATATTACATGTTGTTTTTGGGGCGGCACAGTGGAGCAGTGGTAGCGCTGCTGCCTCACAGTTAGGAGACCCAGGTTCGCTTCCCGGGTCCTCCCTGCGTGGAGTTTGCATGTTCTCCCCGTTGTCTGCGTGGGTTTCCTCCAGGTACTCCGGTTTCCTCCCACAGTCCAAAGACATGCAGGTTAGGTGCACTGGCTATCCTAAATAGTCCCTACTATGTGCTTGGTGTGTGGTTGTGTGTGCCTTGCGGTGGGCTGGCGTCCTGCCCGGGGTTTGTTTCCTGCCTTGCGCCCTGTGCTGACTGGGATTGGCTCTAGCAGACCCCCGTGACCCGGTAATTAGGATATTTACGGGTTGGATAATGGATGAATGGATGTTGTTTTTGGGCTATGTGTTTGAAACTCACTATCTGATTTATATGTTTTATATGTACAGTACAGGCCAAAAGTTTGGACACACCTCCTCATTCAATGTGTTTTCTTTATTTTCATGACCATTTACAGCACTCCATCACTCTCCTTCTTGGTCAAATAGCCCTTATACAGCCTGGAGGTGTGTTTGGGGTCATTGTCCTGTTGAAAAATAAATGATCGTCCAACTAACCTGACTTCTGCACAACACAACTGCTGGTCCCAACCCCATTGATAAAGCAAGAAATTCCACTAAATAACCCTGATAAGGCACACCTGTGAAGTGAAAACCATTTCAGGTGACTACCTGTTGAAGCTCATCGAGAGAATGCCAAGAGTGTGCAAAGCAGTAATCAGAGCAAAGGGTGGCTATTTTGAAGAAACTAGAATATAAAACATGTTTTCAGTTATTTCACCTTTTTTTGTTAAGTACATAACTCCACATGTGTTCATTCATAGTTTTGATGCCTTCAGTCATGAAAATAAAGAAAACACATTGAATGAGGAGGTGTGTCCAAACTTTTGGCCTGTACTGTATATATAGCTGCACTATATAGGTTGACATTGCCCTGTTTTATTATAAAAATGTGCTTTTCTTAATTATTGTCTGTTGACCATTAGCACATTAATTGTATTGTCTTGTGGTTAGTTGTGTACACTGGTGGCTGGAGGACAGTGTGACTGACTGTTTTAAATTCTCATTCGCCTTCTGCAGTGAGCTTTCTCCCTCTTGGCCACCATAAACCCTCCCCTTGGTCTTTAGCCACACCCCCAGGCAGGTCTTCCACAGACACACAGTGGCATTTAATTGTGCTAAGAGTATTGTATGCAGCCCTGCAATGTACTGGTGTCTGACTTGATGGGCGCCCAGTGTTGCCAGGATTAAATGGGGCTGGTAAAAGATAACAGTGGTTTTATTTAATTAGGTGTATTTTTTCTGCCCGGATTTTATTTTAGCCCAGGTATGTATTTATTGTCAATGTAACAAGTTTTGTATTTTCATTTTTACAGTATGTTGGTAGTAATTTATTTTAACAGGGGTTCTTTCTTAGTCAAGACCCATCCAAGGTGGGATCCTCCTCTAGTGCTGATGGCTTCTGGGATCAGTATTTTCAAGTCACTCATTTTCCTGATCTGTTTGTACTGTTAGTTTTGGGGAAGACTTGGAAGCACTGGGGCAGAAGGCAGTTCCTTAGATGGAGTGCTAGCGCAGTGCAGGGCATACATTTCCATTGATTGAGTTCATCCAATATAAAGCTGCCCAAAATCAAGCATCTTTGTTCATGGTGAGTACCAGGAGACAACTCACATGGGCTCAGGTAGAACATGCAAACTCTGTTACAGATGGGGACAGGGGCAGCATTTGAACCCGGGACTCTGGGGCTGTGAGGAGGCAGCAGCACCAGTCACACTGTCCAAATTTACTGGATGGACAGTTAAGTTCACATCCAGTCAGAGCACCAGTATGGCTGCCGATTTACTCAGGGCCACAGCAGGAGTTGAGCCTGATAGCACCACCTCATTCCAAGTCCCAGATGATAAAGGTGTGCCACATAAAGTAGCTTACTGGTATCTTTAGTTTCAATCAATCAAAAATGCCAGGAATACATTAAACACAATCACCAATTTAACATCACATGCTAGTAACTGATAGGCCCAGAGTCTTTGTGCCTGCTGCTTATGTCAAAAAAGACTGTGAGACATTCATGTTGGCCTTGCTCATATTCTAAAGCCCTTGTGTACAACTCTTGAAGAACAACCAGCAACACATATGGCATTCCATCTGGCACATCCCACCTAGCTCAGCCTGCAGCATTTTATTCTTGTGCTCCTTCTGTCTCTAACTGCACCATCCTAACACTTCAGTATGTTCCATATCCAGAACATACTGTGCAACAGTCCGAGATTTGTAAAGTGACCTGGGATGGCACTCACTGTAAAAAGGCGCTATATATAAAAAAAATGGCAAAAATGCATGCTAAATATGAATGGCGCTATACATAAAATGATGGCTTGCTGTTAAAATCCTAACTGTGAAAGATGCTATATGAAATTAAGATTCAGTGGTTGTAAAATACAGTGAAACGTACAGGGTGTGCATAAAAATACTGAGAAAGCTGATTTAAAAAAAAAAGGTTGGATGGTTTTCAAAATACTCATTCTGAAAGGCACTATATAAAATAATAGGTGACTGTAAACATGTGAACCTCGCTATAACAAAGGATTTAATAAAAATAACATACACTGTAACAGATATAATATAAAATAAAGGTTTACAGTAAGACTACTGAAAGAGGCGATTTACAAAACAAAGGGGTGGTTTTCAAAATACTCACTGAGAAAGGCGATATATAAAATAATGAGAGGTTATGACATGTGCACTGTGAAAGGTACTATTAAAAACGAGGATTAAATAACAATAACATACACCATGAAAGGTACTATATAAAATAAAGGTTGAGATGTAAAAGTACATAGAAAGGCGATTTATAAAGGTTGGATGGTTTTCCAAATACTTACTGTGAAAGGCACTATATAAAATAATAGGTGGTTGGGTTGTAAAAATGTGCACGGCAATAGGTTCTATAAAAGGAACTGAATGATAATAACAGACTGTGAAAGGCACTATATAAAATAAAGGCTATGTGTAAAGTGGCTGAGAAAATGCACTTTACGAAATAAAGACTGAGCAGCTTTCCAAATACTCCCTGTGAAAGGCACTATATAAAATAAAGAATGGACGTAAAAATGTGAAAGGTGCTATAGAAAGGATTGAAAAATAATAGCATACACTGAGATAGGTGCCAAATTAAATAACGGCTGTACGCAAAACATCCTGGGAATAAAGGATGAGTGGTTTTCAAAATACTCACTGTGAATTGCACAATATAAAATAAGAGACTTTGTAAACGTGTGGTCTGTTAAAGGCGCTATATAAAATAAAGTTTGGGTTGTTGCCAAAATATCAAATGTTGAAAGATGCTATATAAAATGAAAGCAGGGTGTTTCTCAAAATGCTCACTCTTAAAGGTACTATATACAATAAGTCTAGGTTTAATAAAAAGGGGCTGAACAATAGTAATGCGCACTGTGAAAGGTGCTATATAAAGAAAGGCCATACGCAGATGTACTGGGAAAGGCACTTTATAAAATGAGGGTTGGGTGGTTTTCAAAATACTCACTGTGAATTGCACTATATAAAATAAGAGACGTTTGTAAATGTGCTATGTGAAAATAAAATAAAGAAAGGGCGTTTGCTAAAATACTGAGAGTAAAGGATGCTATATAAAGTAAAGGATGTGAGATTGTCGGGGCCCTCACTGATCAAAGGGTTTACCATAAAGTAAAACTTCCATAAGCTGGTTGTCAAACTAATGACTGTGGAAAGCTCCGTGTACACTCAGGCTTTGCCGAACGCGTAAGGCGCTGCATATCATGAAGCCTGTGGGCTTGTGGCGCACTCTCTGCACAATGACACCCACCAGTTCACTGTTTTGCATGCTGCACACATTTCTATAGGAAGTTGCCCCCTGTTGACTCTGTAACATCCCGTCGGAGGAGCTGCACAGATCCTGTTTTGACTGCACTCGTGGTGGGAGCCTGTCTGATGTGGTGGGCACTGTGCTCCTGTGTGGGTTTTGTGTGGACGTGAAGTTCAAACAAGAAAACGGCTAACCTGTGGTAGACAGCGACAGGGCAGAATCCAGTGCAGGCGAGCCTCCTGACACGTGGCCATGCGACCTCGGGGTCTCCACGTTTCACCACTAAACTAGCTGTGGTTTTTGCAAGGTGGCCTCTTTTGCCCTCATGCTTCCCCACCTCAGTGAAATGCCCCAGGTAATATCTATTATAGCTGCTGGCGGACACCATACAGCGCATTGAAATGCTGTGTCTGTGAATGACTGCATCCAGTGCAAGTCCATAACTCCCCCCAAAAAGACCTTGCTTTAATGCTTATTACTTTGGACTAACCTACACCATGAGAACAAAGGAACACTTTAAGGAACTCCATGAAAAGCTTTAGTCAGGGAATGGAGACAAGAAAATATCCAAATTACTGAACATCCAGTTAAATCAGTCATTAGGAAATGGAAAGAGTGTCGCACAGCAGTAAACCTGCTCCAAAAACAATGAGTGACCATGCAAAAAGAAGACAAAAGAGGGAGACCACCGAGAGATCCATGTGAACTCTGAAGGAGCTACAGGCTACAGTGGAGGAGAGAGACTGTGTGGGCAACAACTGTTGCCCAGGAGTTTCACAAGCTGCAGCTCAAACTCCCAGGATATCTCAACAGAAGGCAGACTCTGAGTTCAGCTGAAAGAAGGTTCTATGGTCTGATGAGAGACCAAAACTGAGCTTTTTGGCCCTGAGACTAAACACCATGTTGGAGGCATGCTGAACACTGCACACTGTTTAAAATACACCATCCTCACCCTGAAGCACAGTGGTGGTAGCACCATGCTCGGTAGGTGCTTCTCTGCAGCATGTCCTGAAAGGGTTGTGAGGGCAAAATGAATACAGCAAAGCGCAGAGAAATTCTCGAGGAAAACTTGACACAGTTTGTAAGAAATTTGGGGGAAGGACTTGTTTTACAGCAAGACTACAACCCCAAGGTTAAGGACAAAGCTACACAGTAATGGTAAAAAAACAGCAATGTACTAACTGATATCCATTTAACTGGTACGAGTTGATGTATCCATTCATCCATCTTTTTTACAGGCCTGCCTAAACCAAGCGTGGGGTCACAGAAGACTGATTTAAAAAACTCATAGCAGCCCAGCTAATATAGGACTCCTTCATAAGCAGCTTTATCTTGAGGCGCCATATGCCTACAGTATAATTGTTTCATTATAAGCCCTACTGTGTGAATTGACTCATTCAGTGTCACGCAGTAAGTCAGTGGTAGGACTGAACTACTACCAATGTGATTGTATATAGCGCCTTTCCATTACAAAACGCCTCGCAAGGTGCTGACCAGATGCATTACACTCATTTCTGTTTTTAATTTCTATGTGTAAGCCCTGGGCAGTGAAGTGACTCCTTTGGGGTCACACAGGGAGTCAAAAACAGAAATAAGGAAAGTGTGGACTGCCCCTTCTGTTAATAATTCCACTACCTACTAGAAAAAGAAAACACAAACGCAACTGATTCAGAATACTTCAATAGAAATTATAAACATTTTATGAGGGATTTTAATAACAAACAATATCTCAAGGCGCTATAAGCCCACAGTATTTCAACAATGTGAACCCTGGCTAATGAAGTGGCTCCCTCAAAGTCACACAAGGAGAAAGCGACAGACATTTTTGTTTGGGTACTACTACCAATTAAGGCCTGGACAAGTTATGGGGTACAGACTGCACTGGGAGTCAGAGGTGGAGGCTAGTGCCTTCCCCTTGTGAATGCCACCTTAAAGCAATGGCTAGCCAACTGCGTTAATCAGGATCTCGGAGTGAATCAGTGGTGGCATTTACACAGACAACCTTGTGATTTTATAGAGGGCCTCCCAATAATGGACACTATACCAAGACGATAAACAGCTAGAGTACAACTGTTGTTCAATTATTACAGTGCAAGTCTGACCGTATTGTGGACTGACCTATGCAGGGTCACACAGGAAGTATGTACTGGGGAATGAACTGGCAAACCTGTGATTGATTATAGTATCTTTTCATAATGAAAAACAGTTCAAGATGTTACAAAACATACAGCAAATTGTTTCTGCATTGCTCTAACGTGAGCCCTGAATGCTCAAGAGACTGACTCATATAATGAGTGTGATCTTGGGGTTTGTGAGTGTAATTACAGCACCTTTAGAGTGTGTTCAGACCGCTTCACTTTGTTCACATTTTGTTGCAGCTTTGTGTTAAAATCACCTAAATTAATTTTTTCCCTCATCAAACAACACCCGATACACCAGCATGAAAAAGCAAAAACAGGAATTTAGGAATTTCTGCAAATACGTTGAAAATAAAAATGACTGATACATCCCATTGATAAGTATTTAGACCCTTTGCTTATGACACTTGAAATCTGGCTCAGGTGCCTCCCATTCTCTTGATCATCATTGAGATGTTTCTACAGCTTGTTTGGTGTCCACCTGTGGACTGAAAGGCAAACCGCCTGTCTACAGAAGGTCCCACAGCTGAACAAAAACCGAGCTAGGAGGTCAAAGAACTGCCTCCAGAGCTGAGAGATAGAACTGTGTTGAGGCGCACATCTGGGGAAGGCTACAAAAACATTCCTGCTGCACTGAAGGTTCCCAAGAGCAAAGTGGCTTCCATTCAAGTTGGGGCAAATCCTGATTCCTCCTAGAGCTTCCCACTAGAACAAGCTAAGTAATGGTAGAAGAAGGGCCTTGGGATGAGAGGTGACCAAGTACCCAATAGTCACTCTGGCTAAGCTCCCGAGAACCTGTGTGGAGATCGGAGAAACTGCTAGGACCACCATCACTGCAACACTCCACTGATCTGGGATTTATGACAGAGTGGCCAGACAGAAGCTCCTCAGTAAAAGACACATGGATGTACACTTGGCATGCGTAAAAAAAAAAATAAATCACCCAACAGACTAACAGACTGTGAGAAACAAGGTTCTCTGGTCTGATGAAACCAAGATTAGCATCATGTCTGGAGGAAACCAGGTACCACTCATCACCTGTGCAATACCACTCCAGGGGTGAGGTGTGGTGGTGGCAGCATCACATTGTGGGGTTGTTTTTGAGTGGCAGACAGAGGGAGACTAATTAGGGTTGAGGGAAAGATGAGCAGAGCAATGGACAAAGATATCCTTAATGAAAACCTTGTGGAGAGCACTCTGAACCTTAGATGGGGCCAAGGATTTACCTTCAAACAGGGCAATAAGCCTAATTTCAAAGCAAAGACAAAACAGGAGTGGCTTAGGGACAACTCTGGGAATGTCTTTGAATGGCCCAGCTGGAGCCTGGACTTGAACCTAATCGAATCTCCAACCTGACAAAGCTTGCGAGGCTCTGCAGAGAAGAACGGCAGAAAGTCCTGAAATCAGGTGTGTAAAGCTTGTCACGTCTGACCTCAGAAGACTCCAGGATAGAATCATTGCCAGAGGAGCTTCAACAAAGAACCAAGCCAAACGTCAAAGCAAACTTTATTGTCATCTCAACCATATACAAGTATACAGATAGACAAAATTGCAAAGCTCAGGGTCCACAGTGTAACGACATGAAGTGAAAGGGTCTGAATATCTGAGTCAATATGATATGCATTTTTTTTTATACTTTTAACACATTTACAACATTTTCTAAGATCTTTTTTTTGCTTTGTTTTCTCAGGGACCGAGTGCTGCTTGATGTGGGGAACAAATGAATGTAAGGCTGTGACATAACAAAATGTGAAACAAGCTAAGGGGTCTGAATACTTCCTGAATCCACTGCAGCACCGTTTCATAATGAGCAGCATTCTAAGATGCTATAGAAGAAGTGGACGATTGTTTCCATATTTCTTCAATGTGTCCCTGGTTGAATAACTGACCCTTCCCAGAATGCACTCCATCCCAGTGCACTGCCATGTAGGATCAGCAAGCAATGGAGGTGGGGGTTGAGCCTGTAGTCATGTATTTAAAGATCACACAGGGATTCCATGGTGGGACTGAAGGTGAGATCTTTTCAATTCTTTAAAGTGCCTTTTTTTAGTGAATACCATCATAAGGCAGTTCAGTGCTACAGAAAGATTTTTTTTTTCCTCTTGAAGCAACAAGAGCTCTGAACTATGATGCGACTCCCACAGGGCAGAGCAAGCAGTCAGCAGATTTTGAGATTTATATAATTCTACATAGCGCCTTTCCATAGGAAACACCATCACAACTACTTTAATCCTACAGTATATTTTTTTTCTTATTTGAACAAATGTAGCTCTGAACTCTAAAGATTCTTCCCCTAAGTCAGACAGGGAGTCAGCGGTGGGATTCATCTTAAAACCAATTCTGGCAATTTGCTGGTACAGTATAAATTTTTTTTTCATTGTTTCAAAAATGCCAGCACTAAACAGTGAGGGGACTGCCCCAGGGTCAGGCAGGGAGTCAGCAGTGGGATTAAGCTAGAGATTTTTATAATTCTGTATAGTGTCTTCCCTTGGTACTCTATAGCAAAAGTGTAATTATTGCTTTATTTCAACATTTTGAGATCTGGAAAGTGAAAAGGCTTGCTCAATGTCAAGCTGAGAGTTAGCGGTGGGATTGAACTTGACTCAATAGGGTGCCTTTCAATAGTGAACTTCAACATGTGGCATCTTGAAGGGATAAACGATAAACTGCCCACTGGCATGATGTTGCTCTTTTGTTTTTTTTAATAAAATCCATTGCAAAAAATACACTCTTGTTTAGTGAAGCCCCGAGCCTACCAGATGAATTTCTGGAAGACAAACTGAAAGCACATTGTTTATTTGAAAAAAAGCAAAACAAAACACAATATAAAGCAGGAAATAATTCTAGACGTCAGGAAATGTCCGAGTCACGTCTGTTTACCCAAACAATAAAGAGAGGCAAACAGGCACATTAACCCTCGCCTCACCACCATCTGGACATCGAACAAAGCCTAGCCGGCTAAGAAACGGCCAGCTCAAAGCAGAGCTCCTTTTGTCTTCATTCATTCAATATACACTACAGCACCTATAAAAAAGTATTCATCCTCTTGGAAGTTTTTACATTTTATTATTATACAACACTAAATCATACTGCATTCAATATGTTATTTTTGAAACTGACCAACAGAAAACACTTTTTATGTCAAAATGTTTTATGCACCTGACTGTGGAAGGGCCAGCTACTGCAGAGTGAGTGTGGTGGACTCACCTACACAATGAATAATTAATAAAACTTTCTTACATTTATATAGCACTTTTTCACTGCTTGAAGCAATTTGCTTAGATAATGGGGAGCCACTTCAACCACCATCAATGAAGACAAAAGAATACTCCACGAAATTCTACAAAAAGTCAGTGGATCGAGACAAGAAAATATCCAAGTCATTAAATATCAAGTTAAATCAGCCAATAAGAAATGGAAAGAGTCTGGCACTGCTGTAAATCTGCACACACCTGACAAAAACTGAGTGATCATACAAGACGACGATGAGTGAGGGAGGCCACCAAGAGACCTCTGAGAACTCTGAAGGGGTTACAAGCTGCAGAGGCTGAGATCGGAGAGACTGTGCAGATAACAACGGTGCATGGGTGCTTCACCACTCACAGCTTTATGGGGGAGCGACAAAGACACAAAACACACAGGCTGTCTCTATGGTCTGATGAGACCAGAATTGAGCTTTCTGGCCATCAGACTAAATGTCATGTTAAGCACAGCACATCAGCAAAAACACACCATCTCCTTTGTGAAGTATAGTGATGGCAACATCATTGCGTGGGGATAGTTCTCTGCAGCAGGCCCTGGAAGGCTTGTGAGGGTTAGAAAAATGAATACAGTAAAATATGTGAAAATCTGGGAGGAAAATCTGATGGCGTCTGCAAGAAACCTGCACCTTGGTAAAAACTTTGTTTTCCAGCAGGACAACGAGCGCAAGTGTAAAGCGAAAGCTACAGTGAAATGGCTGAAAAACAACAATGTGAATGTCCTGGAGCGGCCGAGTCAGAATCGAGATCTCAGTCCAATTGAGAATTTGTGGCTGAACATGACATGGGCTGTTAGCTCAACTAAACAACTGGACAGATCTTGAGCAGTTTTGTACAGAAAAATGGAGAAAAATGGCAGAATTGAGATATGCAAAGGTAATAGAGGGAGAGAGATCTGTACACACAGACTCAAGGCTGTCATGGCTGTCAAACTAAATACTGACCTGAAGGGGATGAAATGCCTAAGCAATCAGTTATTTTATGTTTTACATTTGTACTTAATTTATAGCACTAAGCAGAGATCTGTTTTCACACTGAGAATAAAGAGGCTTTTTTCTGTTGATCAGTGTCAAAAAAAGCAAAATTAAATCCACTGGAATTCAATGTTGCATAACAACAAAATGTGAAAACCTTTTATAGGTGCTGTAACTTTCCACATATCAGTCTTCTGAAACTGCCATGTCCATTGCATGCATACATGCTATACTTTGCCTTTCGAGATCACCATGCCATGATATTTTATTGTACATTTACTGTCCTTTTACAAGATTACCATAGCCGCCTCCTCCTCCACTTCAGAACAGTATAAATACCAAAGAGAAAGTGTGCTACATTATAATGTAAAACTGCTACTGCACCTAACAGAGATCCACACCAATAACTGGATACCACCAGGGGGCAGTAGACTGTATGGTAATTAGGAAGTGTTCCAGAAGTGGTGACTCCCATTAAATGAAAATAAATGAAATTGTCGCAATGACTTCTTATTAATTTCATTTATTTACACAGACAGGAATGCAGGTGTCTACAAGGGCCCCTTTCAGTAGTATATAGAGCTCCACTCAATGCCAAAAAACTATTTCCAAACCCTGTTCTGTTAACAATCTCTGATTATTTTCACTTTAAAGGCAGGAAAATAAAGCTGTCAAACAGATCTGAAGAAATGCTGTCTTGCGATGCCAGAAGGTACAGCAAACCGACTCCATTAGTGTGTGGAACGAGCCCAGGACACAGACAGGCGGACAACGTTTGCTCACCCAACACACCCATTTCTTCACCACAACTACTATATACAATATTTACAAATTCAGTGCACGTCCCAGTGCCTCCAGCACCAATTCTCCCAAAGTCCGGGCCTCCCACAGTCTTTCTTGCCCTTCTTCTGGCCGCCTCCAGTCCTCTCTCCAGCTCCGTCCTCTTCCACACGACTTCCGCCGCAGAATGAAGGGAGGCGGCCCCTTATATAGGAACCTGGATGGGCTCCAGCTGCTTCCCAGCAATCTCCTGCGGACACACCCCCGTGTGGCAGAAGTGCCGGCTGCGCACCCGGAAACCCTTCAGGTGTCCCTGCTACTCTTCCCCCCAGCACTTCCTGGTGTGGCGGAAGTGCTGAGGTCCAGGGTTATTCAGGCACCGGGGCGCCGCCTGGCGGTGGCCACGGGTCCCTACAGGGTTGGGCTTCCAAGCCCTCTACCCGTGGCCCCCAACACAACCAGAGCGGTCGCCCCCTCGCGGTCTGGAGGAGGTACAAGCCCTCCTCCGGTCCTCCTGGGCGTCCCGGCTAGGCTCCACCCCCAGCCGCATGCGACAAGTGCTAAGGTCTCACAGGGAGCATACAATCAGAGAATCTGAATACGGTAACTAGCTATGTCAGGTTACTATATTCCCAAATATACAGATTAAAATATGGAAGTCATGGTCAGTATTAACTTGGTGAACTGCAGCCTTTAGTGGATGGGTTTTGGGTAACCAGCTCCATTACATCCCAGGACAGACCAATAGAGGGCTCCACTTGATTTTGTCTAAAGCTTAAGTGTAAATGATATTCTAGCATTGGAGCTACAAAGATGCACAAAAAAGGAAATGGGACACTACAGAAATGAAGATGTGGAGATGAATGTGTGAAGTAACAAAGCTTGATAAGATCAGTAATGACAGAATAAGAGGTAGAATTAAATTTGGGGAAATCTCAAAGGGAAAAACTGGGAAAAAGGTTAAAAAAGGTATGGGCATGTAATGAGAACAGAGCTGAAAAATGTGGGGTGAAGTATCACGGATATGGAGATGTTTAGATGAAGGAGGAGAGAAGAAACAAAGAGAAAGTGGAAGGACTCCATGAAAGGAGACCTAAGGGAGAAAAGCATATCAGGCAAGGAACTGCATAACAAATTAGAATGGAGAACGACGGTCAAATACAGCAACTGTGGGAAAAGCTATAGAAAAAAAAGATATTCTAGTATTAGAACAGTCTGCCCAGAGTCTGGCACTTTGCTAGCTCCACACATCATGACTGGCACCTGCTGTTACTTGCACTGCCACAGCACACTGGCATCTGTGTGTGACAATCCCCTAATTAAAGCCAGACAGTAGCCATGTAACTTGTATAAGTAAGTTGACACTGTGCCAGTTAGGTGTCCTCCAGGGAACAACTTTATCCTTAGTGACATATTGACTGGCATGTGCCCATTAGTGGGCACCACTGAATCTGCATTTCTGGCATCAAGCTGGACCTACACAGAATCTAATATTGTTTCCTTTTTTACTCCAATCTCCTAGCTATCTCTGAATCTTCACAACGGCTGGAAGAGAATCAGGAGATGAAACGTAGCCAAAGCCAGAAACAAGTCCAAAGAGAGAAGGCAAAACCTTTTGCACCAAAGCCTAATCGCAAATCAGTTACCAAAGTCAGAGGGAAAACTGGAAGCTCGGAAGCTAGAAATTTGAAAGAGAAGCTTGCACTATGTTCATTTGAGGTAATTATTCAAATCATGGATAAGAATGAATCTTTGTGCCGGTATTTAAGGGGTCACGCTGATGACATAAGACATGGTGCCATCTGAAACAACTTTAGCAAGTGGGAGCTGTATGGCTGCACCCACATGCAAAACAAAACAATATTGCAGCATCCTTTAAAATAAATGATCACTGTGATTAAGAACATTAAAATATAAAAGTAACTGCACAGAAATTAAAGAAACCCATATTCCAACATATACTTTTACTTGGAAAGAAATATATTTTTAAAGTGAACATCTCGTAACATCTTTACTTTCTGTTTTTCACAGCCCCTGCATTTATTAATAGGCCTCTTTGAAAAGGCGTCTCATCTCCTTATAATAATGATACTGGCACTCGACCCACAGTGTGGGCTCTTGGCAGAGCAGCTGATGACTGATGTGGTTTGTTTCATTATAAGACACTAGACAGGAATGACTCATAAGATATATCATACTTTTCTGATATGAAACAAAAAATAAGAAATGCCATTCTGTTGTTTTGGATTCCTTCAAGCTGCATGTCATTATGGTGAAAGCTTTGCTACATACTAGGGTTCATTTCTGATCAAGTAGCTCACTTCCTTTTTGTGTGAATAATGTGTAGCAATAAGAAAACATGTAACAGTAATTGACGTTCCTTTTGCCTACATGCAGCACTTTGCATATCTCTACATTAAACTGCATTTTTCAAGTGTTCTCCCAGTTCTGAAGCTTGTCCACGTCTTTCTGAATTAAGTTTGTGGCCTCCTCAGTGTCTGCCAGTGTCAGGAGGCCACTGCAGCATTTCTTGTATGCTTTTGGACTATACAAGAAATAAAGTGTTGTTGTTGTGGCTAATTCCTCCAACTTTAGTGTTACCTACAGATTTAACATATTTATTAACTACACTGGAATCAATGTCATTAATATAAATCAGAAAAAATAATGGACCATTTAATGCAATGTAGATTATATAAAGGACTTTGAATAGCATTTGATGTGTGAATGTATGTAAGTGTATTATCATTATTGTCAAGTTACATTTCTTATTTTCTTGAGATTATTCAGCATTTCTGCCTATGTGTAAAATTGGTTGTTTTGCCTGTTTTTGTTCAGCTGATTGCGATTGGCCATCTGCCTGTTTATTGCTGTCTTTCAATCACCGACTCATTAAAATACTAACATAATGCTGCTTGGTTTTATTAATCCGCACCTCTTTTTAGGTTCAACTGTCCCATGGTGCACTAAGCTCACACTGCAAACTGGACTTTACATAGAGGCTTAGTATACTGAGGTCCCGTGACTCACTTTTCCTGCAGAAAAACCAAAGCTAAGAGACTGAGCTTGTGTGTGCTCCCACTTCTAGAAGCCTGATAAAAAGGAACTTCAATATCCAAAACAGCGCCATTAGAAACAGAGACATCCAAAATGACAATCTATTTCTGTAAAGTCTGCTGTTCCTGTCAAGCAGCTGAAAATGAATCATTAAAACATAAACTGTGTGACAAATGAGAGGAGACCATTCAGTCCCTCAAAGTTGGTTTAGCTAGCTAGTAGGTAACTTATCCCGAGATCTCATGTAGATTCTTGTTAAGAGTTTCAATGTTTCCACTTCAACTCCATGACTTGATTGCTTCTTCCAAATACCCATAACCCTTTGTATGGTGAAGTGTTTCCTGGCTTCAGTCTTACATGCACTTCTGCTTAATTTTCAGCAATATCCTTGTGTTATGCTGGGCCCAGACATTGCAAAATGAGAAGAAAGGATCAGATAATTGCAGGATTTAAAGCATGGTCAACTGGTTACAAAACTGACAGGACAAAACACACACTGAGTACTACATTACAGAAAGTAATAAAAAAATCAAAACACAAAGGAATTAATGCAGATATCAAAATATCCAAAATTAAAAATAGGTAACATGGAAGGTTCTTCTTTCTTTTGCCACTATATTTATAAACCTGGACGTTCACTATATTAGTGCCTCATTATTAAGTGTGGTAGGTATGACATCATGATTTCCATGGCTTCCAAGGAAAAGCCGCCAGCAACCAGCAGACATTTTCAGCACAGAATGGTGGTGCACAAGACAATTCCAAAAGATGACGTTCAATAAAATAAACTTCTTTCAAAAAATATACAAAGGATTTAAATGACCCAATGTGGTCCCTAAGCTAAGAAAAAAAAGCACAACTAGAGCTTAGACTGAGGGTGTTATTCACTATCCAGCCATTCTGGGCCATTTCCTGTAATACTGTAAGTGAGCTAAGCAATCATTTGAGATCTCAGGGTCAGCGGCGGAGACCCTAATCCACAGAGAGAGAGAGAGAGAGAGAGAGAGAGAGAGAGAGAGCGTGACAAAGAGACGGTGAATCAGTACTTACTTGTTTGGCTCACACCTTCATTGAAGGCGGCTTACGAAATCTGAGATACGATTGGTTACATTTCCTTTGTTTTTCTAATTAGAGCACAGGCGTGTGAAGTAACTTACTCAGGGTCACATGGTGTCTGTAGCAGAATTTGAACTCACAGCCTCAGGGGTTCTATTTTAAAGCGTTAATCACTACACCACATTGCCCCCTCAAGCCACAAAGTAAGTATACCATGCAGGGCTCCAGAAAAGCTCAAAAAACATCCTCCTTCCATACATTATACAAGCATGCTTGGTCCAGTTCAGACATTCAGTGACTGAGCTCTTCAGAAACCTAATTTGAAAAGACATGAACAAGTACAATAATGCATTAGGTTTGGGTCTCTAACAATGCTGAAGTAGGTCCTGAGAATTGCAACTACTATATTATTATTTTATATGCAACATTAATTAGAGTAAAGATACCCTATTAAGTTAGTGAGCATAAATTCAGAGACTACACATGGTCTGTTATTGACTTTGCCACATGCCAATTGGTGCTTAAAAAAACCTGAAACTTCCTAGAGAAAAGGCAGAAAAATATCCAAATAAAAGTATCCCGTTAGAGCGCCTGTTAGGGACCTCAAGAGCTGTGAGGTCACATTGCCAACTGCCAAGCCATTATAACTCAGTGTTACAAAGCCCTTGTGTGTGTTGCATCTCATAATATGACTGAATTTATGAGCTTCGCCATAATGTACCTCATATCTCATATGGTACTGCTGGTACAGGAACCTGCATCATAACATTAAATTTTATTGCTGTACTGTCAGATTTAGGATGGACAAAGATGGGGTATTAGAAATATAGACCATCTGATGCAATAATAAATGTAATCACAAAACTATGGAGTCAGGCTGCGTAGTGCAAAATAAGTTCACAAATGAAAAAGTTAAGTTTGATGATGTTCATTGAAAAATAGTAAACATTGTTTTAAGGGTAAACAGGCACGGAAAGAAGTTGGAAGTAAAAACGAAACAAATCCAAACTGGTAAATGATGGGACTATTTCATTATAACTTTACCCATTATGCTGGCTGTTGAGAGCATATAGTTATGTTTGACAGTATGAAGTTACAGAATATCCAAGTACAATAATGTAGTGTAAGGGATTAAGAAAGTCTATTCACAAGCACCCCAAGCTTCATCAAGTTTGGACAGCTGCCCGTAAAACAAGGAAGCAGCTGGCTCATTTCATTCCCTGACACCAACCACAGCACATTTAGTCTGCATTCAGCCATCTCCTCTACCCACATAGTCCTGGTAAGGGCTTGGGGGCAGCTGCAGCCTATGTCGTTAAAACTGAGTGCTAAACAGTAAGCAGGGTATACTGGTCCATCTGTGGGCACACTTACTCATGACAGGTCAATCTGCAACTTATTTTTTTTTAATCGTTCGCAGAATCAAACTGGTCTTTCTAATGAAAACCTGCACAAATAACCAGGAGAACACCAAAAAAAATGATGAGAAAAGACCATTCAGAAGCAAAACTGGAGTCCAGTTAATAGGAGGAGGCCCCCATGCCTCCATAACATTATACAGTACTTGCTACCTTAAATTTTATCTCCATATTCAACATAGGATGTAGAGCATGAAGAATTCTGATTAGAAGTTTACAAACACAACCCATCACACTGATTGCCACAATCACCACTGTGTCGCTTTGCTTAAACACTCCTTCAAAAGCACAAAGTTGAAAACAACTATCATGGTTAGCTACTGTACTTCCTTGTTTAGCCGCCACTGACAGACTGGGTGTTCCTTCTTATCCTAATACAGATTAGAAATGGAGGTGCATCAAAGGCTACATCCAAACTTCTACATATTTGTTTAAGAATATAGACGTTAGGACTCAACTTTTGCCCTAACTACCCCAGTGTTTTTAATACCTAAAAACGGAGAGTTTTGAAAACTTTCTCCAGAGTTGTGTACTTTTGAAAAGAACTCCTTGGCACTGCATTATGGTCGGGTGAAAACAAAGACTTTCAAAAACACAGACTCTAATTGCACTCTGTTTAGTTGGTGATTATTACGGAATCCTTTCATGATGTTGAATGTTTCTTTCCCGGATTAGTCACACTTCATGGAAGAAAAACACATTCCAGCATAGTGGACATAACGGTTTGCTTTCCATGGACCCTGTTGTATTGCTCACCTGTAGACTTCTGAATTGCATTTTATACAGTTTGAATGATTCATACATGCACAAAAGGCAAATAATTTACCGATCACTATAGTATGGGTGATAAATCCCGGCATCATTACCATCCCGTTAAAAATTTTTCCACTGATGACTGCATGCTCAGTGTAGGTGAACGTGTACATCATGTGCATCAAGCATGGAAAGGATTTTACCATTATGGATGTGGCCTACAGAGTTATGGGTGTATCAGTGACAGGACAACTGGTGGGTCACAGCCAGGGTTTTAGACAGACAGACACACACACACATACATACATACTTTATTAATCCCAAGGGGAAATTCACATACTCCAGCAGCAGCATACTGATAAAAAACAATATTAAATTAAAGAGTGATAAAAATACAGGTAAAACAGACAATAACTTGGTATAATGTTTTCTCCCTGGCATGGGCTTATTTGTTGTTTCTTTGTTAATTCTGAACTATTTTTCATATTTTTATGCATTTTCTGTTATAATTAAAATGATGCACTGTCTTTTTAAATCTGCCTACATACTGTATACTTTGTGAGTGAAGCCCGAGGACTGACATCCCTACCACTGAGACATCCTCTCTGGCTATATGGTCTTTCTGGAAAGAGGCCTCAGTAGTGTTTTAACTGGAGGTGTCTAGGAGTTTTTGGGGGAGTAATGCCTTTTCTTTGCTTTTGGTGATGCCATAGACTAGGTGTCCAAAGGCACATAAATCCAAACAAGTGTAAAATCACTTCCAACAAATGCCTTCTTAGTGTGGGACATTGCCATCAAACCTGGCTAGTAAAGAACAGGCATCAACTCTTTATAAATTAAAAAGGTTTATTTCACAAAATAAAAAATAAATAAATCTGTAAATACATGAAGCTCTGAAGAGCATACTAAGAAGAAAGGAGTTGCCAGCAAGGGCAATCCAAAGCAAATAAGGCCCAAACAAGAATTCCGAGGCATGGTCAAAAACAGAGCAAACAGGTTGAAAATCCAGTGATTCATAAAAATCACAGAAAAAGGAACAAGTAAGCTCACCACTCCTTGGCACGTTCAAAATAAACTGCTAGCAGCTGAGAAAGACCCTCTGGGTTTATATGGAGGAGAGCAGCTCCTGGCAGTGGTTGGTAGGTGGCCCGGCCTCTTGGGGGAATCACCCACAAAACACATGGAACATAACAAAGGCAGCTCATATACATAGTCAAAAACAAAAATAAAGACTGATGCACATAAACATCATACATCAAAGACTGAGAATGAACAAGAGAGACATACAACATGCACATGAACCCCAGGTAGGGGAAGGACCCTGGATGAGACATGGCAGCCAGTTTCTGTGATCATTGTGCTTCTGTGTTTTATGTGTAATGGGACTCGCTGGCATAACTATTGGCTTTTAACAACTTATTTCTGATCTTCTGAGCACCCTTTTGTTATTTACTTCACAAAAAGAAGAATATTTGTCAATTATATATTATTCATGTTTCCTTATGAATAACAAGCTGAGGTTTTTGTGCCTTGTGAGGCATTTAAGTTTGTTTTTGAACTTTATTGCAGTATCTCCATCTGTGGGCATTGTAAAGCTGACGCCTATTGTTTGTGGTTGTGAGTGAGCTGAACTGGGTGAGCACCACCTGCACTGGCCAGTGACGGACCAGGCCTCCCTTTGTAGTCTCCTTATGTAACTCCTAAATATAACAAAAATCAAGTTTCTGATGAGATATCCTCGTGGACAAGGGACACCTGGTATGGAAATTTTAGTATCTGAATATTTGAATATGAATCATCTTTTTATTATGTTTCTTTTTTTGTTGTTGCACCTCCATTTTGTAGTTATTGTATTCATGGGCAGGCAGTGCTGTTTTTGGAAACAGCTTTGGTAGCCAGACAAATGAATAGAAGTTGCATTGTGTGCGATGTTGATTCTATTTAAGATGGTGGCACATATGGTCCTGTATCCAAGTCTTATAAAATATCTGAAAACCTGAATGAATCTTTGCACTTTGCGAATATTATTGTTGCAAGAGAAAGGAATAATCACATTGGTTAGAGTCTTTTTGTGAAGTCTGAATTTTGAAAAACAGTTTTGTTTTTGTTTTCAGGGATTATATTGACTTTTTATCACTGATTCATGTTAGATTTTCTCTTTGGCCCTGGGCTTTTGCTCAGTTTTGATTCTGTTTATACTGGCTTTTTTCTAGCTCGGTCACAACAGCCCCTGGCTGGGATGGTGTTGACTTTGGGACTAATAGACGTGGCTAATACAGTTACATATGTACAACCATTTCCAAGTCTCTAACAAGATATTCTATCAGTCAAAGACTCCTGTGTATTACAGGTCTGACACTGACAGCTACGAGTGTGGCCACAACAGTTCTAGATATATGTGGGAGAGTAATGAGTAAGACTTACAGAATTATAGGCATATGAGTGAGAGTTAGGAGTGAGGCCTAGAGGGCTATGAGTGTGGACTATGGATTTACAGGTCCCGTCTAGAGGCTTAGGTTCTGCACTGCAATGTGACATGGTTTGCTGGGTTTATCCCCAGTGTGAGTCATTTCACTTTTCTCTGACCGCACACTTGTGGGTTGTAGTTCATTTTGGATAAAGCATACGTTAATGAAAATGTGATGACCCATGACAAGCCTATTGTGGAATTAAAGTATTTTGGCTTAATGCAACAAGTGGCGCACAACTGAACACCACACCAATTAATGCCTCTGGGAAGTTGTTGTTCCAGGGTACTCCTCATAAAATTGCACACATATTCGCCAAATGAGCTACTACCAATGTGAAGAAAAGACTTCTTGAATCTAACCAGACAGGCTTCAAGAGGGGCCATTCCACCGTGATGGCTCTACTTATCGTTTGTGACACGTTATGGTTGGCTACAGCTAACAATATGTCATCTGTCCTCATTCTGCTAAACCTCTCCTCTGCCTCTGACACAGACAACCATCAAATCTTCCTTGCCACCATTCCTGACCTTGACATCACTGGGAATGCCCTCAGGTGGTTTGAGTCCTACCTCGTGGGCACATGTCAAGGGTGCATCAGGCAAGCACAAGGGTGCCCCAAGGATTGGTGCTATGTCCTCACCTCTTTTCTCTATACAATACTTTACTAGACACCATCTTCCAGTCCCATAGTTTCTCTTAACATTGCTATGCCAATGGTATGAAGCTGAACATATCGTTCCTTCCAGAGGACCACACAGTATCAGGCAGAATCACTGCATGTCTCAGTGATATTGCAACCTAGATGAAGGAATGCCACCTCTAGCTCAACTTGGCAAAGAGAGACCTTACTGTTTTACCTGCTTGTACACCTGTTCAGCTTGGCTCATTATAAGCCAACATGCACCAAGTTGGTATGCAACCTCAGGGTATTGATTGATGATATTTTTTCCTTCACTGACCATGTTGCAATGGTAATCAGTCTTCCATCTTCTGGGTATAATCATCCAGTCAGATTGTTTTTGTTATTTGTCGTTCTCTCTAGAGGATCACACTGTATCAGGTAGAATCTCTGCATGCCTCACTGATATTGCAACCTGAATGAAGGGACACCCATTCTCCAGCTCAGACTGGTAAAGACGGACCTTATCATTGTCTCAGCTCATCCATCCATTGAACACCCCATCTTTGTGCATTTCGGTTTGCAGACTTTGTCTTTTGATCTTGTACATTCACTCTATACAAAATCTGCAGGATCAACCATATATGATGTGGTATGCAGCAGAACTACTGGTCCAGGCATTTTCAAATCTATACTACTAGCTGGAGTACCAGCTTGTGATACCAGGCCAACTGTAGAAAACTTAAAATGCAACGGCACATCACATGTTCATCTAACCGAGGTATGTATATGTCACTCCTCTTTTTAGATTACTACTGTGGCTCTATGTAGGAGCAAATATTAAGTTAAAATCCTTGATGCTTGCCCATAGAGTAGTCAAACAGGTCAGCAACTATGTATAAGGAGACACCTGTGAGATCTTATGCTCCTTCTTGGCCATTCAAGACTTCTAAAAATTAACGTCTGGTAATGCCACCTCTGCATGGCATCAAAGCTCAGTAAAGAACACTTTCCTTGTATAGCTCCAGCACCAGCCTGATGTGTATTTTATTAAGTTTACCTCTTTTGTAAGTCACTTTAGATAAATGTGTCTGTTATGCAAATAAATGTTTGTAATGTTTCTAAATACCTCGACACTAGTGGATGCTGTCCTACAGACACAGCACACAAAAGTGAACAATCCAGGTCACCCAGAGGAGCACAAGTT
Organism: Polypterus bichir lapradei; assembly: GCA_026402145.1. NCBI lineage: Eukaryota > Metazoa > Chordata > Cladistia > Polypteriformes > Polypteridae > Polypterus > Polypterus bichir. The sequence goes on along the minus strand of JANRMT010062852.1, from coordinate 27,503,799 downwards.
GCAAAACTGAGATTTAGATAGATAGATAGATAGATAGATAGATAGATAGATAGATAGATAG
>JANRMT010062852.1:27470360-27503728 GCA_026402145.1 Polypterus bichir lapradei | reverse complement strand
TAGATAGATAGATAGATAGATAGATAGATAGATAGATAGATAGATAGATAGATAGATAGATAGATAGATACTTTATTAATCCCAAGGGGAAATCCACATACTGTAGCAGCAGCATACTGATAAAAACCAATATTAAATTGAAGAGTGATTAAAAAATGCAGGTAAAACAGACAATAACTTTGTGAGGCATTTTCAAGCACATGTCAGTTGTGTTTAAGTCTAGTACTACTATAGGCTTCAAATAATTTAATTGTTGTGGCATTGTAGTTTAGTGCTCATCTCAAAGTTTCTTCAAGACAAAGATGTGAAAGCACAGTAATTATAGGGAAGTAATGAGGAAAGATTCCTGGAATCTAATCATGATGCAGAAAAGAGTCATGACATTGAAATTGCGGCCACTCAGAAACCTCAAAACAGGAACTTGGGTGACACAGCTGACAGAAAAAATGACAGTGCCATTCTAAAGAAATTCCTGTGACCAAACATTAAAGTGGTTTCTGTGGTGCAATTCATTCTGTTTCTAGTAGAAGCAAAATTCAGCTCCCAGCATAAAGAAGAGAAAAAATTAAAAAAAAAACAAAAAACAATTACACTGATAAATATTTAAAATACTGCTACTATTGTTTTAGATTAAAATATTAAGTAGCATAACAAAACATCTTCCTATCCAATTAGTCAAGTTCTGGGTCATGGAGTGCTGAAGTCCATGATGGCAGTGCTGGTCACAAAGATACCAAATATATTTGTTTTGAAATAACAGACACGACGACCTCTAATGATGAACAGCAGGTGTCATGGTTAGCTGTTCAATCACTGCCGCTGACTCCTTGTTAGGGCCCTGCGTGAGTCACTTGACCTCTGGTGCTTACACCTTACAACTATAGAAATATAAATACAAATGTACTGTACCTAGACAGGAGCTTGAGAAAGCATTCCTATGATAGAGGCCATATGAAATGACATGACGTGACGGATTACTCACTTTGAATGCACTCTGAAACCCTGAGTGAGGCTTTTAACTAACCAGTGCTTACATCATGTAAGAATAAAACCATTATACCTAGGTAGAACCACAGGACAATGGGAAATGAATATGGAAGAAACTAAATACATGTACATAAAATATACAACAGCCAATCCTTCATTCCATCCACTTAAAAAAAAAGGTGCTTCACTGGGTAGAGCCCACAAAGTATAAATATGCACAGTAATTTTATTGCACCACTATGATGCCTTGGCAAGATGTTGATCATGAAGGTTGCTATATAAAACACTGACAGACAGACAGACAGACAGACAGACAGATAGATAGATAGATAGATAGATAGATAGATAGATAGATAGATAGATAGATAGATAGATAGATAGATAGATAGATAGATACTCTGCTCCTCTACAACCTGCAGGGGGTCAAGAGTGCTTCCCATGACAGAGTTGTAGAAGATGTGAAGGCTGTCACATCCCAAATTAAAGGAGTGCACTCTACGAAGGAAGAAGACTCTTTCTCTGCCCTTTCTTACATAGTTCCTCTCTGTTACAAGACCAGTTGAACCTGTCATTGTTGACAAAAGCTGCTCATTGGTTATTTGGGCTTAATAGTTACTTTTTAAATTTAAATTATTAGGCACAGGTTGGCTCACCTTATTCACGGGTCTATGGTTCCAGGACCCCTTGCGGATGTGCAATAACTGTGGATGCTTAGGATTTATATAAAAGCATAAAGGACTGATGGTTGGCTGGCTTGGGAACCCTGTGTGTGTTGTTTCTTGTGTGCATTTAGTGGGCAGTGCTTCACGCAGGAATTTCAAATGTTATTTTCTGAGAACATTCTTGATTTAAAAAAAATATTTTTGAATTGCGGTTGGCCAAAATCACAGATCCCAAAGCCTTGGATAAGGCGGCCTGAGTGTATATCTGAAAATAAATAATAATAATAAAAAAAAAGCATAAATACTCACTGCAGAAGTTTCTTCTTATCACAATTATATAAATTGCTTTGTGCTCTTCTGGATGGAGTACTGGAGTGTTTCCACCAGTCATACTCACGTTTAACATGAATTGAAATACAAAAGAATTTTCTCTCCACACACAACAATCAAGACAGGAGAAAAAACAAAAACATCGTGCAGGGTGGTGGCAGAAGTCAGGCAAGCTGTGGAAGACCGGTCAGCCATGACACCTGTGCTGCTTTTAAGAAACCATGGTGGAAGCATTGTATTTGAAGTTGAACTATTCTCTCCTTCATGAGATCATCACATTTTTGGCATTATGCTACAACACTATGATTCAGTGTCACCTTTTTTTCCCATTTTGTTGTTGGGGCATTGCGAGTAGCCCATACCCATTCCAACTACAGATTAGTACTATAGTTGCATCATACAGCAAATTAGTATTAAAGGAGGTCTTTTAAAAAAAAAATCAGTCATTACATGTAATTTGCAAACTATTGTAGTCACCCAGTACTGGATTTGGGAAGAATGTGCAGCAGAACAAGAAAGTGGTCATAGAAAGTGTTTTACTTAACAATGCAAAAAAGAACAGAACAAAACAGCAACTGAATTGGGAACTAGTGACACCAAATGATAACCCCCTCCTTGTTCTGGACATTTGTACTACTGAAGTATTGTCCAGAACTTGAATCCGATTCGTAGCTCGCTCGTGTCCTTACAGTCTTCTGCCTGGAGTCCAGCCTCAGGTCCCGTTGCCACTATATCCCTGTTCACTTTCAACATTTAAACTCACTACAGTTTCAGCACCACTACACTGTTCTCAACAACCCCAGCACCCTTTTCTCGTCAGACCAACAAAAATCACCTGGACTGAATGCTGTTTTAATCCGGCTGACATTCTCACCATCATTCCAGCCAACCCTTCGAAAAGAAAAGTCTCCCACCCTGATCCCACAGTCACTTGTTTTTCCCTTTCAGTGTTGGTCTTTTGCAGGTGGACCTGATGTACATGACAGGCAGCTCTCTGTGGTACTCTTTCCCTGCTTTGCCAGATCCAGAGGCCTCACAGCTGTGTCACACTGCATCCCACCCGCGATTCTAACAAATACTGAATATTGATGAAGTGGTCCACTTTAAAAAGTTTGACAGACCTGCTATAACTTTACTTCTGGTAATTTGAGAATTCTGCAGCAGTTTTTATAATTATTTTCATTCATCTTGTAGCCTCCTAGTTGGCTTTCAATTATTTTTGAACTATTATTGATTTTGTTTATGTTGAAAACGTTATGAACATTTTGTTTATTGATAATTTTGTGTTTTTGAATTTTTTCATTGGTGACTTGGCTCTTAATTTATGTTTCTTATGTCTTGAATGTTTAGCCCAGAGGGGTGGGGCCACCTAATACTGCAGCTGAGGCCTTGCCTCACCACTGCTGTTTAAGGAAAGCAGTAGATGAAATAGCTGCTTCGGCATTAAGGATTGTTCCTAATTATTTTGATCGTGCTTCTTGTTTACTTTTGATTTCCTGGATTTTGACTCCTGCTCTTGTTTGAAGGTTCTGTGATGGTTTAGTGATTATTGGTTTTGTTTGCTTTCAAGTGTTTCCTTTTAGGTAAAACCTATTTTTTTGCTCTGTTATTTCCTTGCTTTTACATGTACAATCCTTTTGAATCTTGTAATTAATCTGTAACTATAAAAGAAAACCTTGTTTTATTCACACCAGAGGTTTTATGATTTTTGTAAACCTTAGTTATTTACACACATGAGCCCCATGTTCAGGCCTGTGAAGGTTTGAAGCCTGCCTTTTGAGTTGGTGTTAAACTGTTTGTTCTGAGGCTTATTCTGAGGCGTCAGACCTGTAAACTTTCAGCTTGCGTTCAAATTCTTCTTTTTTTTTTTTTACATCTTTTGTGTTTATGTTAGATACGTTTGCTTATATTCGTGTTGTTATTTTTGTTTATTACTTGTATTTTCTACGTTTTTTATCAGTTTTGTGTATTATTTAGTTTCTCTGTAGAGATGTTTATTCTTCCCTGTTCCTCATATTCTGCGGGAGGCTCCTCCAGAGGTGGGACTGCCTGTCCATCTCCATCATGGGACTGCCTTGACTCTATAAAGGATGAGGAAACAAGCAGTCCTTTGAATTTCATAGTATGTGCTGGGTGTTGGTGAGTTCTCTTTATCACCATGCTTTTGTTGGTTTATGGGATTTTGACTTCTTTGCTCTGTGTTGTGTGTTTTTATTTATTTATTTATTTATTTATTTTACTTTGCTCTGGATTTGTGTATTTTGTATTTGTTTGCTGCTGGATTGCCTATTTGCATAGGCCTTCTGCATCTTTTGTGCTACAGAACATTTTTGTGAAATAAGTATTTTCTTTTGTAAAATTCTGACAGTTACCTTGGAGGCCTTATTTTGGGGTTTTGTTTGGAGGAACTCCCAAAATTCTGACAAGGTCTTAGGTGAAAGACTGGTCGGGCTTGTTGTTTTTTGAAGCCTGTGCCCATTTTTGATGACAAGGTCATGACATGTTATCCCTAAAGTGTAAAAAAGAGAAACCTGAAGCCTGATTTTAACTGGACGGGGAGATGACAGAGACAAACTGTAAACTGAGGCCAAAACTGAGAAGTCTAAAGATTGATTTGCCAAAACCCAATACACTAGGGTAACTTGTCAGAAACATGAGACATTACCTGGCACCTTAGAAAGATTTTATGTTTTTAGAACTAATCATAAATATGGACATTTAAGATAATGCACTGCCCACTTGTATACCAATGTCTTTCTGACATTAAACATGCCACAAAATAGCAACAGAAAGCCGTTATCAACAACAAAAACATATAAAACAAAGATACCCAATCGAAAGAGTCGGATAACAAAACAGCCAATCAACATGTAAACAACAAATCAACATAAGCTCCAAATTGTACTGATTTTGAAGAGCTCTAAATCAAAATGACAGAAAATATAAATGTAGAAAATGAAAATACCAAAACCTCAGAATCATAACAGTACCAAACACCTAGCCGAAACACATTCCAAAAATTAAAGTAAAAAAAAAAATCCTAATGCAACTTGGAATCTTCAGGCCTAGCTACACTACCACACTAACAGTATTTTGTTTTATACTCACAATGGTCATCAGGGTGAGCCACTGTCTTAAACAGCAGCAACATGACAACATCATGTGTCCTGACATTAAAATCATATGGTTGGAACAATGGGTCCATTACCAACAACATGGCTGAAAACATGTAGGGAAATACAAAACAGTGTTGATCACAGAAAAATGCAAAACAAAACAAAGGTGAGCAAGAAGCAAGACAAAATTCAAGTGTAAATCCTTGCCGCCTTCTCTCACCTTGGCATCACTGGGGCTGTCCTCAGTGGTTTACGTGTTATTGCTTTAGCAGATCCTACCATGTGTCCTGGCGTGGAGAGATGTTAAGGATACTCCAAGCCAGCATGAGGTGCCCCAAGGACTGGTGTGGGGCCATCTCCTCTCCCTATACATTATCTTGGCCCTATCATCAAGTCCCATAGTTTCTCTTTTCAGTGCTATATCGATGATATGCAGCTGTACTGGCCGCTCCTTCCAGAGGACCACATGGAATCTCTGCATATCTCAGTGATATTGAAACCTGGATTAAGGAACACCATCTCCAGCTCAGCCTGGCGAAGAGGGACCTTTGTGTTTTACCAGCTCACACATCTATTCAGCTTCGCTCATTATAAGCTAACACCCACCAAGTCGGTATGTAACCTTGGAGTGGTGATCGATGACCATTTTTCCTTCACTGAGTATGTTGTAATGGCCTCTCAGTCTAAGAGATTAACCTCATCTGAAAAATCAGACAATATCTGACAGAGCATGCAGCACACCTCTTGGTCTTGTCATGTCTGGACCACTGCAACTCTCTGCTGGTAGGAACACTGGCATGTGTCACCAAGCCACTGCTGATGATTCAAAATGTAGCAGCACATCTCGTGTTCAAGCAGCCGAGGTGGGCACATGTCAGTCCTCTTTTCAGATTAGTATACTGGCTCCCTGTAGCAGCACTCGTTAAGTTTAAATCCTTGATGCAAAAGGTCAGCACCATTGTATATGGAGACAAAAGTGAGGTTCTATGCTCTCTTTTACCGACTCAGGTCTGCTGATGCCACCTCTGCTTGGCATCATATCTCAGTACAGACTCTTATCATGTGTAACTCCTAGCTGGTAGAATGAGCTGCCCACTTTTATCTGAAATGCTGAGTCCCTTAGTGTGTTTAATAAACGTTTGAAGGCTCACTTGTCTGGTGAATTTCTGTCTCACTGACATTAGCTGTTAGGTTTTTATCGTCTAGGAATTGTAACTCTCTTGCATTTTGTTCTGAGCTCTTCTCCTTGTGATGATTAGTTTTGTACCCACATTTGGTAACACTTGTTACCCTTGTAACATCCCTGACCAATGTTCACTCAATTATGCTGACCTCTGTTGTAAGTCACTTTGGAAAAAAATGCTTCTGTTATAAATGTTAATGGACTCAAAATCAAGATGATTGTGGGAAAAAATTAACACAAAAAGCAGCACTATGAAGTCACCATAATAACCGTAAAATGTATCAACAATGTTAAAACTAACACTGAATTCCAAGAAAATGAACAAAAATTGATTCTGCACAATCTGGAACCTCAAATTCATGACAACTGATTGCTTGACGTGTGCAGCAGGATATACTGAGCAGCTCCACGACTTTCAGCCCAATTCATCATTTGCATAGAAGCCTTATATTAAGAACTACACAGCCCATAACATTTACAAATTGAGACAATTTTAAATATAACACAAAATAGCCGACAAAGTATCACTCCTCATTCATAATACCATGTCATTAAAAAAGGATTGTTCTTCAAGTTCTTTTGTTATGTCAGATTAATTAATCCAACATGTAGTCACAGCCACTATCGCTAAGGGGCTTACACTTTTTGAGAGGGGACATTCCATGTGGATTCAAAGGTAAAATTGACTTCTCAAGGAGTGCAATAAAGCCCCGAACTCTAGAGTACTGACTGACAGTCTGGTTGGAATGAAAGTCCACAGCTGCAGAGCCCGGAGTGGGAAACAAGGCATGACTGTCTTCTCTCTCTCAAAGTACAAACCAGGAAGCAGCACAGACGAGACTCCCAGGCCATCACAGGAGGCTCCTTTTCTTTGAAGCAGTCTGACTGCGCTTACAATGAATCACGCGGTCGCCTCTTGTTGTTTGCGTTGAGAGACTGACAACCAGAAAACAAAATAGAACAAAAAAAAAAAAATCCCAGGAGTGCCTCCTGGTGCCGGCAACGGAAATAAAAAAATACAAACACGGGCCTCTCAGAAGCTTAGAGCAAAAAACCACAGGAAAGCCAAACTCGAGATTTAAACACAAGTGAAAGAAGGCGCTGGTCACTTTGCAATGAATTCAAAAAATATTACATAGGCAGCAACTTACCTTATCCTCCACCCTGTTGAGCCGCGCTCCAATACTGTTTGTGCCTCGGTCCTTATTTTTTTCTACACGAAACAGAGAGTGGAGGGGGAAAAACGGAAATCAAGTTAGCAATCAATCACAAAAGTAATCATTAAACTGTTCATAAAGACAACATTTAAACCAAAGACTTGGTGAACAAACGCCTGCTAGATCACCCTGAACGCTAGCTAAGCTAATGAGCTTGGTGGACAAAATAGCCTCCTCTTGTCTGTAAAGTGGACATCTTCATTCTACAAGAGTGGAGTAACAGTAACCACACCTAAAGGATAAAACATCTAAACGGCTAATCCCAGAAAGTTCACTGGTAGCACATAACGGAGAATAGAAGTGAGTGGCAGGCAAATGGGAAAAATCAAGATATACCACCTTTCATATACTTTATCTATATGTCTATCTATAATATAGTGCCTTTCACATCTATCTATCTATCTGTGCATCCATCTTTAAACTGGAGAACACTTTAATTGTAAGAGTGCTGAAGTGATGCCACTTTCAGTGCCCTGTTTTTAAGCTTGCTATGAAATGCTGAACTGAAAGCTGGCTCAGCGCCTGGGCATTCCAACTACACTACCTACTCAGATAAAGGTCAAACACGCAACATGACTCAACAAAACTCTGGACCTCCCTAGATATTGTAGCAAAGGAGAGAATTTCAACAAGGCTGAGTGCCATTATGAACAATGCTGCACATCCTCTGTCTGACACACAAACACTGGGGAGTTTCAGCCATTAAATCATTCAGCAGAAGTGTGTCAAGAAACACAACAGGGGCCCCTTTATACCAACAGCAATACATCTGTATAATGTCTCACTGGGACTGGGACTGCCAAGTCACTAATTTCCTTTCTTTTATTTTCTTTCTTTATAGTCATTGTGAAGTGTGCTCAGACCAAAGATGTGTGTATATTTATTTATTTACTTACTTATCTACCTATTTATGCATTTAATGAGCTTCTGTAAAAAAAAAAAAACAACATATATATATATATATGTAAATTGTAGCACTCTTGGGTCTGAACATGACTGGGTCATATATTACCTGTAGTTGACAGGAACAGTGAAGGCTTTCCAAGGGACTGATCGAGCCTATAAAGGAGAAAAAAGATGAGGAAAACATGTCATATCATGCTACTCTCAGGATTCAAGTACTAGGTTTTAGTACAATACGTTAAGGGTCCAGACCACTGATCCTCACGTTTCTATAATCTGCTCACTGAGCTCAGTAGTATTGGCAGGAAACAGTGCAGGATGAGATGTCTTTCTAAAGCAGCGCAGAGCCAAAGTACAAGGTTATGAATTCAGTCTCTGCCTTGGACTCTCAGTCTGCAAGTAACTTTATCTTCTAGGAACCACACTATAAAATTGCATTTGAGGGGTAGTATTTATTACTGACAGACATAGCAGAACATCACAGGCTTAATGCTGGTCTATGACTGACCGTTTAATTCTGACTAAGAGGGGATTGAACACGTCAAAGGGTGAGCTTGGGTAAAGGCTGAGTTGTACTTCTGTGTTGCTCCTGCTATGGCCGCTGAAAGTAGTTTGTATTTCTATACCTGAACAGTAGTTGGCGATGTTCGTAGCACACAAGACCCAATAAAATGACGGCAGCTATTATGCCCCGGGATCACTGCTGTTTTTCCTACTCATTTTCTTCCACAGGGGAACTTATTTGTTCCTCTCATTTTTCAAGTTTATTTGCTGACTTCCAAACTGATGTTAGACAATACTTTGTGCCACAAACTGGCTGCCATCTAATTGTCTTTGTATTGTTGTGATGAGGTAACATATAACTGAATATTTTATAACTTTTTTGGCAAGGCTTTCCTCAATCTGCTCAGTGTTTACTTCAGAATAGCAGAAGGCAAACGGAAACGCATTTCAGGAAATACATGGTTACTAAACTGACCAACGAGAGTCATAGGGGTCTGTGTGGAGTCTGATCTGAAGCAACACGTGGTCACATTTTTCAGGAGGTGAGCATTACGTTACACAGGCTACAGCACTGGCTCCATGCAGAATTATGAATCAACCATAAGAATTCAGTAGCACAACAGAAGAAAAGAGGCTCAGCTAGACAGAAACAGGTTAAGGGAATGCTTTTTAGCGATGGAGCAGTCGGCAGACCACCTCACCTAGCACCTTAGGCATAGGCATAACAGCTGTTGAAAAACGTTTGTAGTTTATTCTCTGCATTGGTACTGTCCCTATAGTCATTCCCCTCCTTGTTTTAATTTCTATGATGAATCCACTCCTTTTGTGTGTGCGTGTGTGTGTGTGCGTATATATCTATTTTTATACTCTTACTATACATACAGTATATTACTATATATATATACACACACACACATATGAGGGGGCCCCAAAAATTCCCGGAATAGGTCAATAGCACATGAGTAGAGTGTAGCTCTCGAATAGGCCACTAGGTAAAGTATGCTACAAGTCTGGCTAATCAGTACGGCGAGTGGCATTGTGCTGAGCTGACTAAGTGCGCATTTCTGGTGTTTATTCCTTAATCGTTCGTGTGACTTGGGTGATTTTTTTTTCCAAGCCACTATGCCAAATTTTCCAGACACACTGACGATCGTGTGCTTTATCATTGACAGATTTGCTCGTAAAAGAGCTTGTTCCCTGTGGACAGACTGCTAATCAGCGACATCACAATGAACAGCTGAGGTGTCAATGGGAGAGCATCAGGAAAAAACACATCCAGAGAAGTGCTGTGCTGAAAAGTGGATGTTACACCATGATAGAACACACACTGCATTTTCAGTCAACGAGTATTTTATCGAAAACAATGTGGTTGTTGCTTAATACTCCCCGGATTTGCCATCTCCTGTTGCCTGCAACTTTTTCTTATTCCTGTAATAAAATCCAAAACCGCAGGGAAAAAGATTTGCCACCATGTTAAAAATATAGAAAAGAAAAAAAAAACACAGGAAGCTCTAGACGCTTTAAAAAAGAAATGAGTACAGGAAATATTAACAGGAATGGGAGAAGCTCTGGAACAAGTGTATTGCTTTTCAAAGCAGAGTATTTGAAGGGGACTAAAAGGGAACTGCTGTGTTATAAAAAAATTTTTTGCACCCACCCCCCCCCCACATATGTCAGCCTACCTGAACTTGTACTCCACACATCACGCTCTCCAGTATAACCTAACATTCTCTTAGACTTGTTGATTACTTCTGTCCACTCTCGGGATGTCCTCTGTGACTCCTTGGCCCTTCTCATATGGCATACCTTCAAGGTTCAGGCCTCCTGTTGTGTAATCAAACCTAAGGTTTCTACTTCCTACCACACATTTACTTTACATTTAGTTTCCAGTGTTGAACTGCCATCTTCTCCTTCTGACTCTTTTTCCAGGTGATCTCCAGTTTTCCTCCCACATCTCAAAGATGTGTCAGTGAGGTGAATTGGCCATTCAACACAGACCTGCATTTGTGACCTGCATCGTGATGTCCTACATTGATGGATTAAAAGCCAGAAGTCTACAAGACCATCATCATTATCAAGTCCTTCCAAGAGAACCCTAAATACAAAGAGGACTGATCATTTATGTTAGGTAGAATGTCCAGAGGGGGCTGGGTGGTCTCGTGGCCTCAGGACCCCTGCAGATTTTATTTTTTCTCTCCAGCCGTCTGGTGTTATTTTTTTTTTGTTTTTTCTGTCCTCCCTGGCCATTAGACCTTACTCTTATTATATGTTAATTAGTGATGTCTTATTCTAATTCTTACTTTGTTTTTTATTTCTCTTTTCTTCATCATGTAAAGCACTTTGAGCTACATTATCTGTATGAAAATGTGCTATAGAAATAAATGTTGTTGTTGTTGTGACCGTCAGTCCAGGGATGAGTAATGCCTTGTACTTAGTAATGTTGGAATAGGCTCCAGCCCCTCATGATCCTGAACTAGATGAAGTGGGCTTGAGAATTATATGCTATTATAGTCTTCATTGTAGATAATAAACCTTTCACTAAAGTTTTGAAAATACACTGACAATAAACCCATATAATATCATAATGCATGTGCACAAACAACAAAAGCAGTGCTTTTTTTCTTCATTTGTTTTATTGTATTACTAGACATTAAGCCTGTTACAATAACAGGCGCTAGAACAGTAGTGCATAAACATTAGTAGGAACAGTCTATATTAAATGGCAAGGAACCTTGTATGTGGCTGTAATATATGTCACTGTATTGTGTGCCTTTAATTTTCTCTCGCAGTAATACTGGTTTGTATTTCCGTAAAATGCCTGTAATTTTCTCTGACAGTAATACAGTGGAACCTCGGTTCACAACCATAATTCATTCCAAAACTCTGGTCGAAACCCGATTTGGTTGTGAACCAAAGTAATTTCCCCGATAGGATTGTATGTAAATACAATTAATCCATTCCAGACCGTACAAACTGTATGTAAATATATACATTTTTAAGTTTTTAAGCACAAATATAGTTAATTAGCCAAAGCCCACAGTAGCATACGGCGGTGTAAGAATAGGAACGGAAAACGGTGAGAAAGGAATTCAGTATAATTGGGCTTAGGAAACCACTGTCGCAGTATAATGAAAATAGCAAGGAGCATAACCAATGCCAATGGTTAATAGAGTACCTTCCTGTAGCAGGCTACGGAAAACATAGACATATACATATAGACGCCGCATTCACTATGTTGCCCAGTTGACACAATACGTCAGCGCGTCCGCCCTATTGCGAGTGGTAAAAGTGCCATTTAAACTAATACAGGTAGACGTGGAAACCGGGTTTTCTGATGAAAAAACAATAACGTTTTAAACAGTATCATTTACACACAACAGATTTTGGCGAATCGTTTACATGCAATTATTTATATCCATTTATACACTAATAATGGTAATTATTAAATAATAAATAATAATAATGATTATTAAATAATTCCTCCCGTAAAAGTAACATTTCTCGGACTGCTTTCTTCCATTTCCGAAACATTTCTAGACTTCGTCCTGTTCTTAGGCAACATAGTACTAAAGTATCGGTTAATGCCCGAGTCACCTCACGTATAGATTACTGTAATGGTATTCTATCTGTCATCCCACAAAAACGTATCCATCGCTTACAATTTATTCAAAATTCTGCTGCCAGGATAATAACCTGCTGTTCTAAATCCTCTGAACATACTACACATATTCTCTCTCAACTTTACTGGCTCCCTGTTAACTACAGAATACAATACTAAATATCACTCTTAACATTTAAAGCTCCCCACAACCTCACTGATCTCCTACAGACTGACACTCATCTTCAGCTGTACTTTCTGTACGACACAGAAAGTGGGCGGGACTCTGTGAGTTAGCGGGCGTGGCTCTCTGTCTTGCTTGCCCTTAGTTAGAGTTGGCAGGCGGGGCTCTGTGAGTTGGCAGGCGTGGCTCTCTGTCTTGTGTGCCCTTAGTGAATTATATATATAGATTATACCAAAGAATACACAGCATAATGGTAAACTAAATGTAAAAACATTGAATAACACTGAGAAAACCTTGAACAACAGAGAAAACTAACACTGCAAGAGTTTGTGCTATAGCGCTACGAACCGCACGCTAAAAACACTTTTTTTTAATGAGTTTGAAGAACAGGGAAAAAAATGAACATTTGAAAAATCCATAATTTAATAAACAACCAAGAAAAGTAACATTGCAACAATGCATGTGCGCGCCTGTGTGTGTGTGTGTCTCTCTGGCGCGCCTGTGTGTGTGTCTCTCTCGCGTGTGTGTGTGTGTCTCTCTTGCACGCCTGTGTCTGTCTGTCTCTCTCTCGCGCACCTGTGTCTGTCTGTCTGTCTGTCTCTCTCTCTCACGTTCGCGCGCCTGTGTCTGTGTGTCTCTCTCTCTCGCTCGCGCACCTGTGTCTGTGTGTCTCTCTCTCGCGCACCTGTGTGTGTCTCTCTCGCACACCTGTGTGTGTGTGCGTGTGTGTGTGTCTCTCTCTCACGCGTGTGTGTGTGTGTCTCTCTCTCTCACGTGCGCCTGTGAGTGTGTCTCTCGTGTGTCTGTGTGTGTCTTGTGTGTGTGTGTGTCTCTCTCGTGCACGCACCTGTGTGTCTGTCTCTCTCTTTCTGCACAGGGAATGCACAGGGAGAGACTGAACACGTGCAGCCCTGCGCACTTCAACAGAAGACACAAACACACGGACACCTGGACGCACACAAGGGTTTTATTAAAGAGGATAGTTTATCACATTATCCTGCAGGGCTTTTCTCAGTCACTGCGTAATTCAAATTTTTAAAACAAATGTCTCAGGCATCTCAGTGTATGTGGCACACGATAATCTGTTTTGCCTATAAGGCTTTGGTGAGCAAACAAGAAAAATTTTACACAATACCCTGACTGGACCAAATGGATTAGGTTTGCTTTGGCTGAAGGCCACTCCCCTCCCAAGTCATAAAAATGTCCACCCCACCAAGGGCACAAGGGTCATGGCATTAAGTTAATAAATCATGTCCACATTATGCCCAACCTGCTACTCCTGCTACACTCATGAGGTCCTTCTGCCTTGTTTCTGGAGTTTTTCTATACTAATAAAAGGTAAAGCCCTCACTGACTGACTCACTCACTCACTGACTCACTCATCACTAATTCTCCAACTTCCCGTGTAGGTAGAAGGCTGAAATTTGGCAGGCTCATTCCTTACAGCTTACTTACAAAAGTTAAGCAGGTTTCGTTTCGAAATTCTACGCGTAACGGTCATAACGGTCGTCAATGTCCGCCATTTTGAACTTTCTTATTTATGGCCCCATCTTCACGAAATTTGGTAGGCGGCTTCCCTGCGCTAACCAAAACCGATGTACGTACTTACTGTATTTCGGTAGAATGACGCCACTGTCGGCCGCCATATTGAACTTTCCAACGTCACTAATTCTCCAACTTCACGTGTAGGTAGAAGGTTGAAATTTGGCAGGCTCATTCCTTACAGCTTACTTACACAAGTTAATCAGGTTTCATTTCGAAATTCTACACGTAACGGTCATAACGGTCGACAACGTCCGCAATGTTGAACTTTCTTATTTATGGCCCCATCTTCACGAAATTTGGTAGGCGGCTTCCCTGCGCTAACCGAAACCAATGTACGTACTTATTTCGGGGGTATGACGCCACTGTCAGCTGCCATATTGAACTTTCCAACGGTCTTTGTTACTTACGGGCCCATCTTCAAGAAATTTGGTACGCGGGTTCCCAACGATAACTGAATCCTACTTACGTACATATATACGTCCATAGCCTGCAGCTCGGTCACCATGTGAGGCGGCATTGGGTCCCCCATCCCAACGCCTCCCACGTTGTTGGCTGCCTGCCTATATAGGGTCGTCCGTCGCTCCGGTCTCTACATTCCCTTCCTTGCTTCGCCACGGGATTCACGTCTCCCTGCTGATAACTACAGCCTTTTAATTTAATCCACGGCTTCTCCGCTGTTTTATTGTTCGTTTATTACGATTATAGTTATTGTGTAGGTATTTTAGACTTACTTTACATTGCTCAGGTACCCATTTTCTTTATTGTTCCAACCGTACCCCTATTAACATGTCTATCGAGGTGATCACCATTGATCAAAGAACTGTCACTTACCGAGTGGTTTCCATGCCCGGAGATGGGCACCTACCTTTTCCTTTCTCTTTGTTACATATTGCACGGCCATATCAGGCTCACTCTTGATATCCGGAGGAACATTGTGTCTTATGTATTGAATGACTGGGACAGGTTCAAGGTGTGGACTGATGACGGTACAGGAGATAATTATACTACACAGGAGCACTAGAAGAGTGAAATGCTTAAGCCCTTCACCTATGGTTCTGCATGTGAGTTGATGGCTGCCGCTGAATTGTTCGGTTGGTGCTTTCAAGTGTACCGAAATGGCCAAATATTTTACACCTTTGGACAACCGCCAATGCCTCTTAAACATCTTAGATTCACAAGTGACGATTTCAGTAGTGGACACTTTGATGTTTATGAATGTTTAAACTCTCAAAAGCTGGATGTGAAGTTATCGATGAAACCGGTTGTATGCTTACAATGCTTGACAGATGCCGAATGTCACTTCAACACAAGTCCTGCAAATACTGTCGTAACTGAAACAAACCATGAAACTCAAACCGATTATGACAGCAGCAATCCAAGCTGTGAGATTTGAAACAATATTACTGTTCACATGGCCAACTGTACGTTGCATGCTCAAGAGTAAGCTCAGCGCACAGCTTGGTAATATTACAACAGGAGGGCCGAAATGACAATGTGGTATACAAAGAGATCCTTAACAAATAATTATTGGCATATTTTCCCTCAGTTTAAAAAGCTTTAATTTTCTTCTTAATAAAAATTTTAAGGCAGTACTTCGCCGCTGTAAAGCGCGGGTATTTTGCTAGTTTTATTATAATGCAGTTAAAACAACAGCTGTGGTCCTTTTGAATTACACACTGCTCTGTAAGGGCCAGTGCCAAATGGACCAGTGTGTCACTGCCACCTGTCAGAGCCAAACTTCCACGCTAAGAGTTCATTTTGACATAAGTAAGGACAGGGACAGGTCCTTTGTCCAACTGCAACCTGCAGCTCAAGGAAAGTTGTACCCTGGTGTCAAATTACAGCTTTAGAGGATTTATAAAAATTAACTTATATTTAAGACTTTCCTCAATAGCTTCTTGAGTGTTGGTTTGCTTAGTGATGCTAACTTGGCCCTGCATGGCATCCTATTCAGGGTCTGTTCCTTACTTGTGCCTGATGCTTTCAGGATAGGCTTCGGCCCACCACAACTCTGAATTCGATTAAGAAGTTTAAGAATGTTATGTTAATGTATAAAAATGCTGGTGTGATTATGCAGGAGATGCACTGATGCCTCATACAAGTGGTAACAAGTCAGTAAATTTAGATTATAAAATAATCCTGTGCCCAAAACATTTTTGTGGATTTTCGCATTCGCATGGGTCCTGCACCCATAATCCCTGTGAATTACAATGGATGACTGTATTTTAAAAGTTGTAATCAAATGTACTGTTTCTCAAACTCTTGTTATCTAAAATGTTTGTAACTACAATATATTTTTTGAACAAACAGGTCAAAGCCTAGTAATATCTCGCATACTTTTAACTGTTTGGAAAGTCAAACTCTCCATCGTTCCACTTCTAGTTTTTGTGTTTTGCACATTTTTGACAAGAACTAGATTTCATGGTTCTGCTTGTTTTACTCCATGACAGTTTAACCTCTCTCTTTTTTCAACCGTGTTGTGTGTTTTGCTTGCTGTTCAGCTTCATGATTAAGTTGTGATTAGTCCTACTTCAGTCAGATTTTTTTTTGTATAACATGTATGTGTTATAAAGGAATACATTTTAATCATTATTTCATTATTTCTTAGGAGCGAGCGGTATGGTCAAAAATCCATGTCAAGGTATAATTAAAAATTCTGATGGTTTCAGCAGATACCAGTATAATTCTTCTTAGACTGAAACCTTTTTTTTTAACAAATAAAAAATGTATTAACAGGGCGTACAGGCTTATCTGCTGAGATGCTTGTTGCTACTCAGATGGATTCAGCAGCTTCATGTCATTTTAGTAGTTTTGTTAAGAATAAATCTTTATTTTACAAAGACTCTTCATAACCATCTGTGGGTGCCAGGATATGTGTGCATTTCCTTTCTCTTTTTATAGAACTTCCACCTCTATTTTTGGATCTGTTCGGGACTTGAACACATGGAAAAATCGAGCAACACAACAAGCACAGAACATGGCTTTATCCAGTCCTCTCTTCTTGTTTGCATCAACTCACCAATCAGATTGAACCACACAGCCCTTGAGATTAATAAAGTATCTATCTATCTATCTATCTATCTATCTATCTATCTAGCTCTGGGCGATATTATTAAAAGAGTGGACTCACTTATTATACACATTAGAACATTAAAACACACTAGACGAGAACAGGCCATTCGGCTCAACACAGCTCGCCAGTCCTATCCACTTATTTCTTCCAAGAAAACATCAAGTCGAGTTTTGAAAGTCCCTAACGTCTTACTCTCTACCACACTACTTGGTTGCTTATTCCAAGTGTCTATCGTTCTTTGTGTAAAGAAAAACTTCCTAATGTTTGTGCAAAATTTACTCTTAACAAGTTTCCAACTGTGTCCCCGTGTTCTTGATAAACTCATTTTAAAATAACAGTCGTGATCCACTGGACTAATTCCCTTCATAATTTTAAACACTTCAATCATGTCACCTCTTAGTCTTCTTTTGCTTAAACTGTAAAGGCTCAGCTCTTTTAATCTTTCCTCATAATTCATCCCTTGTAGTCCTGGCCTCAGCCTAGTCGTTCTTCTCTGGACCTTTTCTAGCGCTGCAATGTCCTTTTTGTAGCCTGGAGACCAAAACTGCACCTAGTACTCCACATTTGGCCTCACCAGTGTGTTATAAATCTTCAGCTTCACACCTTCTTGGACGTGTACTCCACACATCGTGCTATATAACCTCACATTCTGTTAGCCTTCTTAATGGCTTCTGACTGTCGGGAAGTCGATAGCTTAGAGTCCACTACGACTCCTAAATCCTTCTCATAAGGTGTACTCTCGATTTTCCAACCGCCCATTGTGTATTCAAACCTAACATTTTTACTTCCTGTGTAATACTTTACATTTACTGACATTAAATTTAATCTGCCACAAATCTGCCCAAGCCTGTATGCTATCCAAGTCCTTCTGTAATGATAAAACAGATTCCAAATTATCTGCTAATCCACCTATCTTGGTATCATCTGCAAACTTAACCAGCTTGTTACTTATATTCCAATCTAAATCATTTATATATATTAAAAATAGCAGCGGCCCTAGCACTGACCCCTGTGGATCACTACTCTTCTGATTATTCTGATAAGGTTCCTCTCACCATCGCCCTCTGCTTACTGTGTCTAAGCCAATTCTGCACCCATCTAAAAACATCACTCTGAACTCCCACTTCTTTTGGTTTGATGCTCAACCTCTCATGTGGCACCTTATCAAATGCTTTCCGAAAGTCCAGATAAATAATATCATCTGCTCCACTTTGATTGTATCCTTTTGTTGCCTCCTCATAGAATTCCAGCATGTCAGTAAAACACGACCTCCCTCTTCTGAACCCATGTTTTTTTTTTTTTTATTTATTTATTTTTATTAATTTTATTACAATCCATACAAAGCAATCAAGTTTTTACAAAAAGAAAAATTAAGTTAAGAACAGATCGATCCCCACCCCTGAGAGAGAGAGCAAGCCAAACGGCGTTAAATTTAATGCTTGTAAACATACCTAAATTAATAAATTCTCTGTGCTTTATGAACTTATTTTAAAATATTACTGATTAGATCCTGCCATGTTTTGAAAAAAGTCTGTACAGATCCTCTAACTGAGTATTTGATTTTTTCCAACTTCAAATAATATAACACATCGGTTTCCCACTGACTTAAAAGAGGAGAGTTTGGGTTCTTCCAGTTTATCAGAATAAGTCTGCCTGCCAAAAGTGTAGTGAATGCAATCACAATTTGTTTGTCTTTCTCCGCTTAAAACCCATCTGGAAGAACACCAAACACAGCTGTTAATGGGTTAGGAGGGATTGTGACACCAAGGCTGTCTGAAAGGTAATTAAAAAGTTTTGTCCAGAATGATGTTAATTTGGTGCAGGCCCAGAACATGTGACCTAGTGAGGCTGGGACTTGGTTGCAACGTTCGCAGGTTGGATCATGCCCTGGAAACATTTTGGAGAGTTTTAGTCGAGACAGATGTGCTCGATATATAATTTTAATTTGTATAATTGTATGCTTTGTGCATATGGAGCTCGAGTGAATTCTCTGCATTGCTACTTTCCACTCCTTTTCTGATATATTAATTGAGAGATCTTTTTCCCAGTGTCCTCTTGGATCTTTGAAAGGGAGGGATTGTAAAATGATTTTATATATTGTAGAGATGGAGTCTAAGTCCTTGAGATTGAGCAATATTTTTCCAGCATGGATGAGGGTACAAGATGAGGAAAATCTGGAAGGTTTTGTTTAACAAAGTTTCTGATTTGAAGATAGTGAAAGAAATGTGTAGCTGGAAAGTTAAATTTGGAATGTAATTGTTCATAGGATGCAAAGACGTTGTCTATATAAAGATCTCTAAGCAAGTTAATTCCAAATTTTTTCCAGATATTAAAAACTGCATATGTTTGTGAAGGTTGAAAGAGGTGGGTCTCTTGCAGGGATGCCACAGATAGAAGCTTCTCCGTCTTAAAATGCTTTCTACATTGGTTCCAGATTCTAAGTGAGTGGAGCACAATTGGGTTATTAGTGTATTGCCGATAACGTGTGTTTATTGGAGCACAGAGCAAGGAATACAAAGTAGTACTGCAGGATTTTACTTCTATTGCGGACCAAGCCTGTGTATGTTCTTCTATTTGTGTCCAGGTTCTTATCGCCTGTATATTTGCTGCCCAGTAATAAAACTGGAAGTTAGGTAGAGCCATGCCGCCTTCTGCCTTTTGTCTTTGTAAGGTTGCTCTTTTGATGCGTGGATGTTTTGAATTCCAAATAAATGAGGTTATTGTTGAATCTAATTGCCTAAAGAATGATTTATTAATGTATATTGGGATGTTTTGAAATAAAAAAAGGAGTTTAGGAAGAATATTGATCTTAACAGTGTTAATTCTTCCAGCTAGTGTGAGACGAAGGGTTGACCATCTATGCAAATCTTGTTTAATTTTTTCCATGCAGACGCCGAAATTTTGTTGATATAGAGCTTTATGTTTACTTGTAATGTTTACCCCGAGGTATTTAAACTGTTCTGCAATGATAAAAGGTAGGGTATCTAATCTAATATTATATGCTTGAGAGTTCACTGGAAAGAGTACTCTTTCCAGTGTACTTTTATTCAGATTAATTTTTATTCAGATTAATTCTGAGACCAGAGATCTTTTGAAATTCTGTGAGTGCTGCTAAGACTGCAGGCACAGAATGTTCTGGGTCTGATATATACAGTACCATGTCATCTGCATATAATGAGATTTTCTGTTCCAGTTCTTCTCTGCTAATCCCCTTTATCTGATCAGTATTTCGACAATGTATTGCCAGTGGCTCAATGGCAATCGCAAACAGCAGCGGTGACAAGGGGCATCCTTGTCTAGTGCCACGTTCTAGTTTAAAGTAGTCTGAGCAAATGTTGTTGATGCAAACTGAAGCTTCAGGGTTAGTATACAGTAATTTAATCTATGCACAAATGTTCGGGCCAAACCCAAACTTCTCCAATGTAGTAAAAAGGTATTTCCATTCAATCATGTCGAATGCCTTTTCTGCATCCAATGATAATAATATTTCTGGGGTGTTTGATTTAGTTGGTGAGTATATTACATTAAACAGGCGTCGAAGATTTGAAGATAAGTGCCGGCCCCTAATAAATCCAGTTTGGTCTTGTGATATTAACGAGGGGAGCACTTTCTCCATCCTTCTGGCTAAGATTTTAGAGAGTATTTTAACGTCGTTATTCAGAAGTGAAATTGGTCTGTATGATGCACATTGTAATAAGTCCTTATTTTGTTTTGGAAAGACAGTGATTAGTGCTTGGTGAAAGGTTTGTGGAAGAGATTGGTTATCTCTGGCTTCTGTAAATGTTGCTAATAGGAGGGGAGCTAGTTGAGCGGAGAATTGTAAAATTCTGCAGGGTAGCCATCAGGGCCTGCTGCTTTCCCGCCTTGGAGTGACTTTATAGCATCTAGTAATTCTGATAACGCCAGAGGTTTATCAAGTTCCTCCACACTAGAAGCGTCTATTTGTGGTATCTGTAATGTATCCAGAAATGCATTAGATTGTGTATTGTCTTACTTAAACTCAAGTAGTATATAGGGATTTATAGTAGTCTCTGAAAGTGTGCATTATATTTTTGTGTTTGACGATTTTATCTCCGTTCGTGCTAGTGATTACCGAGATTGCGTTGCGCACTTCTTGCTTGTGAATTTGTTGAGCTAAAAGCTTATTAGCTTTCTTCCCATGTTCATAGTAATGATGTCTGGATTTGTAGATTAGTTGTTCAGTTTCTTTAGTTGTCAAGAGGTTTAATTCCGAATGTAGAGCCTGCCTTCTCCTATGTAGAGTCTCGCTTGGTAGTCTGGTGTGTTTTTCATCTATTTTAATAATTTCGCTTTTTATCTCTGCTACTTTCTTGGCCTTGGATTTATTTCTGTGGGAAAGATATGAGATAATCTGTCCTCTTAAGAAGGCCTTAAGAGTTTCCCAGAGTATTCCTGCAAAGATCTTGGGGGATGTATTTGTCTCTAGAAAGAATTTGATTTGTTTGGATATAAATTCAGTACAATTCTCGTCAGCTAATAGAAGCGGGTTGAGGCGCCATCTGCGGGGTGAGTGTATGGGGCTTAGTAATTTTAGCTCCAAGATCATAGGTGCATGGTCAGAAATAACAATAGCATCGTATTTGCAAGATTTAATCTTAGGCAAGAAGTTATTGTCTATAAAGAAGTAATCGATCCTTGAGTAACAATGATGTACTGGTGAGTAGAAAGAATATGTTCTTGAATTTGGGTTTAAAAACCTCCAGGGGTCTGATAAGTTGTGATCAGTTATAAACTTTGTAATTATCTTTGCGGTATTAGATGCCGTTCCCCCTGTGGAGGAAGTCCTATCTAAAAGTGGATTTAGAACACAATTAAAGTCCCCAGCCATTATAACTTCATGAGTGTTCAGATTGGGAATGGATGCAAATAAATTTTGTATAATTCCTTATCATCAACATTAGGTGCATAAACATTTATCAAAATCATTTTACAGTTAGATAAGTCTCCCATGACCATTACATATTTCTCTTCAGGATCCAATACTACATCTGATGCTACAAATGGTACAGTTCTATGTATAAGAATTCCCACACCTCTAGTTTTCTTCGTAAAACTAGAATGGAACATTTGGCCAGTCCAGTCTTTTTGCAGCCGGAACTGATCCTTGCTTATTAAGTGGGTTTCCTGTAAAAATACTATTTTAGCATTTAGACCTGTTAGGTGAGAGAGTACTTTCTTTCTCTTTAATTTGTGATTCAGGCCTTTAACATTCCAGCTTACGAAGTTAACTGTCCCATCATGGAGACACTGATTCTAAGTTTTTGATGTCATTTTATAGTCCTATTATAATTATAAAGATTGAGAGGATAGATTAGGTATAGATCAAGCCTGCTCTCTTTCTCTCCCCCCCTTAACCCCCCACCCTCCCTTTTTGCCTCACAAAGTGAGGCTAAAACCCACTTCACACAGTCCCAGTCCTCTGACATACCCAGAGACAGAGCACGTCCAAAGCAAAACAAGCCCCAATGCAGCGGCGCTTTAGGGTTAAAAGATAGAGATATCTCAAAAAAAAAAAAAAAAGGAGTTTTGCACTTAAAATATATATATAGTCTTCAGCAATTTTAGTGCATTAAGATGATACACCCAGATAATAAATCCGGGGAATGGTGTTAAAAATGTGTCCAGAATAAGCATAACAAGTCTTAATGCAGTAATGCAGTAATAGTAATTAACAATAAACCAAGGGTATGATATTGAACAGTCTCGTTTAGGGTAGAGATGAAATAATTAGAAAAGAAAAAGAAAAAAAAAGAAAAAAAGGAGAAAAAAGAATAATTAAGCACAATAAAACATAAACAGATAGCGCTCTAGTAATACTAAGTAATAATGAGAATATATTAGAATATATGCTGATAAAAGCCCGTATTTTAAAACGAATAGATCAGACAAAAGATTATTATTCTTTATATCTTGCGTGAGCTTAGCGAGCAACACCTTCAGTTCAGACAGTTCAATTGTGCTTTCTTGTACCATAGATGAAGCAGCAGACTTTGCTGTAGCCGGTGTCCCCGCTGCGCTCGGCTCGCGTAATTGAAGCCGCGGACTTCAAGGCCCTTTCCAGTTTCAGGTAATCTTCTCCGATCGGCGAGCTATCCAAATCTGCACTCACGATCGCACCTTCGCTCCCCTTTTTGCTCTCAGCCGGCGACGATGTAGTGGACCGTGGTCCCGAGGAGTCTGTGCTTTCGCCCATCTGATCCAGGTCTGTCTCTGAAAGGCCGTATCTTGAACTGGGGCTTGCTGATCGTAGCTTGGGTGTAGCTTTAGTTTTCGATTCTTTCAAACCCCCCTTCTTGTTGGCCATGTTTATATGTGCTTACATATACTGTAGCAGTCCCTCTCGGGTTGAATAAATACAGGATATCTCAGGATAATAAGCAAATAATATGAAAAAATAACGCCGCTGCTAGCGGAGCTCCACTTCAGACGTCCATCTCTCGCATCGGACAAGACCAACCAGCTCTTCTGAACGCATGTTGACTGTTCAGAATAACTCCTGTCCTTATCATGTGTTGCTCAATCTTATCCTTGCATGCAAGTTCACACACAAACACACTACCTTTAAGGTACTAATACATTGACACAGACTCATAGTGCTCCATTTCCTTTGACATGCATAGGACTTGCATGTTTTGTGATAGACGTTTTTGTTTGCAAGTTTTCTAGCATACTGGTAAAACAGTTTTTCTAAATCTGTACCACAAGGAAAATATCATGGGCTATACTGAATTTACTTGTTTATTGCCAACTTGTATTACTTATTGAATCTTCAGGTTTAATGTCACTTGAATTTGTTGTCTTTTAAGCACTACTGCTGTTAAGTAGTTGTGTCACTTATAGGAAAAGACAAGGTGGAATGTGACATCATGTTGGTCACTGTTATAAAAGTCACCTTCTCATTAAAAGGGCTGTTTGAACTTTTGTTATGGCTGCGCACAGACAGAGTTTGAGAGTTGACCAGAACAGAGACAAGTTAACAGAAAAAAGTAAATACTGCAAGAGCAAAAGCACAAGTGTGAAAGGCAAAATGCCTGACAAAAACAAAAAAATTTGAGATAAAAAATTTTCTGTTATTTTTTGGTCAAAAATTTGAGATAAAAAATTCAAAAACTTTAGAAAGTGTGATTTGAAAAGGAGTTATAAATATGCATCTTGGAAAAGGAAGTATGCGTAAACTCCAGCATCACCTTTTATCCTTTCACATTGTTACCCATTAGTCATGACCTCCAAGGACACCTACCTAGCACTTGAGGTTGTTCTAACGACTGGAACCCAAAAATAGTAGATATCATGAAAAATACAAAGTGGTGTATGAAATGGTCTAAAAAAATGTAAAGCTCTTAAAACAATTAGAATTAAATAAACAAATGTCAGATTAGTATTCGGAAACTACCAAAACCTCTAAAACGGTCTCAGGAATCCATGGAGGAAAACATATACAAAATAGAAACAGAAACCAAAATCTTAACATTTATTCTAACAAAATAAAGCAAAGACTACTTCTATTATTTAAGCCAGCGTTTCTCAACCTTTAAGTATTTGTGACCCGAGTTTTCATAACAGTTTTAATCGCGCCCCCCTAATGTTTTTTTGAAAGGAGCCCACTAATACCAATTTGTTCTTTTTTAATGAATGATACATCATAGATGCGTATTTTATTATACCTACTTAACATTTATCTAAATCTATATTTATTTTTCTAGTATTAGAATGTAGTTTAAATTAATTTGTTTTGGTTTCAATAGATGTATTTTTCATATTTTCGATTCTTGTTTCCTTTTTTCACATCTTCGTGCCCCGCACCACCGTTTGAGAACCACTGATTTAAGCATATTTTTTATCCTGACCTTTTGGCGAATGTGACTTTGAGCTTGAATTTGTCCTTGTAACAAAGATGTTTATGCCTTCCAAAGTAGTGAATTGACACAAACATCTGCTGACTTCTCTCAATGTCTACTCTAAAAGTAGCTTCGGTCACATAACTTAAGTACAAGTTTGGAAAAAAGCAAATGGATTCAGTATTTACGAGATAGTTTATGGTACACACACACTCACATCTGTTCATCCACAAAAACACAAGTGAAGCAAATTCCTCAGTTTTTTAGCTCTTTTCTTAGAACAGCATTAGTGTGTTTTAGCATTATGTGCCAATTGTTTCGTTTGGTCTCATTATCATATTTTAAATTAAGGCAAGTCAGTAATACCCTTTGTGCCACTACAATATTTAAATTTATTTTTATGTGGTTACCAGACACCAACTCACCCATCAGGCTTTCTTCATTCAGACAGGCAATGTACAACAGTGGTTAAGAGCGTCAGCTGTGAACCACAAGGCTGCCGATTCAATTGTCACTTTCGACCTTTAGTGAGAGTCTAAGCAAATCACTTGATCGGACTGGGTTCTAATTGTAAACAGCACCTGAAAACAGTGGAACTCTGGATCTGTACTTGCGAATTTTTTAAGATGGTAAAGACTATAAGAAAAGGGGTTTTGAAAATTAATATTGTTTGTCGTTCATTACAATTACATTCTTTTTCAAGTACTTCAAGAAATGTGAAGTCAGGGGTCTGGTTTTGTATAGCCAGGCTGGGTTATGTTAAGACTACATCTGTGGATCTCCTAATCCTTATTTATTTATTTTTTGTGTTTCCAATTCCCTTGCCTTCCATTATATTCTATATCTATATGGGTGGGACCTCCTAAATTGAGACACTCAGGTACTGCAGTTAACAGAGTGGACTATAAAAGACACCAGATGGCCACAGCCCTTTCTCTTTAATATATGCTTGCTGTATCATCCATATTACAAGTGTTACACTTTAAAAATGTATTACAAGTATAATACATTTTCCCCTGCAAAAAGCAGACGTGTGTTTAGTTTTTTTTTTTTTTTAAATACCAAGCAACATTTCTTACTACTCTATTTTAAGTCCACATACTGTCTAGAAATTGGTATTATTTATTTTGCTAGTATTGTTATACTACTGCGACAGCATTTCATTTGGTTTTTGGCTACTGTATGTTAAGAGACCCATCATTAAGTCACTGCCCCTGGTTACTGGGTTAGAAGGGGGTGTATTTTTGAATGTTGCACCACCTGATGTCATCGGCGTGAGGCCTTAAGCAGTAGTACAATGGGCCGTTTACTATCCATGGTTAAAATCAGAAACAGAGAGATTTTTGCACATTTCATTTTGAATTCTGTTTTTTTTTTTAAATCTTTATTTTTTCACATTGTCTACGTCTTTTGCTTTCAAGTTGTCTTTGGAAACAGATTTAACATTGATTTGGTAATTAACTTATTTCTGGGTTTTGACTATGATTCACCTCATGGTCTTATGTTTTTTTTCATGCTTTCTTTTCTCAGACTTTATGCAGAATAAATCATAGCTTGTTTTTTTTGGTTCTTAGAACGTTTTAATACTGCTGCTGCTTGTGCTGATCGCTGCATTTACAAAACAAAAGATGCTGATGGAGAGGTGCGAAGGGATTTAAGGTGGGCCAGGATTGCAATTTTTTTTGTAGGTTTAAGGGATTCTAGTGTTAAGTGTAGAAACAGTCAAGGAGCAGTGAGACAGGTTTAAAAATGTTTTACATATAAAGTGGGACAGGCACAACCTAAAATTAGTAATTAATAGGAAATTAAAAAAAAAAACTGCAGTAGGTAAATAAGGAGTTAAAAATGAAGCTGCAAATGAAGAAAACTGACAAATATGGCATGTAAGACCAATAACTCCAATGTAAATCACTCGGTGTATGAAAACATGAGGGCAACCATTAAGAAGAATATTAGGGGAGATAAAAGGCAGTTAGAGAGGAATATAGGAGACATTTTAAATCATTACAGATGGACTTGGACAGCAGACAGGCTTGGGCAGATTTGTGGCAGATGAAATTAAATGTCAGTAAATGTAAAGTATTACACATAGGAAGTAAAAAACTTAGATTTGAATACACAACGGGAGGTCTCAAACTTGAAAGTACTGCTTGGATTTGTGGACTCATCATTATCAACCTCCAGACAGTGTTCAGAAGCAACTAATAAGGCTAACAAAATGTTAGGTTATATATCACAATGTGCATAGTACAAGTCTAAGGAGGATATGCTCAAGCTTCATAACACACTGATGAGGCCTCATCTGGAGCACTGTGTGCAGTTTTGGTCTCCAGCCTATAAAAAGGACATAACAGCGCTAGAAAAGGTCCAGAGAAGAGCAACTAGGCTGATTCCAGAACTGCAGAGGATGAGTTATGAGGAAAGATAAATGAGTTGATTCCTACCAATTAACGAAAATGCAGATTAAGAGGTGACATGATTCAAATGTTTTAAATTAAGAAAGGAATTATTACAGTGGATTGAGACTATTAATTTAAAATGAGTTCAACAAAAATATGGGGACAAAGTTGGAAACTTGTTAAAGGTAAATTTTGCACTAATGTTAAGAGGTTTTTTTCTTACAGAGAACCATAAATACATGGAATAAGTGACCAAGTAGCATGATAGACAGTTGGACTTGAGAGATGTTCAAAACCTGATTTGATGTTATTTTGGAGGAATGAGGTGGATAGAATGGGCAAGATGTTTGGGCGGAATGGCCTGCTTTTGTCAAAAGTTTTCTAATGTGTGATGCTACATGATAACCATTCCTCTAGCAGCACGAGGGACACAAAATGACATCACCAATAAAAAACAAAATGGCAATTTGGTAACAACAAAATATGCTATTAAAAACTGACATTACTCTAACAGAAATTCTGAGTAAAAAATAACCAGAAAGTTAGCTTTTCTGTGGTTCAATATTCTAAAAGCAATTACAGCACGAGATCAGCAAACATTTCTGAGGGCCAAAATAAATTATGAAAGTAACACAATCATAAGACCATCCAGTCCACTGAAGATGTTAAGCAGAAGTGCCAGCCCACCTTAGATATTTATAGAAAAGCAAAAATGGTAGATACCGTCTCTGTAGCTCCTTAATCCGCACCATCAGGTTGAGGTTACCCTGGGAATACTGTTCTATGACATCTCGCACATCATACGGCTTTCTGGCTTGCTGTAAAAAGAAACATCATGAAATGTGTGTTCTCATTTTATACCAGGATGAGATATCAATAGCATCAAGTTGTGTTCCCCTCAGACAAGAACTTTGACATCTCTTGATGTTTTAAACAAAATGTTCTCAACTACTGATACACATAGAGCTGATCAAAAGAAAAGTTTCAACAAATTATTTTTTCCAAAGCACTAACTGATTAATTACTGCTGAAAGACACAGAATGTTTACTTGCATTACTATTAGTAGCTGCATTTAATGATGGCTTCTGTTCAGCAACTCAACAAAAAAAAAAGCTTTTAATTCACAGAAGTAGTTCAGCAACATTTCAGCCATGAAGATGACGTACCATTGGTTTCTGCTGCATGTTCATTTTTTTTTTCGCTCTCTTTTAAGGTCATGTGGAGTTGAAGCCCATGGCAGCAGCATCAGTCCACAACAGGGCTCATGCACTCACACACCCACCCAGGGGTCTTATTTATAAAACTTTACATGGATCAGAAGATGAAAACATGCAAACACCAAACAACAGGAAAATGTATACAGCAAAAAAAAAAAAAACCTGGCATACACACATTTCTACACAATTTCCTTTATAAATGACAATCACTTTGCAAATGTACGTATGAAGACGCGTCTCGGACTGCACCTTGTTGAACCTGAAACAACCACACATGGACACATGGTTCTAATCAACCTCAAACATATACAATCACAATGCCATAGAACTTCATTGGTTGGTACACAAGCACTTTGAGCTACAGTTTTTTTGTATGAAAATGTGCTATATAAATAAATGTTGTTGTTGTTGTTGTTGTTGTACAGCAGCCTCTCACCTGATCCATCAAGACCCCAACATCTGAATTCAAGAGTATTTGGCTGCACTCTGCAACTGGCCGCACATGATCATGCACAGAACTTCATTTCTGTGTTCTGGGGGTCAGGGAAAGGCTAAAGGTGCCAGCGCCTGAGCAACTAGCCACTATTATCTGACACACATATTGACGCGATTGCTGTTATAATGAATAGCACAGGCCATATTAAACACTGAGGGTTCAGTTATTTACCTTACCAACAAGCCAGCTGCCGTGTACAGCACCATCACATCTGCCAAAGCTACTCTGCATTAAAAATAAATGAGTCAGATCTTGACCCAGTCCATCGAGCAACGTAAATATACACACATTCTCCTCATCATGATTTTTTTTTAATCCAATTGTTTGTGTGGAAAGCTGTGTGCACACATTTCAAGCTTCTTTTTGTGTGTATGCAAGTTTTATAAATTTGATCCCAGGCCATTTAAGAATCACTAATCCCCTTGACCTGTACCTTCATAGCAGCCAATGGGTTCAATACCCATAGGAGAACTCATACAAACACTTGAGCAAGAGTAAATGATCCACAGAAAGTGGCCCAATTGTGATTTGAACCTAGCACTGTAAAGCTGTCGAGCATTACTGGCTTTGGCTGGGCTTCATCCTCACTGCTTTTCGAGGTGTCACAGATGTACGGGGACACTGCCCGGCCGGGACGCCTGGACAGTCCCCAACTAGGACAACACTTCTCCTCGGCCACGAGAGGGCAGCCGCCCGGGTCTATTTGGGGGCCACAAAGACGGGGCTGGGATGCCCGTGAGAGGACGTGGCCTCCGCCAGGGGGCGCCCGGACAGTTGGAGAATCCTGGATGGCAGCACTTCCGCCACAAGTGCTGCTGGAAGTGCTGCCGGAAATAATTCCAAGAAGACCCGGAGTGCTTCCAGGTGCTTTCCTGACACTTCCGCCACACCAGGAAGTGACGTCAAGGAGAGCACCTGGGGCTCATCCGGGTCAGGGGCCGCCTCCTTCCAGACAATGAGCCAGAGTTGGGAGGAAGGAGACGAAGCTTGTGAGGAGGAGGAAGGAGGTTGAGAGAGAGAAAGAGAGAGAGAAAAAGAAAGAAAGAAAGAAGAAGAAGAAGAAAGGAAAGAGAGTTGCTGAGAGAAGGCATTGTGGTTGCAGTGAAAAAAATAAACAAACAAGAGTGTTTTGGACATCCTGGTGTCGGTCTGTCTGTGTCTGGGGGTATGGTTTCCACATAGGGATATGCTCTTTTTGCTGTTGAGCCAGGACATTTTGGTAAAAGGTCATCATTATGGTGTGTATATTTATATAAAGTTAAGAGTAACGTTTAAAAGAAACACCATTCATCAGGTTGGATCAATCAAGCTCTGGGACATGGGTGCCACAGAGCAAAATATCAGTTGCAAGATTAGAAGCAGTCCTCAGGGAGGAAACCAGACCATATCTGTCTGTCTACATGGGCTGTGATGATGTGTTATATGAGATAGAGAGATATGAAAAATTGTATAAGGAGTAGATTATTATATACTAATGAAGGATTGCATTCAGACATTAAAATGATCACTGAGATGCCATCAACCAGGTGGTGCAACTATTCAAGGTTCACTTCCAGTGGCTGGGTGCAGTAGACATGCCATCCAATCCATTCTCATATATGATTGATCAGGGAGAAATCCAGTGAGCACGTTGGCAAGGTAAGTTTTCAATCAACCTCCTAAGCATGTTACATTCAACAGCTGGAATGTGGATGGGTGTTTTTGCTCTTCCAGCAAGGTATCTTTCATTTCATATATGACCCAGACCAGGATCAGATGCATGATGTTCCTGATGTAGGTAATGCTGGTCAATGTCCCCTTCACAAACATCAGATGCAAATGAGTAATGTGCCTAATAGCACCCCAAACCATGATGCCTAGTGTGTCAGAGGAATATACACAATGGACATAACCATACACCAGATCTTTATTGGAAACCATACATTACCATCACTTAATGCTATTTCTTCTTCCAATCAGCTTGTCAAGGTACCACTGCACGCGTATATGGTGGTGATGTTGATTAAGTCGCGGTTGTGCCTGGTCATGTGTTACCACAAACCTACTGCAACAAGATTTCATAAAGTTTTAGGGACACTATTTTATGACAATGGCTCTGATGCCAGCCTCCATGGCCATTTGTTCATCCAAAGTGACACACTGATGTGAAAGTGTTCATGAATACGCATATGCTTGGGAGGTCCAGAAACATTTGTCTGGCTTAGGTATCCTTCTTACTATCATCGTGAAAAACAATGTATTCTGAATATGTCCTGTCCAATTTGTTCCACAGTTTGACCCCATTCAAACTCTGTTAAATATGTGAATGGTGCACAAGGACAACTATTGGGCGTAAGGAACACTTCATAGAGTACTGTACAGCATGTGGTAAGACAAATGACTATTTCTGCAAAACTGTGATCACCACCTAATGATGGCAGAAAGACACCACACAGACAGACAGACACAGCAAACTTCCCTAGGCTGCAGATCTTCAAAGAAGAGAACCAGAAGAGGCGTGGACAAAAGCGGAGCTTCAAGCGAGGTTTTTGCTCAATTTCTGGGTGATGTTTTTCTGATCTAAGGGTGGAGGAAGAAAATGTGTGCTGTGCTTCCCATGCACCTTTCAAATTAGTTCCCAAAGCAGACTAATGCTATATCTTCACATTAAATGACAGACAGATGGACGGACAGACAAATCTGTATCGACCCCTAAGGAGAAATACTCCTGCTGCAACAATCACACATTTTCTTAGGTTATTCTCCCACACCTAGAAATGTGTATGTTACATTAACTGACAATTCTAAATTGACCTGGCCCCGTCAAGGGTAACTTCCTGCCTCACGCCAGTTTTCTGTTGGGATCGGTTCAAGCTTTACTGACCCTGGGCCATGTTAAATGAAATTCCAAAATTGACATTTTCTAGTGGGTACTTAGAAAATGCAAAAGCTAAAAGTGTGGAAGGCAAACTTGTAAAATCCAGAGTTTGCAAAGATGGTAAACTCCAACAGTGAAGGATGTCAATAACTGTGTATAAACATAAAAAAGATAATTTGTAATTCAACGGTTGTAAGTGGGAGACTGGCAGAATGTCAATGAAATTAAGACACATATTGTTTATATTTTACATACAAAGCATATTCATACAGCCTCAAAATCCCTTACGAGAATCATTATCTAAATGCAGTTTTAGGTTTCAAAGTGATATTTAAGGCTCAAGGCTTAAAAAATATGGACTTGCAGCCAGGCCCTGCTCATGTGAAGTTTCCTGACATTGTGAACTTTCGGCCGCCCATTTCTTCAGTGGTTGAGTAGGATTCTGGGTTACTGCCTCAGAGTGGGCCTGCAGAAGACTCTCTCTCCACAGTGCCATTCGAGGACATTCATTTTCTTTTCCACAACACCTCAGTGCCATGTGCCTTTGCTTGAAATATGAGATCTTTCCCCAAGTTTTACATTCTTGGCCGACTCTGGCAGATTTTTCCTTTTCCTTTAGGTTTGGCTGGTACGATTCATTCTCCCTTAAATCCTCATAAGCTTTTCAGCGGCTTCTGATGAGAAGTATCCTCACAATGAAATGCTCGGATGACCGGCATGTGTGGTTAGGGTTCTGCAACAGGGTTGCTAAAACTTTGAGATGAGGAATAAATTCAGCTTTCCCACTTGGTTCTACCATATTTTAGCATTAAAGTTTTATACTGATTTAACATGGTAAAAGTATTCCCAATTCAACCACTGATAATTGCAGCAGACACAAACTAAATGTAAATTTTAAAATATTATAGCTGAAGGCCAATGGGATTGGGTGGCCACTGATTGTAACTGGGTCATAGTTTGAGCACCTAATTGTTTACAGCAATGCGCTGGCACCCCATCCATGGATTCTCCACTTATAATAAACTCATTATCCCTGTAATGGACAAGCTGAGATGAAAATCTGCATGATACTCCAACAGCATTTATTTCAATAGCCCATTTCTATACACAGGACGTAATTCAAACTGGTTTTCAAAATGTCAGATTGATTCCAGTAATAAATAAAAAAAAAATTTGGGTGAGAATTAAAATGAATAACCAAGAGAATTAATTAATATGGACTCACATAATATATATA
>JANRMT010062852.1:27445490-27468152 GCA_026402145.1 Polypterus bichir lapradei | reverse complement strand
AGATAGATAGATAGATAGATAGATAGATAGATAGATAGATAGATAGAGCTCTTGAATAACACTGAACATGTTGTGCCCAAACAACACGGTCTTCAACTGAATTGCTATTCATATTATTGCAGATAAAGAGTGGGGGTGGTCTCCTCGCTTGGGGATTCACGAGAGTTGTACACGGATGTTGGATTGAAAAACTGGGAAATTCAAGTGAGCTGTACACAGACGTCTGATCAAGGAGTGGAGAGAGGGGTGGAGGGGAGGGGATTATTAGTCCCCCCTCAGGGTTTCAAGCAAATCGTAGATGGATGTTTGATGAAGGAGCTACCTCTTGGAGTTTGAAACAAATCATACATGAATGGAGTGGTGGTTCTGCTGAGGGTGGAGTGTGACAGGAAAAATCAGAGGTTGGCCCGGTGAACATAACTTAAAGCCACATCTTCCTCATGCAATTGGTTTATGTCTATTATAGGTGAGAGAATGCCACCTATTTCCCCTATACGGTAGAGCCATCCCTGTTCTTGACATGCCTCTGTTGAACAATTGATTGGCTGAAAGTTCTTGATATTAGTGTGTCATAAAGAGGATGTCCAACATTGCTCATAATGGCCATCAGCTTTATCTTCGTTCTCTCCAACACTACTACCTCCTGGGGGTTTAGAGAGTATGCCATAACTGAACTGACCTTCTTAATTAACTTGTTCATTCATTGGATCTCTCAAGCCCAGCACACCAAAGCATATTAAAAGATGATACAGTGTCTGAGCAATTAGATCTTCTGGAATGCTGGACAGTGAAGCAGTTTGATTATTTGGCTTCTAGTTCATGTAGGTAAGTAACTGAATTGAAATGACCCATCTACGGGCTGTCAAATGAATGGAGTGAGTGTATCATCTCCTGTAGTGACACAGGCAGAGCGAGACACCTTCTTTGTTAGTGAGTGAAGTTTCCTAAGTTTAGTGACTCGGATCAGAGAAGAAGCATGCAGGTGAAAGTCTGCAGAGGAATGGGGCCATATATACTGGAGCGGAATAAAAGGAGATGTGCTGAATAGCATGGCAGACTAGACTGAAAGCAAAAGAAACAGCTAGGATGCAGTGTAGAAGCTACTGTGCTTTTATGAATATCTCCCAGGGGTGACAGTGGAATAACCTTAGGAAGTTAAACCGTGTATCCCAAAATCTACAGTGAGAGTTAGTCTGGGCCTTTCACAAATAACTTAATAAATGGTCTTCAAAGAACCATTACCTGCTGCTGGTGTCTATGTCAGTTCTTCCACTATCATATCTCGGGTTGTCACATAAATGTGCACAAAAACACCTTTACAATTCTCCATGAAAGAAAACATGAAAAATACATCTTAAGAATACTTGAATCAGATTATGTGCATCAATTGCAGCACCCCATGACTTCTTTTTCTCTTCAAATACTGCGTATATTTGGATTTATATATTTACTGCACACGAGTGTGTTCAGAGCATTAGTACAATTCAATTTGCCTGCAGGTGATTCTTAAATATGACGCTTCAATTCACAGTGGCACAGAGTTTAGTTATAGCATTGCTGCCTCACCGATCCTACACTTGATTGTTGTCTATATGGTGTTTGCATGTTCTCTCTGTGTGGTTTATCCCCCACATGTCCAAAAATGTGTGCCTTATGTTAACTGGTGACTCTGAACAGGAGTGCTGGTGTTTGTGCGTGTTGAGAACAAATGGCACCCTGTCTGCAGCCTTTACCTGCCATGCCCCTAGTGCCACTGGAATAGGCTCTGGTGCCAAACCTGAACTGGAATAAGTGGCTTGGAGGATGCCATTTTATGTTACACTTCCATTCCATAGCATAGTGCGGAGTACAAATTTAAAAATATAGACGGCAAAATAAAGAAAAAAACAGCTCACTAAAAAAACCCAGTCAACATACTGCTTAAAGAACTATACATAATTCTAGAAATATCCACAGGCTATCTTAAATTAGGCTCTTCTGAATATTAATAATGTAAGACTACGCTCACATATGAGCATAGTAAGCTAAGGCCAGCTGGCACCAGAGGAGAGAAAAACAAAATTCCAGTCTACAACTGATTCCAGAGAAATTAAACCTCAGGAGTCCACATTTATCAGGAAAAAGGCAAGCCATTTCATTTCCTTTGATTACATTATATTAGAGCACAGTGGTTAGGGCTGCTGTCTCATGGATCCTGTGTCTTGTGTGCAAATCCCAGCCTGGCGCTCGTCTATATGAAGGGTGCATGTTCTCCTTGTGCCTGCATGAGGTTTTCTGTAGGTACTCTGATTTTCATTCCACATTCTAAATGATTGTATATAGCAGATGCTTTTATTCAAAGCGACTTACAGAAATGGTCTACACAACCAAGTAAACATCAGGCTGAGGACTGTTGTTACAGGACAAGGATACAAAACTGACCACCAAGAGTGAAGTGTTACTAACCAAACAGACCAAGAAAAGAGAAGGGTCTCTTTTCTTACCTGCAAAGAACTTCATATCAAACAATTTTCAAATAAAAAAAACAAAAGACATTCACAGAACAAGAGGGTCTTCAAGGGCTTCTTAAACACAGTGATGGAGTCAGTGGTTTGGATGGAGGTGGACTGCTCTTCCACCAGCTAGGAGCCACACACGAAAAGAGATTGCACTTTGATGCCTTGTGTAGGTGGTATCACCTGACACCATTCATCAGTTGACCTGAGTTGGTGAGAAAGAGTGCAGGACCTCATGTGTAAATCGACCTACCACACAGCCACTTGTAGGGTAGGTTTACTGGGTCTTTAACTCTTTGAGGGCTGAATATTTTTTTCCAAAAAACAGTTTCTGAAAGCAATGGTTTCACACAGAAATCAACATAAAACATCCGTTACTGCATGCTGTGGCAGCCAGTTTGACAAGAATGTGCGGCAGGTTTTCTGCCAAGCTGTCTTCACTTGGCTGAGGCAGCAACAACAGCGATCACGGTTGCAGTGCATTACAATCTGGTTTCTACCTCTTATCATTGTTAAGTGGCACTCCTCCCTGGTGAACATTGCCATAGGCATATCAACTACGTGAACCCGTTCAGTACCATGATTAGTCAACTGAAGCTGAAACCTCGCATTCGTTTTTGATCACTTGTATCAAAATCAGAGTCCGACAAGTCATAGTCCAGTTCAGAGATAATAACAGGCAAAACGGCGACCGCAGAGTATTTTGCTTTATGCATTCACTTTGATCTCTTGATAGATGTCAGTGCCATTTTTGCAGTTGTTTGTGCCTTGCTACTCACACAAGCATAGAAAATCTCGGTCAAACCAATGAAACTAACTTTCCTTCTAGCAACGAGAGTCCAGCTAAAACATAACAGTTGGTTTTACAGTCGATTACCTTCGTCAACTCCTCCTTTTGACAAAAGTTGACATCAGCCCTTAAAGAGTTAAACTAACTTGGTGCTACAAAATGTGTTTTGTGAGGGGCTGGCTCCCCACCCAGGGTGACTTTCTGCCTTACATCCAGGGATGAAATAAGCTCTGTCATTTCTTACTGAACCCTGGCACTAAATTTAACGCAACGTTCACATCTTAAGCCTCATTGCCCAATCCTGATTTTTTGTTCAGATCGGATTTGCCTATCTTGATGGAGTACAAAGTGATGGGTTGTAGTTAACTGTAATGTGAACACATCTGTCCCACAAAATGGCATGCATGCGTACACTGATGCATTTGTGCACAAGTCATCTGCATCACCAACAACAAAATGTGTCATATTTGAGAGATGACTCATAAACCCAACAAAATGGATACACTAGTAGCTAGTGTATGTACTGTATTGCATTTTGCTCTGAAGGACAGAAAAGAGTTAGTCATCTGTATATGATTAGGTCGAGAAGGCGACAAATAGCCAGACGGCCAGATTGTGCTGTTTTCACAGCTATTGCTGTATCAATAGATGTGTGGGTACAAGAATGGAGCCTACAGTGGTGGGACCGGAACTGTTGTCGCAGCTGTAGCTCTCCTCCATTGTTGTCCTGTGGCACTCCTGGGGCTGGCTGATGACAACATCGCTCGGTCCGTGTGTATAGGTAAAACACCACAGGAATTTTTTTGATGTGGCCGTTCTCATTTATGTCACATGCCCATGAATCAGATGCTAAATCTAATTTAAAAAGATCAGATTTCTGTGTCCACTTGAACCTGAAAACATCAGGTTAGTGTCACATTAAGGCAAAAAATTGGATTTGGTCACTTCACATTAGGCAAGTTTGGAAAATGAATAAATGAATATTATATTATCCATCAATTCAAACAGCACATACTATGATATCATTGCTGCTTTTTGACTAGCCAGGACCTATCCATTCTGCCCATAGAAGAAACTACCAAATCAAGTAGATCAGGAGAAAACTAGTAAGAAACTGTGCAAGTGCATCTTCCCACAGCCACGTCAATGCGCTTATTCTCCAAAAATAGCAATGGTTTGTCTAACTATTCAAGACTAACAGAATACTTCATATCAAAACTTTTTTTTTTTTTTTTTTTTTTTTTAATGTAAGAGTCCATGGGGACTTCAGCTGGGGGTTTGAGGGCTCTGGAGTTTGGCGATGCACTTGAAAGGCTTAAGATGTAGAAAAACAAGAATTTGAATCTGGTGGTGTAATTAGACTATCTGTGAGTGCAGAATGTTGAATGGGACATGGTGAAAAATGTGAAGGTGATCCATGGAAAAGGCTATCTATCACATCATCTCTTGGTTGTAGAAGATCTTTTAGTCAGAGGCATCAAGAAATGGAAGAGAAAGGTTCAATCTCTGGAATTTGAAGGAGGAGAGTGTGAGAAGTAAACACTGAAAGAGTAACTGAAGTTTCAAAACCATAAGGTAGTGCAAGTAGCTGAGAGATGGGAGTTTTTAAGTGAGCTGCAGAATGAGAAAGAAATGTGCTCTGGGTCGTCAAGCACATGGTAAAGGAATGGTTGTGAATTACTTGAAAAATAAATTAAGGTAATGTCATGATTGACAGGATTAAGGACACCAGGGTAAGGTAAATGTGAATTTGTAAATCATTGCAGAGCTCTGAACCTGCTTATAGTTGGGCACTACAGAGCACACTGGCATGGGCGCAGAAAACAAGAGGGAGCACCATGGCACCAGGGTGCATGTACACATTCTGCTTGTGTGCACATACATTATGTTGTTTAGTAGTATGTTCCTTGCCCAGAGTTGGCTGCTGTCTTTCACTTAGTGCTTCCTATCATATGAACATTGGATTTAGCAAAATGGACAGACTACTCACAGCAAATGGATGGATAATGATATGTAGTTTTTTTTTTCTTTCTTTATTAATTTTATTGCAATCCATACAAATCAATCAGGTTTTTACAAAAATAAAAATTGAGTTAAGGACAGATCGATCCCCACCCCGAGAGAGAGAGAGCAAGCCAAACGGCATTAAAATTATGCTTGTAAACATACCTAAATTAATAAATTCTCTGTGCTTTATGAGCTTATTTTAAAATATTACTGATTAGATCCTGCCATGTTTTGAAAAAAGTCTGTATGGATCCTCTAAGTAAGTATTTGATTTTTTCCAATTTCAATAGTATAACACATCGGTTTCCCACTGACTTAAAAGAGGAGAGTTTGGGTTCTTCCAGTTTAACAGAATAAGTCTGCGTGTCAAAAATGTAGTGAATGCAATCACAGTTTGATTGTCCTTCTCCACTTTAAACCCCTCTGGAAGAACCCCAAACACAGCTGTTAATGGGTTAGGAGGGATTGTGACACCAAGGCTGTCTGAAAGGTAATTAAAAATTTTTTTCCAGAATAATGTTAATTTGGTGCAGGCCCAGAACATGTGACCCAGTGAGGCTGGGACTAGGTTGCAGCGTTCGCAGGTTGGATCATGCCCTGGAAACATTCTGGAGAATTTTAGTCGAGACAAATATCTAGTTTTTTAAATTACTGCACATCTGTGTCAGCAAATTTAGTGTTTGTGTCAGCAAATGGACACATGATGATGTCTAATGTCTTAAATCACCACAAATCTGTGTCAGCAAATCTAGTATCAAACTCTGGTGTCTGAGTCAGCAGATCCAGTGCCAGCAAATGGATGGGTGAAAATGATGGCTAGTGTTTTAAACTACTGAAAATCCTGGTTTGAGCTACTTAGTTGGAAGGATGCTTTAAAAGAATACACTGAACTGTAGGTGGACATAATGCTGATCACACACATGACAATTATTGCATTTCTCCACAGCAGAAGAGAAATAAAGAAGACTGATGAAGACTGGGTTTAAGGATTAATAGCAACATTATTATCTATTATATACTTAATTTCACATATCCATCCATCTAACAGCACCTTCCATTACTATCTCTTATCTATCAAAACTCATAATTACTTATTATACTGGACAATTTTTGTTGAAATGTTTTGGATCCTGAATAAATATTGGTTATTATGATAGACAGCTTCAAGGTGAACCCACATATAATTTCAGATTGGTTGTATCACATAAGAATTTGGAGAAACATGACAATAACTTTTATTCAGTTTAGAGTGTTTAACCGCTTAATGGTGCTGCCACATTGCAATGGTTCACTTAAGCTAAAAAAAAATGTTTTACTGCTCATTAACATTTGCACAGTTCATCTGATGTTTCTTGTTTCAGTGACAGCAGTCAGCCAGCACTGATGGATTCCATGTAACCAAGGTTGGAATGTTCATCATTGACTGCACTAGGATTAGCAGGGAAAAAGTCCCCATGTGATTGATGAAAACTAATCTTCATGTTGCTCTTCATGGTTTTGTATGCTTGAAGGAAACATGCTGCCAACCAGCCAGATGTGTTTTGGTGCCCTGCATTTGCCATGAATATTCTCAACATCATCTGTGAATATGATTTCCTCCGACCCCCGCTAGCAGATCTTTGAACCACTTGTCACTGATGACGTGTCTGATTTGTGGACCAACAAAAATCCTTTCCTTTGTCTTGGCGTCCGGTATTTATGGAAATATCGGTCTCAAATATCAAAATCCTGCAGCTCCCTTGTTCATCGCTTTCATAACTCCGAGAAGAGGAGGCAAACAGATCTTTGCTGGGCTAACACGTGTGCTATACGGAGCAGCCAGTTAATTTTACCATAATGAGTCTCTTTAGCAGGGTTGTCCCTTTCACAAATGAAACAACAGGACTTGGTATTTATGAGCTGCAGTGACACTACTTTAAGATCAACACAGATGTTCCCGTTGTAGTTGTGGTATATGCATATATATACTATGAGAGAAAATCAACAGTGCAATAAAATGGTATGTAATAGGAATATTTAAAATCCTATAGGATCCCAAAGGAAGCAAAATTTTCATTCTCCAATATTATATAGTGCCTTCCATAGCCATCTACCTATTACAGAGGCAAATGACTTTTATCTGCTTCTCTTATAGCATCTTCCATCTGTCTATGTATTTATTTAATAACAATCAGGACTAAGCTCACAACCATTAGCAGGAAAAAAGAAAAAAAAGTGTTGAGCGCATTGTAAGTTTCAGGAACCTGCTTAATTCCCACTGGATTCGGCCCTCTGCCTCTCCACCCCGCCTTAACAAACAGCCCATTCAAGAGGACAGAAGAAGAGAATGGAGGGTGTAGCTCCCCTTAAGAAAAAGGTGAATTGTGTGAGAGCCCAGCCTTTTCTTCCCACCACAAAAGAAACTTTTAAGTGGCAGGGATAACAAAAAGAAAGTTTCCTTTATTTTGTATTTTTTAAGGGTGTTTACCAAACAAAACTTCCATTCATGGACTCACCTGAAACTTCTTCTTGGCCACAAAGTACTGCATCCGGCGCACCACCTTAATGGCAGCTCGGTGCTGCTCCCGCAGTCTGTGGGAAAAGGAAGAGAGAAGAGAAGAGGAATGAGACAGGTGTAAAGGGAGCTTCCCACAGGCACACAATGCCTGGCACAAAGGGACTACCACTCACATTACCACCCCTCACAAAGACACTCAACCCATTTGTTGTTTTTTTTTCTATGCAACCCTAAAGTGATAAAAGACTAAAAGCCACTGGGTGGCTAACATTCCTGTAGAAAATAATTAAAATGCAAGAGATGTTAAAAAAAAAAAAAAAAAATGACAAAATTAGTGGTGGCCTTTGGGGTTGTGATAACAGCAGGCTGCATAGCTCGGTTTTCCAAAACACGCCAGCTCCACTAATCCTACTGGTTGTGGTAATGAGACAACAAGGCAGATTCCCAGCTTGGCTTGAGCGACTCCCTGTGTGGCCTCCTTGGGTGCCGCACGCTGCTGTGTTCATAATAAAGACCACGTTAAAGAATGGATTACTGTGTTTATGTAGGATGTGGAGCTTTTCCAGGATGTGATCCATTGAAATATATGATAGAGATTGGGAGAACATGTGGGAGTTTTTGGACGATCAAAACACAACTGTAACGGACTCCCTTATTTATAAATATCAAGCAAATAACTGTGATTACCAGTCTAGTCTGCCGCCAGGCATGGCAAGTGACCATTTATTTTTACAAATGGATTACTGTATTTTTCTACAACACTTTTCATATTAACAAAACATTCTCAACACTACTTAATAAAATTCTGGGTTAGCAGAGGACCTGGAGGCTACCCTGGCAGAACTGGGCACAAGGTATCCCTGGACAAGATGTCAGTCCATTATGGGGCTAAAACAACAGTCTTACACCCATCTACTGCAAATGAGGGTTTAAAGTCCTACTCAGACTGGATTCATTTTGCTGTAAGATTTGGGGTAAAGTAATTATAACTGGAAGACCTCTTTAATTTTAAGGTGTACTCAAACTAGGTTTATTCTGTATTTTGCCCAAGTGCGATTGTCCCCCCTCCCTATATCCCCGCTGGCCTGTACTTAATGTTTTGGGCCCATACACACTCTCATCAAGACCTTGCGACTTCATGTAAAGCCAAAAGGAGATCTGAACACGGAATAACAGCATACATGTCAAAATGATTTTACTTATTTTGTGGTTGTTTTGGAGTCGTATAGGGCAGGATAACGCTCTACCCTCTTATAGATTTATTGAGTGTGCCACACAGAGCTTTGCTGTTAAATGTGCGGCACATACGAGAACATTTCTACGGAGACAGGGAGGAATTTGCAGCTTTTCTTGTCATCTACATGTGTAAGGTGAGAATAAAAAGCTGTTTTTAACTCAGTTCAATTCTCATTTCATTCAATACCATCTGTCTTACTTGTCGCATCATTGATGTCATGTCCGTTTTCTGTGCTCAGGCACGTTTAGCGATCACACTGTTCCAGAATCCTACTGAACTGTGCTTGGGCCCACCTCTTCCAAGCAGGCCAGGGCACAGTACGGTTGGCTCAGCACAGTGTATTCACACTAGTCAAATGACCTGGACTTTGAGGGGTTACATGCGGACAAACGTGCTCAGGCACAGAATGAATTGCCAGTGTGAGTACACTGTTACTTCTGTCTAAATTGCTCATGACAGTAGCATTAACAAACTGTGCGTTCGCACCTCAGTAAAGATTACAAAGCATTCAACCTTCTATAAAAAGTCCATAAAAATAACCCCAGGTTAAACCAATCCAGTGCAAATTGACATGCCAGTAAAATTCTGTCATTTGAGTGAGTAGGATGAAACTAAAATTAATGAGGTCCTCCAGTAATAATGCCTGAAGTGGAAACAAAGAACTGCACTGGTACTTCTTGTTGTGCATAGTGAAAAACAGGAAGAGGGGGAATCCACTCTGAGACCCAAAGTTGCACTTATGTGCACAATTTACATCATGGATGGGATTTCCATTGGAGGTTCGAACAGACATACTGTATTTTTACTATAAATAAGGGCTGCTAACCTGGTTGGAACTGATGGTACGCAGTAGCCATGTTTCCATTAACCTCTTTAGTGCACATTTTGAAATTGCAAAACAAAAAAACAGTAATGGAAACAAGTGACAATCTCTCAAAATCTGCAAAAAAATCTACACTCTCACTTGAAGTTGTTTTCGACAAAACAATAATTTGCAAAACCAAAATGGAAAAACTCTATTCACACTTAGGTCACATGACATGACATAAATTTTCAAATATCGGTGCAAATTTGATGTGCCGAATACAGCAGCATCATCAGGTGACCCGATACAAATGTCCCTGATCATTAATCTGCAGCAATGCCTACAGAACAATTGATGTCTAGCCTTTGCAATACCTGTCACTTGGTGCACGAATAGGGATATGTTAGCCATCGACTGCATCATACACCTGAGGTATTTTGTGTGCGTCATAATTGTGCTGCAAAATCTGCCGTGCTTCTTCCATATCAGTTAAAGTGATGTACTGCCTCATTAATTTGGAGCATATAGCCTGACACACCCCACATACACACCTGTGAGTGGTGGTTTTGCCCACGCCAAAAGTCTCAGCAACAACCCTGTACTCTGCACAGGGTTATAAAGCGAGATGGCTATGTGCTCCTCAGTCGGAACTGGCTCCCTCAGGTATGCTAAGATAGGAGAATTTCATGAATGTTGAGCTGCTCATCCTAAAAGTTTATACCCAAAGCTCCTCA
Organism: Polypterus bichir lapradei; assembly: GCA_026402145.1. Lineage (NCBI taxonomy): Eukaryota > Metazoa > Chordata > Cladistia > Polypteriformes > Polypteridae > Polypterus > Polypterus bichir. The sequence continues at coordinate 27,457,587 of JANRMT010062852.1, read as the reverse complement.
GTAAAATCACTGCAGACAATTTCAAAGAAATCCCTAATACATGGCCTCTGCTAAGTATAAGGAGTTTGCCTTTCCTTTATTGTATTCACTCACACTTGTCGCCTCCGATTAAAAACTAATACAGCAAATGCAGACACAATTTAAATAACAGAACCAACACCCATCATATTGGTGGTAATTTTTAATTTTGGATGATAAAACAAACTTTATTCTCATTAAATCATTCAATGGAAACAGAGACAATCTTAATTTGTGTTTTGCTTACTTTTCAGTAGTATCACTTCTATTTTGTGCACAACTTTAATGGAAATGCAACTTCTGACACACCTAAGGATCTTTCCCACCGCAAGAACTTTTTTTAGGAACTAGGAAATTCTTAGAAACTCAGGAACTTTTGTAGCATTTCCACTGCAGGAAAGTAGTTCCTGGTCCTTTTTTTAGCCTCTATTTGAGGGCGCGTACTTTTTGTTCAACCTCTGAATTATCGTTGGGTGTGGCTAAGGGAATTGGTGAAGATGGATGGCTGCACTTTACACCGCATGGAAGTAATAATCTGCCTTGTGAAGGTGGGATCACTTTGAAGCAATAAAGTGCGAACATCCCCGTTTGAACTCCTGATCATGCTACACTTCGCACCACATCACTCTTCATAGCTGGCACTGCATTGAAGCAATATTCACCCCCATGTAGTACAGAATGTGTTAAAGAAATAAGGAGGCATCCCCCCATGAACACCTGATCACACGGCACTTCACACCATATTACTCATCTCTGCACATCACATATTTGGGTTAAGGCTATAGTTCCTATTGTGTGGTGGGAATACAAAACATGAAAGTGGCCAGGGCCTACATTATACAGGAACTCATTGGCTCCTGAAAACAAATTTCCTATGGTGTGTAAATGTCTATTCATTAACTACCTTTTCTCATAATTCCAAAACGGGGGAAATGCCGGTATGGAGCATCAGTTCTTACTGGCCCACTACAAGCACTGACTTAACTGTACCTCCCAATGTAAAACTAATCCCATCCAAAAAGGGTTTAAGAAGGCAGAAGTCTATCCTTGCAGGTTCAAGGCACAAATGGGGACCTAACTTAGCACAGTGGCAACTCATGCAGACACCCACAAAGGTCGAGTTTGGAATTGTCAGGTATCTTATATGAGTTTACTTACACAAGTATCTTATACGTAGCAACCGGTCTGCCCCAATCACCTGTGATTGGATACTTAGGACAAAAAGAACTGTCTCTTTTTAGTAATAACAACTGAAAAATAACATTTTATGTGGAATGCCAGGCTGTTTTATTGACAGAATACAATTTTTAGGATTTTCTGTGGTGTTTAACACCATAAAGTGCCACATGCTTTTCCTTACGTAGAGAAACAAAAGTTTCATACTTCTCTTTTGCATTGTTGTGCAATAAAAGTCTGGAATTCCTGCCATTATTCTGGGGTTGGAGATGAGCCATGGTGTTACCCCCCCCACTGTAGTTGGATTTCAAACCTAATGTATTACACACAGATTACCAATTATTGGCTAAGCTTATTTTATATATTTATTGAAATATGCTGAAGAAAAATGTACACAAATAAAACAAAATAAAAACACATGTACAAAAGCATGATAGAGGCCTTCAGTATAAAGCTGAGTTCAGTACCTCTGCCAAGTTCCCTCTTTTAACTTTTTTGCTTCTCCCCAGTCACATGACTGTTATCAGATTATGTTGTATGGCGACAGATAATGGTGGGTGGGGCCAAGGAAGATCAGGAAAAATGAGTGGCTCGTGGGTGGAGTCCCAGCCAACTGACTTCCTGACAATCCCAAAAAACACTAATGCCCCATTCGGGCTGGATTAATTTTACACCAGGAGGTAGGGTAACATAATTATTAACAGAGCACCTCTATAATTTAAGTCTCATCAGAATCGCACATGTCAGTAACTTTTTACGAACAGCGTGTTCAGTTTGCAGTAAAGACTATGGAGCCTTTTACTGTGTGTGAAAAGTCTGTAAAAGGTAACCCCAGGTTAAACTAGTCCTGGTGCAAATCAACATATCAGTAAAATTCCATCGTTCCCTGTGAAAACAGGATTGCTCCTGGGAATATGGAGCTTTCAGCGGAGGCAGTCAAAGTGGAGGCAGTCAAGGATTATGAGATGTTTTCAAAGACGTACATGTACAGAATTTGACCTTGAAGAGGGATTTTAAAAGGGCTCCTCTTAGAAGCATCTCAAATATATATATACTGGAGAATATAACTTGACAAATCTGCTCGAACGGGGTCCCCTTATACGAGGGGCCGGGGTGGTCGCCCTACTTACCACCCTCAAATACCGCTCTTGTACCTGAAAGTGCATTGCAATAGCCTACTGTGTCTGAATTTGCTGGGATGGATTGTGGGTCTTTGCAGAGTAGGCATGGTCAAAAATGGGTGGATGGATGGATTATGCAGACTGTTAAACAAGGACAATATTTCATCATGTCTAGAATTAGAAGCCAACAAGAATAAGAGCAACAGAATCTACCAGCATATGGAATATTTTGGGAGAAACACAGTACCATTTTTCCAGCCAATCTCCTTATACTCTGTTAATGGTATTTGAAAAAGTCATCACAGATGTCATTCTAGAAACTACTAAAAATGCTTCATTGTGTTCACACCTTCTTAACGAGAAGACCTTGACCTATTTAAATTGTTGCTGCTGTGTTCATTATATTCATCAAACTAAGAAACTAGGATGTGCTGTAGGTCACCACAACACAGTCAGTGCCAATGACTTTATCATTTTTGCTGAGATACACACAAGGCATAACACAACTGCAGCTCCGTAAATTATTTTGCCAATGACCCACAATTGCAGGCCTGATTACCTAGAATGATGGTGAGATGGCTTACAGAGAAGGGCTTTGCCTTCTGATACAGTAGTGCAGGGGATATAAAAGGTTGGGTTATATAGCGCCCCCATTGTTATCTTGTTTTAATCATTTAATTATAATTTCACTCCAACATATTGATTTTCCCTAATTTGTCTTGTTATGGGGAGCAGCAACAGTTACACAACTACAATGTGTGCGCCTGTTTTGAGGTGATGACATTGCGTAACCATAGAAGGTACACCTATCTCTGTTATTTTCCCAGACATATCTTATCCCAGTGATCCAAGGTAAAACAAAAATACTTATGTTGTGTTGTAACAGTGACTTTATAGACAAACAGTATGTCCTGAAATCTTATCCTCTCCGAATAGGGCTTACTGCTGGCAACCTTTTCCATCAACCCTGTGGTAGCAATATGAGGAACTGGAAGTTGTGAGAACGGATTTATGAATAAAGAGAATAATGCGAGCAAGTAGTCTATGAAATGAGAGTTGAAAGGTGACAGCTAGCATCTTTGAGTCTGCATGCACATAATGAACAAACGCATGGCCTTGTGTCATTCATGAACTAGAGGGATGTAAAAGCAACAGCCAGTGTAGCACACTTCGCAATTAACAGGCGGAGTCAGCCATATACATTACACTATGAAAAGAGGCAACACTCTGTCAGCCATTCTGAGAACCAGCAGTCTCTTACAGCCACGGAGAAGATGATTCAGCCTTTGACAGCCATTAATAAGTGATGGCAACAGATAGCCATTAATAAGAAAAGGTAGCCTCAATTTACCATTTGTAAGAGACATATCTGATAGCCAGTAAGTAAGAGAAGTCTGCCATTGCTAACAGGCGTGGAGCTTCTGACGGCAGTTTATAAGAAGAGTAAGCTTGTGACAGGCATTGTAAAAGAAGACAGCCTCAGACACTGAGCAGAGAAGTGACAGACATTAATAAGAGCCAACATCTAACAGTCATTAAGAAACAGAGGTAACTTTGTAAAGACATTAATTTTTTTTTTAATTTTATTAATTTTATTGTAATCATTCCATACAAATCGATCAATTTTTACAAAAAAATAGGATTGAAAACAAGTCGACCCCCAACCCTGAGAGAGACAGCATGGCCAACAGGGTAAAACCTAAGGCTTGTAAAAATACCTAAATTGATGAGTTTAACAGGGCAAAAGAGAATGGAGAAGAAAAAGAAATGCGGAGAGAATTACTTCCTCTGTGCTTTAAGAGCTTATTCTAAAATATTATTGATTAGATCCTGCCTGGTTTTGAAAAAGTTTTGTATGGATCCTCTAACTGAGTATTTGATGTTTTCCAATTTCAAATAGTATAAAACACCAGTTTCCCACTGACTTAAAAGAGGAGAGTTAGGATTCTTCCAGTTTAGCAAAATAAGTCTGCGTGCCAATAGTGTAGTGAATGCAATCACAGTTTGATTGTCCTTCTCCGCTTTAAGTCTATCTGGAAGAACCCCAAACACAGCTGTTAATGGGTTAGGAGGGATTGTGACACCAAGGCTGTCTGAAAGGTAATTAAAAAGTTTTGTCCAGAATGATGTTAATTTGGTGCTGGCCCAGAACATGTGACCCAGTGAGGCTGGGACTTGATTGCAGCGTTCGCAGGTTGGATCCTGCCCTGGAAACATTTTGGACAGTTTTAGGCGAGACAGATGTGCTCGATATATAATTGTGAGTTGAATAATTGTATGTTTTGCGCATATGGAGCTCGAGTGAATTCTCTGCATTGCTACTTTCCACTCCTTTTCTGATATAGTGATTAAGAGATCTTTTTCCCAGTGTCCCCTTGGATCTTTGAAAGGGAGGGACTGTAAAATATTTTAATAATTTTGCAGAGATGGTGTCTAAGTCCTTGAAATTGAGCAATATTTTTTCCAGCATGGACAAGGGTGCAAGATGAGGAAAATTGGGCAGGTTCTGTTTAACAAAGTTCCTTAATTTGAAGATAGTGAAAGAAATGTGTAGCTGGAAAGTTAAATTTGGAGTGTAATTGTTCATAGAATGCAAAGATGTTGTCTATATAAAGATCTCTAAGCAAGTTAATCCCAAATTTTTTCCAGATATTAAAAACTGCATATGTTTGAAGGGTTGAAAGAGGTGGTTCTCTTGCAGAGGTGCCACAGATAACAGCTTCTCCATCTTAAAATGCTTTATACATTGGTTCCATATTCTGAGTGAGTGAAGCACAATTGGGTTATTAGTATATTGTCAATAACTTGCATTTCTTGGGGCACAGAGCAGGGAATATAAAGAAGTACTGCAGGATTTAACTTCTATTGCGGACCAGGCCTGTGTATGTTCATCTATTTGTGTTAGGGTTTTTATAGCTTATATGTTTGCTGCCCAGTAATAAAACTGAAAGTTAGGTAGAGCCATGCCACCTTCTGCCTTAGGTCTTTGTAGGGTCGCTCTTTGGATACGTGGATGTTTTGAGTTCCAAATAAATGAGGTTATTGATTAATCCAATTGCTTAAAAAATGATTTATTGATGTATATAGGAATGTTTTGAAATAAAAAAAGATTAGGAAGAATATTCATTTTAACAATGTTAATTCTTTCAGCTAGAGTGAGAGGAAGGGTTGACCATCTATGCAAGTCTTGCCTATTTTTTCCATGCAGATGGCAACATTTTGTTGATAAAGAGCTTTGTGTTTACTTGTGATGTTTACCCCGAGGTATTTAAACTGTTCTGCAATGATAAAAGGTAGGGTGTCTAATCTAATATTATGTGCTTGAGAATTCACTGGAAAGAGTACACTTTTATTAAGATTAATTCTGAGACCAGAGATCCTTTGAAATTCTGCAAGTACTCTTAAGACTGCAGGCACAGAATTTTGTGGGTCTGATATATACAGTACCATATCATCTGCATATAGAGAAATTTTCTGTTCTAGCCCCTCTCTGATAATCCCCTTTATCTGATCAGCATTTCGACAGTGAACTGCCAGTGGTTCGATGGCGATTGCAAATAGCAGTGGTGACAAGGGGCGTCCTTGTCTGGTACCTCGTTCTAAAGTAGTCTAAACAAATGTTAATACAAACTGAAGCTTCTGGATTGGTATACAGTAGTTTGATCCATTCACAAATGTCTGGACCAAACCCTAATTTCTCTAATGTAGTGAAAAGGTATTTCCATTCAATCATGTCAAATGTTTTTTCTGCATCCAATGATAATAATATTTCTGGGGTGTTTGACTTTGTTGGTGAGTATATTACATTAAACAGGCACTGAAGATTGGAAGATAAGTGTTGACTCTTGATAAATCCAGTTTGATCTTGTGATATTACCGAAGGCAGCACTTTTTCCATCCTTCTAGCTATGATTTTTGAAAGTATCTTAACGCCACTATTCAGAAGTGAAATTGGTCTGTATGATGCACATTGTAATAAGTCCTTATTTTGTTTAGGAAAGACGGTGATTAATGCTTGGCGAAAAGTTTGAGGTAGAATTTGATTGTTTCTAGTTTCTGTAAATGTTGCTAATAGGAGGGGAGCTAGATGAGCGGAGAATTTCTTCTGCTGCCTGTTGCCTTCCCGCCTTGAAGTGACTTTATAGCATCTACAACAAGAACAACATTTATTTATATAGCACATTTTCATACAAAACGTAGCTCAAAGTGCTTAATAATCTAGTAATTCTGATAGCACCAGAGGTTTATCCAGTTCCTCCGCACTAAAAGTATCTATTTGTGGTATCTGTAATGTATCCAGAAATGTATTAGATTGTGTGTTGTCTTCTTTAAACTCAGTAGTAGTATAAGGATTTATAGTAGTCTCTAAATGTGTGCATTATATTTTTATGGTCAATGATTTCGTCTCCATTTGTGTTGGTGATTACTGGGATTACATTGCAAACTTCTTGCTTGTGGATTTGTTGAGCTAAAAGCTTATTAGCTTTCTCTCCATGTTCATAGTAATGATGCCTGGATTTATAAATTAGTTGTTCAGTTTCTTTAGTTGTCAAGAGGTTTAGTTCTGAATGCAGAGCCTGTCTTTTCCTATGAAGAGCCTCACTTGGAAGCCTGGCATGTTCTTCATCTATTCTAGTAATTTTGCTTTTTAGCTCCGATACTTTCTTGGTTTCTAATTTATTCCTGTGGTAAAGATATGAAATAATCTGTCCTCTTAAGAAGGCCTTTAGAGTTTCCCAGAGTATCCCTGCGGAAACCTCTGAGAATGTATTTGTCTCTAGGAAGAAACTGATTTGTTTGGATATAAATTCTGATATAAATTCTGTGCAGTTCTCATCTGCTAATAGAAGCGGGTTAAGACGCCATCTGCGAGGTGAGTGTGTGGGGCATAGTGACTTTAGCTCCAAGATCAGAGGTGCATGATCGGAAATAACAATAGCATCGTAGTTGCAAGATTTAATCGTAGGCAGGAAATTATTATCTATAAGGAAATAATCAATTTTTGAGTAGCAATGATGTACTGGTGAGTAGAAAGAATATGTTCTTGAGTTTGGGTTTAGAAACCTCCAGGGTTCTGATAAGTTGTGGCCAGTTACAAACTGTGTAATTGTCTTTGCAGTGTTAGATGTCATCCCCCCTGTGACAGGAGTCCTATCTAATAGTGGATTTAAAACACAATTAAAGTCCCTAGCCATTATAATTTTATGAGTGTTCAGATTAGGAATGGATACAAATAAATTTTGTATAAATTCCTTATCATCGACATCAGGTTTATAAACATTTATCAAAATCATTTTACAGTTAAATAAGTTGCCCATGACGATAACATATCTCCCTTCAGGATCAGATACTACATCTGATGCTACAAATGAGACTGTTCTATGTATGAGAATTCCCACACCTCTAGTTTTCTTTGTAAAACTAGAATGGAACATTTGGCCAGTCCAGTCTTTTTGCAGCCGGAACTGATCCTTGTTTAGTAAGTGGGTCTCCTGTAAAAATACTATTTTAGCGTTTAAACCTGTTAGGTGAGAGAATACTTTCTTTCTCTTTAATTCGTGATTCAGGCCTTTAACATTCCAGCTCACAAAGTTAACTGTCCCATCATGGAGACATTGATTCAGAATTTTTGATGTCATTTTATAGTCTTAACTGAAAGTGAGACAGCTTTAACCTTAATTTCCAATTTCCCCACGAGTTATTGCCATGTAGCCTATTGTTACGTTGGTAGTTATAATTATAAGGATTAAAAGGATAGATTAGATATAGCCTGCTCTCTTTCTCTCTCTTATGCCTAAAATATAATCATTAACAAACTATAAGCATAAAATGTAATCTTCAGCAATCCCAAAAGTATTAAGATAATAAACCCGGGGAATGGTGTTAGAAAGTGGTCCAGGATAAGTATAGTAAGTCTTAATGCAATAATAACAATAACAATAAACCAAGGGTACGATGTTAAACAGTCTCCTTTAGGGTAGTAAAAAAAAAAAAGGTAATTTCTTCCACACACACGTCTATAACTGTAATTAAAACATAAACAGAAAGCGTCCAAGTAATGAAAAGGGTGTATAATTATAATACCCGTATCATTACAAGTGGATCAGACAGCAGGTGATATCTCCTTGCCATGTCATGACAGGATGCGACTCACTATTGTGTTTCAGAATAGTGTCGGGATCAGCTTTCTTAATTCCTTATCTGCATCCTCCTTGCTGGAGAAGACGTAGTATTGGCCTTGAACATTCACTTTCAGTTTGGCAGGATACAAGAGGCTGTATTTGATATCGACTTGCCATAACCGCTGTTTAATGTTGTAGAAGGCTGCACATTTAGCAGCTGTTGCAGGAGAGAAATCAGGGAAAATACGAATGTGGTTATTTTCAAATATAATCTCTTGCTTGTGTCTGAGGAATGCCATTACATCCAGCTTACATAGCAATCTCTGGAAGCGGACAATAAAAGACCTAGGTCTAAAGGTATTTGATCCGCGTATGCGATAAGCTGCTGCTATCTCGGTATCTGATTTAAAGTCCTCTCCAATCATTTTAGAGAATAGTTCAGCTGCAAATTTCACTGGGTTTGGACTTTCACGATTCTCAGGTAGACCTTCGATTCTAATATTATTCCTTCTGCTTCCATCTTCCAGAGCAGCAAGTCTGTCTCTGAGTTTTTTGCATTTAGAATCGGCAGCTGTTGCTTTTCCATCAGCAGTGGATGCTAGATTTTTGGCTGTTTGAATTCGAGTCATGGATGTCTGCTTAACATCCTCCAGCTGATTGGCAAGTGTGCTCAGTTTAGACATGTTTTCCTAAATGTGCTCCTCAATTTTATCCAGCATATATTTAAAGGCCGCCTCAAAGCAAATATGTACATGTTTCTCCGAGTCTTTATTATCCTGCCGCACCTCTTGCAGCTCCCGCCGCAGCTTCTCGCTTTTCTTTATATCATTCTTTATCTCTTGCTTGAGCTCATCACCTTTAGTTTGGACAAATCATTTCTGCTTTTGTGCACCGTAGGTGAAGTGGTTGGCTCTGTTATAGCCTATGTTCCCAGCTCACGTGGAGTAGGTAAAAGCATGGACTGCAAGGCCTTTTCCAGTTTCAAATGATCTTCTCCAATTGGTGAGCTATCGTGACCTGCGTCACTCGCACATTCGCTCCCCATTTCGCTCTCAACTGGAGACGGTACAGAGGACCATGGATCCGAGGAGTCTGGGCTTTTGCCCGTCTGTTCCGGGTCAGTCTCTGAAAGGCCGTACCTTGAGCTTGAACTTGGACTTGTTGATCTGGGCTGGGTTGTAGCTTTAGTTTTCTTTTCCATTTCTTTCTGAGCCCCTTTCTTCCCAACCATGTTTATATATGCTTGCATATACTGTAGTAGAACCCTCGGGTTGGATAAATAAAGGATATCTCAGGATAATAAGAAAATAATATAAAGAATAACACCGCTGCTAAACGAGCTCCGCTTCAGACATCCATCTCTCACAACGGACGAGACCACTATGTAAAGTCATTAATAAAAGTCAGCATCTGATTGTCAATAATTATTGAACGCACCCTCTTGCACAAATTAATAATAGACAGTCTCTAGCAGTCATTGAGGCAAGAAGTCAGCCTCTCGTAGTTATAAATAAGAGAAGGAAGCTCTCTGACAGACATTTACAGTATTGGATGAGATAACTGATAGCCAATATGTACTGAAAGGCAGCCACTGAGAGCCATTACTGAGAGAAGGCAACTCCAGACAGCTATTTGCAAAGAAGAGTCAGCTTGTGACCGCCATTAATAAAAGAAGACAGCCACTGACAGCCATTGAGGACAGAAGGGAGTCTTTGATGGCCATTAATAAGAGCCAGCATCTAATACCCATTAATAAGAGGGGGCAGACTCTAACTGTCATTTATAACAGACAATGTCTGAAAACCATTACATAAAAGAGACAGTCACTGAGGAGAGAAGTCAGCCTCTGATAGCCATTAGTCACCAACTAATAACCATTAGTAAGAGTTAGCATCTGATTGACAGTAATAAAGAAGACAACCTCTTGCACTCATTATTATCTAACAGCCACTGAGGAGAGAAGTCAGCATCTCATAGTTAATAATAATAATAAATGTACCTATACTCGTATAGTGCTCTTCCACTTACAGTATATGAGGAGGTATTGGATATTCAATAAAAAGAAAGACAGGGTCTGAGAGCCATTAATAAGAGGAGGCGGCCTCTAACAGAAATTGAGGAGAAAAGTCAGCCTCTGACAGCCATTAATATGAGGAACCATCTAATAACCATTAACAAGAGGAGGCAACTTTTAAGAGCTATTTTACAAAAAGAGTCGGCTTCCAACAGCCATGTGATAGTCTTTAATAAGAGGACTCAGCCTTAAGATCCATAGAAGAAATATTCTAAGTTGGTGTCTAAGAGCCATTAATTATAATCCGTATCTGAGAGCCATTAACAGTCATTGAGGTAAGATGTTCACCTTTGGCAGCCATTTGTTTGATAAGACAACCATGAAGGAGACACGTCAGCTTCTGGTAACTATTAATGTGAGGAATCAGCCTCTGGTTGACCATTAATTCCAGAATGTCCTAGATAACTTTTTTAATTTGATTTCCTTCACATCAAGCATTACAATACAGAACTAAAGAAACCGACATTACAGTGGCTATCATGAAAAGACTACCCACTCCTCAACACTTTAAGTGCCCCTTTTTTGTACCACACCTAATGTGTATGGAATTGGGAAAGTAGTGATGAGCCCATTTCACTACTCACAGTGCAACTGGCAAGCCTGTTGTGTCTTTTGTGAGCAACCCCAGCATGACTCCTCTTTTACTGTAAATGGTGTTTTCTCAGCAATAAACTTAATGGCCTGATACACCCTAAAAGAAAAAAAAATGACTGAGCCAAGAAAGCAAACTCCTTAAGTCCATTATTCTCCACAAATTCATCTACTTCAGAAAGGACTGAGATTCTCAAATGAACTGAAGATAGCTTAAGATATAAATATGTCTTCTCTACACAAACTGTAAACAGACTGGCATCTGGTGACCTGAACGCTGTCAAATATGCCCACCTCTACATTTTCCACTGACAATCGACACTCATTTTAAAACTGAGCAGCATGACTAAAGGAGAGCAGAGCATGAGGCCTGGCCAGGAGCCGCCATTCGGTGCACATGCAGGTGTTTCCTGTTTGGGAACACTTCAGAGCTCCTATTCCACTGGAGTTGTGTGTGTTTTTCTTTTTTTTTGCTGACTTCTGAATTACAGATTATATCCATCTGTGGTGAAGACTCAAACATTTGGGCCTGCCAGTAATTTCCCAGTTGCCCATACAAACCCACTTTTCACACACGCACTGTGGGATGCTGCAGCCAAATTCAGGTCTGCGGATTCAAACGAAGCCAGCCAAAAAAAAGTAAAACACACCAACTTTTCAAACACATAGCACATTAAAAATGCATAATGTTTAAAAAAATGACTATTATAAAGGACTGGCATCCCATTCAGGATTAATTTGTGCATTGTCTTTGGCATTCCCTTTAACCATGAATTACATTAAGTGTATATGAGAATGTGAGGGACCTGCCTGATTCACTGTCAGGGGTCAGCATCGGTGCTCTTTGGCTTCAGAGACATTTGGCTACCGCTCCTTATAAGGACCTTTCTCCAAGGCCACGCTCCTGCTGCCTGTCCTTTTAAACATTCAACACACTTCGCCTTTGTTATATATACTCGCAAGTCATGCATGAAAGTACAGACATATCCATCCAT
>JANRMT010062852.1:27367406-27444487 GCA_026402145.1 Polypterus bichir lapradei | reverse complement strand
GATAGATAGATAGATAGATAGATAGATAGATAGATAGATAGATAGATAGATAGATAGATAGATAGATAGATAGAATGTGTCTCTATGTGAGCATTTACATATGTTTATATTTATATGCCTAGGTAAATTGCATGTATCCTCACATATACGGACACACAAGCCATCTATCAGCCAAACGAGCACTGTGCCTAAAGTCAAGATAATTAAGCATCTTTGCCAATTGTTTCCAACTGGCTAGGCCAATTCAGACTCCATGAAATCCTGTAAATGGTTCATTTACTTTACTACTCAGTAACGTGTTCAGATGTTTCATACATGAACCTTTGCTCTCTGCAGTTCATGTTGACGCCTGTATGTATGAATAAAGAGATCATAAATTGCTATATATAAATTCCTGGAGTGTTATAGTCATTTCTCATCTGCAGTATTAACTTTCACTTAAAGTCCATCTCAAAAATGTATTCAATAAACTCTACTAAACTTCTAAGAGTATTTTTTATCTTTGAAGAAAATCAAAGAGTTAAAAAAAGAGAAGAAAATTAACATTTAAAATGAAGAACCCACAAATGGAGCTCCCTGGGGTCTATTGGCTCCAGTCAGGACCCTGAGACACTACAGAATACTGAGGGGGCATAAATTTAATCAAATCTTTCATCACCTGCGGCACAGGGGTGATCACTTTACAATTCTGTCTTTTCACACACATTTCACAGGTCTTGTGAGCAGAGGGCCAGACTGAAACAGCAATTTATTGTCTTTTTTTTTTTTAGTTTTTTTTTTCCATCTTGCTTATTTAAAATGCATTAGATCACCTCATGGGGCCCTGTCACAATGAGAAGTGTTTGCCAAGAAGGGAAAAGAAAAAAAAAATCTCAGATTACCTATAACTAAATCACAAACCAGTAACCTAGCACATGCACAAAGAATCACAATACTAAGAATATAAGTGAAAATAAAAAATACATTAGGGCTGAAGACATTGTAGACAGCCCACAGGAGCCCCTCTTAAGTGTGCAGATACACACATGCATGTAAACACAAGCACACGTGTTGAAAGTACCTAAAACACTGAACTGGTCAAAGCCAGGCAAGTCAGAACTTTGGATGTCACAGTAAAGTTTGATCTTACTACCCATATAGCCACCACACACACAAGTCAGTTTCACTGGTTTGATGCTAAAATTAGAAATTTTAGGCTGCCTCCATGAACAAAATATTCAGAACTGATACAGGATATAATAAAGGTTAGCTGCTGCACAAGGAAAAAGTGAACAAGTAGTATTGTAGAGGGTGTGACTCTAGAGACCTTCAAAACTGAACTTGACGTTACTTTGGAGAAGTTAGGTGAGTATGATTGGCGAGTCTGTTGGGTTGAGTGATCTGTTCTCATCAAAATTGTTCTAATGTTCTAATAACTCCAAAATTTGCAAGAGATCAGCACAAGGGTTTGATGAGGACCTCAATACGGAAAGCCTAGCCAGAAAGCAGCTCCACTATGGTATGTGGACATATTATATACAGTTTGAGTTACAATGCATACAAACTGGATAACACATATATATACTGTGACCAGTGGGGGGGAGGACTCTCGACACAGACACCACTCTGTCCAGTCACAAGGGGTTTTATTAATAGAAAAAGAGTTACAGGGAGGTCCAGAGCACAAAACAAGAAATATTCACCACTGCAGGACATGTCTGCACCACACACAGTATTCTGTCCCAGGCCTTTATATCTCATACCTCCTCCCCACTCCTGTCTCAGCAATGTCACTGGTCATTCTTCACTTCCTTGTCAGGCTGAGGGAAGGAGACCTCCTTTAATGAGTAGCTCTTGACTGCTTCTGGGGTCAGGGCCAATTTGTTGACCAAGGGTCCTGAGTCATCCTTGATCTTTTGGGAATTATACAGGCATCTACTTAAAGGATCAGGAACATCTATATTTGGCTGCAAACTGGGAGAGCAGCTTCCTGCTGCTCCTTCATGGCTGGAAGGACTAATAAGCAGTGTCTAGTCTTCCTTTGGCCACCTTCACTACACTATCTAGGATGAAACCTCTAATTCATGGATGGCTCTTTTGCTTTTCATCCAGGCAGTGGTCCTAATCAAGCCCCAAGAAGCACAATGGTCTAAAACTGGGGCAGTGTACCTAATCAGTATCCATTGATGGCTATAATCAAAAAGACAAACATGTATCCCTGTGTGTTTTATTATTTCTGTGTGAATTTATGAATGTTTTGGGTGTGTCTTTCCTGTGAAACCAAGATATTCTGTACTCATCATGTCCTAAACATGTAATCAACTGAACAATTAAATACTGTATATTTTATTTATTAAGAATTTATAAAAAAGGAGCTTCTCTTTAGAGATACATGTGGGTGTCACAGATTAACTATTTTGGGATCTTCAGATTATATTAAAATACATTGGAATGACATATTGCTATGCCATTTATCTGTGTACTGACTGGTATAGATTGAAATAATTTGAGTGTGATATGCAGATGAACTTATTGTATTTTAGAACCTTGGTCTGTCATGTAGTCAATTGGCTACAGTGAACTGGTGGAGTGCACAGAGTAAGTTCAGTCAAGATTCATGTAATAAAGATGTTCATTTTTAGATTAATCTGTAATGATGACTGATGATTTTGCTTTATGTATAGAATATTTTTCCTAACAATAGCACATTGGATTCTTCATCTCAATCATATATTTAAATGCTATGCTTATTGCACATTTTGAAAACTAAGCACGCTTTCCATTATATCAACCTTCCATTGCTCTTGAAGGGTATTAAGGGGTTAACCACATGCACTATCATCTTGCAAATCATATAAATAATCCACTTTTTAGAGCAATTTATGTCAGTGTGACCACTTCACAAATTTTGTTACAAGTCAGGCAGTGCGTTGTAGTGGTTAAGGCTTTGGACTTCAAACCCTGAGGTTGTGGGTGTAAATCCCTCTATTGACACTGCAACCATGAGGAAGTCACTTGATCTTCCTGTGCTCCAATTGGAAAACCAAAAGAAATAGAAGCAATTTTATCAAAAATGTTGTAAGTCATCTTGGATAAAGGTGTCAGCCAAATAAGTAAATGTAAATGTCTCAAGTATCTACAGAATGGCAAGTCAAATGAACCATTCAAAGCTGGCCAGCACCAGTCAGAAATGTACAAAAATGGCGTCAGCATGGATTTTGGAAACCACTATCAAATACATTTAATTGGCATATGAGAAATGAAAATCTGAGACTGCTAGTGAGCAGAGAAGACTGACCTGGGGTCAAAAGGACGGGCAATCCAAGGCTTGGTCAGTTCATTATATTACCAATAAAATATATGGTGAAGGATACACTTCACATAGACATTAGGAAGTAAACAACACAGACTGCAAAATTTTACCAAGTAATGTGGTAAAATGTAGTACTTTGGCAACCATTAACTCTCAACTTGATGTAATAACCACACCATAACATGTACATGTTTTAATTTGAGTGACCAGAGACTGATGAGCTGTGCTGGAGTGAATCACCTGTTACTGTCCGGATTTCATATGTTCTAACAAAGGGGAACTGATGGAAAGTGGCTGAGAGGAAATTTAGCAGAACGTTTAAGCAGAACTGGGCAAGACTTCATAGGATGCATCTAGAGATACCTAAATGCATTACTATGTAATTGAAAGCAGCACTTTGGACATCTTCCAGTGGTATTCTGCAAACATTAAATCTACCATAAACAACAAGCTATGCTGGACTGAATGCTATGTTCTCATTGGCAATTTTTTTACATTGCTTATCATCATCTCTACTGCCAGATCACAATTCCAGTCACAATTTGCATGATGAGTGGTGATAACACGCCACTGAAAAGAGCTCAGGAGGCAAGTAATCATGCTAAATAAGAGGAATTACATCACTTTGTTATTATACTTTTGGTATTCATGAAAGAAAGTAGGTTAGGATAAGGAACATACATACATTAAGTTGCCTGATAGCAGTGGGCAGAATATATACAGTATATATACCTATATCTATCTTCCAAAAGTACTCTTTAGGTCCATTTTGAAAAATGTGCACAATATAAATTTCTTTATTAATCAATTGATTGACTTATTGCATTATTTGTCCTATGAGTATAAATCCGTGTTTTTATGTTTCTTCTGCTGTATGCATCTGAATTTCCCCAAAGGAAGTTTTGGGTGGGATGCAAGGGAACACACACACACACAAGTCAGCAGCAACAAACATGAACAAAAGCAGAAAGACGGAGAGAGAAAGAGTGATCCACTGCACAAGAGAAAATGAGGAAAGCTGTCTTAGTAGTTGCAGTTACATGGGCTTGAATTTTGGCATGAGTTTGTTGGTAACTCTACCGTTACTTAAAATCCTGTGTGGTTTGGCTTAATAAAGGAGGATACAAAAAAATGACTTATTGCTTCTTTCACATTATTACAGAATCAGAAAAAAAGACACACAACTCAGGCATGTATTGAATTAGAATTAAACTTAGAACCCATTACTGTCATTATACCGTGTATAATGGAATTACAGAGCACCTACTCTTTCAGATGCAACAAAAAAAAAAAGAAAACAATCAATCATTTATACAGTGACTACAAACTACTACAAATAAAGTGATAAATGAAAAGAATATATAATAAAATGCTAATCAATAGGTAATAATGCAATATTTCTAAGCAACAAATTCAGCACATGATGTTGTGTGTGGCCTACTACCTCTCAGTTGAGTAAGTTTAGCAAGTGGTAAAAGTATTTACGTTTTAATGCAGCACTATTCAAATTCATAGCTAAAGTTGTCCATTCAGTCATTCATTTTCTGACCAGCATATCCAGTCGAGTGTCACTTTGAATTGGTGCCTGTCCTAGCTACACTGGGCACAAAACTGTGCACATCCGACTACATGTTGTTCCAAATTAAAAGGCATTTCGTTATTGCTTCAAAATGTCCACATTAGCCAGATATTCATTAATGTTTTGATGCACAATCTCTCCAGTCACACAATATGCAGCGTGCTAACAGCAGTGCATAGTCTCAGAGATGTGAAATTAGCGGGACTACAGAAACACGTATTTAATTCCTGAAAATAACACTGACTTTGTAACATTCAATTTTTTTAAAACCAAAGTAATATTTTTTTAAATTTACTGGTATAACAAATGTAGAGAAGAGCCAAGCAAAATGACACCTTTTATTGGCTAACTAAAAAGATTACAATATGCAAGCTTTCGAGGCAACTCAGGCCCCTTCTTCAGGCAAGATGTAATCAATTACATTACATCTGTGGCAAACATTTAAATTATACAGGAGCAAATGTGAGGACTTCTCCAGTTATGACTAACTAACTGGCTGATAGTCTGTCTAAGTCAGTTACTAATTCTGTGTTAATGCACAGGTATGAAAAACAGTACCAGTAAAATCTAATCACCGATGTGCATTGGCTTCAAAACATCACAACTAAGGCTGTTTTTTGGGAATTCCTATTTCACAAAGGTAGCTTTAAACATGGGACAAACCTATTTTTTTTTAAAAAAAAAGAAAGATCGAAAAATTAAATGATTGAGTGCATGAAATTTGAATTTATTTGACTTGGAGATTAATCATTTCTATTCCGTAAGTGTTATTAACCAACTGTCTTGTACATACAGTACTCTGAGGCAATCACACAACAGCAAGTGTCACAAACCTGAGAAAGACATTTTTTTTGACAAACCTGATTTGAAATGTGCTTTTCATAAAAGCAGCTTTAAAGAGTTGGAAAATATTCTGAATTATTTTGATACTGCATTCAGTAATTCATATGGTAATGGCATAATAATGTTTCTTTGGTTTTTAGCCACATTTCTTTTTCAGTTAAGAAATATGAACTGTAACTGAATACATGTAGTATGTGCACATGGTAAAATAAACCAGGTAGCCCACAACGATTATATCATTCATTAAAAAACCCCATTCTGAAATTCCAGAAACCGAATTAAATAACCCACACTCCACCCCAATTGTTGTTACCCTGAGGGGAAATCCCCGTATGGCACACATGAAATTCAAGCTCTGAACTGTGTATGTCTTGCAAATTAAAGTATGGAAATTGAAGGCTAATTTTTATTTCATGTCAAAACAATGAACACATTAAACTCAATCAGTTAAAAAAATTTGTTTTACAAACTTAAAACTAAAAGACACACAGAAACTATCCATAATACCTTGTTAAAACCCCCAAATACAATATTTTTGGTGTATAAAAATTGCCAACTGTCATTTAACTTTAACTTTAAGAGTTATGTATGAAACAATATAAGACTGTAATTAACAATATAAGACAATTTAAGAATGAAAAAAATAGTGGCACTAGGTCTTGGTAAATGGTGGTCTGAATTCCTAGGCGTGGTAGGCCAAGATAAAAGGTTGAGAACTGAACCACTTGCATAAACAGCACTGTAATAAATAAACGTCACAGGTACACTGTAACAGACAGACAGACAGACAGACAGAGAGAGAGAGAGAGAGAGAAAGAGAGATAGAGAGATAGATAGATAGATTAGATAGATAGATAGATAGATAGATAGATAGATAGATAGATAGATAGATAGATAGATAGATAGATAGATATGCCTAAGCTCTAACAAGTAACAGATTGAATCCCTCTCCATTTGCACATGCATGCAACAAAAGGAATCCATCTTGGCCAGTCGCCCCATGATGTGAAGTTATGAGCGGGAAATGTGATCAAAGGCAAATTGCAGAAAAACACATTTTCTGAAAAGCCAATTTTCTTTGGCTCCTTTTTATCGTATGATATACCGTATCTAGATAAATTTAATTAGCTACCACAACAACAACCCTACCCGCATCAGAATAGCTTTACAGAATTGCACAAAATCCAAAAAAAGGAACAAGGAAAATAAAAACAGATGTGCGATAAAAACATTGACAAAGAGGCATGAAAGAAATAAAAACCACACTGACATGTCAATGGCTGCTCTGTGATGTACTTTCTGTCTTACTGAGACAGACAGTCACTGGCTACTAACCCCTTGAGGAGTTTGGTACAGAGTAGGATGTAGGTCAAACTGTTGACTACCATGAACATCACCTCAAACCCTCTGCATGATACTCTGGTCAACTTTCAAAGCACCTCCAGTTCAAGGCTGACTCTAGTGTGGTGTTCCAGGGGCACCACTGGTAAAGAGTTTTTTTTTAGGTGTGTTCATATATAATTTACAAAGCACCTATTGTGGAAGCCCATGTCTGTCTGCCTGAATGAAACAACTCCCATGGACCAGTATTGTTGAGATGTGGCACACTTGCACTTAAATGAATTTTGTTGATGCCTTCAAGTGAGTCAAACACCAGGCAGAGCGCAATGGCAAACAGCTCACACAGCAGCACTTTCTCCTGCTGCTTTGGGTAATTTACAGAGTACAAAAAAGAGTCACTTCTCAGGAAAAAAATGGAAGAGGAAAGCAATTATGTAAGCATACATAAACCTGAATTGATTTTACAAAATTATCTGCAGAATATTATTGTAAAGAACTGGAGTTACTAATCTACAGCTAAAAGATGTCTGAACTAATTAATAATACAGTTGGTCTAATTGATATAAACAGAGGACGCGTTTAAAAATTGACAGTGGGTACTGAAATTGGAAGACTTCAGTGGTTTAACTTCCTGATCTCTATGCCCCTGATTTTTCAGTCCCACATATATGTTCATATACAGTATTTTATGTTTTATTATGTTGTTTCCTGAAGAGGCATTAGCTCTCTTGGAAATGTGTTCTTTTGAAATTGTGGCATATTAAATAATTAAACAATATCGTAATATACCAGAAAAGGCGATATCCCTCCCATCGTGATTACGGCAGTACAAAAATCACATGAGAAAAAATATCTTTTAGCTTATATTTACTGACGGTTAACGCGGTTACAGACGGGGGGGCATATGGACAGGCTTTATCCAGGTGGGAAATCTGGATCAACACAGCCTGCCATTTTCTCGTCCCCACGCTGGGAAGTTTTTCGAACTTTGTCGACACAGCCTCCAAGGGTCTGGCTGCTGTCCAAGCCTTTTATACTGTTGTTCTTCAACTTGCTGGTCCTTTCTGTCTCCAAACAAGGGCTGAAATCCTCCTCCACAAAATACAGAAATATCATAGTGCTTACATGCCGATTCTCATTCTCCCAATAAGGAAAGAAGATTTTGTGCTGACAGAGGACAGAAATACACTATCCTGTGTTTAAGCTGACTATACAAGCCTCCAGTTGTCTTTGGCAATCTAATCCAATGTTTGGCTAGCAATTCTAACTGCTGAGCCCCTGTGTACCAAATTTAACATGCACATGTGAATAAAACTCATAACAGTATTGTCCAGATATAGTGACATAAAGAAAAATGTAGTATAACATATGTTCATATATTTTATGTTTTATTGTTTATTGTTTTTGTTTTTTCTTTTTTTCTTTTATTCTATTATTGTAAAGCACTTTGGCCGCAGCATTACTATGTTGTTTTAAATGTGCTATATAAATAAATTGACATTGACATTGACATAGATATACACGAACAATTGTGGCAAGCCCCCGATGTTCTTGACCACCGTGTTCCATTTCTATTCCCATTACACAATAAATCAGCTTCTTTCTAAATTCTTACTTATTAACTAACAGTGATGAGTTTGTTTTGCCGCGAGTTCCCTGAAATTGGCAAAATACATTAAAGTCAATGGGAATGGAGTAACTGAACTAGTTTTAAGTGAATTATAATGGTGCAATGGTCTTTTAAGAAACCCAGGGGGCTATGGAAAAGTCTACCATTTATTCTGGACCGATTAGTGTGGCCAAATATGTGCTATCAGCTTTAGCAGTGCTAACCACTGCACCATCTGCCTCATAAAACAAAAGACCAGAAGGAAAGAATACCTCAAAATAAATACAACAAATGTCCACAAACTAGGATTATGTAAATAAAATATAGATCATTGCACATCATTGAACAGATTTTTCAAAGATGATGAGCGGCATCTCTCAAGGTTAACAGCTGATCAGGCTCTTTTTTTAAGACAATAAATGGTCCACTCAAGGACCATTAAGCAGCTGCTAATGTCGATTTGTCAGTCCTCCGCTCATCCTCTTCATCTTCAAAAGGGATTGTTGTCATCACGAGTTTTCACCGCACACGGCACCCACAGGTCAAGTAGCCACACAGACTTAAAAAATGATTATACTATATGAAAGTGTACTGAATGTTATTGCATGCAACTTTGGCAAATTCCACTCTATGATATCAAATTTGAAAAAGACGGAGGTTTACTTAAATATGAGTGACTTTATCGTATCTTACGCAGTATAGCATATTTGACTTCTCCCTTATAATTACTGAGATACGCCCATATTGACTTCCGTTCCTAGTGTCACAATATAACCATTACGCAAGTCAATGGACACCTGTGCTCATACTAATCTTATTATGGTTAGGAAATGTACTCGTCAAATTAAAATACTGCAAGTTTCTCTCTTTTTTTTTTTTTACGCATATCGTGTGAAAGGCTGAAGTACTGAGCAGGATACGCAAGCAAGCATGCCCAAAGTAGAGTGACAATGACCAGGTGTGAAAGTTCTGAGCAAAGCATCATGGGGCACTCTGAAAACAATGTTCGCCTAAGCTGGGCCACACAGAGAATTTCTAGGAAAATATCTGGGAAACGAGGTTAATAGCGAATACAACCGATTAGCTACGAAAATCACTTTGGCAAATTTCTCCAATCAACACTATTAACTAATATTAATAGCTAGGGGGGAAACTTATTTCAGTCTCTTTTTGCCTTTTGTAACGTAATAATTATACTGATTTTATGCTACTATTGGTCATTTTGTATTAACTGATATTTTTCATTTGCTAATTATTGAATACTGCTCTAATAGGTATACTTTCAAAAATGTTATGTTTGAGAAAATTGAACAACAGTTATTCCCAGACGCTCCACCACTGACACACATCAGTTGATGCCACTTTCATGTCATTTGAATTGCAGTCTGCTGTTTATGAAAGCCATTGAGCCACCATAAGCCTCTTTGTGCTCCATTTTTAACTCCGCTGTAAAATACTGTTAAAAGGAATATTTTTAATGTCATTTACTAGCACATGGAATTGCATTTGATTATCACTATTACTTTTAAATATGACTCATTGTTACAAAACTATTTAATAAACAAAAAGTGATAACTGATCATTGGGTGCAGTAAATGAAAAAAATTAAATATTCCAACTTTAATATCAGTTAACTTAGTTGCCAAACACACGAACGTTACGCCATGCATACATTTGTCTGTCTTGTTTAACCTACTGTCATTAGATGTTACAAAAGAAATCTGGCTCTCGCACACACACACGCACTCTGTACCTTACTTGCATGGCTTTGGGATGTGGGAATAAAAACAAAGTATCTGAATGAAAGACCCACATACCTATACACATGGGGGGAAAGTGCAAATCAATTCAACGAAATTCACTCTAGGGATGGGTTCTGATGTTTTGCATTTAAATGTGGACAACACTCAGGTGAAAACCTAATCACATAATTACTTAATCTTAGGTGATAATAAAAGAAATCTCAACTCTTCCATGCATATAGTAACTCAGGTGTGGTGTTTGACTCAGAACTCTGTTTTATTGCGCAAATAAAAGAAGTTTGTCAAAGTGCCTATTTCAATTTAAGGGACATCACACACATTCATCCATGTGTTTTGTGGCTAAAAGAATAATGAATGCCTGTATGATCGCTCGCTCGCTTGGATTATTGTAAAGGTTTATATAGCTGTCTGCCAAAGTGATCCATACATAATGTAGCCTTCAAACAGTATAGAGATCAGCCACTCATCTTTTGAGATGTACCAAGATGTGTTCAGATAGATAGATAGATAGATAGATAGGTACTTTATTAATCCCCAAGGGGAAATTCACATACTGCAGCAGCAGCATACTGATAAAACAATATTAATTACAGAGCAATAAAAAAAGAAGTGCAAGTTTAAAAATGTAAGGTGGAGAGTGCAAGACTGGCTTCCAATTAAATTGTGCACTCACTTTAAATTTTGATCTTTAACCTTTGCTCCAATGACACCCATCTTTCCTGCTGTCCCTACATACAGGAATAAAACCTTCAGCTGTTATGTTCCTAAACTTTGTCTAAACACTGATCAGGAGTGAATTCCAAATTCAAATCAAGACTTGAGAATTGAGGAGGTCTGTAATTCTGCTTTGGTATTTTTATTCATTTATTGCATGCATTTAATTATTGTTATAAATCATTTTATGATCACTTACGATATGTTCTGCATTTCATGTGCTTTTACAATGTAAAGTGCTTTAGACTCTTGCTGTGTAAACAGGCACTGAAATAAAATCCTTGAATCTTTTATTGTAGATGTAATGCATATTTGACTGCTGTAAAACTCTAGTTTACCCTGAGAAGCAAAACACATTTATTCATGTATCTACACTATATGGCCAAAAGTATGTATACCTGTGTAAACAGTTGCATTAACTCTTTGAAGGCTGAATATTTTTTCCAAAATATGCAGTTTCCTGAAAAGCACCCAAAGCAAGAGTCTCACACATAAATCAACCTAAAATATCAGTTGCTGGGTGCTGTGGCTGCCAGTTCACAGTCTTTTGTGGCTCAGGACGCTCACAGGTGGCATGACGGCTGGCAGGAATGTGTGGCCGTCTTTGCGTGACGGGGGCAGGGACGGCAGCAGGAGTCGCGGTCACAGCGCAACGCAATCTGGTTTGTAGCTCGTGTCATTAGGAGTGGCGGTCTTGATCTACACATATGTGTTCAGCATCACAATTAGCTGGGGACCGATAGGCTGATGCTTTCAATCTCGATCTCCAGATCACTTGCCTCAGAATCGGAGTCCGACAGGTCAGAGTTCAATTCAGCGGTAACATACAAAAGTCGTCCACGCTTTGTGAATTCACTTCAATCTCTCACCAGATGTCGATGCCATTTTTGTCGTTGTTTGCTCTGCACATGGAAATCTCAGTCAAACTAACAAAGCTAACTTTTCTTCTAGCAAAGAGAGTCAAACTAAAATGTAATGGCGGGTTTTGTCACCGTTTGCAGTTGCTTACTGCTCTCAACAACCTCCTGCTGACAAAAGTCGACATCCGCCCTGAAAGAGTTAAGTCAGCACACTGCCATGCGATCTCCATTGGCAACCACTGGCAGTAGATTAAGAAGGACTGAAGAGATCAGTGGCTTTGAACATGGAACTGTCATAGGAGGACATTGTGGCCACAAGTCAGCACATGAAATTTCTGCTCTGCTAGATCTGCCCCAGTCAACTGTAAATGATAATATTGTGAAGTGTAAGCATCAATGAAAAACAACAGCTCAGCCATGAATAGGTAATAATAATAATAATTCTTTGCATTTATATAGCGCTTTTCTCACTACTCAAAGTGCTGAGCAATTGCAGGTTAAGGGCCTTGCACAAGGGCACAACAGAGCAGAGTCCCTTTTGGCATTTACAGGATTCGAACCGGCAACCTTCTTAGGCTATTTTTACTCACAGAGCAGTGCTATCAAGTGCTCAAGTGCATAAAGACGGTATGTCCTCTGTGGCATGCATCACTTGCAACAATGTTCCAGGCTGCCTAGGTAAGTAATATCAGCACAACAACTTAGTTTCATGAAACGGGTTTCCATGGCCAAGCAGCTGCATGCACACCTAAGATCATTTTGTGTAATGCCAGGTGTCAGCTGGAGTGGTGTAAAGCATATCACTGTCGGACCCTGGAGCAGTGAAAAAGTGCTCTCTGGAGTGATGAATCACACTTCATTATCTGGCCATTGGATGGAAAATCTGCATTTGGAAGCGGCCAGGAAAATGCTACCTGCTGGAGGAAAGTTTTACGGAGGGGGGCTGAAGGTCTGGAGCACTTTCAAAGTGTTTGAGCTAGGTATCTTAGTTCCTGTGAAGGGTACTGTTAATGTTACAGCAACTTTGTGGTAAGAGTTTTGGGGAAGGTCCTTTTCTGTTCCAGCATAACAATGCTCCTATAAAGACGTGTAGGGTCTTGAGTGAACTGCACAGAGCCCTGATCTCAAACCTACTGAATATCTTTGGGATCAACTGGAATGCTGATTATGGGCTAGATCTTCTCATCCAACATCAGTATCTGACCTCACTAATGTGTACTTAATCTCATAGACACACTCCAAAATCTTGTGGAAAACAGAGCTACAAAGGTAAGTGTGTGTTTTTTGGGGTGATAGTCCAAATTTATTCACATTTATTGGAGCAGGATTTCCAGCATGCTCATATAGGCGTGATGTGATCATGTGCCCACTAATTTTTCAGCCATGTACTGTATGTTAGACAATTCCCTACATTATCTTGTGTATATACTGCCTATCACATCTACAGCGGATTTTCAATCTGTATGTATAGCAAAATTCCTGCCTGTCATATATGGTGCATATTCTATTAATTTGTCTCATATAGTTAATTACATCTACCCACCTATCAAGAAAGAAGCTATTTACAGTCATATGAAAAAGTTTAGGAACCCCTCTTAATTCTTTGGATTTTTGTTTATCATTGGCTGACTTTCAAAGTAGCAACTTTCTTTTAATATATGACATGCCTTATGGAGATTATCGGATTAACAGAAAATATGCAATGTGCATCATAACAAAATTAGACAGGTGCATAAATTTGGGCACCTCAACAGAGATATGACATCAATACTTAGTTGAGCCTCCTTATGCCAAATATAACAGCGTCTAGATGCTGTCCTCCTATAGCCTTTGATTAGTGTCTGGATTCTGGATGGAGGTATTTTTGACCATTCTTCCATACTACATCTAATAAATATGATGGCTGCCAAGCATGGACAGTCAGCTTCAAATCATCTCATAGATTTTCGATGATATTCAAGTCAGGGGACTGTGACGGCCATTCCAGATCATTGTACTTCTCCCTCTGCATGAATGCCTTTGTAGATTACAAACTGTGTTTTGGGTCATTGTCTTGTTGAAATATCCAACCCCTGTGTGACTTCAACTTTGTGCCTGATGCTTGAACATTATCCAGAAAAATCTGTTGATATTGGGTTGAATTCATCCGAACCTCGAATTTAACAAGGGCCCCAGTCCCTGAACTAGCCACACAGCCTCACAGCATGATGGAACCTCCACCAAATTTGACAGTAGGTAGCAGGTGTTTTCTTGGAATGCGGTGTTCTTCTTACGCCATGCAAAGTGCTTTTTGTTATGACCAAAAAACTCCATTTTTGTCTCATCAGTCCAAAGCACTTTGTTCCTAAATGAATCTGGTTTATCTAAATGAGCATTTCCATACAACAAGCGACTCTGTGGCGTGAGTGCAGAAAGGACTACTTTCTCATCACCCTTTCATACAGATGTTCTTTGTGCAAATTGTGCTGAACTGTAGAACGATATACAGATACACCATCTGCAGCAAGATGATCTTGCAGGTCTTTGGAAGTGATCTGTGGGTTGTCTGTAACCATTCTCACAATCCTGCACATATGCAGCTCCTGTATTTCTCTTGGCCTGCCAGACCTGCTGGGTTGGTTTAACAGCAACTGTGCCTGTGGCCTTCCATTTCCTGATTCCATTCCTTACAGTTGACACTGACAGTTTAAACCTCTGTGATAGCTTTCTGTAGCCTTCCCCTAAACCAGGGGACTCAACAATCTTTGTTTTCAGATCTTTTGAGAGTTCCTTTGAGAATCCCATGCTGTCTGTCACTCTTCAGAGGAGAATCAAAGGGAAGCACAACTTGTAATTGACCACCTTAAATACCTTTTCTCAAGATTGGACAGACCTGTCTATGAAGTTCAAGGCTTAACAAGCTAATCCAACCAATTTGGTGTTGCAAGTAATCAGCATTGAGCAGTGACATGCATTCAAATCAGCACAATGACAAGGGGACCCACATTTTTGCACAGCCAGTTTTTCACATTTGATTTAATTTTCTACAACTAAATACTGCTTCACTAAAAATCTTTGTTCAGAAAACACCCCAGTACTCAGATGTTCATAGGAAATGAAAGACATACCACCTGTTATCTTTTTTGTTGAAAGTAGAATCAATTAAACTTTTTCATATGACTGTAACTATAAGCAGTGTTGTAGGTAATAAAGAAAGATTGAAAGCACACAAAATGAAGTGAGGCGCAAGGAGTACCAGAGGCATAGAGTCACAGCTGCTTTAAAAGCATCCTCTCCCATTCTTTGAAGGTATAAGACGACAGGGCAGGCCACCTCCCAACCGCAGCCCTCACTAATCTGCCCATCATTGGCTTCAAATGCTGTCAAATTGTGATGTTAAGGAACCACAAAATTCCGAAATTTGTGGTTTGAGGGAAAGCTCTCAGTTCCTTAATGGGCAATTAGAAAAGACAGAGACAGAGACAATGAATAAGCAACTCTCTCATTTACAGAAGTAAAGAAAAAAGGAACTTCCTACAATCCACCATCATGAGTGACGAGCGTGTACAGCATGACACTCGAAACACATCCTTGTGGAGTTCCTGTATTTATGATTACTGTTTTGGAAATGTTGTTCCCCAGCCTCACTGACTGGGGTCTGTTAAAAAGTTGAGGACTCAGCTGCAGAGAGTAGGTGGCACACCCAGAGTGGAGAGCTTCTTGGTGAGCTTAGCTGATATTACAGTGTGAAAAGCCGAGCTATAATCAACAAACAGTAATCGGGCGTAGCAGGCCGTGTTCTCCAGGTGTGTAGGTTCTGTTTGCAGTGCTGTGCTACCTGCGTTCTCTGCCGACCTGTTTGGTCTGTATGCAAACTGTAGGGCTCTGTTGTGTCAGGTGCGAGTGTCTGAACGTGGCTCATAATGATTCTCTCGAAGCATTTCATTACTACAGGAGTCAAAGCAACGGGCCGGTAGTCATTCAGACAGTTAGCTTTGCTTTTTTTGGCAATGAAATAATGTTTTTTGTTGTGTAGCAGGTTGGGGATTGTGCATCATATAAGAGAAAGGTTAAATATGTCAGCCAGAACATCAAGGGTTGACACGCAAGCTCTGAGTGCACATCCAGTGACGTTATCAGGGCTGGCTGCCTTCTGAGGGTTTATCCTCCTCACTTTTCCTCATTGATATGTTTTGATGTTTACAAGAGGTACAACTGTTTTATTTTCATTTGACAACCTTATCAATTTGTATTTATTTTTCCCTTAAGAATAGTTGAAAGTAATTTATGTGTTGAAACATTTAAATTGTGATTTGTCTATAAATTTAAGAAAATCTTTTTTTTTTTTTTTGCTTTATCGCCCACCCTAGTTGTGCTAATGGCACTGGAGAAGACACCTGAGTTTGTGATCGCCAATGTTATAGAGAGGATCCTAAATAATTCATATGTGGTTCAAAATATCTGTTAAATGGAGGTGTTTAAAACAGAGTCTTTGTGTCTAGTGAATATGGATGAACAGCAGCTAATCATGCATCATGACATGACTGCATACTGCCATAAATGTGCAAAGCCAGAGTTAATTTACCAAATAATCCAGAATTTTAAAATATTTATAACTACAGTATTGTGATTTATCCATACATTGCAAAGCCTGCTTTAGCAATGAAAAACTATTGTTCATAATAAGGAACTTCATACTCATTTTTCATTTGCATTGTTTCTTCTCCAATGTCACATTAAGCAAGTTACAATCTGTGTCAAATTTGGCGCCTGCGGTAGCTAATCTCATCTGACACTGCTGCACCATGTCAATGTACACAAAGTTAGTGTCTGCATGATGAATTTTCAGCTCAGTTGATGCTTATGCCTTTTGTGACAGCCCATAACATGCTGCCTCTCAGAGTCACTACTGTACGAGGGGTTAACAGGTACAATGAGTTTAGCGCCAGTCTCTAACATTTTTTTTTCTCCATTCTGAGACTTTAGACAGAGGAGCTTTCCCTTTGTCTGCGAGGTTCAAAACACCCGTGTTCCTTATTTCTCTTCACTGCATTTTATACAATGGACTTCTGGATGAGCATTCTTTGGATGCCATCTCTCATGCTCAGTCTGCCCTTATGATTAAAGACAACATTTATCAAAGTGAGTCTTGGACTAGTTGGAGTGACTTTCTTGGTATGTCTGATGTCATGGCAGGCCTTCACCGGAGCGTACCATGACTGCTACAACTTGCTATGATTATATAAATGAAGGCTACAACTGAAAATTGCTGGAGTAGTTGTCTAATGTGAAATGGCCATTAGTGGTTCTTATCTTCCGTGGTTCCTAAGAAGAATCTGGATAAGATATTGGAACAGTTTATCTATTACCTAAACAAATGCTCTCCACTTGTTCGTCAAATTTCTTATGTTCTTACATTCTGCAGTTGTAGGCATCACATACAGCACGCACAGCTGTTAGGCATTTTCAATCTTTGTTTTGGTAGATGGTTTGTTAGATATTGGTTGTCTAGGTGCTATTGAGGAGAAAAGCCACTCAATAAAAACATAAGATTTTGTTTTAAGTGAGTCTGAGAAAATCTTTTATCTTTGAGTGAGTCTCATCTCTTACAGAATTTACTTAATGTTAAGTTAATGCATAACATGGCTTTGTACATCAGTAGGCCATTTTTTATTTGTGATTCTGAATTTGTCCAGCATGAGTGAGAGTGGATGTGTGTGTCCAAGTGCTCTGGCATCCCATCCAGGACCGTCTGCAGATTTGGGCAGCCTCTTATGATTTGTGTGCATTTCTTAGGCTTCTACATTTTTCACTATAGTCAGTATAGGCTCCTGTTGGCAAACTGGACAAAGCAGCTACTAAAGACGGATGAACTATCATTATACATGCCTGGAATTCAAGTCTGTACAGCTGACTTCAAAATTAATGCTGTCAATGCATGGATGTATTTCTAAAAACATTTTCATGAGGTTCACTAGTTATTCAAGTCATTACTTTGCAAATTTACTTACTGTTGACATCAGTCTCTCCTTTGAACATTTTGCAGGGCTTCTTAAAAAGTGTGAACTGACTTTAAAATTGTCATATCATGTTTTTCCTCTGCTTACTGGTTCACAGAAAATATTTTATTTATATTTTTAAATTATGTGCAATGCCTGTGAGTAGACTTGTTAAATATGGGAACAGTCAATACCTTTTTAAAAAGAGCAAATTCTTGATTGAATAATCTACAACAGAAACTTTTATTGTAACTATTGTAGCTACTAGACTTGTTTTTGTGCTTCTGTTTACCCTGCTTTGAAATTGCTTGATTTCAAAACACAGCTGAACCCCAGCCATTCCACTTTAACCACGGAGACTGATGTCAAAGCACATCAAAAGGCTGGGTAGGGTTAAAAAAGTAAATAGCCGTCACAATAAGAAAAGGAAGTTCAAGAAGCCAGCACTCCAAGGGTTAAAATAGGTCTCCCAGGATTCCATAAGGGAAAAATCCAATCTGGCTTCAAGACAGCAGCACACTTTTTGTTATATTTCACTGATTTGAGCATTATTCAAGGATACGGACAAGGTAAAAACACCACCTCCAAGCTTCAACATCCCCAAACTGCCTGGAGGAGAAAGACATCAAGAAAAATGAGAGGTCGTTTTCACTTCTCAGGGCCAATGAAAGTAGGGATGGACCTGGGTATAGATTTGCCGTACTAAAGTCAGTGGACTGAAAAGTGAACACAAGTAGACATAATTATATACCCAGAGGGTCTCTAAAATGAGTCCAGACTGCCACTGTGCCAAAGTGAACTGGCTCCAAACCGGCAGGCCAGCCAGACAAAGCCACTCACAGGGAAGTTATTGCCGTCTATGTGCCTTAGAATAAGTGAGACGGCATCACCAGGGTCAGCAAAGAAAAACAAGAGAGGCCAAAAAAATCTGTTTACTAAATGTCTCAAGCTGGGAGGAGTAGGTTGGGGTTTTGTGGCGAGATGTCAACTACAAGCACACATAAATTACAAATCATCTATCCCAGAACACCACAGCTAAGTTACACAGACACACAGAATTTGCAGAGTACAAAAAAAAAAACACATTACTACATACAAAGAACACTTGAACTACTGCTCTTGATAGAAAACTTCATTTTATATAGCACTTTTATAACCCAGTATCAGCAAAGATAAATGTAAATGAAATATGACAGAGAAATATAGGAGGCACTAAACAGTTACTCAGAAGTTATTCAGAACCCTTCACTTTCTGTACATTTTATTGAGCAAAAGATTTAATTTTAAATGGATAAATTTGCCATTCTGCCCATCAATCTACACTCAATAACCCATAATAACAAAGTGAAAACATGTTTTCAAATTTATTAAAATCCAAAAACTGAAATCTCTTATTCAGAGAAGTATTTATACCCTTAAATCAGTACTTTGTAGAAGTACCCTTGCAGCAATTCCACCTTTGGGTCTTCTTGGGTAAGCCTCTACAAGCTTTGCATATCTGGATTTGGTCAGTTTATCCCATTCTTCCTAGGAGGTCCTGTCAAGGTCTGACAGATTGAATGGGAAGTGTCTGTAAACTGCCATCTTCAAGTCTCTCCATAGATGTTCTATGGGGTATAAGTGAGGGCCACTCAAGGACAGTCCTGAAGCCACTCCAGCATTGTCTTGGCTGTATGCTTCTGGTCATTATTGTGCTGAAAGGCGAACCATCGCCCAGGTCTGAGGTCACATGCATTTTGGAGTTGTTTGTTTCTGATCAGGCTCCCTGTACCTTCACAGCATTACATTTCCAACACCATGCTTCACTGTAGGGATGGTATTAGGCAGGTGATGAACAGTGCCTGATCCTCAAAAACACAGAGCTTGAAGTTCTGCTCACAGAGTTCAACTTTTGTCTTTATCAGGCCAGAAAATATTTTCCCCATGCTCTCAGAGTCCTTTATAATCTGCTTGGCAAGTGTGGCTTCTGTCTGCTTAGCCCCGTACCACAAACACCTGATTGACTGAGTGCTGCTGAAATGGTCTTCCTTCGAATGGATTCTCCTATATCAGCAGAGGACTTTTGAAGTTTTGAAGTGACCATCGTGTTCTTGATCACTTCCTTGGCAACTTTCAAGGCTCTTATTGCCCGGTTACTTGGTTTGGCCAAATGGCGAGCTCTGAAAAGAGTGATAGTGGTTCCAACCTTCTTCAGTTTCACAGTTATTGAGTCCTCTGGGATCTTGAGAACATTCAAAGCTTTAGAAATGGAATTAATCTCCTTGTCCTGATCTGTGCCATACCACAGTTTGATCAAGGAGACCTACAGAGACTTCCTTGGACTTCAAGACTTGTGGGACCTTCTTACACAGGTATACATGTGCTGTCTAAATAATGTCCAGATCAATTCAGTTTGTCATTGGTATACAATCTCAAGAATAATTAAAGCAAACAAGTTACATCTGAGCACAAATTGGAGTGCCACAGCAAAGGATCTGAATAGTTCTGTGTAGGAGAGATTTCACATTTGATTTGGAATAAATCTGTAAATCTATCTGGGAAACACATTTTCACTACGTAACTAATTTAACACAAGTATATACATATAAGAAGTTATAACAATGAATTATTAAACATAAGGATAAGAATTGAATGGAACTGAAGGGTTAATTAAATGTTGTTTGAAGCGTAGGCACATAAGGCTTTTGCCTTATGTCAGAAGGTTAAAATGAAGTAGAAATGTAATAAACACCCCCTTAAAAAGTGAGGGCAAACTAAAGAGAAAGCCCAAACACTCCTAATATGAAGCAATGATATGATCTTTGGGAAAACTGCAGGACACCCCTATTAACAAAGTGATGTTTAGAATAATGGAAGAATCGACATGTGGCGCAGTGGTAGTGCTGCTGCCTCGCAGTAAGGAGATCTTGGGTTCAAATGCTGGGTCCTCCCTTTGTGGAGAGCACTTTGAGAAGTGAGAAAAGTGCTATATAAATGTAAAGAATTAGTATCATTATAATAATTATTATTATATTCAAAGTTACTGGTGGCTATAATTGATTGGCTAAATTCTTCATATTAGGAGTCAGATGACATGATGTATTAGATAAGGTAATGATAATAGAAGAGCATCAAAGGGAATGAACTGCATTAATATTGCTCACTCCATGGACAGAGACATTTCTGCAAATCTATTTACAAATAAAGAATCGTTCTGCATTTTCATCTGGTTTCAGAGAATGACTTCTTTGAAAGCAGAGAAAAGATTTTTCCACAATAATTAATGGGCAAAATGGCAAATATATCCATTTAAAATAAAATCAACAAAATAAAATCTGCAGAAAGTGAAGGGGTCTGAATACTTTCTGGATCCACTGAATAAGACATAAAAGAAAAGCATTATATGACATAAAACGGTATTTATAAATGAAGGCAGATAAATAAATACTGTAGATAGGAGTGAAAGGCACTATAAAAAAGACAGCTACCACTATGAGGTATAAAAATAAGTATTATGATAAACAGAGCGACTGACATGAAAGGTGCTCAGTTGTGTACAGAAAGATGAAGTCCATAGTTCTCACTGTGTGACGTGACTCAATTTGTGGACTGTGGCTGGCGCATGCTTTCCTGTCTCCTGACAGACACAAAAGTCTTTTCTAGTGGCCTGTGTCACACTGTGGTGCTCACCCACACATATCAGCCACAGCATGCAAGTTCAGCAGCGCTCGGTCACTGGAGGCCTCAGGTTTATCACAGAAAGTAAACAGCAGTTCCTGTAGATCTCTCACTATAAGCTGTTTTTATGCCCAAAACCTTTAAACCTTATTTTTAACTCATGGCTTTGCACATTTTACTTGAGCAAAGGATAAAAATACACTTGTGGTTTGTTTCTTCAAAACTGCACCCAGCTGCAGCTTGTCAACAGAGCGAGCAAATGAGCATTATGACAATTTTCCAGCAGCTGGCCCCTCTCACCGGAATATAAGGATGTGATATTTCCAGAGTTTTATTGTCACAGTTTAAGAGTGTAAAACTAATTCAAGAGGCATTCAGGTTTTTTTTTTAAATATAAATATTCATTCTTAGTATTTAAGACTGAAAATAAAGCTATAAAGGAAGAAAAAATAAATCTTTTATACTTGTTCCTTTTTTTATTCCAGAACAATTCTCATCTTGACTAATCATGAGTTCATCATCAAATGCTGAAAAATGTTCCTGAAAACACTTAACCAGTGAAAAGAAAGATTAAAAATAAAAAAAAAAACTGCTAGAAAAGAAAAGAAAAACACTTAAACACACAAACACACGAAGAAATCAGCTTTATGATGTGTTTTGGTAAACACAATGCTAAACCTCAACTGTGTACCAGAACACATAATTAGAGCTTCAAAATTGCTATGGTGAAAAGTAAGAAACGGGCTAACTAAGAAACAGAAGCCAATCCAGAGCTGTTTCCGTCAAGACCCTTTACATCATTCCTTTTAGAGTGGTAGAAACTCGTAATGGTGAATGAATGAGAATAGTCAGATCTAACTTCATTTGTTAAACAGAAAGTCGAATGATTACAACTAAACAGAGGACAGAGAACTCAAAAATCACTAAAAAGGTTAGGTCAAAGACCTAAAATATAGCTTATGTTAAACTGCTTGAAATCATAGTTTTCTTTCACTGAGAAGTCTTCATAAATAAAGAAGAGGAAATTACAGTTTCCCTGTGCAGCCTGCTCATCCTTAAATGAGATGGCCATTATGATGTTACACAACATGATACGCATACCTCCCATTAACACAGTGTCCTAGCAACTTTATTCTATACAGCCAAACCATTGATGCCATCAGCGAACAAAATAAAATACAAAAATAAAGAAATATAAAGTATATATACAAATACACACACACACATATATATATATATATATATATATATATATATATATATACACAGTAATCCCTCGCTATATCGCGCTTCGACTTTCGCGGCTTCACTCTATCGCGGATTTTATATGGAAAGCATAACTAAATATATAACGCGGATTTTTCGCTGCTTCGCGGGTTCTGCGGACAATGTGTCTTTTTACTTCCTGTACATGCTTCCTCAGTTGCTTTGCCCAGTTGATTTCATACAAGGGACGCTATTGGCGGATGGCTGAGAAGCTAAATAATCAGAGCACGCAGTTAAGTTCTCCGGACTGAGAAGCTAACCAATCAGAGCACGCAGTTGAGTTC
Source organism: Polypterus bichir lapradei (assembly GCA_026402145.1). Lineage (NCBI taxonomy): Eukaryota > Metazoa > Chordata > Cladistia > Polypteriformes > Polypteridae > Polypterus > Polypterus bichir. Next base: position 27,421,301 of record JANRMT010062852.1, on the reverse strand, counting down.
CTGCGTGCTGAATGCAGTGTTAACCAGGAAGTCTCGTCTCGCTCATTCAGCATCAACGTGTTTCGCTGTGTAAAGAGTTGTGCTCTTTTGTGTTTATCTTTGTGCATAGTCAAGCCCTTTATTATGGCTCCAAAACAATCTGCTACTGCTTCAGGGGTCGTGCCCAAGCGCAAGAAGAAGATGTTAACGATTGCCGAAAAGGTAAACGTTTTGGATTTGTTGAAGGCTACGATTCTTTTTATTTAAAAAGTAGGAAAGGAATATAAGATCTACAGCCGCAGTGTCCTTTTAACCAGGGTGCAAAACGAGTTGTAAGTGGATGTAATAAGGCAGTAGTCTGGATGGAATCTGCTTTAGGGATTTGGATTGAAGACTGCCAGAAGAAGAACAACGGCAGTGCTACACAATCGCCTGAAGTGGCTCCTTTACAAGGGCTGTAACGCTCTCCTTTGTTGTGCAGTAAAATTAAACTCATTGTTATCGAACAAGTCATCGTGTCATTGTTGGTGAGTAACCATAATTCATTTTCTTCTTACAGTGCTTAGTACATGTACGTACGTTTAGTGTCACTGTACACACATTTACTGTATACTATTTTTCTTGAATTGTACATATTTATTGCTGTGGCCTGTCTATCGTAATGGCTGTAACATATGTGATATCGGAGACACTCAATATCTTTAAAATAATATTTAGGTTTTACTGTATATAAACAGTGTGTTTATATACATAATTTCAATGAATCTTACCTAATATCTAAGAGAATACAAAGGGATTATGCTGTATAACTCTGCGGGGAATATTTATAAACAGTGTGGGAGAGTTTATAAGGGCTTAAAATATATAAAAATAACCATACAAACATATGGTTTCTACTTCGCGGATTTTCACCTATCGCAGGGGGGTCTGGAACGCAACCCCCGCGATCAAGGAGGGATTACTGTATATGTATATATATATATATATATGTATATATATACACACACAGTGTATATATACAGTGAACCCTTGACTTACGAACTCAATTCATTCGCGAGGGCTGGTTGTAACTCAAGTTGGTTGTAAGTCAAGACTATTTTTCCCATAAGAAATAATGAAAATACCCATAATGCGTTCTGAACCTCCCACAGCAACACTTATTTAACCTTTTCATAGTAAAAAAGGGTTGTATAATGTGCATAATTTACCAAAAACACCAATAATTTTTCTAATGTACTAACCAAAAAAGTTACAAAAAGTGCCTAGCCTACCAGACACAACAATTTCACTGTACTCAACATTTAATTTGACATCTTGGAAGGTGGTTATTGTTTGGAAGCAGCTTCCTTATACAAATCTTTTCTTTGTATAATTGTCGAGATGGTGGATTTCGACATGCTGTAAATATTAGTGAGATTGGTCACACGAACACCACTCTCATATTTCCACACAATTTCCTTCTTCGTTTCGATTGTGATCACTTTCTTTACCTCTGTTACCTTCTCTTCCTTCCTTCGCAATTATTGAAATAAATTATAAAAATCACTACATTGACAATTACGTCCACAAACGCATGTACCTGGGCTCCCACCGACGCTTACGAACACTCTCGGCTGTTTGTTTAATATCGCATAAGCAGATATGCGTGACCGCATTTGGGTCGTAACGAAAGACGTTGGTCGAAATTCAAAACAAAAATTTTGGTCGTAAACCAAGCTGTTTGCATGTCAGGCCGGTTGTATATCAAGGGCCGACTGTATGTATGTTTGTGTGACTGACTAACTGACTCGCTCAGTCATCAACAAAAACTCGGTTTCCCATTTAGTTAAAAAGGTAAAATTTGGCAGGGTGGTACATCTGGATGAGTAGAAAGGACACTTTGATATATCAATATTTAGGGGTAAATGCCCCTCCACAATAGAAAACTAAATACCACAAAATATCCAAAATGCTTTAAAGGATTTGAATGAAATTTGGTGATGCTGTAGAAAAACAAAATTATTCATGAATAAAAAAAATTGTGTCAGCTAAATTAAAAAATGTTAACTTCTTAATCAAAACTTGTCATCAAGGATTGTAAGAAGACACCCTATTTCTGCCTCGGTTTTCAATTTGTAAGGGACATCAGAAGTCTGTAACACCATATAAACAGATCTTGGCACCAATTTAGACTTTTAAAATAATAATAATAATACCAGAAACTCAATTGAAATATACCAATCCCCAGCAGATCAACGTCTGAAACTTATGATGCTGTATTACCGCTCAACCTAAACCAATCAGCCCACTGGAGAATAACAGCTTAACCAATCAACTGGCAATGCAAGGTAAATAATTGAAATATAGAACACAATCAGAACCAATCAGATCACAGCTGAGTACAATCTAAACAAATCAGTTATCAGTAGAACTCAACCTGAACCAATTAGCAATTAAGTCCAACCTATAAAGTAAAAAAGAAATAAAAACAGACTGCTAGCACCAATCAGGAAGCAATAGAACACAATCTGACAACTCAGGAAGCAATAGGGTCAAATCTATGAAATAATAACAGGAAACAAAAGAACAAAAATGTAACTCAAACTAAACTCCAGAAATCATAGAGCAAGGAAAAAAACAAGTCAACCTCCAACATTACAGTAACAAATTAGGGTTAGTGGGTCAATCTTTACTTAATATAATTTCATTCACAGCAGGTACAATCAGAAAACATGCAAAAATTACAAACAGCATGAAATGCGGAGTTTGAACTTTACATCTTTCTCTTTTTTTTAGCAAACTATAAAACAAACATGTAAAAATGAGCCTTGACCAGGTATAATAAAAGGGCAGAATGTGTGACAGTTAAGTCCCTCATACTGCCTTCCTTTTCTCCAGTATCATCCATGTCACTGCTCAGGTCAGTCCACATACTGTAAGCAACAGTGGATGTAACCAGTCATGAAATAAACGGCTAATTTTTGGACTTGGACGTCACTACTAATCTGACTTGCTCTTTTCCCATTTCTGGATTTGATTGAGGTGGTTAGCATGGCTGTCGCACAGATCAGGCATCCTGGATTTTATATGGAGTTTACATATTGTCCTCTGTTTGGGCTTCTTTGTACCTTCCGAGAAATGTATGTGTCAGGTTAACTGGTGACACTAATTTTGGCCTGTATGCCTATAAGTACACGTGTGTGTGTGTGTTTGCAAATGGATGGTGCTCCATCTACGGTTGGTTCCTGCCTTTCTGCTAATGGTGCCCTGATAAACTTTGTTCTGCTATAACCCTCAGCTGGACTAAGTAGGATGGCCAATGCTCTGTTGTAGCATTCCACAAGTAACCTCCCGGAAACATTAAAAGCAAAAAATTCTGGGGTCCACCTTGAATGAATCGTCAATTAATTATTTATTTATAATATATCATTTAAATTAATTCATTAATATATTAAACATGACTAGTGACAGAGTTCTCTTTGGGCGATGTTGAAATAGTTGCTTCCCTGCAGGACTCAATATGGGCTGGTTTATTGTTTATTTGGATGTAAGACTGGTGATCATGGTGGCTACCTAACAGAGCTCCTGGAGTTACATCCTCAGCAGGAGCCATTTTGTGTAGCAAGCACTACCATTTTAAAGCTTGTTTTTCATGTAGTTTATGGCTGAAATGCCCTTTTCAAGTCATATGATTAGGAATTCACACAATACTTCATTGTGTCCCTCCTTTTAAAGTGGCCAGCACACAGTGCTCAGCATCCCAACTTTGACAAATGTGTTGCCATTAACTGTTAAGGCAGAAACAACTTTTAGAAAAGGATTGGAAAGTTTGTAACCACAAATCAATCTAAACCTTTAGCAGAATGCAATCTAAAATCATAAAGCACAGTCAAGAAAACTAAAGTGAAAAAGTCTGTGTTTCAGAAAGTCAAAATGAGTGTAAAGCAAAGTACACATCCACAAAGAATCATCTCCCTATCTCGGATGACTCAAGAGTGCACAGCGATGACCTTTAATACTGCTGCACAACTGACAATGCTCATCACATACTTGCAGTCAGTAAACATCAAAACAGAAGTTGCTCGTTTGAAAGAATGGTGATGCCATACACAAAACAAGATGGTGTTGAAAAAAGACATGAAAATGAAATGTCTTTGCATACTGTACCGTAGATCCCGGAATACAAGCCGACCCAGTATATTAGCCGATCCCCTTCTCTACCTACTAAATTACATGTATTTGCCGATGACGGGTATTTAAGCCGACCCCCTTCTCCATGCAAAATTTTCTAAATTTCCTTAAATGTGTCTCTTCGGGTATATTTATAATGTTTATTGGCGAGAATTTGAGACTGCCGGCATTTTTGATGGAAACCAGGAAGTGATTGCGGAGAAGTTTGGTAAATTGGAACCTTTGTGTTGAAACTATATACGCAAATACGGCACATCGGCGGGTGGATTTCCGGAGACTTGTTATAAATTTGATTAACTTAAATACGCAATACAGTGGACCCTTGACTTACGAACTTAATTCGTTCGCAAAGGCTAACCCATAATGCGTTCCGAACCTCCCATTCCAACACTTACTTAACCTTTTCATAATAAAAAACACAATAATTTTTCTAATGTACTAACCAAAAAGTTATAAAAAGTGCCTAGCCTACTTCGATTAGGCTAGGAGCATGGCGGCGCGCATGGTCGCAGCGGATCAAGGCTCTCCTTTTCAGTGCACTTTTTTGTTGTTTTTGTACTTTTTTTTTTGTCCTTGTTTGTGCACGATCGGTTCCGCTACACCATTCAGAACCTTATAGACATCGGTGTCCAGAGCCAGACATCTGTTTTGAGTCTTTTTCATCACACGCACAACATCCCAGATAACATAGCGAGACCAGCAGGCTCTCCGTGGTTTGTTGTCGGGTCTAGGAGACGACACAGATGGAGGAGGGAAAGAAAGCAGAAGCGGGGCCGCAGATCCGGCATTATGCTAAGGCTAAAAAACAACCATACAAGCCCTATAAAGAACTTTTTTCTGCACTGAAGGAGCTGCTTTTAATCTCATTGTAGATGCGTATAGTGACAGTAAAAGGCATTCTATTCTAGAAACAATTTCATACTGTACTCACCATTTAATTTGACATCTTTGGGCTGCAGGAAGGGAGGAGGAGGAGATATTTCCACACAACGTCCATCTTCGTTTCAAAATTACATCCACAAACACATGTATCTGGGCTCCGACTGACGCTACTAACGCTCTCGGTTGTTTGTTTACAATCGCGCAAGCGGATACACGTGACCGCATCCATTTCGTAACGCAAGATGTGGATCGTAAATCAAAATAAAAAATTTTATTTTAAACTTCCCGATAATTTATTATAAATTTTATTAATAAAATCAACAACCAAAACACTTTTTTGAATAAATTCTTTATTTAATTTAAAGTACCGGCATGCAAAGTTACTTCTTTATCTGAAAGATGGCTCTGTGGTTTCGTCATTATTTACTTCCGTATTCATCGGCAAAACCGGCATTGTGCTGGAAATCTTGAATCTGAAATGATACTCGTTGTATAAACCGACCCCCAAACTCCAAGCCAAAAATCTAGGACGAAATTCTCGGCTTGTATTCCGGGATCTACAGTATTTCAAATACATTGTTACAGAGCAGAATCCAGTCACAGGGGATGTACAAACCAGTGTGTTTCTTTACGCCAGTCCCAAGCCTGGATAAATTGGGAGTGTTACGTCAGCAAGGGCATCCTTCAGATCAATATGCGGACAACAATACAAATTTCCATACCGGATCAGTCGACACCTGGGTTAACAATGGCCGCCACCCTGTACTGTTAGCCAAGAGGGTGCTGGGGGAAACTGGGCTACTGTTGGCTGAAGAAGGGGGGCTGGGGTGCGAGAAACGTGTCCGGAGGAAAGAGGAGAGGAGGAAGGTAAAGAGAGTGGGACTGAGGGTATGAACTTTGATTGTGGGCAGTATGACTGGTAAGGGAAGAGAGTTAGCTGATATGATGGAGAGAGGGAAGGTTGCTATATTGTGCGTGGATCAAAGGTGGATTCAAATTGTTTTATCATGGTGTAGATGGTTAGAGAAATGGGGTAGGGGTTATTCTGAAGGAACAGTATGTCAAGAGTCTTTTGGAGATGAAAAGAGTATCAGACAGAGTAATGATTATGAACCTGGAAATTGGAGGTGTGATGATGAATGTTGTAAGTGCATATGCCCCACAAGTTGGGTGTGCAAAGGATGAGAAAGAAGATTTCCGGAGTGAGTTGGATGAAGTGATGAACAGTGTACCCAAGAGACAGAAAGTGGTGATTGGAGTGGATTTCAATGGGTATGTTGGTGAAGGGAACAGAGGAGACGAGGAGGTGATGGGTAGGTATAGTGTCAAGGAGAGGAATGAAGAAGGTCGGATGATAGTGGATTGTTCGAAAAGGATGGTATGGCTGTGGTGAATATGTATTTTAAGAAGAGGGATAAACATAGGGCGACGTGCAAAAGTGGAGGAAAATGCACACAGGTAGGTTATATCCTATGCAGAAGAGTCAATCTGAAGGAGATTGGAGACTGTAAAATGGTGGCAGGGGAAAGCGTAGTTAAGCAGCATAGGATGGTGGTCTGTAAGGTGATGCTGCAGATCAAGAAGAGGAGGAGAGCGAGGGCAGAGTCCAGGATCAAATAGTGGAAGTTGAAACGTTAAGTTTAGGGAGGTAAGACAGGCACTGGGTGGCAGTGAAGAGTAACCAGACAGCTGGGCAACTACAGCAGAAATAGTAAGTGTGATAGTGTGACATCTGAACAGAGGAAGGAGGAAAAGGAAACCTAGTATGGAATGATGAAGTACAGGAGAGTATACAGAGGAAGAGGATGGTGAAGAAGTGGGACAGTCAGAGAGATGCAGAAAGTAGACAAGAGTACAAGGAGATAAGGCGCAAGATGAAGAGAAAGGGACCAAGCTGAGAAAGATGAGCAGCAGGTTAAGGGTGATAAAGGACTAAAAGAGGATGAAAACATACTCACAAGTGTTGATGAATAAAGAGAAGAAAAGAGAAAGAGAGACAGTTGGATGATGTGGAGATAGTGAATCAGGAAGTGCAATGGATTAGCAAGGAGGAAGTAAGGACAGCTATGAAGAGGATGAAGAATGGAAAGGCTGTTGGTCCAGATGACATATCTGTGGAAGCATGGAGGTGTTTAGGAGAGATGGCAGTGGAGTTTTTAACCAGATTGTTTAATGATATCTTGGAAAGTGAGGGGATGCCTTAGGAGTGGAGAAGAAGTGTACTGGTACCGATATTTAAGAATAAGGGGGAAGTGCAGAGCTGTAGTAACTATAGGGGATAAAATTGATGAGCCACAGCATGAAGTTGTGGGAAAGAGTAGTGGAAGCTCAGTTAAGAAGGGAGGTGATGATCAGCGAGCAGCAGTATGGTTTCATGCCAAGAAAGAGCACCACAGATGCAATGTTTTCTCTGAGGGTGTTGATAGAGAAGTATAGAGAAGGCCAGAAGGAGTTGCATTGCGTCTTTGTGGACCTGGAGAAAGTATATGACAGGGTGCTTCGAGAGGAGCTGTGGTATTGTATGAGGAAGTCAGGAGTGGCAGAGACGAACGTAAGAGTTGTACAGGATATGTACAAGGAAAGTGTGGCAGTGGTGAGGTCTGCAGTAGGAGTGATGGATGCATTCAATGTGGAGGTTGGATTACATCAGGGATCAGCTCTGAGCCCTTTCTTATTTGCAATGGTGATGGACAGGTTGACAGATGAGGTTAGACAGGAGTTCCCTTGGACTATGATGTTTGCTGATGACATTGTGATCTGTAGCGAGAGTAGGGACGAATGAGGAGACCCTGGAGAGGTGAAGGTTTGCTCTAGAAAGGAGAGGAATGAAGGTCAGTAGGAACAAGACAGAATACATATGTGTAAATGAGAGGGAGGCCAGTAGAATGGTGAGGATGCAGGGAGTAGAGTTGGCGAAGGTGGAGGAGTTTAAATACTTGAGATCAACAATTCAGAGTAAGGTGTATTGTGGAAGAGAGGTGGAAAAGAGAGTGCAGGCAGGGTGGAGTGGGCAGAGAAATGTGTCAGGAGTAATTTGTGATAGACGGTTATCAGCAAGAGTGAAAGGGAAGGTCTACACAGTGGTAGTGAGACCAGCTACATTATAAGGGTTGGAGACGGTGGCACTGACCAGAAAGCAGGAGACAGAGCTGAAGGTAGCAGAGTTAAAGATGCTAAAATTTGCTTTGGATGTGACAAGGATGGAAAGGATTAGAAATGTTGATATTAGAGGGTCGGCACAGGTTAGGCGGTCTGGAGAAAAAAATCAGAGAGGCGAGATTGCATTGGTTTGGACATGTGCAGAGGAGAGATGATAAATATATTGGGAAAAGGATATTAAAGATAGAGTTGCCATGAAAGAGAAAAAATGGAAGGCCTAAGAGAAGGTTTATGGATGTGGTGAGAGAGGACAAGCATGTGATGGGTGTAACAGAACAAGATGCAGAGCACAGGAAGATATGGAACAAAATAATGTGCTGTGCCAACCCGTAATGGGGGCAGCTGAAAGAAGAAGAAGATTGTTACAGATCAGAATCAGATTCAGCAAATGTCAAAATGCTTACAGCCAAAACAAATTCTAAAAGTTGGTGAAATATGTAGGTGCATGCGGCAACTAGTTAACTAATAAAGTTGCAGCATTTCACATTTTTCATCATTTTTGTTTATTAAATAGTTTTGTAACAATGACTGATATTCAAAAGTAATAGTGATAATAGAAAGCAATTCCATGTGTTAGCAGACAACATTAAAAAGGTGTTTTTAACAACACTTTACAATAGATTAAAAAAAAAAGCACAAAGAGGCTTCTGGTGGCTCAGTGGCTTTCATATACAGCAGATAGCAATTCAAGTGATGAGAAAATGGCATTGGCTGATGTGTGTTAGTGTTGGATGATCTGGGACTAACTATTGTTCAGTTTTTTTTAACATAAATTTTTTTAAAGTATACTCAACAGAATAGAACCCAATAAAAGTAAAAAAAACGTTAAAATATCAATTAATAAAAAATGACCAATACTGGTATAAAATCAGTATCAATATTACCCTATGAAAGGAGAAAAGGAAGAGAAATAAGTTCTTCATCTATCTATTAATATTAGTTAAAACACAGTAATTTGTTAGGATTATATAAATACATAAGAACTTGGAAATAAACTGATTTATTGTGTAACACAAACGATACACGATGGACAAGAAGATTTGGGCTTGCCGTGATTGTTTGTGTGTATCTGACACTGAAGGTTCACCGCCTGGGTGCCACAGATCAGGGGCTTAAGCCACTGAGGTCTCCCACCTCCAGACCTCACTGTCCATTTTTAAACCCATCCTGTATTTATATCAGTTAGGGCAGCTGTGCCTTTCCTGTATTATTAATTAATTCAAACACCATTTAGCTGCAGGTTGATAACTTCAGTTCTTTAACTCTTTATAATAATATTCTGTAGATAATGATTGTTCAATCAATCCAGTCTCATGTATGCTTACATAACTGCTTTCTCCTTCCATTTATTTACAGAGAAGTAACTTTTTTGTTCTCTATTTGTTCACTTACCCACAGTAAAGTGGCAGGAGAAGGGCACTGCTGTGTGAGAAGGCTTTAAAGTAATCAACAGAAGTTGGGGCACCTGTGCAAATTGTTTGCTTCATCTTGCAAGGCTTAATTTACTAAGATTGCTGCAAAACATCTGTAGGTTGTAACCTGACAAAGACCCATTTGTAATATTCCGATATTTCCTTTTTTCAGTTTTTACTAACCAAACTATAAATTTAAACCTATGGCAGTTTACTGCTTACATTTTCATCATTTTAGGTCATTCACTAGATTTCAACTGATTAAATTTAAAGAAAAACTGGAAAAATGGAGATGTTCTAAAACTTTTGACCTGTAGTGTAAATTGGCCATCAATATGTGCGTGTTTACCTTGAGATGGACTGGCACCCCATCCAGGTGTTGTTCGTGCCATACATCTGATGCTTACTGGGATAAGATTCAGTAACCCTATAATCCTGCTTTGAATAAACGGGTTAAGAAAAATGGATGGATGAATCATTTACTCAATAGCAGTGTCAGTATGGATAGGACCTCCTGTTCATGAATGGGTTAAAGCAATGCACACCATGACAGAGTGCATGCTGCGCTTCCAAAGCGGCACCAAGGAGAGACGAGAGAAATGTGCTGCTGGCTGTCAGACTTCATTAACTTAATGGAACTGAGGCTTGGCTGCCGTCCAGTATGTTTTAATCGTAAAGAAAAAAAAAAAAGGAGAGAATGGCCAGAAGCAAGGGGGCTTCTTTAGCAGATCCGATTTCGACTTGGCAGCCGATGATTGTTTATTAGCCATAAATAAATGATCAGTCGACATGGACTCGCGTCAGCTTTCGAGATTTATTTACATCGTGCTCGTGTAAATACGAGGCTTCTTCTCCCAAACAATGGAAACTTTTGTGTCACGGCATCTCGCTCCTTTGCAATTACAGCCTTTTCGTGTTTTCTCCTCGTCAGCGAGTTTTTAATTTGCTGCCAGTGCCAGGTAACAATTAAGACTCTCCACAAGCCGTCAATCAGCACACAATTAGGAGACACACTGGCCCATTACGGCAGTTTGCTTTGCTCCATTTTGGTGCTCTGCGGTAATTAAAGTCGGAGGGATGGTGTACCGCAGTTAGAGCCATACCGTTTTGCCCTCATTATCTCCAAAATGAAGATGTGTTTTGTTTTAACGAGGACAAACGGTCCTTCCTTTCTCCATCTACATTAAATTGAACACATAAACACCCTGCACAAAACGTAAAGCCACACGCGTCATGCTCGTTCTTGAGATTAACAGCCTCTGCTTTTGGAAGCAATTAAAAGGAATCCTGCCTTAAAGTGAGCAAGACTCTGGCATTATGAAAAATTTTACAACAGCCTCTGCCAGGCGATGAGTGACGTTGAAAATATTATATACAGTAGAGCACAGTGGGTTTCTGCCAATGCTGACTTCTGTTCACTGTGTGGAGATTACATGCTCTCCCGGTGTCTATCTGGCTTCTCTCCGGTTACTGTCCATGTTTCACAATCCTGCATCTAATAAAAAGTGGGATCAGAAAATGGATGGATTAACTGTACAGATTCATAGGATCGTCTCATTCTTAATGGCTACACCCCACCATCAAGAAACGATCCATGGGCCTGAAGATGAACAGAAATTCAAGTCCTACACTCAAAATGGTACATTTTTTTTCAAACTATTTAGCACTTTTTCCACAGCCAGCTCCATCCTAAGGCACTTTGCAATTACAGGCCTTATAGCCAATGGTTGATATAGAAACTACAATTTTAACTTAATATAGCACCTTTCCAGGTGGCACGGTGGTAGAGGTGCTGCCTCCTAACAAGGAAATGGGGGTGGTCATGACACTATGTTCTCCCCGTGTCTGAGTGGGTTTCCTTCAGGTGCAGCAGCTTTCTCCTTCAGTCCAAAGACATGTTGGTTAGGTGAATTGGCCCTGTTGTTTGTGTGGCACCCTGTCCATGAATTATTCTTGGCCTGCTCTCGGGGCTTGCTGGGATAGGCTCCAGCTTCCCTGTGACCCTACTCTGGACAAGCAGGTTTGGAAAATGAATAGATGGATGGATAGCACATTTCCATATTGAACCACATAAAAAGGCACTTTACAATTAGAGAGCTACATCATCAGTGATTCACATTCAGTAGAACATTTTTAACAGTTGGAGTTTAGGCAGCTTATTGGAGTCATTGCGGTAGGAACTGGGGATGGGCAGATCGATACCAAAGTAATCGATAACTTTGACGCTTACACTGTACTCCTTTGGTATCGAGTACTACTAAAAAGTATCGATTACTATTTTTTTCTGTAAGATATTGTAGCAAGGTTCTTACAAAGACATAGAATGTACTAAAATACTTTCCACTCACATGTACTGAAATGAGCAGACGTATTGTGACGAAAGAATGCCATAAACCCATGGCCCATGAGCAAGCACAGGCTGTGCATAACAATGGCTGACCAGAAGCATTGCGTTGTATGTTGCTACTTTTGCTTGATGCAATATGCGAGAAGGAGGAGAAGTACATGGTCAAAACAAGCGGTCTATTTAAACATTTAACAATAGAATCCCTAAAGCCTATAAAAAAAACTTGTAAACCCGGCCCACCTTAAATTCCTTCTCACCTCTCCATCAGCATTATTTGTTTTGTAAATGTATCGATCAGCACAAGCACCAAGTAGCCTGCTAATCCATCCCCCCATTTGATGGAGCTCAGCTCGGGCAAAAAGTTCTCCCAGCTCAAGCCAAGGCTCTTTATCTGGGGTTGTATAGGTTAAATAATGCAGTATATCGTTATTTGGAATACATGCATTTCATGTGTGTTCCGTGTCTACAAAGATCTCGGTAAGTGTAGGATGAAAGGAAATGTAAGGCAAGAAATGCAAGAAATGCTGCACACATACAGTGGGTACCGAAAGTATTCAGACCCCCTTCAATTTTTCACTCTTTGTTATATTGCAGCCATTTGCTAAAATCATTTAAATTATTTTTTTTCCTCATTAATGTACACACAGCACCCCATATTGACAGACAAAAAAAAGAATTTTTGAAATTGTTGCAGATTTATTAAAAAAGAAAAACTGAAATATCACATGGTCCTAAGTATTCAGACCATTTGCTGTGACACTCATATATTTATATTTGTGTGGAGTTTACATGTTCATCCTTGAAATCCCCTTCATTTGAGTCCAGCTGTGTTTGATTATACTGATTGGACTTGATTAGGAAAGCCACACACCTGTCTATATAAGACCTTACAGCTCACAATGCATGTCAGATCAAATGAGAATCATGAAGTCAAAGGAACTGCCCGAAGAGCTCAGAGACAGAATTGTGGCAAGGCACAGATCTGGCCAAGGTTACAAAAAGATTTCTGCTGCACGTAAGGTTCCCAACAGCACAGTGGCCTCCATAATCCTTAAATGGAAGATGTTTGGGACGACCAGAACCCGTCCTAGAGCTGGCCGTCTGGCCAAGCTGAGCTACCTGGGGAGAAGAGCCTTGGTGAGAGAGGTAAAGAAGAACCCAAAGGTCACTTTGGCTGAGCTCCAGAGATGCAGTCAGGAGATGGGAGAAAGTTGTAGAAAGTCAACCATTACTGCAGCCCTCCACCAGTCAGGGCTTTATGGCAGAGTGGCCTGTCAGAAGCCTCTCCTCAGTGCAAAACACATGACAGCCCACATGGAGTTTGCTAAAAGACACCTGAAGATTCTCTGGTCTGATGAGACCAAGATAGAACTTTTTGGCCTTAATTCTAAGCGGTATGTGTGGAGACAACCAGGCACTGCTCATCACTTGTCCAATACAGTCCCCACAGTGAAGCATGGCGGTGGCAGCATCATGCTGTGGGGGTGTTTTTCAGCTGCAGGGACAGGATGACTGCTTGCAATCAAGGGAAAGATGAATGCGGCCAAGTACAGGGATATCCTGGACAAAAACCTTCTCCAGAGTGCTAAAGACCTCAGACTGGGCTGAAGGTTTACCTTCCAACAAGACAATGACCCTAAGCACACAACTAAAATAACAAAGGAGAGGCTTCACAACAACTCTGTGACTGTTCCTGAATGCCCCAGCCAGAGCCCTGACTTAAACCCAATTGAGCATCTCTGGAGAGACCTAAAAATGGCTGTCCACCAACGTTTACCATCCAACCTGACAGAACTGGAGAGGATCTGCAAGGAGGAATGGCAGAGGATCCCCAAATCCAGGTGTGAAAAACTTGTTGCATCTTTCCCAAGAAGACTCATGGCTGTATTATCTCAAAAGGGTGCTTCTACTAAATACTGAGCAAAGGGTCTGAATACTTAGGACCATGTGATATTTCAGTTTTTCTTTTTTAATAAATCTGCAACAATTTCAAAAATTATTTTTTTGGTCAGTCAATATAGGGTGCTGTGTGTACATTAATGAGGAAAAAAAATAATTTAAATGATTTTAGCAAATGGCTGCAATATAACAAAGAGTGAAAAATTGAAGGGGGTCTGAATATACCCACTGTACCTTAAGCAGAAATGTTTTCCATGTTATACTAATAATGACGTGAAGTGTATAATGTGTGAAGGCTTTAGTCCAAATATCAAATAAACGTGTGCTTTTATTCAAGAATTTAACCAAAGAAAAAATCCATTTTACATGTTGCTGTCAGTTACAAAGCATCAGTAAAGTATTTATTCATGTCTGCAATGTGACTGACTGGCAGTGGTCTGAGGTGGCTTAACTAAGACATAGCCCTCTCTTATTTTTTTATTTTTTTATTTTATTGATTTTATTGTAATCATTACATACAAATAGATCAATTTTTACAAAAAAAAAATAGGATTGAAAACAATCACTCTTGATATTCCATATTTAGTATGAGACCTGTGATTCCTTCATATTAACAAGTCATTTTAGCATCATATCGATATGCCACACTACAAAGAAGTAACCCATCTACTGATGCTTAATAAGGGGTATGAAGACCAGCGGATGCCCTTGTTAAAGTCTTGTCACATAAGAGTAAATATATAATACGAGGTGTGGCAGAAAAGTAATGAGACTGATTTTTTATTTACCGAAGTTTTTATTTTTTTCAAACATCAATGTTATCTCCTTCAAAGTAGTTCTCTTGGGCAGCTACACACCGATGGAGACGTTGTTCCCACTGTTGGTAGCAGCGCTGGAAGTCTTCAACCGGTATGGTCTTCAGCATGTCCGTTACACTCTTTTGGATGTTTTCTAAAGTCCCGAAATGACGTCCTTTGAGGACATTTTTCAGTTTAGAAAAAAGGAAAAAGTCACACGGACTGAGGTCAGGTGAATAAGGGGGCTGGGGAACCACAGGAATGCCTTTTGAGGTCAAAAATTCTGTTATGGAGAGGGCAGTGTGACATGGGGCGTTGTCATGATGGAGCATCCATTTGTCTGCAATGTCTGGTCTCACGCGAATGACCCTTTTTCTGAGCCTTTCAAGGACGTCTTTTTAAAAAACTTGGTTGACAGTTTGTCCTGGAGGAACAAATTCTTTGTGGACGATTCCCCTTTTGTCAAAAAAACAAATCAGCATTGATTTGATCTTCGATTTGCTCATTCGAGCTTTCTTTGGTCGAGGAGAGTTTGCAGTGTGCCACTCCTGACTTTGCCTCTTGGTCTCAAGATCGTATTCAAAAATCCATGATTCATCACCTGTGATCACACGACTAAAGAAATCTTGCTCATTAGCGATTCTGTCAAGAAGATCAAGACACTTGTTTTTTCGATTGTCCTTCTGCTCAATTGTGAGGTTTTTCGGCACCATTTTGGCACAGACCTTTCGCATGTGCAAATGTTCAGTCAAAATTTGATGAACGGTAAATCTGTTCAAATTTAATTGTTCACTCAACATTCTTAATGTTAAACGACGGTCTGATCTCACAAGAGTGTTCACACGTTCGATGTTTTCATTGGTTTTCGAAGTTGAAGGCCTCCCTGAACGGTGTTCATCTTCAACGTGTTTTCTGTCTTCCAAAAATGATTTGTGCCAGCAAAAAACTTGAGCTCGGGATAAAGAATGTTCCCCATAGGCCTGTTTTAACTTTTCAAATGTCACACTTGCCAATTCTCCAAGCTTAACACAAAATTTAATGGCGCAACGTTGCTCCAAATTCCGCTGTTCCATTTTGCGTGACACACAACCAAAAACACAACTTCGCTAATAGCAGTCACAAAAATCACGTAGTTAACGGAAGGAGTTGAAACTCACAATGAGCTATGGGAGGGTACTGATACACGTGCTCTATCAAGGACAAAAGCGCAGCGTTGCCAGATCGCTTGCAGTGTTGCCAGTCTCATTACTTTTCTGCCACACCTCGTAGATTCATTTTTTCAGTATCTAAAGTGTTACCCAATTTTTTTTTTTTTTAACATATTTTTGCAACAGTGAGTCATATTTAAAAATAAACAGTGATAACAGAATATAATTACATTCAGTATAATAGCAGTGTACATAAAACATGATTTTAATACCATTTTACAATGTCCTGTGGTTGAATTACCTTTCACAGCCCGCAGATTCCAATTTATGTGATGAAAAGATTCCTGTGCTATTGTTAGTTATGGAGGGTCTGTGGTTAATTGATGTTCCAATTTCTTGAACATAACATTTTTCAAAGACGTACCCAATGGAGGTTAAAAATCTGAGCTGAAGACTAAGGCTAAAATTGTTGGCTGCATTACAACGTAACAGACAGTGGATCATTGTGGTGCTTTGTCAAAAAATGACACTGTCAGAGAAATACTGAATCATTATAATCTGTAGATAATGTAGCTGGGAGGTTGGTTTTAGTGTAACAAAAAAACTTAACACATGTTTAGGTACTGTGGCACACATTTCCACATAAGTTGTTTGCAATTTTTCAGCTATGAACATCATGTCACTTACCCGCTTTGATTTCAAGGACCAGGAGAAGTGAGCTGCAGTGACTGAGGTTTGTGCAAGATGCTGATCAGCCACAGAGACGAACACAGAATTGACTAGAGGCAGGCGCAAGCCTCGAAAGCTTGCATATTGTAATCTATTCAGTTAGCCAATAAAAGGTGTCATTTTGCTTGACTTCTCATTACAATTATTAAACCCAAAATAATTAATTGGCTAAAATAGCATTTCCCAACCTATGGGCCGTGGAGATATTGCAGATGGGTCACACTAATCACGGATGAAACTCCGTGACTTTGATGATCACATTCAATTCACAGTGGAAGCGTCACAGATGGATTGCGTCCAATCATGGATGACTTCCCCAACCCCTACTTTGATGATCATGCTCAATTCACGGAGTGGGACAGGGTGGGTCATGAACACATTGGCAAGTGAAAAACTGCATTGAGAAACCAAAAAGGCTGGGACACACTGGTCTATGTAATGATCTCTTTAATATTACACACTTAAATCATCACTGGTGCAGCTAATTTGTTTTAAAAGTCACAGAGAATTAATTCAACGGAGATCACTGTTGTGCAGTCATGCTGCATCAAGTTATTGTAATTTACACAATCCCATATCTGAAAAGTTTAACTACTGCTGAGTCAGTTTCTAGGCAGAAACCACAGCAAAAGACAAAGGAACACTCTGGACAACTCTGTGAAAAGGAGAGTTAAAAGCACATTTTAGTGTGGAAGACAATAAAATAACCAAGTCACTGAAAATCCCTTGAAGTCCAGTTAAATCAGCCAATAGAAAATAGAAAGAGTATGGCACAGCTGTAAATCTGCCAAGAGCAAGCCGTCCACAAAAACCTGTGAGAGCTCTGAAAACATTACAAGGTACAACAAATGGAATGAAGAAATGTTGGGGCGCCAACCAGGTCACTAAGTTTAATAAGAACTGACGAATGTTGTGGGACAAACATCTAAAACACTCGAAACACATATACAGGAACATCTCAGTGCCACTGGAAAGAAGGACCGACAATTTCTGATTTACACACATACAAGTTCTACTGCACACACTTTTAACTGGGACATTGTGAAAGTAAAGTTCAGGGCTAATACTAAGAGTGCCACCTGAGAGCTGGCTGAATTGTGACTACAAAAAGAAAACGCTATTAACAGACATTTGGACTTGAACCCAGCATAAGAAGTCTTAAAAAGAAGAACATCCAAATAATAAATAAAGACTTTATGACCAACACCTTTTGAACTCCATCTTATTAATCCACCCCCCCACCTTAGCTATCAATTGCCTTTGATTCCTGTATGTCTAATCATTTCCCTCTGATGATGAGACCTGGTAGGTTGTCAAAAGATTAGGAACAAAAAAAAAAAAAAAAAAAAAAAAAAAACTATTTTAAGAAATGTTAAAGTGCCTAGACAGTCACGTTAAAAGACAATGTTAACAGTCATAGTATATCTCTGCACTTACAAAGCTCTTCTGCATGTTATTTTCTGTAGGAAGACACTGTATGTAATAAGATAAGGTCTTTTGAATATTCACATTTAGGGCAGGGATATTCTTTCACCCTCACACCTCACCAAATGTCTTGACTTAAGATGTTTTACCATCAAGCGCATGTCATTTTTCTGTGCCCCTTGGATTGGAGACAGCTGTTCTGAAGTGTATGACCTGGGTAGAGTAGCAGGCGGTTTAGTCCAATCCCCTTTACTGACAGCATCATGCCCTCTTCTGAAGTGATACATCAAGACTTTCCTGCAATATCCTCAGGGCCATTTGGTATCCACGTCTGGCCATAACATGAGACCTTTGAGCATGTGGCGCCACTCTCACACTGCCCACTGCTATAGCCTCACATATGTTCCTGTTTGCCTGATGAGCGATGTCACCAGCGTGATCCACCACTAATTCTTTCCATGTGTGTCCTGTATCATTACATATTCTTCCCTCTGCCAAATTCAGCACAGCCGTGAACTTTCAAAAACACAGAGACAGAAAAAAAAGGGGGAAAAAAAGATGTTAACTACACAAGAGGCGCGTGCCATGGCGCCATGGAGTTCATATCTTTGAGACCCCACCTAAATCCTCTAACAAGGTGCTTCTTGCTCACAAAATGCATCCTCCTCAGGAATGTGAGCTATGCCAGCCAGAGAGTTCAAAACACACAGTTATAAAATCAGCCATGAGAAGCTACAGTAAAAAAAAAAAAATAACACAGCAGCAACACATGAAATGGGGAAAGTCACTCTGTGGATCAAACGGTGTGATAATATATGGTGCCTTTCACAACAGGCTATACTTGTTTAGTTTACAAAGTGCCCACTGGTGAAGTGCCCTATGAAAATACTATATTTTATATTTAAAAAGGCAGCATAACTGGTCACCATTACTTCTTGATTCTGTATTGTAGTCTTTGTGATTTTGTAATGTGACATTATATTAAAAAAAAATAATTAATAGACACACTCTGCCCACATCCCAAGGGCAAGCACTGTAGTTTACCTGACAAATGTTAAGTGCTCCACATCAGATCATAACAGCTTAACCCAAGAGACACTCGGGTTTAACCATTTTTATATAGAATTTTAAGCATAACAGACGCTGAGTGTGAATGCCAAGGAAGTTAATGCAAACCTCCTCACATTAGGTGAGGTCAGGTGAGGAGGTTCGATAATTTCCTTGTGTTTTACACATTTTGCTTTTATTTTCTGCCATGCTTTGCATTGGTTGTGAAAATGCTATATGTAAATGTTCAATGTGTCCTGCTACCCTTATATTGTACTCTTGACTTCTTTATAGACAGTGCTCCCTGTGCAACGTACAATATAAAGACCAATCTGATCTACGCTAGTATAAAAGCCTTTCCAAATGTCATGGATTTTCTACTGCAAGTTGCTATATAATGAAAAAAAAAGTTTGACGGTGCTACCCTTTCCATTTACTTTATATGCACTGAAACGTACAGTGCAATGGTGTTTCAGTGAAAGGCACAATACCATAAATATAATTCCATCTATTTTTTATGTAAAAAAAAATTGTGTTCTTTGTAAAACTCTTTGAGGTAAGGGATGTTGAGAAAGGCGCTATATAAATACTGGCAGACATAAATTATTTTGACCTATTTTGAACTGAAACGCTGTGTGCTTTGAAAAGTGACTTGAGGTGGTACTCATTGTGAAGAGCACTATTCAGAAACTGACTGATCAACATTACTTGTTACTAGTCTACTCTGTAAGATGCCATGTGATTGTTAATGATGTGAAAGGCACTATATAATACAAAGGTTGCTTGTGTTTTTTTTTAACGCTTCTAGACTTTTTTACTTGTAAGCAGATGGGTCCTGAAAACTGCAGAGCAACTTCCAGTTGTATAACACACATGTCCATATAAAATATGCACTATAAAAAGTCCTTTCAATTTTTTAGAGAATTTGTGCTAAACAACAGTAAATGCCTCTCACCATCTGGAGAGCTCAAAACAACAGAGATGGGTGCATGTCATTCTGCAGAACAGTCCAAATTCTGATCCGAGTGCAACAATTTTGCGCGTGCAGCACTGACAGTGATTTGGAAACTGCCCCGTTTCCTTTCCCATCACCAATTGTGATCCAGTCTCATGACCTGGGGGTCGCCATCTGCTCACTTACACTGGCACAATGCCTACTTTGCCTGAGGTACTCCTGCCACCAACCTTTCTTAAAGAATTGGGGGGGGGGGGGGGGCGCAGAGCATCCTTTACAACATAATGGAGTCTGGCTCCCACAGGGATTTGAGCAGGATATGATGCAGTACGTTCCCAGAAGGTAGAGTAGTGTGGGATTTCGTGCCTATAGATGCACGGGGAGACCAGGGTCAACCCCCCAAAACAAAACAGTCGATTGCTGTTAAGTGGCTAATGTGGCCTATTAGGAAGCCATTGTGCCAGGCTGTTGCGGCCCACCCCCCTTTTGCTGCCCACCTCTTTACTGCTCTTCTACTCATCCACTCCACTTCTTTAGGGCCATTCTTTAAATGTGGAGTGAGTTTTTAAATCCACTCAATGCTGGCCATTAAAAACAAAACAAAGAAAAAAAAAAAGAAATAATGAGTTTTACGTGAAGCGATGCTCTGCACCGCCGACCCTCCATGTCAACCCCACACCTGCTGCTCATCAGGAAAGTGACCTACCAAATAATATCAGTCAAGCCTCCACAACCCTTGATCATTTCTATTTAGAATCCTTAATTTAAATCTGGATTATTGACACTATTACAATGGATTGCCATTTCGCTTCTGGACACATTTCTTTCCTTCACTCAGTTATACTAGTGGATGAATTAAGGGGGGCATGGGGGTACAGTGGTAGTGTTGCTGTCTTATAACAAGGAGACTGGGGTTTACATCCCGTGGAGTTTGCATGTTCTCCCTATGTCTTCCCACAGTGCATACATATGCAGGTAACGTGAAATGGCAATTCTACATTGGTCACTGATGTGTGCAAGTGTGTTCACCCTTTGATGAAATGACGCCCTTTCTGGGGTTGTTCCTGCCTTGTGCCTAACGCTTATTAGGATAGACTCCAGCTTCTCTCCAACCTTATTCTGAATAAGTGGGTTTAAAAATGGCAGGATGAATGGTTGGATTATGGTGATGGACTTGCACCCCCAGCTGAGAAGAATCCTGCATTGCAGCTACTGCTGCCAATAGAGATTTACATATGAGTGACAATGGACTGGATAAGGATGGAAAAAGATGAGAAGGGACAGGAGATAAAAAGACAGAAGCTGGGCACTCAGCAGTTAGTTGAAAGGTGACTGACAGACAGACTGAGAGATGGACAGATAGATAGATAGATAGATAGATATGTGAAGCGAAACCTATTTTTTCTTTTTTAACATAGAGTATATGGACATATCAAGTGTCAGGGATGCTAGGGGCGATGGCCCGGCCGGGAAGCCTTGGAGGACCGGAAGAGGGCGGGCGCCCACCTCGGACCACGTGGGGACCGCCACCCTGGTTGCTTTGGGGGCCACGGGTAGAGGGCTTGGAAGCCCAACCCTGTAGGGGCCCGTGGTCACCGCCAGGGGGCGCCCCAATGCCTTGGGAACCCCGGAGCTCAGCACTTCCGCCACACCAGGAAGTGCTGGGGGGAAGAAAAGCAGGGACACCCAGAGTGCTTCCGGGAGTACAGCCGGCACTTCCGCCACACTGGGGCGTGTCGGCGGGAGATTGCCGGGAAGCACCTGGAGCACATCCGGGTGTGGATAAAAGGGGCCGCCTCCCTTCATTCGAGGCTGGATTCGGGTGAGGAGAGGACGAAGCAGGAGAAGCGAGAGTGGAGGCAGCCCGAAGAAGGAGAAAAGGCAAAGTGTTTGAGAGGCCTAGACTTTGGGGACTTGTGGGGTTTGTGGTGCAATTTAATAACTTGTGTAAATACTGTAAATAAACGTGTGGTGGTGGAATTTCAACATGTCTGCCTGTCTGTGCCCGGGTCCCGTTCACACAAGATTTGATCTTCATTTAAACAAGTCTACACATAAAGGTAATACAGTACAACAAACATCACACCATACTTATATTTTGTAGCCCATTGATAGTTAACTTAAATGCAAGTATTGCTGGGGAATAAAGTAAGTCCAGCCCTATATTTAGCACTACTTCAGATATCTCAAATTAGAATCAGATGCACCAGATCAGTCCAAATGATTAACACATCATTACAGAGCCTGATGTCTGACCCTACTGTATCTAAACCTCAGACATTTAGTTTGGTTTGTCTTTGTTGTTAAGTATGTGTTATCGCCATGCCTTAAATGAAAGATTTTTCCCAGTCCTTCAGAAACAGGGTTATAGATGTCTATGAGTCCAGAAGAAATGTAAAAGGATCTCCAAACAACTGACAATCAACCATCCATCTGTCTAAAAAATCAACTAACCATATAAAAAAATTCTAACAACAGCCAACCTGTCCAAGCCATGGCAAACCACCATGTATGCATCTCACAAGCCCAGAATTTCATCATGGGATCCACAGGTTGCTCTTGACTCGGCCGATGTCAAAATGCACCAGTCCACTTTAAGAACTATGCTACAAATTAGATCTGCTTATTGTGCCAGAAGGAACCCTTTGCTGTCCAGAAAGAATATCAGTAAACGAGTAATGTTTGTCCATAAACACAGGTAAAGCCCAGGACTTCTGGAATACTCTGCTCTGTACAGACAACACAAAGGTAGGGTAATTTGGTCACATGAAATAAAGACATCAAAGACAACATTTGACCAGAAGACCCTGACATCAGCTGTAAAGCAGGGTAGTGGAAACATTCTGATTTGAGGCTGCTTTGCTGCACCAGAGCTTGAGAAGCTCACCACCATCCACTAGGAACTCTCCACTGTACCAGATAGATGCACAGGGTGCTTGAGGATAATGTGAAATCATCTGTCAGAACACTGAAGCTCAACTGAAAGTGGACCTTGCAGCATGACAGTGACCTTGAACATACAGTAAATCCCCCAAGGAATGAATGAAAAGACACAAATGGTTATGGCATAGCATGGATCTCAATCCCATTGGAATGCTGTGTTCGGAGATTTGAAATGGGCTGTGTAAACAAGATACCCTTTAAACATCACACAACAGAAAGACTTCCGACTGGAGATGCCGACTTGGGTGGGGGGGGGGGGGGTGTTGTGGGGGGGGGGGGGGTTGGGGTTTTGGTGGCGCAATACCAGGTGTTACAGCTAAAGGTGCTCTTTGCACAGACATAAAAGTCATAGCTGTGTTTTTTAATACTTGAATTAGATAGATAGATAGATAGATAGATAGATAGATAGATAGATAGATAGATAGATAGATAGATAAATATGTGAAGCAAAACCTATTTTTTCTTTTTTAACATAGAGTATATGGACATATCAAGATTTGATCTTCATTTAAACAAGAATAGGTTTATAATTCTGCATACGCAAAACTCGCGTTTATTGTGTATTATTTATTTATTAATTATTGCATTATTTATTATCTCTTTCTTTTTATTATTATTACTATTATTATTATTATTATTGTTGTTTTTAGCAAGTTGACTACAAGAATGTGTAAATAATAAAGGCCAGCAATTTTAGCACTTATGGGATTGTACCTAAGTGCACTGTGCCATTGTGACTCTAACCCTAATCATAACCTGCATGACTTTTTCCATATGAACAACTGTAAACCTACATTTGCTCACCTGTGTGTGTGCATGGGAGATGCTTTATGGGCCCAAATAATTTTATGTCACAACTGGACCGGGTTTGGCGCTGTCATCTGAAGCTTTCTCATCTTGTCCCTCTGCAGACCAGCAGAACCACCTCCCAATCAATGACCCCACTGCCAGTCCCCGAAACCCACCCACCAATGAAGTAATTTCCGGCCTCCAAAACATTCCTAACAGATGACATCACTTCCAGTTCCAGCACCCCTGAGCCCATCTCTTCCTGCTGCCACCATATTTATATCCCAGATCCACCTATGTTAGTTAGTTCTGTTTTGGACTCCTGTCTGTAAAGACATGCTTATTTTTCCTTCCTTTTTCAACAGCTTTTCAAGTATATGGGGTGGCCATCCACACACATTTTTGTGACTCTCCTGTCTTATTACAATAGCTAGGCAGAGAGACATATAAACAGATTTAAGTTAAAAATACAATATGATTAATATAGGGAAGTGAAGAGATAGAATGCTTAAACAGATAATCAGAGAAACTTGAGAGGCACAATACAGTAGATGGTAAAAGAGTTATATGATCAATACACAGATGTGAAAAGCACTATATTAAACAGATAAGCAATATGTTAGACAGGGAGACAGACAGATATACCGTCAGACAGATTGACAGTGGCAGATCTGCAGCAGCTCACACAGAACTGATTAGAAGACAGAATTCCCCAAAATTCCAAATAAATCTGCTGACTGCTTCACTCACGGAAATCTTAACATTTAACATGACTAAGCAATTCTTCCTACCCACGCCCCCCTCCTCCCCAACAAACACTGACTCTTTTCTGTTTTCACTCAACAATCTTTAAAAATTGTTAATAAAAAACATCTGTAATCGTTGTATGCGTTCACTTGTTCCAGATGAGCTTTACAGGGTCGTCCATTATAAAACACTCTGCAGTTTGTCATTAAACACGTATCTATGTGATTAAAACTATAAAATAAAATTTAAACTATTAACTGAAGTAACCAAAATCCTAAAAGGTTATTGCATTTCATATACTCTGTATTCATGCTTTCCATAAATTCACTAAAACGTTACACAAAGCAGTTCAGATGAGGGGGTTTGTGTGTATTCCTTTTGCTGAATACACATAACCCACTGAATGCAATGCTGGGTTGTGCCTTGGTGTATTGTAGCCCACTCACTGGTGCCTAACTGACAGAGGAGGAACCAACCCTGGACACCCAGCTGCTCTACAGATGACAACAAAGTAGGGCACTGGATTTAGAAGGCGGCGGTGCTAAACACAACAGTACCTTGCCACCTTTATATTTTTGTCTCAAACATACAGTATACAGTGCTTCTGGAATTCCTGGTCACCATCTTCCTTGATGTAACACATCACATTGCACACAGACTTAGTAAAATAACCACTACTGTCTCTGTGTCCACTATTAGTATATGCAACATCTGAATAAAGCCAGAAATAGAGTATAATTACATTATTTTGGTTTAGTTTGGTTTTATGCTAGGGAGAAGAACAAGAAATGCAGTCTTTGCATTACGGCAGCTCATACAGAAGCATCAAGAAAAACAGAAAGGTTTGCTAGATACAGAGATAACCCATAGAGTGCAGTGGAGATGGAACAACTGAAGATATAAGGAGTATTGTGTGACTGAATAATTAAGACAAAGGTTAAAGGTAAGGTTTTAGAGACCGTGGAAAGACCAGCAATAATGTATGCAGCTTACACATGGACAGTAATGGTAGCAAAGGAGAAGTAGTTAAACATGGCAGAAATGAGAATGTTGGGGAGGATGTGTAGAGTTACAAAAAAAGCCAGAATAAGAAATGAGACAATCAGAGGTACAACAAAAATGGGAGAGATATCTATGAAAGTACAGGAAAGTAGGCTGGAGTGGTATGGACATGTCATGGGGAGAGACAAGGAGTATATGGGCAAAAGGGTGATGAGAATAGAAGTACAGGGGAAAAGTGGATGGATAAAGTAAATAAAGATCTGAAGGGAAAGGGCTTGACTGGCAAGGAGGTGAAGGACTGAGATGTATGGAGAAGGCTGATCAAACACATCGAGCCCACTTAAAAGTGGCAAAATAAGAAAAAGAAGAAGAGTTAAAGGGTGTTACAAATAAGACATATGTGGACTCCTTTCATCTTCTCACACAATTATTGTAAAGATATTATATCCGCATCTGCAGCTTTAACACAAGAATTGCCAAAGCCTATGAAAAAACTCATAATCCATGCCCACCTTAAATCTGTTCGCACCTCTCCATCAGCGTCTTTTGTTTTGTAAATGTGTCAATCAGCATAAGCAGCCTGCTATCCCACCCCCCACCACTACAGGAAGGACAAAAAGGTCTCTCAGCTCAAGCCTTGTTTATCTGGAAGTGAGGTACCGGGAGCTGTATTGGGTAAATAATATATTGTTATTTGGAAAACATGCATGTCATGTGTGTTCTGTGTCTACACAGATCTATGTAAGTGTAGGATGACAGAAAATGCAAGAAATGTTGAACACGTACCTAAAAGACAAACTTTTTTCATGTTTTAATACCAACAACAAAGTTTTGACCTGAAGTGTATAATGTGTGAAGACTGAAGTCCAAATATCAAATAAGCACTTTCACAAAAGGTACAAGTATAACAGAACAAGTGCGCTTTTATTCAAGACTATGACCGAAGAAAAAGAAATTGGGTTAGTGTACTTTGTTGTCATGACTGCTTTGGTAGTACAGTGATAAGAACTGCTGACTCATAATCAAGAGGTCGCAGATTCGAGCTTTGCCGTGCCACAAAATAAACTGTAACAGCCAGTGTAAATGTATGGTACTTGTAAAGGTTTTTTTTTTTTATTTTAAGTTTTATTCTCTTAGTCGCATTCACGCTCCCTCTGATCTGACACTGCTGTTTTCAAATAAAGATGTGCTATAACAGAGGTGAACTCGGGACGAGGGTTATACATCGAAGAAAGAGAACAGAAGCCCTCCCTGCATGAAATGTCCACTCACATATAAGACAAACGCAGCTTCACCAGGCATAAAGGCGAAAGATGGCACTGGTGTAGCACCGCTGAGTGAGAGATAGAAACACTAGAGATTAGAGAGAAATGGACGGTTCTGACATTGATTTTATGTTTGGTTTTAACTTATTGCTTGGATCTATTTATTGTGAATTTTTAACTTTTTCAGATAACAATGTTTAAGGTTTATTTATTGATGAAGGCTTTAAACTGCACCACACTATTGCTTTTAAGTTTTAGTAAAAATGCTCTGCACTGATAACAACTTCATCCTCAGTTAAGACTATCGATTTCTTGGGAGACAGAAGATGCCTCTGGCTGTAAGAACCAGGGACTTCACAAGGACCTTCCTCTTTATATGTTCCATTAATGGTTAGGACAATAAACATATTTTACAAATGAGGAGTTAAAAGATCAGTTTACGTTGTCTATGAACTACTTGAATTTATGTCATCTCCTGAAATCAGAAAACTAAATCAATTTGGCTGCTTTGTCTATCGATAAATTAATGATTAAAACTTCCAGTTAAAGAAATGTAGACCAAAATCTCCCTACAAAAATGCCTGCTGTGTTGTTTCTGCTTTTAAGACAATTTCCATGTGCAATTTGAAATGCTTCTCCTGCTTTGTTTTTTTTTTCATGTTTCAGGTTGTTTTGTTGCATCGACAGTGTTCCATTTCTCTATGTGTTGATAGACACATCCTGTTATTATCTGGGGGTAGTGGCTTAAGCATCAATTTGTGGTGTTAGGAACACCATCCTATTTAAGCATGGTACGCTATAATAGTCCTGTGGCTGACCTTGAAGGCTTCTCATATTCTCTAAAGAAAATTATTAAATTTCATATCCCTGACTTTAACTGTTCCTTTTGTTGGCTAACCTCAAAAAAAGATCTGCTAGTTGTTCTGACCCCAGGCTGCTCTACACATCATGGATTTCTAATTTAGTGTTTTCAAAAATCTATTATCTTTAACAGCAAAAGCAATCTTTTTATGCATAAACATGTCTGCTGGTCACAGAGCTCTTTACTGATAAAAAACCAGCTTGGTTAGTAATTATCCTTAAAATGACTATATTGGATAACAAAGTGTTGATTAACAAGAGCAATCATTATTATTATTACTTATTATTTGACTGATGGCTTAATCCAACGCAACTTACAACATCTGAGAAACAATTTGCTATATTTCTGTTGTTTTTCCGGTTGGAGCACAGATAGGTGAAGTGACTACATCATGATTATACAATAGTGGGGTTGCGGTGTCAGTAGTGGGATTTAAACCAACAAAGTCAGGTTATGAAGTCCAAAGTCTTAACTGCTACACCACACTGTCTTCTGATGCAGTAGGGGTAGAGCCAAAAAAAAATCTTGATTGATAAAAATGTTTGAAAGTTATGGGAAATGGGATTGATGGGGCCTGACTGAAACCTTATTACTTTTACAGTCACATCAGATCACTTTATAAGCACTCTGGTGGAAGTGACTTCACAACTAGTATGCCAGCTACGATATTCAGGGTAGTCTGCCAGAGTGCATCCTAGGCAATACCATCCTTCATTTTTTTACTTTCAGCTGACCTGCCTAAATTGCCTGCTAGCCATGAGAAAATTGCCACGTGCAAGTGCATGCTAGACAACCCAGCAGATAAGTGCGAAGTTCTGTTGAAAAACAGAGAACAACTGTCAAAATCAAAGTGTAAAATTGTTATTAAGGTCAAAACACAAATTTTCAGCAGCCAACAACCTGAAGGTGCACTGCTACCAAAATTTTGAAACCACACTACAACCAGAAGATGAGTGTCACCAAAATTCAGATTTAAAACTGTACTCTAAGAGGAAGATGAGCTGTCGCCAAAGTTCAAACTGCACAAAAATCTGAAGGTGAGCTGTCACCAAAATCTAGATACAAGATTAAGGCTGAAATGAGAATTGCTATGAATCAAAAAATCAAAATTACAGAAAAGGCATTAACCTGTGTTGTAAACAACGTTCTAATATCCTCTATTCCACAGTAATTATGTTGTTAGATTTGACACCACTGACCTAACTATTTTACTCTACAAGCTATAAAATTACATTGGGCTCACAGGCATGGTGTTTGCCTGGTTTATTTATTAATCAAATCAACTCCAATTATACTGAGAAGTTAAATATGGTGTCTTGTAGGTCTCAGTATTGGGACCTTTACTGGTCACAATTTATATGCTTGCTTTAGGAACTGTCATTTAAAAACATAACATTAATTGTCACTCGTATGCAGACAACGTGTATACTTTTCTTTTACACCAGATGACATGTCTCTGATGGTATTCTTAATTAATTGTATCAGTGAGTTAAAGGATTGGATGAATAAAGAGAAAAAAGAAAAAAAAACATAAAACGTTATTTATTTGGGGAATGATGTAGACTGCAACAACAGTCTGTTACTTTTTAACTCAGTTTAAATCTTCTTTAGTTTTACTGAATCAGCACACAACTTACGCATCATCTTCGACATTAGCATGTCTTTTATAAAACACACTTAACTATCAAAAACCTGTTTTGCCCAGCTGAACAATTCTGGAAAATTAAGATATTTTCTAAATATGCAGGATACTGAGAAATTAATTCATACATTTATTTCTAGGAGGATTGACTACTGCAATGCATTATTCACTGACTGTTCTAACCATTCTTCATGTAGCTTTCAATTAATTCAAAATTCTGCTGCATGAATTACTACAAAAACAAGAATATACAAACACATAACTAGCTCCTGGTTAAGTTTAGGGCTGATTTCAAAATCCTTCTTTTGACTTATAAAGCCTTAAATAGCAAAAGCCCTGCTTACTTATTTAAACTTTTCATTACCTACAAACCAGAGCACAAATTCAGATCTCAAGATGTCGGCCTACTAATGATTCCAAGGATTAATAAAATAACAGTTGAAGGTTGAGCTTCTAGTTATAGGAACCTGAAGCTGTGGAATGGTCATCTGCCTGCTAATATAAGAGATGATCCCTTGGTTTCAGCTTTTAAATTCATGCTGAAGACTCATGTCATCAGTCTAGCATACCCAGACTAGAGCTGCTGCTGCCTAGCTGTGCATACTGCACCTGTTAGTCATCTGTATAAAAATGTATAAGTAATACGATATTCATAAACTGTTATGAATCTTTGTCTATTTTGTTTCTTTTCTCAGTATTTTGATGTGGCACACTGTGATGCTGCTCTACTGTCCTTATCATTACATTATCTGATGGAAAGATTTTCTCATCAGATTGGTTGCCCAGCACAAGCTTCACTATAAAATGGCCAGCAGGTGGTGTGCGACTATTTGGCCGAGGTCTCCAGGATTCTTTGCCTTTCAGTTTCGATCTTACAATTTTTGTCTCCTCGTTGGTCAACTGACTGATGTTAATAATTAATTAATGGTTAAAAATTGCTGGAAACCATTTATATTAATCAGTTTCTACTTTGCTTTACTGTGTGTTTTAACAGTGCTGCCTCTTGTGTATGTGTATTCATTCAGTATTAAATAATTTATCAAATGTATATATGCATTATACCTGAGAACTTGTCACAGCGCTCTGTACTCCAGTACTCAGAGAAGAGCACAATGCAAAAATAAACTGAAAAAGGTGTTCACACAAAAGTTAATTGTTAGATTTGAAATCTCAGAAGTTACGCTGAATGCTATATTTGGGTAATAAAGCCTAGGATCTATGATGTGCCGCACAGTGCCTGCTGGGAGGAGCAGCAGTGCAGCACATCATAGCAACACAGTCAAAAATGCTGAGATGACAAAATAAAACTAAACCAAAATGGAATTTCCAATGGTTTAAAATTAAATTATTATCACAAAGCACTTGCATATTACTACCCCCTGAAGTTAATCCCTTCCAAAGACTCACCATAAAGCAGCAGTGAAAATTCACCTGAAGTATCAATATAAAAAAAAAAAACAACTGCCGCCTCACTAAAATTCAGAAAAGTGAAATGCAAAAAGTCAGCATATGGCAACATCTAACAAATAAATGAGACCAAATCTGGAAACAGTGACCATGACACAGGGGCATACATCCTTGTCAGGAGTGGCTTCACTGTTTTGATCCGCTTGAATGAAACAGAAAAGATGCAAAGAGAGACAAATTGAAGGGGAACATGAAAGTGATGGAAGAACAAGCAATTGAGTAGAGGGAAAAAGGTTGTTGAAGTGCAGAGAAAAGGAAGAAGACTCAAGGCTTTTATTTGACATTTGTGTGCTGCAACTGTGAGCAGAGTGTTATCACTCTGAAAAGGGTAATTTCCTTTTTAAAAAAAATTGTTGAAAGTGAAAAGTTACCAAGATTCTTTCATCAGTTCATACAATATGACCTGCACTTACTCTGAATTACTCATTCATGGGGAAGAATTGCAATCCACAATCGTCATGACAATTAAGGTTAACCACACCAGTCGGTGAAGAGTAGGCATGCGGCAGCAGACGTGGTATTAGTGCCTTTGCATTATTATATTTTACCATGGTTAATCTGCAAAGTGGCTGAGCTGCTTTCAGAAGATTATGAGTTCACTCTACATAAGCTGAGGGTTAAAGCTGAATAAAGTTCAAAATGAAAAATACGAACTAAGAAGTTTGACAAACAAGAGAAAGCCATTTAGTCCACAGAGCTTGTTTGGGTAGCTAATAGCTGGGTTGTCCCAGTATCTCATCCAGATAGTTTTTAAAAAGTCATCAAGGTTTCCACTTGAACCACACAGTTCAGTTTGTTTTGGATTCTCACTACCCTTTATGTGTAGGAGAACATCCTGGTTTCCATGTTAAATGCACTTCCTCTGAATTTCCATCCGTTGCTCTCAAATACGTGAGTCACTAAATTTAGAAAATAAGAAAATCAACAGTTTTGGAAACATCTGGTGTGGCAGAATGGGAGTGGTAAGCAGCCATAGAATTAAATAATCTGTTTAATTAAATGAGAGAACTGATTTCAACATAAAAAAAAATTTTTTGATGAGAAA
Organism: Polypterus bichir lapradei; assembly: GCA_026402145.1. NCBI lineage: Eukaryota > Metazoa > Chordata > Cladistia > Polypteriformes > Polypteridae > Polypterus > Polypterus bichir. The sequence goes on along the minus strand of JANRMT010062852.1, from coordinate 27,389,590 downwards.
ATGGTGTCCATCCAAGAACAGAGTTACTTGGATAAAAAGAAAGAAATAACAAAGGTGAGCCTTAATTAGCAAACAAAATAAAATGAATGCAAATAAAGTCTGTTCCATTAATGGCTGCAACTGGGAACTAATTAAGAAAGTTATGATGGCAAGAATGAAGGGAGCCTGTTGAAGTGGCTTGGGCACCAGAGTAGGAGGCCTCCTGGATGCCACACTGCGGAGGTGTTTCCAGCATGTCCAACCAGGAGGAGACCTCGAGGCAGATCCAGAACATTCTGGAGAAATTATATCTCTCAGCTGGCTTGGGAATGCCTCGGTATCCCCCGTGAGGAGCTGGATAAGTTGGTGATGAAAAGAGATGTTTGGCCATCTTTGCATAACCTGCTGCCCTTGTGACCTTGACCAAGATAAGCAGCAGAAAATAGATGGATGGATGTATGGATGATGGTCCCAAAGTGCAAGTGACAAACTAAGAGGTTGCACAAGCAAAAAGCGTGGGATGTTAGCTTTACAAAGTGGCATCTGCAAAATCAGAAGTGGTAGCATTAACAGGTGGTTCATAAAAAAAATCAAAGGAATGGCAGCATTAAGAGGTAGCACCCACAAAATCAGAAGGATGGCAACATTAACAGGTGCTGTGTGTAAAATTGGAGTTGAGTAATATGGAAAAGGTGGGCATGAATTCAAAACAACAGGCGAATGCTGACTGGAGGAAAGGACTGCCAATCACTTTGAAGTGAAAGTTCGATGACAGTAGTGGCATTCAGACTGGAAAAGTTACTTCTCTTTTTATTTGAAACTAGCTGTATCCGGCCACGCATTGCTGGGGCTCAGTCTGGTCATACGGAAAAGAAAGAAAAGAGAAAGCGCACGTTTCTAATATGTTTAATTTCACAATGCTTGTGGGTATACAATATTTTTTGTTGTTCCATTGTCTGTGCAGATATAGAGATTGTCTGGTTTGACGACTGTAGAACACGCAACATATAATTGTCCATGTGAGAAGCAATCCGTGTCTAGATCTAAATCGCACAATTCTAAAGATTGGCCTGCTTTGATTGAGCTTTGTTTATGGTGATTGCAAACGCTAATCGAATTGGGAATTGCAATCTCTTAAATTGAAATGGCATAGCCGTTGGAATCATAGGAACGCGAGGAATGAGGACATCTTCACCTTTGAAAGGTCCTGTCAAGATTGTTGCTTTTACGACGTTGCTCATTAATTTTTTTACTGGAAGCCGCGTACCGTTGCAAAGCTTTGACTGGTTGATATTTCGCAACATGTTAATTGGGACGCCGATTTTTAATTGTAGTACGTGCGGTGGTATGCCTAGCAGATCGAATGAATTCAAAAATTCTGTTGGATAATTAACCGCTTCATCTGCTTCCACAACAGTGTCGACGGACTTGTATGTGACTGCCTCGCTTTGAATGTTAGACTGAATAATATTAACTTCGTAGACGTCTTTGTTCTTGACCGCAAGAATAGCTTGTTCACTCAGCCAATCGTAATTCTTATAATTGGTTTGAATATTGGGAAATACATTTTAACCAATTCTTCTTTTGACGTCACTAAATTGCAGAAGTTATGAGGCAATGAAATTCGTCCTGAGGTCAGATCAACCGGCACCTTTCCTTTCCCAATTTCCAGCAATTGATGTCAGAATATCTCAGCTGATCGATCGTTTTGCAGGTGGACACGCATATCTGTAGTTAATTTTAACGTCTTTACGTGTCGCCACAAAGTAGAGTATTTCAGGCAAGTATTTATTTCATCCGCTGGTGTCGATCGAGGAATTACAGGTAATGTTTGCCTGAAATCTCCTGCAAGCAATATTAATGCGTTCCCAAATGGTGTGATGTTTCCACGCAAATCTTGCAATGATCGATCAAGAGCCACGAGCGATTTTTTGTGCGGCATTGTGCATTCATCCCAAACAATAAGTTTGCATTTCTGCAATACTTTTCCCATGCCAGATGCTTTGGAAATTTTGCACATGGGAGTTTCAATGAATTGCATGTTCAATGGCAATTTCAAAGCGGAATGAGCAGTTCCATCTGGCAGTCTCCATCTTCCACCTGGTAGCAATGTCGCAGCTATTCCGGACGACTCAAGAGCTAAGGCTATGTCATTTTGGGATCGAATTGCTGCCAGAATCAATCTAATTAGGAACGTTTTACCAGTTCATCCTAGCGCATCTAAGAAGAAGATTTCTCCAACCCCGATATTGACAGTTTGCATTATTTGATCGTAAATGCCTTTTTGCTCAAGCGTTAGCTTAGGAATATTTGATTGCACACACTACAAAAGATCACCCGTGTTGTAATTTTGTTCACGACACAATTCTTCATCGAACGAAGCAGCAGCAGATCGATTCGGTGATGGCATTCCCAATTGATTGAGAACTTTGTTCGCGATTTCTAAGCACAAATCTTCAATCATTATCAATGCTTCATTGTAGATTTCTGCTGTGAAATCCATCAAGATGCACGGTGTACAGTCTGCCTATCGTAGTTTCTTTGAATATGCCAGGTTGTCCGTCGACTCGCTCTCCTCGTTTGAGTCGTTCAAATGATTTTCTACTCGCATTCCATGTGTAATACTTAGGTACTTCCGAATACAGCAGTGTTTTCGCAAACGCGTCATTTTGACATAACGTGAAGAAAGCAGTTAACGTTGTAGCCGGTGGATTCAAGGCTATTTGTTACACATTTGCAGCTGTGAAATAAACGCGTTGTCCATTTTCTGGATGTACTGCTAAGTGAACAACAGCTGGACTTCGTTCATGTATGGGAAATGAAAGAATTCGCCATACAGCTTCATCGCTGCTTATGTATCTTCCAGCCTGATACTGTGCGATTTCATCGATATGCATGGCCGCATTCCTATCACTTCTTTCTGGTTGAACACCAAAAACTGCCACCTCGCTGTCTTTATTCACGTACTTACAAATATATTTGATCGATTTAACGGAGTTACAGCATTCCATGTTTATGTGTTGCTTTTACGTCCAGCAGATGGCGCGGTTTTTCAAAAAAGCATGTTTTTACCTGTCACAGGTGTGACATGTATTTAATAGTAGATATATAAAAACATGCGCGTATTCAAATGCAACGTTGCGTCAAAATTTCAAAGCAATCGGTGAAGAACTCTCGGAGATTTACGATTTTGAACAAACATTTACATTTTTATTTATATAGAAAATAGATATGCACATGCCATAAAACCTAAAAATCACAGTCTGTTACCTTGTATACATTTAAAACCAAGTGGGAATAGGTTTTTTTTTTACTCATTAATCTATTTTCTGAGGAAGGAATCGAAGCAACACAAAGAAAGCTGTGGACTGAACAGTACCACATAGATGGATCATGACGAACACGCATATACTCTAACACTGTGAGCATCACATACAGTATGTCTATAATAAACCAGTAACAGGGATGGAAGTAAAAATGTTGATGGGGCAACTTCACCTTCCTCTTTTCTTCACTTAGATGGGTTTAAATGACCATCCATGTAGACTTTTGTGGCACATTAACACATCAAATGTGCAACTTCTTAAACATTTTATTAGACATCTGATCGTGCCCTAACAATATCAACAAATCAGAACTCATACTTTTTTCAGAATCTTACAGGTCTAATCATGAAGACTGATGGGATAGGGGTGTGTGCTAGATGGCAGACTGCTGTGAGAGCTTGTGCTGAAAAATTTGACTTTACCTGTTATTAGGTATTTTTCTTTTCTGTCCCATATGTGAAGCCCCTTTTATGAGCAGGGGTGAGCACCCAATCAGAATCAGAATCACTTTTATTTGTCTGCACTTAATGTACAGCAGTTTAACTTGGTGAATTTGGAGCTGCTTATACATAACACAACAACACATTGAAATACATCAACTACATTAGTTAAACAATATTCTGTCATGCATGTGCATCTGAGGGCCTCCTTGTCGTGACTGTATAGCACTATACAGTATATTGTGTGTGTGTGTGTGTGTTTGTATGTAGTCAAACAAAGGTGATTAAGGGAGATTCTGGGGGCTCCACTACGGTAACCAACACAACCCCAAGTGAAGAGAAAGCTCCATCTTCGACACCTTCTCCTTTTTCAGGGGCTTACTGACCAGATGACAAGTGATCTCATTTCCACTTCCATGAATGAAGCTCCATCCTTTCTAGATTGCTCTTTATTAAATCTCAGAGGTTGAAAGAACTGGGTTTTGATTCAGGGCATGTAACTGAGTAAGGCAAGAGTTCCTACTCGCAAGTGACACTTTCATTTATTCATGCAGAGCCCAAGTGTTACAGCACATTTTCTGTTTGTTCACCTTTAGAAATTCAAGCACTGCTATTTAAAACCGATTCAGAGGTATTGCATGATATAAGCACCATAAATGAAGAGCAAGGGAGTCAGTCCCGCTCATACTGTAGCTTTCAGCAGAACAGATAACCAAGATAATAGCTGCTGTGCAATTAAGAGTTCCAGTAGTCAACAGTAAAAAAAAACAGCACTTGCTAACCATTGAGCTTTTCATCTTCCCTGAGCTTCCTCCCCATTTTCCTTCCATTTCACAGCATGATCACGTCACATTTTTCCTATCATAGACACCACCCTGTCTTAACCTGGCAGTATCCCTATTGGTTACTGGTGCTATTTGTGTGACCTGTAAATCATTTCTGCTCCATCATTTGTTTGCATCAAGCATGCTCTCAGCTCTAAAAAAAATATCAACAAATAAAAAATGTATTGACGAATTAAAGACAAGTGTCCGTTCATTTTTTTTATATAATGTCACCAAATTTCAATCAAATCTGTCGCAGCATTTCGGTGATTCTGAGTTATTCAGTTTTTCTATTGTAGAGGGAGAGGTTTATTGAAATGTCCTCTCTTAGTGCAGACCTACTGCGATAGATGTACCATCCTGCCAAATTTCAGCCATTTTAACTAAATGGTGTTTTCGTTGATAAATGAGTTAGTCAACTTTGCACTATATACATATAGATACAGTATATGTAGAAATATACACACACACACACAAACACAATGTATACGCATGTATGCACTGATCACTGACATTGGATGAAGGCTAACAGTTTGGTATTCTGAGCCCATTCACACTGAAGATCAACTATTTTTTTGTCTGTGTACAATGCTAATCTGCACTTTGAAAACAAAAAAGGTCCAAATTCCTGAAGCATACTTTTTCAATGCGGTGAAGTGAGGTTTGTGACACGTGGTTGAGGTCACTGCAATTGTCACTCTGTCCTTTTATCACATTCAGTCATCATGTTTCACTGCTGCCCAGTCTTCAGCAGAACCTTACAGACTCAGGATTTATTTTCTACCACAGGGTGTAACAAAACTTTACGGTGACACTTGTTATGAGAGCTTCATTATTAAATAAAAACTGACTAACTGAGGTTAGATTTCTTCTTCTCATTTCGGGTCTGCAAGGGACACATCAGTTAAACAGAATTTAACAATTAGCAAACGCTAGATTTAAGATTTAATATTAAAAAAAAAATAAATTCTTCTGTGTAACATACTTGCCCTTTCCCCTACTTCCACTAGCAGCTTAATAGTTAATCTCAGCTGTGCCCGCTTCTCTTTGTGAAAAACAATACAAAACAGGTGCGTGCCAAATGAAAACACTAGAGCAGAAATCGACCAATCAGCAACACCGTATCATCCTGGCACAGATGCCTTGGCTGTCTGCTGCTCATGCTCTGCCGGGTTCACCTAAGGCAATGCCAGGACTCTCTTCTCAAATAAATGAGTTGCTATGGTTGCTTTCCATTTCCGAAAACGGGAAAGGCTGGGGCTTTAAGACAACATCTCTATACAGAGACTCAATTCAAGGACTGTCCTTCAATCAGTAGTTTACCCACTTATCCCACCAAGGCTAAAAACACTTTTCACACATGTGCAAACCAGCAGCGGCCACCACTTTCTGCTTGTTATGGCCCCTAAGCCTTGCTGACCATCAGCTCAAAGGCTGACAAGTTCCATTCTGTTTGAGCTCAAAGAACAGCAACACCTGGACAGAGTGGGCCATTTGTGGACACATAATTTGCGGTTCTTTTACCAAGCCCCACCACATCACATATCCAAACACTCAGAGGAAAGAGAGGGAACCCCTATTCGGGGGTGTGCCATGTTCTTGTTTATCATATGGCCAGCAGCTGAACACACAACCTCTCTACATGAGTCATTAGTATTAGGAATCCCATGTCTACAGCCTGCACCTCTATTTGGGGTGTAGTGAGGGCCTCCTCCATGAATCACTGTGGCACACATGCAACACTATACACTAAAATTACAGCGAGATTTGCCTCCCCCAACTCTCCTGTGTGAAGGTCTTCCGTGAGAAGAAGATAATTACTATACACTTCCATTCCCTTTTAATATGTCTATTACTGAATATTTCGATTTAGGCATGATACCACAGATGTTAACATTCCTACCTAACAGATCCAAGGGACTAGGGTCCAATCCAGATTAACTCACTGTATGTGTAGATATTGCATATTCTTTCCATATTTGGTTGAATCTTTGGATGAAAAATGCTCATATGAAAATCGAATGTCAAACTCGAATGCCACACCACCAAGGGTGGTTTCAGTCTTATGTGTGATGCTGTCAAGATAAGTACTAGCACTCACAAACCTAATGTTTTATTAGACTGGATTCATAAGAAATAGGGAAATGTTTAGAAAAAGTAAATCCTCACAATACTCAGATTCCATTCTCGCAGATGTGTCAAATCCACTATTACAGAAGTGTAACCCATTTCATGACACCTGTGGATCAATCATGCCCATTCTGCGGGCTGTGGGATGAGGTGGGGAGGACATCAGCATGTTGTATTTGTAGCAATGTGCAATAGAAAAAAAAATATTCAGAGAGGCCTAACGTATAGGTGAGATTGAGCAGTAACAGATCTGTGATGCCCATACGTGTCTGGAGCTGCACATGCTACATCAAATGAATCAACATGTGTCTACCTGGCGCTGAGGAGTAGTTAAACCATTGAACCGCATTCGTGACGGGGACTGTGGCTTGTAATTGTTCCCCTTGAAGGAGGGATTCCCAGTAAGTGTGGCCTATAAGCTTGCATTGATTACGTCCCTACCCTCTGTACACACCCCCTGCTGTTATTATCGAATGGATGGTTTAGTGAGGTCCTTGGATCAGTCCAGCTGTGTCGGCTCACAGGCTCTAGTGGAGCACCTACAAGACGATGGAACTTGACTATCTAGAGGATGTAAAAGTTGCAAAGAGGTTTCAGTAGGTAGAACAGAGGAAGGATCATTACTGGTATGTCTCCCGGAACCATCTTAGATTAGCTGGCTCAAAATTCTGAGAGTGACTCAAATTTGGTCCTACTCTTATGTCTAGTTGTAGAAGCATTTTATGAATTTTTCCTAAGTTAACTTCACCAGGATTTATTAGACATAGTGAGCTGTCCTAACTTGCTGGAACCTGCGAGAAGATGGTGTTGAGGCAAAGTGTGTACATCTAGGAAAACGCTGGACAACAATGAACTTATAAAAAGATATTGATTTGACAGTGATGGAATAATATTTGCAACAAATCTTGTATGTTACATGATCAGTACACCTATCATTCACTGACAAGCGAAATGAAATGGTAACGTTACATGTAAATTGCAGCTTTGTAATAGCAATGACTTCTGCATGTCAAAACCAAGCATTTCTCAAATTTTGCGTCAAAACTTTGAACGCGTTTGCAATGCATGAAGCAAAAGGCAGATTAATACATTTCCCCACTACTCTACACGAGGTAATGTTACAGCAAGCTGCATTCATGCAAATCAGCATGAACATACAGTAAATATGAAGTGCGGATAAGCACACATATGTAGAACAAAAGCGATATGACACTGTCAACACAGAGGTGGTCATGGGTGAAAACTGTAATGTAGTAGACTGCATATTACCCTGAAGATATGCAGGGCTGATTAGGCGATTGACATTGAAATGTCATACAGGCATGCTAAGCATTGCATTCCACAAACCATTTTAAAAGTGCAGGAAGATTCAAGAAGGGTGGTGGAGACTCCTGGGTCATTAGATAAACAGAGCCTTGCAGATGATAAGGGGGGGACCACGGAGAGAATCACAGCACATGACTCTGGAACATGATCGGGATGCCGGAAGAGTGAACAGGACTTCAGAAGGACGCAAGAATAGCTGTGGCTACTGCAGTCACAGTAAAATTGTTACTTTGCAAGGCATTTTCTGTTGGCATAACAAGCAAAGACAGCAAGCAAAGAGTGCAAGGCAGAAACAATCCTGTAGCATTCATTATTAAATGAACACGCCCGCTTTACTCTCAGTTCAGTGTGTGTGAGTGTCTGTGTATATTGGTCTTTCCATCTTGGTGGTCATTACAATATTATTCATGATGCTACGAAGTGGCAACATTTACTTACAGCTTCATGCAATACCCTATTTTATTATTTTCTTCTTCTTCTAATTAGATGATTATTACTATTATTATTATTATCTTTGTGCTGAAACCGAAGTACTAGTATCAGAAAACAACAAAACGGTTTCATTAGTATTAATTTGTGGCAAAGGGTGTTGTGAAGTCGTGACATCATTCATTCTCAGATGTGGCCTGCCTCCTACTCAAAAATCAAACCTACTCGAATTTTATTTGTTGCATTCAAATTACACATGCAGTGCACTATGTAGAGAAATGCATGCAGTGATCATGCATTTAAGGAAAATATAAAAGGATAATAACAATAAATGACTTTATAAATATCAAAAATCAATAGAATTTGAAAATAGGTAAAAAATAATAAATGACAATGTGAGATAACAATAGATCATCATGTCGCTCTAGCCACTTCCTTAATTCAAGATGCGAATGGACTGTGCAGAAAAACTCCTGCTCAGTCTCTCTGAAGAAGTCTTTAGGCAGCCATAGCGCCTCCTTGACTGCAGTACAGATGAGATGAGGCCATTGTTAGGATTTCTGGTATTCACTACTGATTTTCGTCACTCTGGCTTGACATCATTTGCTGTAGATTTCCTTGAGGTTAGGGAGTGCACACCCAGTGCTACGTCCAGTCCTTGCTGGGACTAGGACTATGATGCTTCCTAAATTCTTTTTATGTCCTACTCTGAGGTACCACACATTCTTATCCTAGCAGTAATTATGGAATGTTTGACAAACACAAGACCAGATCTTAATCCTATTGAGAAAATTATGGCTTGAATTGATCAAGGCTGTCCACTCACCATCCCCATATGACCTGACAGAGCTTGAACAGTTTCACAAAGAAGAATGGTGAGAAATGTCAGTGTGGAGATGTGCAAAGGTAACAGAGAGAGAGAGAGACCTTTGTACACAGATTCAAGGCTGTCATGCCTGCCATCTAACAGATATGGACCTGAATATTAGTGTGATCGGTTATTATGTATTTTCTATTTGTAATTATTTCAAACTTCTTTGTAGAGATCTGTTTTCACTTTGATATTAAAGAGACATATTAAGAGTCATATTAAAGCCTCTGTGATTCAATGTCATATAATAAAGAATGTGAAAGCTTTCACAGGGTTGAATACTTTTTATAGGCACTGTAGAAAGATAGAACTGTTTGGCTTATAAGGAGCTGGACTCCACATGTTGCTGGTTCAATTCCTGTCCTGGCTCACTGAGCAGGTCACTTAGCCACTGTATATTAAAAGTATGCAAATAACTGAACTATCCGTCTATCTATGCTTGTAGCGTTCTTTGAGATGGGATTCACAACTGAAAGGCACTACAGATAAGTAAAGGTGGCTTGTTTAATTATAGGATGTTAAAGCAGATTTACACAAAAATAGATTATGTTGAATTGTTTGCTTTATATAAACAGCATGGGCTAATAGCCAAGGAACTGGAAGCTAAACCACAAGGCTGCTGCTTCATTTCCTGTTTGAAGTCGCCGTGTGACTCTGAATAGGTCACTGCTCATGCCTGTGCTTCAACTGTAAAGTAACACATCTATAAGAGCCTCTGAAAGTTGTACACAATTGAACTCTATCATGTAAAGTAAAATTTGGTTGTTTGCAACTCTGTGGGTTTCTGTGAGGTTTTCAGTGTGCATCTTAGCCTTTAAAGATGCATCAACAGTAAACCTGTGGTGTCATCGAGACTGGTGGCTTGGTCTTTATCTGTGAAAACAATTAATGCAGCCTTCTGCAAACCTACAAGAAAACACAGACTCTGTGAGAAGAGAGAAAGAGAACAATTTTGTTTCTTGTTGACAAAAACAAGAGTCTCACTTGGAATCATCTCTTATCTTGATTACGGAACATCTCTCAGCCTTAATTTGGAGCTGCCCTCATTCTCTCCATAGGCATGGCACCTTCGCCAGAAGCCCTTTAATTGGAGAGGAAATAAACAGTGGAAACAGAAGCATTTGCAGTGTGGGAATCATTTTTGTTTGGGTAAATGCAATTAGATGAGGCAATAGAGAGAAAACGATAAAGGAAAGGGAGTGGAATTAACAAACTCAGTAAAATGATTAAAAAAACACACACACACAGAAAATAAGTCAACAAATAAACATTCAAAGGGACAGATGATGGAGATAGAGACGCAGAGTTCACATGGGGTGACTAGCAGCAGACAATGTCTGCAATGTGATTTTTTCACAGCAATATGGTGATGTCTCCTAGATGGTACATTTAGATTATATACCAGAAATTATTTAGACCAAGTATGCACGGGGCCTTCTGTGAGAGTTTTATGCCTGAAATGAGGAATAAAACTGAGAATACAGTGTGGAATAAAATTAAGATAACATATTTGTAGATCCTAAAACCATAATATCAAATGTTTATGTATACACACACCGACAGAGCGGATTCAGAATGTATTCAGACCCCTTCACTTTCTACTCATGTTATTGTGTTGTAAATCTAACTTTAAATGGATAAATTTACCCTTTCTGCTAATCAATCTACATTGAATAACCCGTAATGATAAAATGAAAAAAAATTTTTCCAGAAATGTTTGCAAATTTATTAAAAGTGAATGTTAAAAAAAAACCCTTGTAAACAGCAGGGTGTACAGTGAAATTCTTACTTGTGTCTCCAACCAACAGGCAACATGTCATTGGTGTGTGTGTGTAAGCAAGTGTGTGTGTGTGTGTGTGTGCGCGCAAGTGAGTGAGTGTGCATGGCCTGATGCCCAGTTCAGTGCTGCTTTCTGTCTTGCACCTAGTAATGTTAGGATAAGCTCCTTCACCCCATGACCCTGGTTTGTATTAGGCAGGTTTCTGAATTTGATATTATGTTAAAAAAAATCCTTGCCATTTGTGCTTTTACGAATTTCAATTAGAAGCACTGTAACCATGAGTCTATTTCTGATTTTCTTCTTATCTACCTCCTTTGAAGTGTTAAAACCCTAATGCTGAAATCTGAAAATATCCCAGGGCCACATTTTCATTTTAATGTGACTCTACTGAGTCTGTAGGATATGGTCATACTTAGCCAATAAGGGACACAGAACCATAATAGGGGCCAAAAAAACAAGGCAGGGGTGGGAAATTTAGCCAGTACATCAAGAAACATCCTACACTTTTTGAAAGATGCTCAGGGATCTTTAATGACCATAGAGAGTTAACACCTCAGTTTCACATCTTATCAGAAGGACAGCCCCAATTTTTTCAGCACAATTGTCATATCACAGGGTAGGTGGCCCCTGAAGGCCTCACCAATACCTTTTCCACCAGCATCCCAAGCGTTTCCTAGTTGGTCTCCCATCCAAATACCAGCCGGGGCTGAACATGCTTAGCTTCAGGTGGGTTATCTGTTCTGAAGTGAAGGCCATATGGCTGTACATGTGTAATGAAACAAAACAAATATGTTGAAAGCGGGTCGATCACTACCTCTCACCTTTCTAATATGTAAGCGACAAATATTAAGGATAAACCAATAAAAACCCCCCAAGAAACCCACCCATGTCCCCCTTTAAATAGTTAAATTCTCAATAGTGTGTGTATAAATATATATATTTATATATAAAAATCCGGACAGGAGTTGGGAAAAGGTCTCTTAATAATAGAGTCTGAGAGGCAGCTTTTATGGGAATGTGCTTGAGACACAGTGTGGTATTTAAGAGGTTCAGACACATGCGAATACTGAGAAAAGGCGGCAAAACTACACGCAGGACAAGAGATAGTAAATAGTTTAAAATTTATTTATTAACGGTCTGCATCAGATACCGTGGCCAGTATGTATGTATATATATACTAGAGAGTTTCCCCCCGCTCGCTTCGCTTGCCAACCCCCCCTGCTTGTTTTGCTCGCTAGCCACTTCACGTCTCTGCCGCTCACATTGTGCAGAGGGGGGCTGAACACACCCCAAGGAGACGCGGTCACTCCTCTGAAACCCCCTTTTAAACAGTGATACAATGGGAAACAAATAGTTTTTTTTTTACCTCCTCTTTGCTCAATCAGTTGCTGGCTTGCTGCTGCATGATCTGCATTTCGTGCGGAGCTTCAAAAATTTAAAAGCCTGTACAGCAGCTGTCCTACCTATTGCTTGTGCTTTATTTCTGGCTCCAGGTGTGGTTAAACCTTTTGGCACAAAGTCCTGTCTCATGAGACGTGAGTTCTTGATATGTTTTAGTTTATAATTTAAAAATGGAATCTGAAAATCTAACAACATCACATTAAAGTTCGATAAATTCTGAAAAGAATGATACCAAACATATATATGTAGGTTTTAAAATAAGCCTGATTTAAAGCATTACAAAAAATGTGACATTAGAAACATCATCGTTGCACTTTTAGGCTTAGGATTTTATATATGTATATGTGTGTGTATATATATATATATATATATATATATATATATATATATATAGTTATACATACAGTATCTCACAAAAGTGAGTACACCCCTCACATTTTTGAAAATATTTTATTATATCTTTTCGTGGGACAACACTGAAGATACAACACTTTGATAAAATGTAAAGTAGTCAGTGCACAGCTTGTACAACAGTGTAAACTTGTTTTATGATTTTTGCTGGTCCTGACTATTTGGGCAACAGCTTGTCAGCAAATCTATTGCTGGAACTGGAGAGACTCTGAGTCCTAGTCTAGTCTATGTCCCAGATGGCAAAATCTGTCTCTTTACACGATGCATTATAATAATTTGCATGTCTGAATGTTGAACTCTCCAATCTCAAATGGACTTGCACCTGTAGTTTTTCTAGGATCTGAATTGTGGTTTAGTAGTCAAATGGTGGTATGATTTAGAGTCTGGAAGAGCTGCTAGGGTGAATGCTGGTAGAACCCTGACATGAAGCTGATGGTCAAGGTAGCATGGCCTTGAATACTATTTGTTATGAGTAGAAAGAGGGAAGTGAGAAGGAACTGATCACCTGCCTCAAATAATTTCTTAGCAAGGTAAGCGTGGTAAAGTTTAGTTTATTAACCTCAATTACCAGTTAAGGTCAACCACACACAACCTAAAAACAAACAAAAAGTAACCAATTAACTCTTAAAAAAACTGAAGCAATAGAAACTAAGAAATATCCCTATTTCAGCAAAATTGCAATAACTGAAACCCCAAAACTAAGAAAGCAAAGTTCATTTTATAGGCATACAAACCTTCCAAATTGTTCCAAAGTCTGATTCTAAATTTCTTTCATTAAGCGGTGACTGGCTAACTCCAAAAGGTTAGTTCTAATGCAAAAAACTTGGAACAATGCAATAATTCTCCCAAACAGAGAGACTTAATGTTAACAACATGTTTCTTTGCTTACTTCCACAAGACTGAAACACAGAAGAGGAGCTAAAGACAAAAGATGAGGGCTCAATGCCCTGGCACTAGACAGAGGATTGAGGAGGCCGTAAACAATTACCAGCACACCCACATGATTAGGGGCCCTGCCCCTCATGGCTCCACCTGAAAATCACAGCAAAAAGACAATACAGAATAATTTAACAATTAGTAAAAATCTTTAGCTAACAACACAATAACTAAATGTAGTAAATACAAAAGAAAACACAGTACCATGACTAAAAAAAATAAATAAATATTATATAGTTGCTGGTATATGGCTAATGGGCTTACCGTGATGACACACCCCTTATTCACATGAAATCTGAGTCACCAATGTCTTTTATTTATTTATTCATTCATTCGTTCTGAACACTCTGCATTGAAAAAATATAATCTAGCAGTAATTGTTAAAATAAGAGATAGTTTAAAGAATACAGGTTTAATAAACACTGCAAAGCCCTACAACTTAACACTGACGCAATTTCATTGGACCAATCAGGACTAATTCTCTGCAAGCTTTCCAAAGCTCTAAAAATCAATTTTATTGAATGTTTTTCCCAAGTGATGATTTTAATTTTTGTTCCTTAGCTACAGCTGAATTTGGGGGGATTTCAGAGATGCTATCCTATTAGTGACATTAGGTAAGAATAATACAAGGAATGACTCTGAAGATGATCATTATTTTAAAACAAAACATAACTTCTGCAGGTTGGACTCATTTTGGTTTCAAACCAAATGATAAAGGAGAGGCAGAAAACTGTTTGCAAGTATTGTTTGGAAAAAAAATGTAGTTGTTAAAATTTGAAAAACACACATTGTGTGGTCACATTTAAAAGACAATTGCCTGATGCTTTTGCTCAGTTACTATCATTATCCACATCTGGGGCATGACTCTAATGATTCATTTTTATATGCTGTTACAACTTGCAGCCTTTTGTTATTATTTGTTGTGTGCTATTTGCATGGTCATCTGAGCATTATCGTCATGCATAAAGTGAAATTCTAACTTGTATGTGCTAATCACCAGTCTAAGGCACCATGATTATTGAGTAATATACTGGTGTCAGTTCACGTTCATTATAGTTCCATGAGATTAAAGGGAAATGTTATATCATGTATCAATATTTACATACAGAAAAGTACCTTAGACTTTGCCACAATACCCTTATAGACACAAAACACAAACTGACAATGGTAGTCTAACCTTTTACCTTTGATATTTTTTGTTAGTTATTCAAAATAAGCAAAATGAAGTACTTCCGAGAAAGACATGACCCTAAAAAAAACAGCAGTTACAGGGGAGAAGAGGCTTTATAAACTAAAACATTTTTTCCTGTGTGTTCCCAAGTGTCCTTCCATTAAATTTACCTCCATTGAATAACTAATTCAGGGGATGTGATTTCCCAAATTGACTTCCAGGGCAGGTTAAGACTGGTCTCTTGTCCTGGATGTGTTCTAGCACCTGTTGATGCAGGCCCTCACCCCATTTACCTTTACTATACACACACAAACATATTTTATATATATATATATATATATATATATATATATATGTATATGTGTGTGTATATGTGTGTATGTATATATGTATGTATATATGTATATATGTGTGTATGTATATATGTATATATGTATATATATATATATGTATGTATATATGTATATATGTGTGTATATGTGTGTATGTATATATGTATGTATGTATATATATATATACTGTATATATTCACAGAAGTTGAAAATGAATGGACAGATGAAAGTTGTGTCTAACTAAGTAATTAAAACAATAATGCAGACTCACATTAGACAAAGCACTAATTCAATCCAGATGAAAAAGGAAGGGGGGAGGGGTGTCTGAAATGCAAGCTCAAAACACTTAAAACACAGAACAAATGCAATATTGTTTCTGCTGTAATCGGATTGCAGAAATGAATGCTTTCAGGCTTTGGGTGATTTACCAAGTGTTTGCCACTGAGAAACAACACGGCAATGTCAGTGTGTTCTGGCTACTGCTAGACTAACACGATATAATTCTACTAACACCAAGTGGAAATGAAATGAGAGAGCTGGAGGGAGAACACTGAGGTGCAATAAATGGGAAACGTACACTGAGATGCAATTATACGGGAAAGCAAAGAATTTGCTAGTGGGGTAAAACCTAATTTAGAATGTTGAGTTATACACTCATGCCTCATTTTTACGTTAGAACTCGTTTGGCTACTGCCTGATAGTTTTCTACATGATTACCACTACTGTCTTCTGTAGACCCATTAGCCCCTTGCCTCACTATATTCCTGCGCGGCAAACCTGCAGCTGAGTCCAGACACCTTTGGGCAGGTCATTCAGCTGATGTCAGCAGTAACTTTAAGATGTGAGAGGGACTGATGGCACACATAGCGCTTGCTAAGGTTTTGTTGGTGGGTGTTTTTTTTTTAAATGAATACAAACTGCTTCTTCAAACACCCTGACAATTTTTCTTAACATTTCTAAACTCTGCTTGATCAGAGCATGAACCCGAAAAAGAGAGTGACAACTGCTTACAAGTATTATTTTGGATATCAAATCTGAGATCAGGGTAAAAGTTGAGCACTTCATGTCTGCTGTGTTATTCTGGGCTTACACAGTAGTTAAACGGCATCTTTTGCTGTGCCTGTGTGTGGAGTGAACAAAAATTCATTATCCAGAATGTTAATTTCTGTATGACTGAAATCGCATCACTTTTTCAATAAACTTGAGAGATGTAAGTATCTAAATACTATATCTAACAAGATACCAACCTGCTGGTTTCTGCAACAGGCACTTGAAGCACTTTTGAACAGTGTTATGTTGAGCTGAAGGTGAATCTTCTTAAAACAAATATTTTAACTTCAATGCATTTATTTCCATTTTGTTATTACTACTACATCACTGTAACATCACACTATTGTACGGTAGAAAATAATTCTACGTGATGCACAATTGAATTTTTGAACACTTATGTAGTACTAGGGTGTTGTACCATGTTAGCCATTATGAATGTAGAGAAAAGTCAAGCAAAATGACACCTTTTATTGGCTAACTAAAAAGATTACAATATGCAAGCTTTCGAGGGAACTCAGGCCCCTTCTTCAGGCGAGATGTAATGTTTAACTTAAGATTCTGACATGATAGATAATGTCTGATTTTAGATTTGGAATCAGCACCCTTGATTTAGTGTGGGACACATGGACTCTGCCCAGTTACAGAAGGATTATTTTTTGTGGTTCAGTATTACCAATGATAAAGACAACGTTTACAAATGAATCGGCTTATGTATGGCACATAACAGAAACACACAGGAAGATTTTATCTGAATTTTCTGGTTTTATTACTAAATTGTTAACCATATCCAGTAAGTGCAATATGATTTCCACCCACATTTTTGGGACATGCCATTTGGGATTGAAAAAAAAAAAGTGCACATATCAGCATAGTTGAGTGGAGACAACCAAATGTGAAATAAATCGCTGCAAGAGTCTAGTGGTTGCCTAACACGCTTTACAACAGACACAAATAAATAAGTGCAAGGCACTATATGACAGACAGACAGACAGGGCATAATATATGGTAACAAGTCAGAATTAGGGTAAGTCGCTCTAATTCAGGATGTTCATAAAAAATTCAATGATTTATTTTGTGAGGAAGTAGTACATACTAAACAAAAAGAGTTGAGCCAAATATGTGAAATATTAAAATGTGTGTTTCATTTAAATGACTAAAGTCTAAATATCTCCCACCACCCCCCTTATAGAGGTCCATAGAGAGACAGATCCCTAGTAATGGATCAAAAATCATAAATCATTTGATTATTACTGTCCTGGAAATATTCTAAAATGATATCGCACATGCTTATCTTTAAAACTTTTTTAAACCTTCTGGATTTGGCTCTTATAGGGTTAGGACCACCAGTAAAGAATTAAATATCAAGAATATATTTGTAATCGGAAACCTCAACATAGCATAAAACAACACACCACATGCCTATACTACAATTCCTACTTTTACCAAGTGCTCTGAGAAGGAGCAACTTTGACCCCTTGTATCCCATTAATGGATGAACCCCTGGGGTTGGTTGATGTGGCATGCACAGCTTCAAGTCCTTCTGATCTTTGTTGAAGATATTTATTGGTTTACTCTATCATAAAGGTGTGATTTCCCATACAAAAAATGGTTTAAAAATGTTCAGGTCTTGAGGGCCAAAAGCTCAGAGTCTTGCACGCCTTGACATCAGGATGAATCGAACAGTACATCATATAGGGGACATTTCTCATTCCAGTGAGTCAGTAGTAAGTAATAAGTATAAGTAAATCTTATATGAACACAATAGAGAAACAGACAGGTAACAAATATACACAGTGCTACGCAATTTATAGGAAACTAGCGACCTGCCAAAAACAAGCAATTGAAAAAATTTAGAATATTTGTTCTCTGTTGCCCTACATGTATCTTCAGTGCCTTTCCTCAGCATCCTCTCTTTCCCCTTCCCATGAGGCCTGCTACTAAGACTCTGTCATTTTCAACGCTTTCCTTGTCTCCTGTCCACTTTCAAGCTCCGTATCTTTGAAGTTGACTCTCCACGTGGCTTCTACAGATATACTCTTTCTGGTGTGTCTCACACTTGCATTTCCTCTTTTGACAGTGTCACCAAAGAAAAACTGGCCAATCAGGTTGCTTGTAGGGACTAGACACACATACAAACTTTACCGTTTAATTGTGCAGTAGACAGATGTGCTATATATTTGTGCACACTCATGATGCCACAGTCAGAAAATCATTTAACAGCGCACATGTATACTTTACTTAAGTTTGATCATATTCTTAATGTACGGATATTTTTCCACCATACTTGTGATTCAATAAAAATAAAGTGATCCATTTTTTAAGACCAGGCCTCTCAAAAGGTACGAATCAGGCTGCGTTTCACATTTCTATATTGTGGACTAATAAATGGCACTGACCAAGTTCTCAGACAGCAGAGCATGGATCTGCAAAGCAAATGATTTGTACTAAAAAAGGAGGTGTTAAACAAAAAACTAGGAATGTACAGAAACAAAAGGTGGAGAACTTCACTGCTCTGTTCATTTGCTCTCTGCTTGTGTGTTTCTGTGATTGATCTTGAGCCACCCTCATGAAATACCAGTGTCAGGGAAGAGCCAACGGTGTATTAAAGAAAGCATAACACACTGTACAGTGGCCACTATAAAAAATCAAAGGATGAACAGAGCCTCCATCTTTCATTGTGCGTGTGTCATTATACAACATGCTTTGATTTATGGATATTTTAGTATCTGCTGACCAGGTTCCAATGCAGCAGTTTCTCCATTGAAATCAACCAGACGCCTCTTGGGCAACAACAGTCTGTAACCCTTTATAAATCGAGGTGGGGTACAAACTGTGGCTTTACGGGCAGAGACCCTCTCATTCATCCTGAACATTTGATTGCCTAATGCATGCCTCAGGTTAATGGTCTGATGCGCAATTAAACTGAAAAACACTGAGATCTCCTAAAACAAAATCTGAAGAAATGCTACCAAGTTGGTCTCCCAGAGGTAACATTTGAAAAATCTACAGTACATGGGGTCTAAAAGCACACTTCATTTATGCTGAACTCTGGCAGCTCTAATGTTCAGGGTTCACGCTTCATTGAATCCATTAACGCAAATGCACTGTAACGAAATGTAATTACGGGCAACAGAGGAAAATGTCCAAAGCTGAAAGAAGCCCTGATGTCAATCCTGGCTTACAGAGGGGATTTTTGTAAAAGCCGCACAGCTCATGATTACTCCTAAAGAGGTAAGCATGTGTATACCACGAATATCTTAATTCTGAAATTGTGAAGTGTAATATAAAGGAGGAGGAAACAAAAATATCAGAGGTTCAAATACTAAACTGGGCTTACCAGGTCACCCTGATCAACTGGACTATATTTGTATATTTGGAAGTCTGGCTAATGTCCATTAGGTTTAAAAAACATGCCATCATTTTTGCCTCTGCAGCAACAAACATTATTGTTAATGTCAGGTCATTGCAAACAGAGATCATCAACACATATCAGATCTTCCCCATCCCCATCAGTTGCTAAATTTTCAGTATGATTCATATTGTAGTTTAAAATGAGTGTAGATAATAATGAAATTGTCTAATGGGAGCCATGAAAATGTCAAGTCTTGCAGACATAGTTGAGAAGCAAGGCCGGAATGAAAAGAAACACAAAGAAACTGAGCAGGTGAGGAAGTCAATGTTCAGGCCCTAGCCTGTGTCCCAGTAGCCCTCACTCTGCACAGTTCACACCTCCTGATCACCAGACATCTACAGGAACATTCTGCAGCCTCTAATATGCTCTTGATAGCTCTGTTTTTCCTCATCCTCACTGCAGAAGCCTGTTGAAAGAGCTGCCTACAAAGCAATCCATCTCTACCGGCTCACACCAGGCCTTCCAACCATGTCTGCGACACTGCTCCACAAGGTCCTCGTTCTTAGCACCTGTCCTCTCATTAGCTTCCTCCAGTCATGGTCCAGTGGAAGATGACTTTGTTAACTGGTGTGATGAGGCTTTTTTACACCTGAACATTACAAAACCTAATGAACTGCAAATTCATTTCAGATGAAACACCCACTCACAAGAAACAATCATGAAAGACTGGGCAGTGGAGATTTATTGACAGTTATAAATATATGTGGGCAATCATAGACTCAAAATCGACTATAAATATAACTCCAGGTCATGTCACCAGCGGAAGGTCCCAGATGATTCTACACATGATGTGTATTGATGAGGGAGATGAGACAGAGGAGAGGTGTCAGGTGGGGAATTTTATTTCTTGGTGTAGAAACGTGGGTGTAGGATTTGGAGGTGGTCCACTCCTACAAGTACTTGAGAGTCCACATTAAGGACAAGTTGGACTGGTCTCATAACACAGAGGAACTACAGAAGAAAGGACAGAGCAGGCTCTTCTTCCTTAGGAGACTGTGTTCCTTTAATGTGGTTAGTGACACCCTTCACATTTTCTACAGCTCTGTGATGGCCAGTGTGATTTTCTACGCAGTGGTGCTCTGGACTGGTAACATCACTTCAGAAGAGGCCCACTGAATTAACAAGCTTAATAAAAGGGCAGGTACAGTTTTGGGATGCCCTCTGGAAACCCTGGAGGGAGTACAGGAGGAGAAAATGAAGATTAAAAAAAAAAAAAGTGCCATTATGAACAATGCTGCACATTCTCTCTCTGACACACTAACACTGAAGACTTTCAGCTATAGAATTATTCAAATTATTCAGCTGAAGTGTGTCAAGAAATGCTATGAGGGCTCCTTTATATCAACAGCAATACATCTGCATAATGCCTCACTGTGACTGGCACGGCCAAGTCAGAAGCTTACTTTCATCTAACATGTAAGCCATCTGCAAAAAGGGATAGCAGCACCTGTACTGTTTAAGGAAGCTAATCTTTTTAGTTTGTGTCCTTCCATTATGTCACCCTTTTATAAATCTTGTATTAAGTCCATCTTTACTTATGTTATAAGCTGGCCTGGTGTGGAAATCTTAATGTCAGCAAAAATAAAAACAAAATAAATCCACTAGTCAAATAGACCAGTAATAAACAATAAGATCTCAACACTTCAATCTCACAGACCTGTTTAACAAGCAAGTATATTCTGTCACAAAGGACTCGTCCATGTCATTCTCAGTTTCAGCTGCTGCCATCAGCTCACAGGTTCAAAGGTTGTGACAGAGCAGTGACAGCTGTTCTGTGGGCACTGTGCCAGTCTGTGGTGGTAAATCAGGAACCAAGTCTAAAGAAAAAACTCTCAGTTTACCGGGTGATCTACAACCCTGTCCTCATCTATGATCATGATCTGTGAGTAATGACTGAAAGAATGAGACTGTGAGTAGAAGCAGCCGAAATGAGATTTCTTCGCAGAACGACTTGGCAGACACTACATAATGAGTTCAGAAGCTCAGTGATTCTGGAGAGCCTCAGAATGGTGCCATTGCTCCTCTGGATCGTTCTAAAGACCATGCAACCCCCACCCAAATCTGCAGCAAAAACCAGAATATATGATCTGGAGGGATCATCTCTCTTGGCTGGCTTAGAAACACCTGGGAGTTTCCTCAGGAAGAGCTGAAATCTCTAGCTTGGGACATTAAAATCCTGGCTGACCCATCTGACTTGCTGTTGCTGTGACTCTCACCTGGAAAAGCGGTTCAGAAAATGAGATGAGATTTTAACTGAATTAGAATAATGCTCTTTTTTGCAGACAACATGTTTAGGCAGTATCCCAAAATGTTAATATTTTACTTCCAGGGATATTACAATAGAACTAAAGTCAAAAGTGACAAAG
>JANRMT010062852.1:27326673-27367006 GCA_026402145.1 Polypterus bichir lapradei | reverse complement strand
ATAGATATATAATAATAATAATAATAATAATAATAATAATAATAATAATAATAATAATAATAATAATAAGGAATGTGCATTTCATCAGTCTAAGTGAAATGACTAATTAAAATAAGGAAGAAAAGCCCCTTTCTGAGTATACACGTGAAAGGACTGTCGTTTTATTCAGACCGCCTATCTGGCCCACACAATGAAATCATTGGGACGATTCTGCAAGGAGTCTTGGACGCGCACCTCACTGCCAATTAACCTATTGTTTACTTTGAGATGGGGAAGCACAATGCCCCTTTGTTTCCGCCCAGGAATGTCTAGACGCTCTGTGTAGGCCCGTCCCCGGCTTTATGACTTCTTCCACAGTCTGTGCAGAATTTCATCTCTTCAGTGGTTAAAAAAGACAAACAAACCCCCTTTTCAATGAAAAGCATCGCCCGCCCACTTGTGCCACTGCACACCCGTTACACATGTTAGAAATGTCAACGTGGGCAGCAGCAACAGACGCACTTTCTGCTGAGGCAAGCGCTAACCTAAATTCCAAAGCTGCCAGGTTTGCACTGACTTGTGCTGTGCTAGTCACAAAGTGCTGCTCCTCATGGGGATACCATGGGGCCCTCAATGATTAAGGATGATCAGTATACTAGACAGTGCGCAACTAAATGAAGGGTTAAATTGAGTCTATATAGCACCTTAAGGTGTGATTTTTGGAAAGGGGTTGGGTTCACAATTCTTAGCTGGGACCCACACCTTCACCACCTCCATTCAAATTACTGAATAGTGGATCAGCAAAGTTAATACAAGTATACAGAATTAATAATCATAATACATTCAATTAATAGATTGACTTTCCAGTCTCACGATCAGGATTCAACTGCTTACATGCAGCATAAAATTCTTAACCCTTGTGTAATACAGTCAAGGTCACACAGGACACAGCAATTCAAACCAATATTTGGCACAAGGAAGCAACCAACCCAGGACAAGGTGCCAGTTCATGCGCAGACTCTGAAACAACTAACATATGTGGGAGGAAAAAGAAAGGATTGACACAGGAAGAACATGTGAAATCAGAAAGACAGCAAAACCATGCTTTTCAGCTTAGAACATAGGAACTGTGGGGAAGTGGCTCTAGTCACCACGCCACCAGGCGGCTCATGTTGAATCCTCTACAGAAAGTATTCTGACCCCTTCACTTTCTGTACACTTATACTTTTGTAGAGCTAATTTTAAAACAGCAACTTTGGCACTTATGCCCATCAATCTACACTCAATAACTCATAATGATAAAGTGAAAACTTGTTTTTCAGAAAGATTTGTAAATTTACAGTCAAAAACTGAAATCTGGAAATGGAATGAAATAGCCTGCTATGTGTGCAAAGAAAATGATGACAAGACAGGCCCCCATCATCACATGACAATAAAACTGAGATAAGTAGGTCCAATAAATGAATGGATGAATTGAGAAAAAACAGACAAAAACTACTGCATTAGAGCTCTGCATTTGAACCACTTCATGTGATGGGATTCACTACAGGAAAGTTCTATGCAGCATTAAGTCTCTTTTTGCATCTGTTGATTTATGTCTGGTCAAAGCTAAAAAAAAAAGAAAACAGAATTATATGGAAACAACTGTAATATACTGTATAGTAGCTCTGAGTTGTTAAGTGTTGGTACTTAAAACAGAAAGGTGCTATAATAATTATTTTTTTATGTGTCTATTAACTTACTTGTGCTCATTTTGGCTTTACACCCTGCCATAACCTATCATCTGTAGGGGAGGAGTGAAAGCTTAAGATTCATCAAAAATTTAGATCTCCGGATTTTGATAGACCTCGATGTTTTAGGGTCCTCTGATACTAAAAACATTGATTGATCGGTGATGGGTGAGCGTCTATCTGTGTGTCACAGTTTCTTGAGGACAGAAAAATACCAAACTCAAAAACAGTTATGAGATGACAATGTGCTGATTAGTTTTTGAGGCAAATCGTGCAAGAGAAAGAAGCACTCTAGAGGAATCCTCAAATACTGTATTTCTGAAATTAATTAATTCTTCTCATCAATTGCTATTGTAATGACATATCTTATGATCAGAAAGATCAGCATCAGTGTGGTAAATAAATTACTGACATGTTATAGAAGAGTTCGGGTAACTTGGTTCCTAGGGTGCAAAGACTACTGATGCTCACATACAACTTTTTTAGATTATATACTGTATATACAGTATCTATAATAAGTTTTCACTTCCTTGGAAGCCATCACATTTTAATGTTATACAATCACACTGGATCTAATTTGGCTTTTAAAGACACTGAATAACAGAAACAATGCCAAATGTGAAAACTGGTCTCTGCAAATTGATCTAAATTAATTACAAATATAAAACACAAACTGCACAAGCATTCACTCCTTTTAATATTACAAAACTAAATCATCACTGGCATGGCCAAATGGCTTCAGAAGAAACAAAATTAGCTCAATGCAGGCCAAGTGTCTGAGGTTTCACTTGATTGTAGCATAAATGTATCTTAATGTGGAAGTGCCAACATGCGTTGAGTCGGTATGGTGGACTAACCCACACAATGACGGCAAAAGAACATGCCAAGCAATTCCATGAAAAGCACAAGTCACAGGATAGAGACAAGCAAATATCCAAATCACTGAATGTCCAGTTAAATCAATCATTAAGAATGGAAAGAGTGTGGCACAGCTGTAAATCTGCCTAGAGCAGGCTTATCACAAAAACTTAAGACTAATGAGGCCACAAAAATCCCCCAGAGAACTCTGAAGAAGCTGCAAGCTACACTGCAAATGATTGAACTCTGAGATATTGTGCAGACAACAACAGATGCTTCACCAGTTGAAGCTGTATGGGAGAGTGGCAAAGAGAAAGCCACTGTTAAAAAAAACGCATATAGGAGACTCTGAAGTCAGATGGAAGAAGGTTCTACGGCTTGACAAGACCAAAATTGAGTATATTTGCAATCAGACGAAACACCATGCTTGAGTACTGCACATTTTCATTTCACCCAAGAAGCATGCTCTTGGAGTGCTTCTCTGCAGCAGGCCC
The DNA here is from genome assembly GCA_026402145.1 of Polypterus bichir lapradei. NCBI lineage: Eukaryota > Metazoa > Chordata > Cladistia > Polypteriformes > Polypteridae > Polypterus > Polypterus bichir. The sequence goes on along the minus strand of JANRMT010062852.1, from coordinate 27,363,945 downwards.
TAGAAGGCCTGTGGGGTAAAAATGAATGCAACAAAATACAGGGAAATCCTGAAGGAAGGATGCAGTCTGCAAGAAACTAGAACTTTTGGAAGAACATCTGTTTTCCAACAAGACAATGAGCCCAAGCGTAAAACTAAGTGGGAATGGCTTCAAAACAAAAATGTAAATGTCCTGGAGCCTCATGTATAAATGGTGCATACGCACAAAAATGTTGTGTACGCCCATTTTCACACTCACATCGCGATGTTTAAAAAACTAAACTTGGTGTAAAGCCACGTACATTCTCACGACACCTCAAACCATTGCGTACGCAAGTTTTCGGCTCGGTTTTACAAACTGGCGGCACCCAGCGTCAAAGCAGTGCTACTGTTCCTGGGTGGCTTCCATTAATTTTTTGAATTCACATCCCTGACGAGGCTTTATCAAATACACTGACATTAACTGCATATCGTTTTTTAGTTTAAGGCAACTGATTGTGTTCAACCCGTAACCATATAACAGTGCATGGAATGGCAAAACTATTCTAAATACTATAGCTGCTTTAGCGTTGCTACCCTCAGAGCACCACTGAGTATTTTAACCCAACATATCTGAGTGTGGAATCACAGCTCTACAGCATCTGATCGAAAAGCTCTATGGTAGATTGTGTTAAGAACGTAGAGAATTCTCTGGGTACAGCTTCTAGTACATGCTGCCTCAGCCATGCACACAGTCTATTTCAACTTCTCCCATTCAGCAAACGCTTCAGAGAACTTCCTGCACGAACCTTGCAGTTCAAAAACAGTTTCATCCCAAGAACTATAAGCGCACTCAATCAGTCCATTAAGTGCTCCTGGTAGAAAAGTTTATGCTAATAAGTATAATTGCCTCACTTTAAACTTGCATTACAGTTGTAATATTTCACAACCTGAGCCACTTATGCTTTCATATTGTATGTTTTCATTGATTTTTATCGTATTATTATTATTTTTGCTGTTATTTTACCATTTTATAGGAAAATACATTTATGAAGGATTTGCATATTGAATCTCATCATACCATACAATAACAGTAAAGGAATTCAATTCAATTCAATTCAAAAGAAGAGAGGACATATTTACAGATGGCTTCTAAGTTGATTTAAATTTCCAGGTGCTATTTTCTTGGAGCTTTTGATATTTTTCAGATGAAATGCAGTATAGTATGTATATTACATTATACAGATACATTTTTAACTTCATTTAAATAATGTATACGATTATTAAAAGTGTGGACATGGTCGACAGAAATAGTGATGAACTGGCTCCCCATTCAGGGATTGTTCCTGCCTTGCGCTGTATGCTTGCTGGGACTCGTGCGACCCTGGATGGATAGATGAATGGGATAATTAAACATGTACTACGAAGATATTTCAATGTTCCTTAAAAGTTTTGAAGAATCAGCGTTCTAAGCTTACAGATGGCTTGACATTTATTAAAGAGCGAATTGTGTGATGATTGGTTACTTGGATTAAGAAAAGGAAGGACAGGAATTGGGGGTTAGTATGTTTGAAAGAGACAGTACTGTTACAATAAATTATTTCATCGAGGGTCATGCACAGCGCAGCAAGCATCTTGCAGGAGGCAGGAACAATCTCTGGACGGGGCGCCAGTTCGTCTCTACCACTGCACCACTGTGGCCCCATGTTTAATAACATGCTTTAACATTTCATCATGAAAATGATATCAAGTATACATCTTAGTATTTAAACTGTTCAGAGAGCTGTAATTTCATGAATGTAATGTATTCTCTGTGTTCTGTTGCCGTAAGAGAAAACTTGTTTTAAGAAGCATGCAGTGATTCACACATAGAGGAACACACAAAATATGAAGCATTTAACATGCTACTTTAGCTACGATGGGAATTGAGAAACTGGTGAATTAAAAGATTTTAAGATTAAGTTTATTACATTCTACTTTAATAACAAAATTATCTACATGATTAAAGTGGAAATTTCGAGATTAAAGTTGACATTTCAAGCTTTTTTCCACTAAGTCCCTATTATTTATTTCTTTTCTCTGTACCCTAATAAGCTTACATATGACACTCAGACGGTGGGCTACAACTCGCCTTTTCACGGCGACTTTGATATCTGACAACTTCTTTTTTATTTTGAGCACCGTTCTACTTTCTGAACTTGAACTTTCGATCAACTTCCTTTTGTTGTTTATACAACTGCTTAAACCAACAAATAGTAAATTTTTCCTTGCCTCCATTTGGTATTTGCTAATATTCTTCTTTTTGCCATTAACTTTTCACAGAATGCTGAACTTAAGGGAATATTTATATTGATTTGCATATTCAAAGAGGTTTAATTCTGGGAGGAGTCTGGGAGGGGCGGGAGGTGTGTGCACAAGCATTACATTTCACAAATACCAGAAATTATGTAGCATAAGTGTGCAGAAGTTGGCTTACGCACAGTATTCTGCAACTGAGTTTTTTTGTGTGTATGCACATTTCAACTTTTGTCCATACGCTATGCTGTAGTGTGAATTCTATGCACGCCATTATGCATCAGGCGCCTGGAGTGGCAGAGTCAGGGAACAGATCCCAACCCACTTGACAATTTGTGGCTGGACTTGAAAAATAATGTTCACTCACGATCAACATGCAGCCTAATACAGCTTGAGCAGTTTTGCAAAGAAGAAGGGTGGGGAAAAATCTCAGTGTGTAGATTTGTAAAGCTGATAGAAAGAAACCTGTAGAAACAGAGTTGAGGCCATCATGATTGTCATTTACTAAACAGGGTCTTAAAGGGGGTGAATACTTATGGGATCAATTTTTTGTGCTTTATATTTGTAATTAAGTTAGATTACATCCACTGTGTTTCAATATAGTATAATTATAAAGTGTGAAAACTTCCAAGGGGAGAATACTTTATACAGGAACTATAGAAACAGAATAGCTATGCAATTGAAAGGTACAATATAAATTTTATTTTTATTTTCAACCTATTTACATACTTGTGCTTACATTTAAAAAATTATAAGGAAACAATTTTGCTACTGCTATTGACTTAAACACCTCAAAGCGATAGCATTTAGCATCTATAAATCTTTGCTTAATTAAACAATATACAAAAACAATTATACGATAGCCCTGTACTTATGGGGCTCTATGAGAAGGTGCTAACCACAGAAAGGCACTGTATAAAGGGTTCCTGTGGTTTTTAACCTGTGCACTCCAATTGTTCTGCAGTCCTATACTTTTAATAGTCCATGTGGATGTGTTCACAGTTTAAAGATGCACTAAAGGCTGGCGATTTATGTTATGGACTCCAAATGTAAAAACAGATGTAAACACTTACACAGCTCTCAGAGTAGTGTTCATTACTGTCAGCTCTTTATAAAGGATAGTTCTAGTTTAGTTCTCTATGATTTAAGTGCAGCCTTTGACACCTTTGATCACTCTGTATTGCTACACAGACTGAATCAATGGGTTGGTTTATCTGGAAGAGCATTAAAATGGTTTTCGTCTTACTTGTCAAATAGAAAATTTGTCAAATAGAAAGAAGGTAGTGGCAATGCAGTATCTTCCACTTTCATCTTAAATTATGGTGTACTACAGGATTCTATCCTGGGTCCATTGTTAGTGTCTATCTATATGCTACCCATAGGCTTCATTATTGGAAAGCATGACATTCAGTTCCATTGCTGAGCTAATGACCTACAGCTTTACTTAGCTTTGCATCATAACAGTTCAAGTAGTTCTGCCATGCTTCATGACTGTTTTACTGACATAAAGAACTGGATGTCTTTTAATTTCCTTTGACTAAATTCAGATAAAACAGAAATGCTAATCTGGTTAGAGCTTCCATGGGAAACTAAGTTTTTAAGTTTAAAACAGTGGCCAGAAACTGTACTTTTCAACTCTAGGTTCAGTCCTCTTTTTATCATTTAAGGATTACTGTTAAAGTCAGGCCTATACTAGGCTTCGGGAATGCTGAAAAATTAACTCATGCTTTTATTATGTCACGGCTGGATTATTTTAACTCCTTGTTTTCAGCTCTTAGCAAAACCAGTCTGGCTAGGCTACGACTAGTGCCAAATGCTGCACTCCTCACCACGTCTATGTCCTCTGCTCATATCAACCCTATTTTAGTTTCTTTACACTGGCTGCCAGTTAGTTATAGATTCAGTTTAAGATCTTACTTTAAACCTATCAAGCTCTTAATGTCTAGCTCCAGTATATGTGAAAGACATGCAGAACGTTTATCATATAGGTAGACTTCTTAGATCATCTGACTAGTGCTTACTTGTTATTCCACACATTAGATTGAAAACAAAAGGCCCCCAAACTCTAGAACTGTCTCCCTTTGATACAAGAGCATATTACTCTGTAAATACATCTAAAACACAATTAAAAACATAGATATGCATTTCTTTCTTGTTTGGTTGGTTTTAGATGTTTTATTATGTATTTTGTCTATTTATTTATTTTTAGCTATGAGAGCTTGATTATTTTATTCTTGTTTTTAGTTGATCTAATTTTATATGAAATATTGCAATGTTTATTTATTTACTTTTATTATTCCATTTTATGCCTTTTTGCTTTATCATTGTAAAGCACTTTGTGCATATCACTTGAAAAGTGCTCCATAAATAAATAAATTAAATGAATGAAAATGATAGCTTTATACATTCATTAACTTACCTAACATGCAATTATCAAAAAATACACATGGAAGTGACTGTACTGTGGCCTTTTCTGGTGATGAGAAGTATTCGTCTATGTGGATATCATCTCTGTCAATATATAGACAGCCATCCATCCATCATTGGCTACTTATGCCCCTGAATGGAAAAAGTGGGTAGTAATGGCAAAATAAATAAATGTATTACAGCTCATGAAGAGCAACCCCCCCCCCCATCAAAGATACAATATGTAGAATTATGGGATTTACATAACATACAATTCTGCCCTTATTTTTTTTTTTTGGTGCAAATTATTTTAATGTGACGTATAAGCAGGCCGAAACACCCACATTCATTTTTCTTCTCTTGTAAAATTTACCATTTCCACAATAAAATGCCAAAGCCTTCAAATCCGCCTACTTCCTTAGTACAGACTACAGGCTTCACTGGAGTGAAAACAATTGGTTCCCTCATTCATTGAGGAGGCACGTGAAGCTTACATTATCTAAAATTATTGAGCTACTACTGGAGTACGATAGGGGGTGCATGATAAGCTTGCGTATGATACAGCGATAAAACAAATAAACCTCTGTTTAGAGGAATGTGTTTGAACATCCTACAAGGAGCCCACATTTTACTTTAGGCGGTTCTGACAAATTCAGTATGCGACCGAATGTTTTAAAATTTTCATTGTGTTACAAAAAGAAGGTAGAGAATACAATCTTAACAGCCACCTGTATTTTAGAGGGAGATAATCAACAAAACGACCTGTGTTATTTTATTGATGACCTCTTTACTTTGGTGGATGCTCCTGATAAAGGAGTGCTCAAGTCCTGATCTCTTTTCTCACTCGATGTTTTTTTTTTGGTCATTGCTGCAGTGTACTGTAGCTGCAATGCAGATGTGGCCAGTCAACTCACTTTTTTGTCATTGGATGCCATATTTACCCATGAAGTGGAAGATTTTATCAAAGGTGTCTCAGACAGCAGAAGTAGTAATTGTTTATTAAGTGTGCTAAAAAGAGAGTTTGACCAACATGAAGCTCTTATATACAGGTCATAAACTATGCTGGATTTTGTAGTGACCCCATTCTGTCACAGAGAGCCAAACTCTTACTTTTCCAGATTCATGTGACAATTTTTTTGAACACCTCGTAATTACTAAAGTTTATTACTCGGTATGAGAGTCTGCCATAAATGTGATAGTCACCTGAAAAAAATGCTACCAGGAAGCTGTGGAGCCAGATTTTAGTTGTAGGCCTGCTGGATTAACAGCATTTAATAATGGACTGATTATGATGTCCACATGGAATTCTATATTTCCTATCAAGCCCCTCTCTAACAGTTTTAGGCACAGCCTCACACGTCCCCAATCACCCCAACAACAACCACACACACACACACAAACATTTGGGGATATTTTCTGTCTGCTGCCAACAGGCACTTCAACTATTCCTTCCAATGTCGCGTCTTTCATGTCAGCCAGAAATCACAGAACGGTTGAGTGTACGATGTGTTACAGTCATTTTAGTATAATATTTAATGTATTATGTTATTATTCTGTAGTTCTGTATTGAATTTAGATTTGGTATTGGTGTATTTTATGTTTTTGCTGCAGTATTAATTTGAATTTCATCATGAGCATCAAAACAATATATCTAATCAAAAAGATTACTGAGATTAACAATTCTGGGCTCTACGTGTACATTCCATATGTGGTACATCACACTAGAATGCACAACATTAGCAAATGGTTTTAATTTTCATGCATTTGCCAGGTCATGACACTGATATATGAAACACGGTGAGCTTTGGAGTGTACAAACTGTATTTAAAGGTTGAAAAATGCATACGTTCTTTAAGAGGGCCTTGAAACAAAGTTCACTCTAGAAAGGTACTATATAATATATATATACATATTTTTTTTTTTAATTGAAAGTGGAATTCAGTTATCGTATTAAGCATTACAACCTCTTTTTTCTATCATTCTAGGCTCAAAACCAGCACTCGATCACTCTCTGTGTGCAGCACATTCTCCCCATGTTCGTGTAAGCTTTTATTTGGGTACTCTGATCCTCTGGTTACATTAGTGTGTCCTACAACGTCCTCAACAGAATGGGCACCTCCCTTGCACCTGTTGCTGCTGGACAGGCTTCATACCTCCATGGAGGGGGAGTAAGAATAACTGTAAAAATGGTTATCATCAAGAAACTCCAAAAAAATAGATACACAGATAGGGGGATTTAACTGGATTGTGAATACAGTCAATGAATCAATCAATTTATTGGTATACTAGTTTCACTTTTTAAAAAATCCTACTTTCATTGTTCGACTTTATATAGTGGCTTTCATAGTGAAAATGCAATCCTAAACAGTTGTACACAAATTTGGGGGATCATTTTGTTCGGGGTCATTTTTTTACTCACTGGACCACATGGCCTTTTTAAAACATCAATAGATAAAATTGGTTATTGTGGGGGCTGGGGTGTTTAACCCTCCCAAACAGAAGACTCCAACAGCTGTACTGAAGTGACAGCCCTAGTCACTTCAGAACAAAGGGGTAATCCAACAGCTGAAGAGGCTAATTAGGTCGGTAGACCCCTGGTCCCTTAGAGGTGAGGGTTATGTTTAGAGTTGTTTCACTGCAATGGAGGCTTGGGTGGTCCAAGTGAAAGGCGAAAGCTCTGCACACTTCGTCCTTTGTTCACATGACCCTCTGGGAGTGAAGGTCAGTGAGTGCCAATGCCCAACTGGCAGACGGGTGAGAACACTTCCCCGAAATGATCCTGCAAAAGAAGAGCAAAAAGTGCAAACTTCACATTCTGAAGGTAATTAGTGATCACACAAGAGTTAGAGATGGGGTGTGAAATGGACTAGCTGAATCCCACCCAGAAAGCACAGTGAGTAGGCTGCAGTGAAGTTTAAAAAGTTGTGCAAGGGCCAGGCACAATAAAGTGGGTTTATTTATAAAGTAATATCCCCAAACCCATCTAATGTAAGAACATGAGAAAACTGACAAACGAGAGGAGATCATTTAATCCATCAAGGTTCTTTGTTTAGCTAAGCTGTCCAAATATCTCATCAAGAAACTCCTTAAAGGTTGCCAATGTTTCTGCTTCAACTATATTTCTCAGTAGTTTGTTCAAGATTCCCACAACTCTTTGAGTACAGAAGTGCTTCCTGGTTTCAGTCCTAACCATACTTCCCTTTAATTTCCTCTGATGTTCTGCTGGATCCATGTTATCAATATTTCTCAGAGTATTTGAGGACTCACAAATTCAAGATCATGGAAATCTTATTCAATTATTTGTTTTTTGTGATGCCTAACTCAGGTAGCTTTATTTTGAACAGTGGCCTTCACCTTTTCACTGAGCCATTGGCATCCAAGTAAAACTGTAAAAGGAAGGCTGATCAATGAGACAGTATGCTCGCTGAGAGCTGGACATGCATGAGGTAGTTAGGTAGCATGCTATAGTGGCCACAAAACCTTTGGAATTTAAACCATCTTCAGCACTTTATTACACCTTGTGTGATTATGGAATCATCTTGGATAAGAGTGACTACCAAATACACAAGAATAACAGCAGTGATTATTATGGGAGCCATGCTGCTTCACAGAAGGATGCAACATTTATTAGATAAAATAACTTTCAAAGTGTTTGCTGCAGCAAATTGTATTTGTTGGGTGATCCTTATCATTTAAACACAGTATTGCTATTAAAACAGCAATTTTATAAATCTACAATATACGTTGTGCCTTCAAAAGAAGAACTAGAAAAAACCACATACTCTTCATTAATTCCAGTCACAAAGTACATCACTTAATAAAACTTCCTTAATAACTACTAGTAAAATATGCAGACCTACAGTCCTAAAATAAAATGTAAATAAAATGTGTTTCATTATGTATTTGTTTTATAATTTTCAGACAATATCAGGTTATAAGCCTTCAAGTAAGACCCAAAAGAAGCTTCTATCCCCATTACTTTCTGAGTAATCGCTTGACAGATGAAGAGACATTAGCATTTATATATACAGTTAGGTCCATAAATATTTGGACAGAGACAACTTTTTTCTAATTTTGGTTCTGTACGTTACCACAATGAATTTTAAATGAAACAACTCAGATGCAGTTGAAGTGCAGACTTTCAGCTTTAATTCAGTGGGTTGAACAAAAAGATTGCATAAAAATATGAGGCAACAAAAGCATTTTTTTAACACAATCCCTTCATTTCAGGGGCTCAAAAGTAATTGGACAATTGACTCAAAGGCTATTTCATGGGCAGGTGTGTTCAAGTCCGTCGTTATGTCATTATCAATTAAGCAGATAAAAGGCCTGGAGTTGATTTGAGGTGTGGTGCTTGCATGTGGAAGATTTTGCTGTGAACAGACAACATGCGGTCAAAGGAGCTCTCCATGCAGGTGAAAGAAGCCATCCTTAAGCTGCGAAAACAGAAAAAACTCATCTAAGAAATTGCTACAATATTACGAGTGGCAAAATCTACAGTTTGGTACATCCTGAGAAAGAAAGAAAGCACTGGTAAACTCAGCAACGCAAAAAGACCTGGACGTCCACGGAAGACAACAGTGGTGGATGATCGCAGAATCATTTCCATGGTGAAGAGAAACCCCTTCACAACAGCCAACCAAGTGAACAACACTCTCCAGGGCTTGGTAGGCGTATCGATATCCAAGTCTACCATAAAGAGAAGACTGCATGAAAGTAAATACAGAGGCTGCACTGCAAGGTGCAAGCCACTCATAAGCCTCAAGAATAGAAAGGCTAGCTTGGACTTTGCTAAAGAGCATCTAAAAAAGCCAGCACAGTTCTGGAAAAATATTCTTTGGACAGATGAAACCAAGATCAACCTCTACCAGAATGATGGCAAGAAAAAAGTATGGAGAAGGTGTGGAACAGCTCATTATCCAAAGCATACCACATCATCTGTAAAACACAGTGGAGTCAGGCAGTGTGTTGGCTTGGGCGTGCATGGCTGCCAGTGGCACTGGGACACTAGTGTTTGATGATGTGACACAGGACAGAAGCAGCTGAATGAATTCTGAGGTGTTCAGAGACATACTGTCTGCTCAAATCCAGCTAAATGCAGTCAAATTGATTGGGCAGCGTTTCATGATACAGATGGACAATGACCCAAAACATACAGCCAAAGCAACCCAGGAGTTTATTATAGCAAAGAAGTGGAAAATTCTTGAATGGCCAAGTCAGTCACCTGATCTTAACCCAACTGAGCATGCATTTCACTTGTTGAAGACTAAACTTCGGACAGAAAGGCCCACAAACAAACAGCAACTGAAAGCCGCTGCAGTAAAGGCCTGGCAGAGCTTTAAAAAGGAGGAAACCCAGCATCTGGTGATGTCCATGAGTTCAAGACTTCAGGCTGTCATTGCCAGCAAAGGGTTTTCAACCAAGTACTAGAAATGAACATTTTATTTCCAGTTATTTAATTTGTCCAAATACTTTTGAGCCCCTGAAATAAAGGAATTGTGTTAAAAAAATGTTTTAGCTGCCTCACATTTTCATGCAATCTTTTTGTTCAACCCACTGAATTAAAGCTGAAAGTCTGCACTTCAACTGCATCTGAGTTGTTTCATTTAAAATTCATTATGGTAATGTACAGAACCAAAATTACAAAAAAGTTGTCTCTGTCCAAATATTTATGGACCTAACTGTATGTACTGTATATATATACTGTATATACTGTATATATATGCATACACACACAGTATATATATATATATATATATATATATATATATATATATATATATATACACACACAAATATGCAAACTGTATCATATATATACACACACACAGATATAAGCGAAGGTCTGTGATACAAGAAAGCAAATGAGAAAATGACTCCTGTTTCTTAAAATAGCTTTATTATTCCGAAGCTTTCATCTACTACAGGGAGTAAAGGAAGATGATTAGACGTACAGGAGTCAAAGGCAATGCAGAGCAAATGAGGGAGGGGAATAATAAGATAGAGTTCGTAGGGTGTTGGTCTTAAAGAGTCTTATTTAATATAAGGATGTTTTTCTTTTCAAGCCTGCATATGCTGGGTTCATGTCCAAGTGTCTGTTGATGGTGTTTTTGTTTGATAGCCACAATTCAGCCAGCTCTCAATCAACACTAGATACATTTTCCAAAAATGAATGTTGTTTGCTTTACCCTGAATAAATTTTAGTTTTTATGTATTGTATGCATGTATTATTTTCATCCCTATTCTGTCCATTTTAAATTTTAACTCTGAAAACAAAGATTCTCATAAAAAAGTTGTTTCCCGGGGTGTATTTACTTCATTAAGCAAGGCACTACTGTATATAGCCAAATAAAGCTTATGTTTTATTAACTAAAACTTTTTAGCATTTCCAGAGCATATCACATGATAAGCTTTTGATTAAGACTGAGATCAAAGATGTAGCCCTAATAGTTTGTCAGTAATCACATGACAGACAGGTAAACATCATCATTTTACATATAAAGATAGATTAAATTGATCAGACTTTACTAGATATGGCACATTTTATAACAAAGCCTGTAACTAATTAATTCATACTAACTTGTCTTGTATAGGCCACTTAGTAGGAGAACAATCAAAGCATAAATAAATAAATATAATTTTAAATTATGTTAAAAGACATGTTGAATATAAAATCAAGAAATGTGTTCAGGCTACAGTATATTTGGCACTAGGGAGACTTGATTTGGAGTCCTGTATGCAGTTGACCTCTAGAGGATGTGCAGAGAAGAACCGCCAAGTGCCTCCACGGACTAAAGGACCTGCCTAACTGCGACCATTTGAGAAGATTAAACTTGTGTAGTGCTAAGCAGAGAAGGTTATGCGGGAGCCCGATCCAGGTCTTTACAATTCACAAAGGTACTGATAACGCTGGTTCAGCAGAATTCTTTCAGTTAAATAGTGAAAAACATTTCAAGGACATCCAGTGCAGAATTAGGGCAAATGCACCAAAGTCTGAAGCAAAAGGGAAATGGAAATCTGGACAAACCGCCAGGTGGTTTCGTTGAAGTGAAACAACCTTGACAACTTTTAAAAAGCACCTGGATGAGATATTGCAACAGCTTAAATATTATCTGACCTAACAAGCCTAATGGGTCACCTCTCCATTGTGAAATGTATTGTAATCTTATGTTTGAATTTTCTTTGCCCATTAGACATTAAGTGAGGACTGAAAGAAAAAAAACTAAGTTACTTCAAACTCTGCTCGATACAGTATCTTGAAAATTTGATTCATCTTTATTATGCATTAGGAGTTTTAATCAAGAAGCGGTTGCAAATCAGAAGGATCTAGAAGCAGTGCATGCACCCCAATGAAACTGGGGTCCCAGTCCAGTTCACAATTCGGCACTGAAGCCTTCAAGCTAAATCCCAGGCCCTATGCTTCTTCATTCAACTAAAAGTGTACAGGAGTTTAGTCAGCCTGGCAAATGCCGGGCAAAGGGAAAAAGAGAAAAAGTAACAGCTGTGAAAAAAATTAGTCATCCTTGGCTGTAGTGCCAGACTTGTCAACAATTTCTACAAATAATGAAACACTAAGTGCTACATAAAAAGAAAAGAAACTGAAGGAAAATATATTCTGTTTTCTGATGGCACAGATACTGGCAGTAACACCCCCAAGAGGATTCAAGCATGTGTCTTTTTCAGGCTTCGCAGTGTATTCTCTTCTACAAAACACCAAATGGGGCCCATTATTTAGGATGAGGAGGTGACACATGCAAATGAGCCAGAAACAATGTCCTTCCATGAAGCATGAAAGGGGACGCATTGTTTGACCAATTGTACTTGCACTTTTCATTAGACAACACTTCACTTAATTCTGGGTGGTTAATAAATCTATATGTGTGTTGGATCTTTTTGTTTTTTTGGTAAAATGTAGACAAATGGTCTTTGTAGACCTTTCACTTTTTACAGATTCTCATTCTATGTGTTTCACCAAATCATGACAATCAAGACAGCAGGAAGGATAAATAATTGCAGGTGTCACTCTAATATAAACCTGACAGACTATATACATTCATTGTGTGTGTCTGGTGAGCACTTTATTGAGTTGTATGTTTAATTTGAAATAAATAAATTTGACATTTTTGCCTATCTACACATAATAACCCATAATGGCAAAATGAACACATTTTCTTAGGTCTGCTTATTTATTACAAACTGAAATCTCTCATTCAAGTATTCAGAGTCGTTGCTGTGGCATTTCAAATTGTGCTCAGGTGCCTCTTTGTTTGCATTAATTCTCCACTTGATCGGTATCCATCTGTGGCAAGCTGAACTGAATGGACATAATTTGGAAAGACACACATTGTATAGGTTCCTACAATTCACAGTTCATTTCAGGACAAAACCTGAGCCATTTTTAAAGGTTTTAGTGTTCCCAGGAGCACAGTGGCGGCAACATACCACCGGGATTCTCCCTAGCAAAGGCTGTCCAGAAAAATTGAGCAACCAAGCAAGAAAGGCGTTCCTTGGATTAGGGAGGTGACCAGGAATCCAGCTCCAGAAGTCCTCTGCTGAGATGGGGGAACCTGTCAGAAAGATGACAATTAAAGCAGCACTCCACAATCAGACATTTGTGGTGGAGTGGCTAGATGGAAGCCAGTCTTGAGTAGAAGGCATATGACAGTTTAAAAGACTCTGAGAGCATAATGGAAAAAAAGGCTCTCTAAAAATTAAAGCCTTTGGACAGAACTTCAAGCACTATGTCAAGTGAAGACCAAGCACTGCTTATCACCTGCGTAGTACCATCTCTATGGTTAACCATGTTGGTGGCAGCATCATGCTATGGGGGTGCTTCTCAGTGACAGACACTAGGAGACTGGTCAGAAATGATGGAAGGATGAATGCAGTTAAATACAGAGGGATCATTAAAGAAAACCTGCTCCATAGTGCATGACACCACAGACTGTAGCGATGGTTCACCTTTCAGCGTGACAATGGCCGTAAGTATACAGCCAAGACAACGCTACAGTGGCAAAGCTCAGACGTAAACCTCATAGAACATCTGTGAAAAGACCTGAAGATGGCAGCTTATAGATGCTTCCCCTCCATCTAGCAGAGCTTGACAGGCTCTGCCAGGAAGAATGAGATAAACTGCTCAAAGCCAGGAGTGCAAAGCTTGGAGAGACTTGCCAAGAAGACTTGAAGCTGGAATTAACTGCCAAATGGGCTTGCACAAAGTACTGTATTGAGAATCTGAATACTTCTATGAAGAAGAGATTTCAGTTTTTGATTTTTAATAAATCCTCAAACCTTTCGGAAAATATGTTTTTATTTTGTCTTTATAGGTTATTGAATTTAGACTGATGGAGAAAATAGCAAATATATCCATTTAAAATAAAATCTATAACTCAATAAAGAGTTCACAAATTTGAAGGGGTCTGAATACTTTCTGAAATTGCTGTACAAAAGTGAGGGACTGAAATAGTTTAGTTTTAAGATTCCTGAAAAAGACAGGCAGACAGAGGCATTAGATTAACCAACATAAATTCTTAGACTCACAAATGTTCAAGGTCTTAATGAATAAAAGCCAATCCAGGCAGCCCAGAACAGAGCATCATTACATACACGCAACTCATACAGGGGCAAATTTGGAACTGCCAGGTAATCCAACAACATCAACAGAAAATATGGGGAAGTATGGGGGAAAAACAGCATAGGTACAAGGTGAACATGCAGACCTCACAATGACAACAAATGGGTACAGGATTCAAAGCTAGGAAACTGGACCCATGAGGCAGCAGCACTGCCATACTGCCCTACATAACAAACAGAAATGCGCTACACAGACAGAAGTGGAGCTAAAAAATAGACAGAACAGAAACTAAAGGTCTATAGGCAGCAAGACTGTTGTGGAGACCTAAATACTTTATTAATTTGAATCATAATCTAATTTTAATTTAGTTTTCTTTTCTTGTAACAATTTTGTTGATACCTTGTAGAGTACTACATTTTGTGTATCAAAATATGCTTTGTAGAAATAAACAATGTTGTTTATAACACAAAGTCACATAGATAGATAGGTAAAAGGCACTGTATACAGTGCATGAAGAAAGTATTCACAGTACATCACTTTTTCCACATTTTGTTATGTTACAGCCTTATTCCAAAATGGATTAAATTCATTTTTTTCCTCAGAATTCTAAACACAATACACCATTAATGACAACATGAAAAAAGTTTACTTGAGGTTTTTGCAAATTTATTAAAAATAAAAAAATTGAGAAAGCACATGTACATAAGTATTCACAGCCTTTGCCATGAAGCTCAACATTGAGCTCAGGTCCATCCTGTTTCCCCTGATCATCCTTGAGATGTTTCTGCAGCTTAATTGGAGTCCACCTGTGGTAAATTCAGTTGATTGGAAATGATATGGAAAGGCACACACCTGTCTATATAAGGTCCCACAGTTGACAGTTCATGTCAGAGCACAAACCAAGCATGAAGTCAAAGGAATTGTCTGTAGACCTCTGAGACAGGATTGTCTCGAGGCACAAATCCTGGGGAAGGTTACAGAAAAATTTCTGCTGCTTTGAAGGTCCCAATGAGCAAAGTGGCCTCCATCATCCGTAAGTGGAAGAAGTTCGAAACCACCAGGACTCTTCCTAGAGCTGGCTGGTCATCTAAACTGAGCGATCGGGGGAGAAGGGCCTTAGTCAGGGAGGTGACCAAGAACCCGATGGTCACTCTGTCAGAGCTCCAGAGGTCCTCTGTGGAGAGCGGAGAACCTTCCAGAAGGACAACCATCTCTGCAGCAATCCACCAATCAGGCCTGTATGGTAGAGTGGCCAGACGGAAGCCACTCCTTAGTAAAAGGCACATGGCAGCCCACCTGGAGTTTGCCAAAAGGCACCTGAAGGACTCTCAGACCATGAGAAACAAAATTCTCTGGTCTGATGAGACAAAGATTGAACTCTTTGGTGTGAATGCCAGGCGTCATGTTTGGAGGGAACCAGGCACCGCTCATCACCAGGCCAATACCATCCCTACAGTGAAGCATGGTGGTGGCAGCATCATGCTGTGGGGATGTTTTTCAGCGCCAAGAACTGGGAGACTAGTCAGGATAAAGGGAAAGATGACTGCAGCAATGTACAGAGTCATCCTGGATGTTAACCTGCTCCAGAGCGCTCTTGACCTCAGACTGGGGCGACGGTTCATCTTTTAGCAGGACAACGACCCTAAGCACACAGCCAAGATATCAAAGGAATGGCTTCAGGACAACTCTGTGAATGTCCTTGAGTGGCCCAGCCAGAGCCCAGACTTGAATCTGATTGAACATCTCTGGAGAGATCTTAAAATGGCTGTGCATCGACGCTTCCAATCCAACCTGATGGAGTTTGAGAGGTGCTGCAAGGAGGAATGGGCAAAACTGGCCAAGGATAGGTGTGCCAAGCTTGCGGCTTTATATTCAAAAAGACTTGAGGCTGGAATTGCTGCCAAAGGTGCATCAACAAAGTATTGAGCAAAGGCTGTGAATACTTATGTACATGTGATTTCTCAGTTTTTTTATTTTTAATAAATTTGCAAAGACCTCAAGTAAACTTTTTTCACATTGTCATTATGGGGTGTTGTGTGTAGAATTCTGAGGGAAAAAAATGAATTTAATCCATTTTGGAATAAGACTGTAACATAGCAAAATGTGGAAAAAGTGATGCGCTGTGAATACTTTCCGGATGCACTGTATAATAAATGAAAGGCACTATAGGGTAGACAAACATGTTTTTACAGTGTAAAGTAGAAGAAAGGCTATAGTGGTGAGTGGGGTCTGTAATATTTAGAGAATAAAAAAGGTATTAGAGGGGGGCACTTCAGAGAGACATTGTGAGGGTATCTCAGTTTTCATCCTGCCTGGCTCAATAGGTGATGCTGGAAATAGGTGATCTATATGCCTTGCTGTTATATAGTGCCTTTCACACAAAAAAACAAAAAATGTAAAATATAACAAAACGTCAAAGTTAAAGGAAACATGAGAATCCTAATATTTCAACCAAGATGGGGGTACAGCTTGAGGCTTTTATGTCAATGAAGAATAGCAGGGTTTATTTTAAGTATTTCTTTTTATATTTTTGCCTTGTATTTTACTCTTTGCTTCCTTCAGCAGAGATGCTGGGTTGCAGCAGAATGCAGTCCTTTGTAAAAAGGGTCTGCTGAGTGGTCAGTGGCTCCTAGGTGGGGGCGGGGAAGGGGGGCGTGCTGTGGAGGTACATCACAAATTTTCCTAATGAAATTGCTCCCAGTTTCATGGCATAGTACATGTGATTCTGATTATGTGCTCTAAATAAAACTGAAATGCATCCGAGAAGCGTATTAGGCTTCTAATTGATTTATAACGACAGGTCTGAACGGCATGAGCTGCAGCAGCCGCACTTGAACGTAATAAAATGATTCCAAATGTAATTTGCACGCACAGCTAATAAAGGCGCTGGAGTTGTTTTAGACATGTGTTCCGTTGATTACAAACAGCTGATCAACACAAAAAGATTCATATTTTCCATTAACGGTTCCAGAAAAAACACTCTTTTGTTTTGCCTTATTACGTGGATTAGATTTAAAGGGACAGTGCACCTTGTTATTTTTTTTCCCCCATTTGGGTACTAAGCCCCCATTACCCATGCTGACCTCAAACAGTAAAGGACCACCCACACATTGTAAGCATCCTTGGCTATGATTTACATTAATAGAGATTAAACATATTTCTGGCCTTCTGGGAAATTTGAATTTAGCCAGAATGAGATTAAAAAAATGTGAAAGGTTCCTGTAGAGAACAGTGGAGTGGAGCCTTCCAGGAAAGACATGATGGACTAAGGTTCTATACATGAAAAGCTGTATGTTATTAACTTCTTTTATATCTCCTTTTGCATAGTATTAACTACATATTATTGTTGCTATTTCTTCTACAGATACCCAGTAATGTGGGCTTGCAACTCTTTAACCTCATGGACTGGAAGCAGAGTGTTGATGAAAGACGCTGATAAAGTCAAGGACAAGGTGTTCAAAGTAGCAGTCAGTCAATTCATAGGCACCATGAAAGAGGCATTTCTATGCCAACTGAGATTTATGCCAGCTCAAAATTGGCTTGGTGTGTGGATGTGAGCACCTGAGTATGCCAAGTGCTTATGACATGCAATTTATTTCAGAAAAAAAATATAGATAAAACTTTTCTCAAACCCACTTAATCTAGTTCATGGTTGAGGGAAAGGGGATCCTTGTTGACTTTTGGAATGAGACAGGAAACAGTGGAATGGACTGGATAACAGACTATCTCAGGGCATTCACATGCACAGACACCAACACTGGGGTCGGCTAATCTACCCATCAACATTCGTGGCTCCATTTGCTCATTGCAAAGGTTAGAACTGCTTTAAAAGAATAAACAAAACTGAACTCTTTGGAGTTTTTTTTTTATTTAGATTTTTAACCCTAGATAACATAAGACAAAAATCAAAGTCAGAATTACAGTGACAAAAGACTGCATGAGTTAGTTAAGAAAGGTTTAAGCAGGAAAATTAAGCAAGACCTTTCTTGGAACAAATCAAGGTGGATATTATTTACAGACGCACAGGTATATGAAGATAAGTGAAAGTAATGTCTGATGCAGACAATATACAGGACAGGAAGAGAAATGTCAAGAAATCAACAGTTGTAAGAGATTGTAGAGGAGGTTACCAAAGATAAAGAGAGACATAGAGAAATGTCAAGTAGGTTCTTATTTTGGCACAACTTGTGAACTAAGTCTTTAAACACAAAACTCATGTCAGTATTGGCAGACTCTCAGAACTCAGAATCGATGAAACCAGTAAGTGGTGAAGGTATGAGTATGAAATGAAGGCCAAAGGACAGACAATCTGAAACATAGAGTGTAGTGAAGAGAATCAACGTGAAGGAGGAAATGAGCAGAACCTCATAGCAAATGTTGCATTTTGCCAAATTGATTTAGAAGTTTCAGGTAGCATAAGATATGAGTAAAAGTTTGAACACAGTAACCAAAGAGCTCGAGAAGAGAATAGAGGTGTAATGCAAGGATACAGACAGGAAATTCAAAAAGGCAAACTAAAGCGAAAAGTGTGGGCAGAGTTTCAGGAACAATTGCAGAGATCAGATAGCTGAGAGCACCAAGCGATAATGGCAAGAGATGTGAAGGTCAAAGTGACAAAGTCAACAATCAGGAATGTGCCTTGCAAAGTTAACCAAAATGAACAGGGGAGCGAGCAGAACACCATGACAGACTGAGAGAAGGTCAAGCAGTTTCTTATTTTAGCTCACTCACTTCTGACAACTGAAGACAAAATGAAAGGTCAGAATCAAGTGAACAGAAGATTTCTTCAAGACATATCAGTGTTAGCAATGCTGGAGGACTCTCAGGAAAGCCTACAAAAACAGGTTCACTAAAAGCAGTATGTGATGCAGGCAGTAAGTTTGACATAAAGATCAAAATGATGAAGATCACAGAGAAAGTAATCCAAGGGAAGGAGGAAACATCACAGGAGACAGAGAGAAAATCAAACAGTTTCTCACTTAGGTTTGTTCATACTGCATTCATCAAAAGAACACAAGATGAAAGGTCTGACTCATGGTGACCAAATGTTTAGGGAAGAGAATGACAACCTTCAAAACAAATCAAAAATTAGACCGGTAAAAGCGGTAAGCGATGAAGGCATGATATATGGCATGAAGATCAAAGTAAAGGATATCTGAATCGTTAAGCATTATCAAGAACGTAATCAAAGAGAAGGAAGAAACAACCTAAATACTAGATCTCTGAATGCAGCAGTAGTAGCAGTAATTCACTGTCATGTGTACAGAGTACGGTGAGAGTTTGTAGAGGAAATAACCAAATAAAAGAAAAAAAAAACAAACTGGACAGGACAGTAAATCCTCACACGGGATCAAGTATTTATGGCCAGAGAAAATGAGACAAAACAGCAAAATCAAGTTATGAGAAGTCTCCAGAAAAGCGAGACAAAGTAAGGGTTTGAACAGGAAAAAAAATGGATCAGAGACATAACACACAAAGATCATAGTACAGAACAACCAAGTCATGAAAAATCAAAGAGAAGGCAATCAAAGGAAATGGAGAGAAGAACGAGCAGTTTCTCACCAGGGTTTGATTATTTCCAACAATAGAACAAAAGACGACCCACACAGGGAACATAGGTATCTAGAAGAGAGCAATAAATTAAGGGGCGAGCAAAAAAAAGTAAAAAGAATCATCTGCAAAGTGAACAAAGTTGATAACTTTCATGAAGAACTGCACAGAACCACAATTACAGCTGTAAGTAAAGCATGCAAGAAGTATGACATGAGAATAAAAGTGAAGTGGACCTGAGTCATAAACGTTTGTAGAGGAAGAAGCCAAAAGAAAGACAAAGATGAACCAAATCCTTACATGGGATTACTCATTTCTGACAACAGAAGATGAGAAGATAGAACAGAATCACAGTTATGAAAGTACAGAATGATGAAGAAAGGGTTTGAACAGGAAAAATTGAGAAAGACAACTTTCAAGATAACAAAAAGCGAGAAACAATGTACAAATCTGAGGAAGGACTACAAAAATTGTTGCAAGCAGTAAATGATAAAGGGAATTAATATGACTCAAAAAAACAAAGTTAAAAATACCTGAGTCATGATAGTTTATAGAAAGTTAAGGAGGAAATAAACTGCACATCATAGCAGGTCAAGAGACAGTCAAGCAAGTTCTTCCATGGAACTGATCATTTCTCATAAAAGAAGACAACATTCAAAGGCAAAATTCCTGTGACCAAAGGTCTCCTGAAGACAGTAATGGAGTAAGGGTTTGAACAGGATATTGAAGACAGACAATCATCTGGTCAAACCAGTGTGAACAATGCTGGCAACAAAGATCAGATATCTGAAAGTAGTTTGTGATAAACAAGTGACAATGATGACATTATCAACCCTATGAAGGCAAGAGTTGTGATATGAAGATCAAAGATGACTTGAGTCATGATTACAACAGAGCACTCAAAAATTCATTAACATACCAACTGCCACAGTGATGATAGGTACATTTGATGCATGGAACAAAATATTCTTTGTGCACACCAACTATGCGGTAACTCAGCTGGGTCTAACAAGTTAGATTTTGCACAATTTATTTCAATCAAACATCACAGTTTCCATGTGAACTTCATAGTGATGAGTTGCTGATTGTTGAAAGATGTTCAGATAGTTGTGCCATACACAGGTAAATAATTTTTTTGTGAACATACATTTTACCCAAAATATGGCTAATAAGAAAAAATAACAGAAGGTGAACTTGAATGTTACGTTAATATGACAGACCCACTTTTATCCTGAAGGCCAAGAAAAAGCAGCATTCTGTGTGGAAAGTTTCTTATAAAATCTATATACACAAAATGCTAAGGGATGGGTCTGTCTGTCACGAAATTACTCGAAAACCACAGCTGACAGAACCTTGATCTCAGTCTTCATCAAAAGCTTACAATGTGATGGAAGCTGGTGAAGAAAAAGAAATGTGGCCTGTGGCAACCTCTGCAAAGTTATCAAGGTTTGTATCTTTCTTATGACATACTGAAAAGAAAAAACAATTGAAAAGGTGACAAGACAGGCAGCAACAGAAGAGCAGCAACATCTGTTGCACAACAAGCACACTGCAGACACTGGTCACATGACAAGAAGAAGAAGGAAAAGGACAGCCTGGCATACGCTTTGTTAATCAAAAGTTTATGACGTGATACATGCTGGTGAAGCAAAAAAATGTGGCTAGTGGCAACCTCTGTGAAGTTACTGAGGTTGGTGTCATTCATAGAGTAAACAGCACAGGAAAATGGATTGAGAAAGTGACATGGAAGACAGAAAAAAAAGCTGCAACATTTGCTGAATGTGAAGCAAACTGCAGAAGCTAATTATTACATGAATTGAAAAAGAAGACAAAGACAGAGGAGAAGGTGGACAGCCCTAACATTGACTGCGCACAACCTGCTGCTACTTGCAAACTACTGGGGCCGGAGCCTTGATCTTGGGAGGGCCTCAGGTCTGCATGTACTCTAGTATCTCTAGAGAGAGTAGACTCTAGTAGATATTAAGTTAAGCATTTTTGGGCCTGGCTAGTATCTGGATGGGAGGCCAGCTAGGAAAAGCTTGGGTTGCTGCAGGAGGAGGTGTTGGTGAGGCCATCAGGGGGCATTTACCCATTGACTGTTTCTGTATCCCAATTCCCCAGCGCAATGAGGGGAAGACTGCGCTGAAAAATGGCGCCCTCCTTCGAATGAGATATAAAACTGTGGTGCTGACTGCTTGTGATTATTAAAGATTCCTGGGCATCTAGGGTGGACCCAGATGTAAATTTTTTCACCACGCCCCTTAAACCTCCCTTATCTCTAAATTGATTAACGCTCTATGGCTTCACCACTAAATAACTAATGGGCTGCCGCCACATCATCCCGCTGGATGCTATGCATTGGTGGTGGTTGAAATGAAGTCATTACTGTCTATGTAAAGCGCTTTGAGTAGATTAGAAAAAAGCTATATAAATGTAGTAAATCGTATTATTATTATATTTTTATAAGATTTATTGTCATTGTTCTATTTCACTAATGAATGCTCTGTGCTGTGACACCACACTGTCTTTTCACTCTTATTTCAGATGTCTGTTATCCTTTATTTACATCTGTTACCCATGAAAATGTTCACTTTTGGCTCTAATAGTTAAAGACAGCTTACAAGATAATTTACAGGTTACCTCTAGATCACCTACAACAGTTGTTCCCAAACTTGGTCCTGAGGACCCACTTTGGCTGCAGGTTTTTACTCCAGCCAAATTTACAATTAATAATAATAATTGATCTCATTTATTTAGATGGTCTTTTCCCGTTCTGTTATTCTGCCTTGTTATGGATGTGGAGGCATTATACAGAAACATCCCCCATGATGATTGAACTATGGCCTGTCAGACGTACCTGCAACAACATGGCTTACAAACAGAGCCAGTGTTTCAATTGATAAAATTCATACTAACTCACAATGTCTTTTGTTCAGGACATTTACTTAAAACTAATGGGAACTGCAATGGGATGTAATTTTGCTCCCCATTACGCAAACTTATTCATTGCAAGATTAGAACAGGACTTCTTGTCAACATGTGCAATAAAACCAATGCGTTACCTTCGCTACATAGATGAGATTCTTATAATCTGGACCGCAAGTGAAAAAGACCTTCTTTGCTTCCATAGGAATTACAATTCATTCCACCCCAACATAAAACTTAAATTAAATTATTCACAAACGGAAATCAGCTTTCTGGACACTACCATTCGCATAAAGGACGGTACCCTTATGACCTCTATTTTTCACAAACCAACAGACAGACGGACATATCTAAGAAATGATCTATAGCCAGGCAATACATTACAATCATATTTGCTCAGACCCAATGGATCGGGACACACAACTGCAGAGACTCAGGACAGACTTCATCAAATAAGGATACACTGCCAAATCAACAGACCTACAAATCAGGAGAGCTACAGTTATTCCCATAGAAAACCTTCTGGAATACAAAGGTGCAGAAACCAACAACCGGTTCCCACTAATTGTAACTTATCATCCACATCTGGAAACACTTCGCAAAATTATGAAAGAGCTTCAACCCATGGTACAGAAAGACAATAAACTGAAGGATATATTCCCAGAACCTCCCCTCCTTGCATACAGACAACCACCAAACCTCAAACAACTGATTGTTTGACTCTATGTGTGGCTCGGCAGCAAGTGGCACATCTCCCTGCCTACAGAACAGGGTGTGGCACCTGCACACATATCTACACGACAGATCAGGTAGTTATACCACATTGCCAGCAGGAGCATAAAATAAAGGGTCTGTTCACATGCAAATCTGCTAATGTGGTCTACCTAATCATGTGCATAAGGTGCCCTAACACTGGACTGTATGTTGGGGAAACTGGTCAGGCACTCCACCAGCAAATGAACTCACTAGATTTCATATTAATCAGAACAGTATTGATCTTCCGGTGGCAGCACACTTTAACAGTAATGGCCACGGCATAAAGGATCTGAGGGTCACTGTGCTTATGGGTAATTTCAAGATCCAACAGGAGCGGAGAGAATGGGAATACAAACTTATGCTTAAATTCAACACTCTACAAAATGGTCTTAATATAGACAAGAGTTTTTTGACCAGATATGTGGGCTAACAGACTGACTGACCAGCTGACTCCATCAAAGGCCTATCTTACAGACAATGCACTTCAAAAAAACCTTACAGGACTTTCTCTAGTGATGGTTATCTTATCTCTACATTTTATTAGTTCATTGGTCTCTTCTTTCAGGGCTAATTCGTCTCAGGTGTATTCATTTTGCTAACATTTGAACAAAAAGGTTGTTAAGATGAAAGAAAAAAATCACTTTGCTGTCCCAATATAAGCGAGAGTATTTTTCAGTTTCTTTGTTACACCTTGCCTGATGAAGGGACCTTAGCTGCCTCGAAAGCTTACATTTGTAATCTATTTAGTTAGCCAATAAAAGGTCTCATTTCACCCTACTTTCTCCTGTATCAGTCTATGGCTAACACAGTACAACACTCTTCTGCCTTTAGAAAAGCACAGCAGTATGATTTTTACATTTATAAGACATTTAGAAATATTTCTACTTTTGCTTTAAATGCTTACCTGTCTTTTATTGTTGTCCTATTGTTTTGGTTTTTTTGTGCAATTTGCACCCTTCATTGTATCCTAATAATGTTAATTAAAACAAACACAACTGGCAGACAGGTAAACAACACTGAATGATGAAAGGCTGCAATAACTTTAGCATCACACTCACTAATTAATAGATAAAAAATTAAACAATCAGAACACCTGGAAAAGCAGAGAAAAATCAGGATGAAAATTTTTAAAAGTTTAAAAAAAAAAAAAACTATTCATTTATAAGTGCTTAGTACATTTTAATTAAAATTTACCAAACTTAGTTTTGTTATTTCTCCATTGACTCCAAAACACTAAAACTTAATTGGGCTGGGAGTCCAATTAAAAACAGAAGTTAGTTGGAACAAAAACCTGCAGCCACAATGGGACTGAGTTTGGGAAGCACTGGCCTACATGTTAAGTTTGTATTTAGCAGTGAACTTGTTAAGAGCACTGTTTGACTCAGCAGTATGTGGGTATAGGAAAGAAAGTTAGCAGGGTTTAAACTGTGAGGACCAATACAGACAGAAATTATAACGTGAAGTCAGAATGACAGTGGTAGAAGACAGAATACTTTTGGGTGACCTTGTAGATTAAAAGAACAATGCAAATTAATGAATAGGCCACCTGGAAAACAGGCTAACAACAATGGCATCTATACTAATAAAAGGCAAAGCCCTCACTGACTGACTGACTGACTGACTCACTCATCACTAATTCTCCAACTTCCCATGTAGGTAGAAGGCTGAAATTTGGCAGGCTCATTCCTTACAGCTTACTTACAAAAGTTAGGCAGGTTTCAATTCGAAATTCTATGCGTAACGGTCATAACTGGAACCTACTTACATACATACTGTATATACGGCCATAGTCTGCAGCTCGGTTGCCGTGTGAGGTGGAGTTGCGTCCTCCATCAGCACGCCTCCCACGTAATTGTCTGCCTGCCCATATAAGGCCGTCCGTCAGCGGCAATCCAATAGACACGCTGCCGCTAAATATTCGCGGGTGAAGGACTGTGCTTATGCAAACGAAGATGACATGGTCAGGGATAGACTAGTGTTTGGCACAAACTCAGCGAAAGTGCGAGAGAAACTTTTAAGTGCCGGGTCTTAGCTAACATTAAATAAAGCCGTGGACATCGCAAGATCGCACAAGATAACACAAGCAGAACTGAGAACCTTCAATGCATGTACTCCGAGCGGCTCACGTGAACTGACTGTGAACGCAGTACGCAGAGAACAAGCAAGAGCTCCAAAGAGCACTGAACAAAAAACGCATTACACAATTGAGAAGGCAGCAAAAGAATATGAAGCGAGTGACGCATACAAGCTTTGTCATGCCTACGACCAATACAATATTCGCGAGATACAAGTTTAATGAGAAGACGCAGGGTATAAACGAGACTTTTGATCACTTTGTAACGGAGTTAAAATTGCTGTAATGAAGTTAAAATTGCTGGTGAGGGACTGTGCTTATGCAAACGAATAGGAAAGCAAGGTGTAAAGCTTAAGTTTAAATTACGTTCATAGACACGCTGCCGCTGGAGTTTGTCATACCTAAGACGAATACGACATTCACGAGATACAAATTTAATGAGAAGACGCAGGGTATAAACGAGACTTTTGATCACTTTGTGACAGAGTTAAAATTGCTGGTGAAGGACTGTGCTTATGCAAAAGAAGATGAGATGGTCAGGGATAGACTAGTGTTTGGCACAAACTCAGCAAAACTGCAAGAGAAACTTTTGAGTGCCAGGTTTGAGCAAACAATAAATAAAGCTGTGGACATCACAAGATCGCACAAGATAGCACAAGCACAGCTGAGAACCTTTGATGCATGTACTCCGAGCGGCTCACGTGAACTGACTGTGAACGCAGTACGCCGGCAAAAAGCAAGAGCTCCAAAGAGCGCTGAACAAAAAACGCATTACATAATTGAGACGGCAGCAATAGAATATAAAGCGAGTTCACCTACTGCGGAAACAAAGCACACGGTGGAAAAAGTCAATGTCCAGCTAAAGGAAGACAGTGTAAAAAATGTGGTAAATTGAAGCACTTCGCTAAAGTTTGCAGGACTGGGAAAGGTAAACCCGTGCATGCAGTGCGTGATGTCTCATATAAAGAAAAAGACGAGCTGTTTATTGATGCAGTAGGACAGGAATAACCCTCTGACGCTGAACAAGACTTTGTAGACATATCAATAGGAAAGCAATGTGTAAAGGGAATGCCTGTTAAACATCTTAGATTCACGAGTACCGATTTGGGTGGTGATCACTTCGATGAATGAAACCTGTTGTCTTTACAACGGTTGACAACGAAGGTGAGATGGTCAGGAATAGACTAGACAAACATGGAATGTAACATGAACACAACACATCCTCCAAATACGAACCTGATAGAAAGAAATAATGATAATCAAATCCTTGATGACAGCAACACTCATAACACAAAACAATTACATTGACAATCATGTTACATTATTTTTAAAATGTTTCCTTTTCTTTTTCATAACTTTTTTAACACACTACTTCTCCACTGCGAAGCGCGGGTATTTTGCTAGTTAAGCAAAATAAAGAGAATAGTGCCACACAGTGTGTCAAAGTGGCATCCAGGAGCATCTGTGTTGATGACATTTAATCATGGATGGAAGTAACTTTATACATAAAAGAAAACATTAGGGTTCGCCCACAGTTCAATATTCAACCAACAACATAAATTCTATTTCGACTCCAATTCTCATGCAAGAAGAGGCCACCTTTAATGAACTGGAGGGGAGAGAGACAAAAAAATAAAAATAAAGCACACCTCTTCTAAGTTACCATTTAATTAACGAGCTGTGGTTTGCTCTTCTTCTGTGGGTATGCAGCTCGCACACACATATAGGTGGCGGGGATCAAGCTTGTGACTACATCAGCTCACGGGAGGTACAAAGGTAACACTTTCTCAGATTTAAATGCAGACTTGAAAAGCTGTTAAGAAAGCAAACTTGCTGTTGGGAATCTTCTGTTATTGCATTTTTAAAAAATAAACCTCTGAGACATGTCTTGAAGACAGGTCAATCATGATTACACTTATCATTGGGAAAAGATGCTCTCCAGTTTCAGGTTACATGCTCCATCACCCACTGGGTCCAGGCATCTCTGGTCTATGGGATAGGGAGAATGAACTCATCTTTCTGTTTGCTAATGAGGAGTGGCACTCCAGCAGTGGTAACTACTAGACAAATCAAGCCATGCCACCCATTTACATGTTTACAACATCTACACTTAGCTCAAATTTCTAGCTTATCCTGTCTCAAAACAATACCATAAGGCAAATCCCAAGCTCTAGAATGAAGACCCAGCTGTACATTTCTCACAAATCTGTAAACACCAGCTGCTTATCCTTCCAGTTTAATGTACTAATGCCATGCAATGTGCTAATGTTGCCTTTTCTCTGGTTTATTAGATATAGAACCTTCAGTGGACCTCCGTCAAGAGAAGAACCTTTGTGGTCTAGTGACATTTTGCAAAGCTAGTAGGCCAGTAGCTACTACCTACAGCCTACGCATGTGTCCTTCTTGGCAGAGTTCACCAGCTGTACCAAGCGGTTATTGTACTCTGGACCTGGACTGGAGAAAGTGGAGCTTCCATCTCTGATGTAATCGAGCACTCATCTTATATACCAGCTTACTTCAATATAGTTGCAATATGGCAATAGTTATCCCAGAAGCATTGGGCATAAGATGCAGAAACCAGCCCTGTATGAGATGTTGGTCATGCATGCACTCATTGTGGTAAGTTTGGGCACAAAATGGTAATGCAGAAGGATTTGGACTAATTTTGCAAGCCTCCTTAATCTAGTTAAAGGCTGTGAGAGCTGGACCAACCCTGGATGTGATGCCTGTCCATTGTGGTATAAATGTGAAAGTTGTTGACTTCACGCCCTGAGGCTGTGGGTTCAGATGCCGCTCCTGACCATGACCAAGTCACATTAACTCGGAAAAAGACATAATCCAAAAAAGTAAAAATTAATAATAAAAATATAAAACAGCAATGAATGTGACCTAAGGCATTACATAATATATTGCTCAAGTGATGCTGTTATTTAAAATAACACCAAAACAAAATAGCTAGCTAGAAATGAACCCCACATGACATTCTTACAGCCATGGCTATCAATAACAGGCTTAAGAGCCATAGATTCTGACGTTACAAGATGTTCTGTGCACTGCGTGTTTGCTTCTATTTTAAGCACCTCAGAAATCAGATGGGAGCTTAGCAGCACAAAGGAAAAAAGGAACAAAAACATTTGTGTCCCATTCACAAATTGTTTAAAAATAAAGAACAGCATTGACTTGGCTGTACATCAAGAAATGTCACTTAACCAAAAAAAAAACAAAAAAGTCTTCCCTCCTCAATTAGGAGAAACAATCTTAGCAACTTTAACAAATGACAAGAAGATGAGTCAAGGGGCACAGAGGATTAAAATAACACAACAATTAGAAGATCACATCACTCTTTTTTATCAACGTATTGTCTGAATTTGATTCAAAACTGAAGCAATGTTAATATGAGCTGGAAAAGAGGAGTAGGCCGGTGCGTGCATGGCAGACTGCCAGGTTACAGGAAGGGCTACCAAGGTGGATATACACTATGCCTTATACCCACCTGCCTAATCCAGTTTTGCTTCTCTGTGTGTCACCAAAACAGCTCTGACCCACAGAGGCATGGACTGTATAAGACCTCTAAAGTGGTCCTGTGGTATCTGGCATCAGGACATGAGCAGCAAATCCTATAAGACCTGTAATTAGATTAGATCTTTTTTCAGCTGCTCCCATTAGGGGTTGCCACAGTAGATCATCTTCTTCCATATCTTGCTGTCCTCTATATCTTGCTCTGTTACACTCATCACCTGCATGTCCTCTCTCACCACATCCATAAACCTCCTCTTAGGCCTTCCTCTTTTCCTCTCTCCTGGCAGCTCCATCCTTAACATCCTTCTCTCAAATATACTCAGCATCTCTCCTCTGCACATGTCCAAACCAACGCAATCTTGCCCCCCTGGCTTTGTCTTCAAACTATCCAACCTGAACTGAACCTCTAATGTACTCATTTCTAATCCTGTCCATCCTCGTCACACCCTATGTAACTCTTAACATATCTTAACTCTGCCAAGTCCAGAGTCCAAGTCCAGAACTGGCTCTTGCAGTTCTGTCTCCTTTCTTTTAGATAGTGCCACCGTCTCCAACCCATATATCATAGCTGATCTCACTACCATTTTGTAAACCTTCCCTTTCAATCTGGTACCTGTCTGCGGACAACAATTAGATTAGATAAACCTTATTAATTCCTATGGAGAAATTCACATTCCTACAACAAATAAAACAAGGATACAGACTCACAGGACAAATATTATAGACAATCAATCAATCAGTCAATAAATACATCAATAATTAAATATTGTGCAGAAATTTCAAATGACACTTAAAGAGTATGTCAGGAGGAAGCACACATGGTGGAATAAGACTGTGGCTGTGCTCTAAGAAAGCGCCTCCTGGAGAGGATTTTTCATGATTGCATTCAATTTTGTCACCATCCTCTTTTACACAACAGTTTCAAGTGTGTCTAGGGTTGGCCCTGTCATGGAGCAGGCTTTTTTGATAAGTTTGTTCAGGCATTGTGTTTCTTTTGAGCTCAGATTGCTTCCCCAGGAAATTTCAGCATAGAACCCCACACTGGCTACTATGGACTGGTGACACATTTCCAGCTGCTTGCTGCACAAATCAAAAGACCAGAGTCTCCTTAACAAGTCCAGTCTGCACTGGCTCCTCTTGTTCAGTGCCACTGTGTTTTTAGACCAGTCCGGTTTGCTGTTCATGTGGACACCCATGTACTTGTTGCTCTGCACCACACTTCCACATGCTCCCCCTGAATGGTGATTGGTCTCGGATATCCTTGACCAGTTCTTTTGTCTTGCTGATGCTGAGCTGCAAGTGGTTCTCCCTGCGCCACAAGACAAAGTCCTCCACAACCTTCCTGTATTCTGACAAATCTTCAATATTAATGGAGCCTATGATGGAAAAGTCATTTGAGAATATTTCGAGGTGGCAAATGCTGTACTAGAAAGTCCATTGTGTAGAGGGCACACAGGGAGGGAGGCAGAAGAGTTCAATGAGGTGCTCCAGTTTTACATACCACTGTTTCTGACAGACAGTCCCTAAGCCTCACAAACCTCCGCCTGTTGGACAGGTAGTTCAAGATCCAGGTGGCTGTGGAGGCATCAAGATATGGCAGAATGGTGTTAAGGGTGTTGGAAAGATCAAAGAACATTATGCTATGGTGCTGCCCTTTCCCAAGTGGGAGTTTTTTTTTTTTTTTTGCAAGGTGGAATCGCAATGGATTGGGCTTGTTGTTCAACTGGATTGCGATCTGGGGAATTTGGAGGTCACGACAACACCTTGTGACTTGTACAGTATGTGTGACACAAAGACCAATGTTAAGTTTTAAGAGTTATTTTTAAAAGGCTGTAATTACACACGTGATTGACTACTGGGTCATACAGTGTGTATTAAACTTTGAGTGGTTTATTTTATATAACATATCACTGCCACCACCCTGAAAAGACATGCAAGTAAAAACATTACAGCACTGTAAACGCATACTGCAGTTCTGCCATGTGCACAGAATACAACGAAATTTGTACTTGAATGTTTCATCAACATGCTACACGTCACCGGGATTTTACTTTATATAATAAAACACAAACCACTGCGCCTTACTCATATTTAGTTATGCTCCAAGTTCCTGAAACCTTGTGAATAAAAAGAAATCTAAGCAAAACCCCAGTCAAGTTATAATTCTGATATAGTCACTCAGACAAATAAGGATCGGGGATCAGATTGCCATTTGGACTCAAAGTTGACAAAACCTGGGTGTTTGACAAGACCCTTTTCTCCAAGGCCACTTAGTGTGCATGATTAGGCTACCTTATAAACACTTTATTGTGGAGCACAGGAAGGTGATGTAAAGCCTGTCTTCAGCACCTTGGCTACTATGACAAACTGCTTTTCTGCTAAGCTGCATTGCTAGAAATCATGCAGACCTGCAGGTTTTTGGAATACAATCGAGAGTACCAAAACAGTGGCACAATGATCAAGCTCCAAACAAGACAGAGAACTGACCAAGATATGAAACCAGGGCTCTGGAGATGTGAGACAGTACAGCCAACCAATGTTGCACACCACTGCTAAAGATTATTATTATTATTATTACTCTGTAAAATTTTCAAACCTTGTTTAGGGACATAGGGGTGTAAAGTTTATCCAGGAGAATAATGTGCTAGAAAGAAACCAGCTCCAGATGGGACCCCAGTCCATCACAAACCCCACTGACGGCATTCAGAAATGACTTTAGACATGAGTGAGGAAAGCCCACGTAAATATGGGAAGAATGTGTAAATAGACACAAGAAAAAGATCAGCTATGGGTTTGAAATGCTCAACCCTGAAGCTGTGAGACAGCAGCGCTAACCACTGTGCCACCCCACTGCCCAAGGATAGTGTTATGCATACATTACTTTCTATACCAGTTTATTACAACACATACATATACTCTGTATACCTATATACAGTACTGTGCAAAAGTCTTAGATGTAACAATTTAGGGGGTTCATAGAAATATTTGTCTCAGACCAGTGTTTCCCAACCTTTTTTCTATGGTGGCACACTTTCTGTAACTAAAAACATCCCAAGGCACACCACTATTCTACAAACCACAAACACATTATATTTCATACACATTCTCGATTGTCTGAAGGGGTGGGACTACTGGAGAAGCTGGTAAAAAAACAGCAATATAGACTGTATATAAAATACGTGACTACCATTAATCAGATAATGGAATCAGAAGAATGATTTTTTAATAGTCTGCGTGCCCAAACACCTGTGTGACTTTTACTCATTAACAGTAACTCATTTTGATGCAAGCAGAATCACTTAAGGGGTTTCTCTGATATTTAATTACCTGGCTGAGGGACTTAGCCAATGGTGGGCACTTGTGAGTCTCAGGACATGCGCAGACTGTCAGGTTTTAGGTGAATCAATTGGCTGTCACAACAGTCCAATAAAATCTCCAGTGCTGAATGAACTCTAGAAGTATTAAAGTAACTTTCAAATGTGTATACAGTATACACTACAGTACTGACTCATAGGAATTCACTTTAAGTGTTCATTTAGCACTGTCAACTTTACTGTGCACCACCTACTCTTCTCCGACACCCCAGCTTCCATATGTTTGACACCCACTTACAATGGCCCTCATCGCCTGATCAGATTTTAACAAAGATGCCATTACTTAAAGTCGACCTGGCAGCACAGGATGTAAAAATAAATAGAAGTGCCAACGTGACGCAGTCAGACAGCTTTAAAGGAATTTACAGTGGTGCCCTGTAAATTAACGGCTCAGACGTCACAACCCTACAAACACGACTGAGGAAATGGGGCAGACACAGCAGACAATGGTGGACCACACTTCATGAGCTCCTAGCTATTCAGAAATAGTCAAAATGCCTAGTCACGATCATGCAGTATTAGGCAATTCAGATAAGGACAATGCCACTCTTCTCGGAATTTTCACCACAAAATTCAGCTCTGAGTGACGCAAGTGTTTATGAGCATGGTGGAGTTTGAGGATGTGTCAACTTGAAAGTGGCAAATTATCAAATCACAGAAGGCAATCATATCAGCAATTCAGCAGCTTTAGGAATAAGCAGGTGAACCAGAGAAAATATGGCAAGGACAGACAGCCTTCTCACAACTTTCAGTCTTCTCCTAGAATCAGAGCTGGAGTGTCAAGCTGCAAATAGTACAACTGGAATTTACCTCAATTACTAATGTCTGAAAAAATGAAGAGTGGGGTATGACACTTTCATCCATCTATTAATTTTTAGAGTTATTCTGGAGCAACAACAGATATGGGGGCAGAGTTGAAGCCTGGTTGGTATGTCAACCCATCACAAGGCAAAACCAAATTAAAGTAGCCATCTCTTCGATGCGGGATCAAAACCAGAGTGCCTTGGTGGGGGTTTGGGATGGGAGAGAAGAAAAACAAAAAGGAAAGCAAATGTGGTACTAATTTACATTTTGGGGCAGATCCTAACACGTTAAAAAGACAGTGGAGAATGTTACTCCACTGCACTATTTGCATTGTTGTAATTTTTTAAATGGTCTTCGGTAGACTGTAAAAATTGTAGCTATACACAAATCTACACTCCCTAGCCTCAAGTCTTCACAAAATTGTCTGCTTCATACATTTGCCTGATGTGCATACAAACAGACACACTTACTCTCCTGTACCTTCCGACAATAAAACATCAAATGCATCTGGAAGCACTGTGTAGAACTTTTAACACTAGAATTACCAAAGCCTACAAAGTCACTTCAGTACACATGTAGTTTGTCAGCGTGCCCGTAAAGTCACAAGTAGACTGAAGAGCTTCCTGTGTTTGATCAACAAGGGCATGCCCACAAATTACAAGTGTAATGCCACGAAAAGGGTATGCTGACACTTCAGTACTCAAGCAATGGTACGAGAATGCAGTCAGACTTGTTATTTGGGTATATACACTGTCCAGATCTAAACACTAGTGTGGAGAGTCGCTCGCATACTGAAGAGTCTATGGATGCAGGTGGAAGCTGCCGTCGCTGCTTTTTGTATATAAATCCCAGATCGAATGTTATTTACCTTGATTTATTTATTTATCTTCTCACAGCGTAAAGTCACAAGTAGACTGCAGAGCTTCTCGTGTACATGCACAAAGTACAGCAATGGCAAAAGTGTGACGTGCATTCTTTCTCTGATGTAGAACCCTCGTCATCATCCGAGTTCACCTCTGTTATAGCATGTCTTTATGTGAAAACAGTAGTAAAAAACCTTTACAAGTACCATAAATTTACAATGACTGTTACAGACTCAAATCAAATGTATGTTTTTATGCTAAAATAGTAAGAATAAGAGCAGCTCACTTCTCAAAACGGAGGCGTCCGGGAATCGAACCCAGAACGTCTGGATTACAAGTCAGCAATTCTAACCACTGCAACACCAAAGCAGGCGTATCAAGAGCGTGTCAATGTCGCACCCTAACCCGGGTTCTTTTTCTGCAGTTATATTCTTGAATAGAAGCGCACTTGTTGTGTTATATTTGTACCTTTTGTGAAAGTGTTTATTTAATATTTGGACTTTGGGCTTCACACATTATACGCTTCTGTCTACATTTTGTCAATTATTACTAAAACATAAAAAACGTTTCTGTTTTAATGATGTGTTTACATAGATTGTTGTAGACACTGAACACACATGAAATGCATGTGTTCCAAATAATGATATAGTATTTACTCTATACAACTCTAAGCAACTGACATGCAGGTAAACACCCTTGAGCTGAGAAAACTTTGTGCCGCCGTGGGGGGATGAAATAGCAGGCTGCTTATTGCTTATCGACACATTTACAAGACAAACGACGCTGACAGAGTATATGCTCACCAGTCTGAACAGTTTCAAACTATAGAAGTGACAAGCCAAGGTAGGGTCAACCTGTCTGCCTAACGTAGATTTCATCTTGAAAGGATTGCGCTACATGGCACAAATGTTCAAGTATGAAGTGTTCAGTACTACAAAATAACTCACCTTCCTAAACTTACAGGGTCTCACAAAATTAAACAGCAATAAACACAGACATAAAACGAGCAGAACTCCTATTCTAGTAATGGAGGACCTCAAGAGTGGAGTCTTCTTGTGCCAGAACACAGAGGTAACAACTCCGTTCACAGAGATCATCAAGCCCACCTGGAGTAACTATTCCCACTTCACTCCTTAATAGGAGGTGGTCATAGTCTCCACCTCTACGTTGTACAGTATGTATTTTAATATTATCGTGACTTATCAGAGTGAGTGTGTTATGTTGCTTTTCTGTTTTGAAATTCTACTGTATATATAACATTGATTTTTTTTCTAGTGTAAAAATCGGAGCAAGGAAAACATAAAATGTAAATTAACCTTTTAGTACTGCAGTCTGAACAATGTATCAATGTTCAATTAATACCTTTTACATTTAGGTTTTCATCTTTGAAAATGCACTACAGACGCTGCAGTTTAAACATAGAAAATGTCCAGGTCTGATCCCTGTTTAGTATTTAACGGGCCATCTGCCACAAACCAATACGATGTTTTCACTACCCAATGCTGTACATTTTTTTCCAGGAAAAAGTATAAAAGAGGAGTTCCTAAAAGCATGGCATCAAAAGCAAAATATGCCATTGTTTTAAAATACTTCTGTTCATTCTGTTTGCCAAATGAGAGCAGTGAGACTGCATACCTCTCTATCAGAACTGCTCTTAGGGGATCTCTACGTATCTGTAGGGCTCTTTTATTAGCTGATTTTACACAATTATATTGATAGCTCCTGTCAATCAATCTTTTCTGTAGATCTTTAGAGGTCACTACAAAATCACTAGTGTCCAAACAGATACAGTGCTAGCAAATTATTAGCTTAAAGTAACTGTTCATTATTTCATCTTAATGGATTAGCTGTGTTACCCATCTAAGATTGACTGAAATCCAAGCAATCAACATAGACTTTTTATCTGATACATGGATTGTCCATTTCATCAGGTATATTACCACCCTTTCAGTCATGGGGGTCTTTTCTTCTTCATATAAAGACATCAGTTTTCACCACTTCCTCCAAGTGTCAACAGAACATTAGAACAATCTAGATAAGAATAGGACATTCAGCCCAATAAAGCTTGCCAGTCCTATCCATTTAATTCTTCTAAAAAAAAAAACATCCAGTCGAGTTTAGAAAGTCCTTAAAGTCTTACTGTCTACCATGCTACTAAGTAGCTTATTCCAAGTGTCTATGGTTCTCTGGGTAAAGTAAAACTTCCTACTTTATGTGTGAAATTTACCCTTAACAAGTTTCCAACTGTGTCCCTTGTTCTTGATGAACTCATTTTAAAGTCACAGTCTCGATCCACTGGACTAATTCACTTCATAATTTTAAACACTTCAATCATGTCACCTCTTAATCTTCTTTTGCATAAAATGAAAAGGCTCAGCTCTTTTAATTTTTCTTCATAATTCATCCCTTGTAGCCCTGAAATGAGCCTATTCACTCTTCTCTGGACATTTTCTAGTGCTAGTATATCCTTTTAATAGCCTGAAGTCCACAACTGCACAAGTACTCCAGACGACACATCACCAGTACATTATAAAGCTTGAGCAGAACTTATTTGGACTTGTACTCCACACATCATGCCATATAACCTAACATTCTGTTTACGCTCTTAAGGGTATCTGAACACTGTCTGGAAGTTGAAAGCTTAGAGTCCACTATGACTCCTAAATCCTTCTCATAAAGGTGTACTCTCGATTTTCAGACCTTCCATTATGTATTCAAACCTAGCATTTTTACTTCCTATGTGTAATACTTTACATTTACTGACATTATATTTCATTTGTCCATGCCTATCTGCCTTCCAAATCCTTCTGCAATGATTTAACAGATTCCAAATTATCTGCCAATCCACCAATCTTAATATTATCCGCAAACTTAACTAGCTTGTTACTAATATAACTATCTAAACCATTTATGTATATATATATATATATATATATATATATATAGGTAAAATTCCGTTACAACAAATATGTTTATAATGAAATTTCCATTACAACAAAGTATTTTTATGGTCCCTACTGTAAGTCAGTAAGTAAGTAAGTAATTAAGTAAGTAAGTTTTGGGTAGGTAGGTAGGTAGGTAGGTAGGTAGGTAGGTAGGTAGGTAGGTAGATAGATAGATAGATAGATAGATAGATAGATAGATAGATAGATAGATAGATAGATAGATAGATAGA
>JANRMT010062852.1:27290033-27306110 GCA_026402145.1 Polypterus bichir lapradei | reverse complement strand
TGTGTGTGTGTATATATATATATATATATATATATATATATATATATATATATATACACACACACACATCATGGCTAATGCCTTTTTACGAGGTGACTTACAACTAATACAAATGATACAGTACAATTTTTCATATAATTTTCACATCTGGAGAACCAGGAGGTTATGTGCCTAAGTGGTGTTGAAAATGTGTAATTGATACATACACTCCAGAAAGAGCTCTCCACATAAATAACCTAAATTGAACTAAATTAACTTTGGGATACACTGCATCAGAAATGGAAATTAAGCAAACAAACTTTACCACATATTAGTTACACAATGTACACTTCAGTACATGCACACATAAATAGAGTCTACACAGCAGATACTGTATGAGAAACATATAAGAACTCCAATATACTGCACAAAATATGTACTGGACATAAGCAGTACATGTGACACGCACACACACACTGACAGAGCAGGATAAACCCAATACATTAAACACAGAATACACATTGCATGCAGTTTACACAGGTCACCATGTTAGATATACTGTACACATTATATAGTAATGTACTGTATTTTTCTATATTTCAGATGACCACAATTGTGGAATCCCTGCACCCTTTAAGAATACATTTCATTAAATGTACAGTACAACATTGCAGTAAAGAGAGCTCTGGCTGTGTTTTCCTCATTTCTAAACAGCCTGATTTCCCCATGTAGCTGCTCCCCTCCGCCATTACAGAGTCCCTGAAGCCTGTAGTTCCTTTAAAGAAATCAGTACTCTTGGGTCTGTTTAATAAACTTGAGATGTCAGCGGCTGTCAATTTTTTTTTTTTTAATATTGTGCTGCTTGGCTGCCAAGTTTGCTGCACACTCTGGCCCAGCATGCCGGGTCTAAATTAGGGATGTCACTCAAATCAGCAGACTTTTTCCCTGTACTGCTGCATTCCACACATTCCTCTGGCGTTTGGCAAAACACTTCCTCTCACACGGTGTGCACTGACTGGGGGAAATGGCTCAAGCGCAACTAATTTACCAAAGGTCAGAAATGAAATGCTACTAAGAGGTTCAGGGCAAGATCAGGGCAATGTATAATGTTTACGTTTATTTATTTGGCCAATGCTTTTATCCAAAGTGCCTTACAACATTTGAGATACAATTAGTTACATTTCTTTTGTTTTTTTCCATTTTGAGCACTGGCAGGTGAAGTGATTTGCTCAGTGTCACACAGTGTCAGTGGTGGGATTTCAAAGTACCACCTCATGGTTTGGTCCAAAGTCTTAACCACTGCAACACGCTGCATGCTGTAATGTACTTTGCGAGTGGCACCATAATGCAGAGTGTATAATTCTTTTTTTAAAAGAACTTTTAAAGAACTTTATAAACTTAATGCTGGACACTTTAAATGTGTCCCTTAGTCTATCTGAGATGCGAGTATAAAAATATGCTTGGTATAAATTAATATATGGAAAACATAAAAGGCATTGCAACAGTCTAACTATGACTTGAACTATATAAACTATGGACCAAATAGCTGAGCAGTGCACCATGATGATTATGACATGCTTGCCATATCTCAATCTCTGCTTCTGTTGACAGGCCCAGTTGATTTTGTCTACTGTGTGGTACATGCGCTTAGCATACAACATTAAGGAGGTTAATGGGTATGGCACATCAGCTGCTTACAGGTGGATCTACATTCAAGGTTCCAATGACTAAGGAATTAAACTAGGAGTTAGAAAGGCACAAGTTCTAAACCCACCACTGACTTACATTCAAAACATTTATATTTGTAAAATGTCTTGGGATGATGTTCACTATACAAAGGCACCATAAGAAAGGAGGAGGCAGGGCATACAAGGACCAAAGGAGAAAGTGAATTAAGAAATACATTGTATTTATACATCTTTAATTAATTGTGTTAGTGAGTTGCATTAGTAGATAGATGAAAACTGCTTGTGTTTGAATACAGAAAACTCAGAAATGGGAGGATGCAGAACGCAACTACATTCTGTCACTTTTTGCCTCCGTTGGAATCACCATTAGTTTTAGTGAATCAGTGAACATTTTAAGTGGTATCTAGGACACTAGTATATCTTATAAAACACATAATTTAAAAGGCAGAGTTTTTCCCCATCTTAAAAATGCTGAAAATGTAGTCATTTTTTTTTTTTTAAGTATGGTGGATAGTAAGAAATTAACTCACATTCATTTCTATTAGGATTGGCAACTGCAATACATTTTTCAAAGGATGTCCAAACTGTGCTTTAACTTAATTCAAAATGATCCTGCAAGGATTGCTACAAAAAGTAGAAAGTACAAACACATAACTCCAGTTCTCAAGTCCTTACACTGGCTCCCAGTCAAGTTTAGGGATGATTTCCAAATCCTATTTCTAACATATAAGACTTAAATGACCAAGGTCCTGCTCACCTATTTGAACTTGCCATTACTTATATACCACAGTGTGCATTAAGATCTCAAGACGACAGTCTACTAAAAATTCCAAAGATTAAATAAAATAACGGCGGGCGGTGTAGCTTTTAGTTACAGAGACTCAAAGCTGCGGAATGGTCTTCCTTCTACTAGAAGAGGAGTGTCCTTCAGTTTCCGCTTTTAACACTAGAATTACCAGAGCCTACAAAAAAACTTGTAGATCCGGCCCACCTTAAATCCCATCGCACCTCTCCATCAGCGTCTTTTGCCCTGTAAATGTGCTGATAAAGACAGGCAGCAAGCAGCCTGGTATCCCATCCCCCCACTGCCGCAGAACGTGCACAATGTTCTCCCAGTTCATGCCTTGACTGATTATCTGGGAGTGAAGTAGTGGAGTTTTAGAGTGGAAATAATAGATCGTTATTTGGAACACATGCATTTTATGTGTGTTCCGTTTTTACAATAATCTATGTAAACACATTGTTAAAACAGAAACGTTTTTCATATTTTAGTAGTAAATTACAAAATGTTGGCATAAACTATAGAATGTGTGAAGCCTGAAGTCCAAATAAACACTTTCACAAAAGGTTCAAGAACAATACAACAGCTTCCGTGGCGTAGCGGTAAGATTTGCTGACTTGTAATCAAGAGTCCTCGGTTCAATCCCGACTGCCTCCTATATTTGCCGTTTTCAGTAGTGAGTTGCTCTTATTGTTAATATTACACAGTACACACATACATTTGGTTTGCGTCTGTAACAGACGGTGTACATTTATAGGATCATGATACATACTACCGCCCTAGGGATCTGACGCTGTTAGTTTTTATTTGAAACTGGGAGTAACTGTAGATATGAGTGGTGTTTTGAGGCAATGGAACTGGACATTCTCTGATCTGGAGGGATAAAAGCTGACATACAAACGCTGGTGAATCTAATCATATTTCACCGTCACTTGATTTTTTTTTTATTCAGTTTTATTGAGTGTTCCTGCTCACGCTGAATTATTATGCACCTTATGGTCAGAGACATAGGTATATATGATATTTGGAATTATTCATTTTATGACCTGTATAGTACATTTTGGAAAACACTGTGGCACGGATGCAACATTATTCATAATAATTTGCATAACATTTTGAACTTGTAATCAGTGACCGCGTGTTTTTTTTCCCGATCATGCCAGTATCCACTTTTGGGTGCACATTGTAGTTTCTTTTGTATTCCAGGACATGCAGAGCAAAGAATAGTACAGAGAGGTCAGTTCAGCGCTATATGCAATCATCAAATTCAAATGTTAACAGTTCACACACACGCAAGGACCGTCCTTCCTACATTTACAATATGTGTACCTGTTGCAATGTACACACTTCTCTCTATGCTGTGGTTTCTATTACACACCTGAAAGAAAGAGACAATATATGTGACATTTTGAAGAAATCATTTTATGACCTGAATAGTACCAATCAGAAAACATCATCGCATGAATGCAATATTATTTGAAAACAAACAGCGTCAGATCAGGTGTGAATTTATACTGGTGCTGTTAGTTATAGTTAAACAGGAGGGGTGGGGGGTTAGAGCGTGATCGTGATTGAGAGAATAAAAATAAGAAAAGCTAACTTTTACAAGTACAATAAATTTATTCCCAATGTCCCATATATTTGTCTCTTTCTTTTTTTCTCCATGCTGCGTTGACATCGTGCCCCAGAAGGCGTGAGCTTACTCATTGCGAGCAGGAACACGCAGGTGGCCAGTTGCTGTGTGCTATAACAAGACTGATCTGGTGGCTATCAATGCACATGTACTGTGCAAGGCATGCACGGGGGCCACTAAGAAAAGAAGAGTGTTCATGGCTCACCTTGCAGAGGAACTTCGTTGTCGCATCTTTGTAGAAAAGGCGACAGAAAAAGAAAAGGAGGATGCAACATCGACAACCTTCTGTTCCAAGACAGCCGCTTTCCCACTGAGTCAGTATCAGGTGCCCTTTCAATGTAATAGGAACCACAGCATAGAGAGAAAGAAGTATGCGCATTGCAACAGGTACACATGTCGTAAATGTAGGAAGGACTGTCCTTGCCTGCGTGTGAACTGTTAACATTTGAACTTGATGATTGCATATACCGCTGAACTGACCTCTCTGTACTATTGTTCCCTCT
Organism: Polypterus bichir lapradei; assembly: GCA_026402145.1. Lineage (NCBI taxonomy): Eukaryota > Metazoa > Chordata > Cladistia > Polypteriformes > Polypteridae > Polypterus > Polypterus bichir. The sequence continues at coordinate 27,301,526 of JANRMT010062852.1, read as the reverse complement.
GCATTTCCTGGTATACAAAAGAAACAGCCCCACACAGCAACGTGGAGACTGGCAAGATCGGGGGAAAAAAAAAAACACGCGGTCACCGATTACAACCACAAGATGTTATGCGAATGAATAAGAATAATATTAATAATGTTGCATCCGTGCTACAATATTTTCCAAAATGTACTATTCGGGTCATAAAATGATTTCTTCAAAATGTCACATATATTGTCTCTTTCTTTCAGGTGTGTAATAGAAACCACAACAGAGAGAGAAGTGTGTACAGTGCAACAGATACACATATCATAAATGTAGGAAGGATGGTCCTTGCTGTGTGTGAACTGTTAACATTTGAATTTGATGATTGCATTTAGCGCTAAACTGACCTCTCTGTACTATTCTTTCCTCTGCATGTCCTGGAGTACAAAAGATACAGCACTGTGCACCCAAAAGTGGATACTGGCATGATCGGGGGAAAAAAAAAAAAAAAAACACGCGGTCACTGATTACAAGCGCAAAATGTTATGCAAATTAATATGAATAATGTTGCATCTGTGCCACAATGTTTTCCGAAATGTACTATACAGGTCATAAAATGAATAATTCCATATATCATATATACCTATGTCTCTGACCATAAGGTGCATACTAATTCAGCGTGAGCAGGAACACTCAATAAAACTGAATAAAAAAAAAATCAAGTGACGGTGAGATATGAAGCAGGCAGATGCACAAGCATTTGTGTGTTAGCTTTTATCCTTCCAGATCAGAGAATGTCCAGTTCCATTGCCTCAAAACACCACTCATATCTACAGTTACTCCCAGTTTCAAATAAAAACTAACAGCGTCAGATCCCTAGGGCGGCAGTATCGATCGTGATCGTGAGTGAGAGAATAAAAGTGAAAAAAAAGGTAACTTTTACAAGTCCTATAAAAGTACATCGGCTGTTACAGATGCAAACCAAATGTATGTGTGTACTGTATAATATTAACAATAAGCTCACTACTGAAAACGGCAAATATAGGAGGCAGTCGGGATCGAACCGGGGACTCTTGATTACAAGTCAGCAATTCTTACCGCTACGCCACGGAAACTTTGTCCTTGAACCTTTTGTGAAAGTGTTTATTTGATCTTTGGACTTCAGGCTTCACACATTATACTGTATAGTTTATTCCAACATTTTGTCATTTACTACTAAAATATGAAAAATGTTTCTGTTTAAACACTGTGTTTACACGGATTACTGTAGAAACGGAACACACATGAAATGCATGTGTTCCAAATAACGATCTATTATTTCCACTCTAAAACTCCAGCACTTCACTCCCAGATAATCAATCAAGGCATGAGCTGGAAGAACACTGTGCACGATCTGCGGCGGTGGGGGCAATGGGATACCAGGCTGCTTGCTGCTTGTCTTTATCGGCACATTTACAGGACAAAAGATGTTGACAGAGAGGTGTGAACGGATTTAAGGTGGGCCGAATCAGGCTGAATCCAGCATACCCTGACTAGAGCTGCTGACTAGCTGTAAGTACTGAATCTCTGTTTGTTAATTGCTTGAACAAAAATATAAGTAATACAATACAGTAAAATCCTGATTATCTGAAGTAAAATGGACTGATACTACCTCAGATAGTTGAAAAAAACAGATTAAACAGGTAGCTGTGGCCATTTCAGATTGAAAATCACAAATATAAAATAACTAGCAAAATACCCGCGCTTCGCATCGGCGAAGTACTGCCTTAAAATTTTTATTAAGAAGAAAAGTAAACCTTTTTAAACTGTTGGAAAATATACCAATAATTATTTGTTAAGGATCTCTTTGTATGCCACGTTGTCAGTTCGGCCCTCCAGTTGTAATATGACCAAGCTGTGCGCTGAGCTTACTCTTGAGCATGCAACGTACAGCTGGCCATTTGAAAAGCAATCTTGCCTTAAATCTCACAGCTTGGATTGCTGCTGTCATAATCGGTTTGAGTTTCATGGTTGGTATCAATTACGTTAGTATTTGCAGGACTTGTTGTGTTGAAGTGACATTCGGCATCTGTCAAGCGTTGTAAGCATACAACCGGTTTCATCGATAACTTCACATCCAGCTTTTGAGAGTTTAAACATGCATAAACATCAAAGTGTCCACTACTGAAATCGTCACCTGTGAATCTAAGATGTTTAAGAGGCATTGCCGGTTCTCCAAAGGTGTAAAATATTTGGCCATTTTGGTACACCTGAAAGCGACAACTGAACAATTCAGCGGCAGCCATCAACTCACATGCAGAACCATAGGTGAAAGGCTTAAGCATTTCACTCTTCTAGTGCCCCTGTGTAGTATAATTATCTCCTGTACCGTCATTAGTCCACACCTTGAACCTGTCCCAGTCATTCAATACATAAGACACAATGTTTTTCCGGATATCAAGAGTGAGCCTGAAATGGCCGTGCAATATGTAACACAGAGAATGGAAAAGGCAGGTGCCATCTCCGGGCAATGAAGCCACTCGGTAAGTGACAGTTCTTTGATCGATGGTGATCACCTCAATAGACATGTTAATGGGGGTACGGTTGGAACGATAAAGGAAATGGGTACCTGAACAATGTAAACTAAGTCTAAAATACATATACAATAACTATAATCATAATAAATTAACAATAAAACAGCGGAGAAGCCGTGGATTAAATAAAAAGGCTGCAGTTATCAGCAGGGAGACGTGAATACCGTGGCGAAGCAAGGAAAGGAATGAAGAGACCAGAGCAACAGACGGCCTTATATAGGCAGGCAGCCAACAACGTGGGAGGCGTGGGGATGGGGGACCCAACGCTGCCTCACACGGCGACCGAGCTGCAGGCTATGGACGTATATATGTACGTTAGTAGGATTCAGTTAGCGTTGGGAACCCGCGTACCAAATTTCTTGAAGATGGGCCCATAGGTAACAAAGACCGTTGGAAAGTTCAATATGGCGGCCGACAGTGGCGTCATACCACCGAAATAAGTACGTACATCGGTTTTGGTTAGCGCAGGGAAGTTTAACATGGCGGACATCGTCAACCGTTATGACCGTTACGCATAGAATTTCTAAATGAAACCTGCTTAACTTTTGTAAGTAAGCTGTAAGGAATGAGCCTGTCAAATTTCAGCCTTTTATCTACACAGGAAGTTGGAGAATTAGTGATGAGTGAGTCAGTGAGGGCAACAAAGACTGTTGGAAAGTTCAATATGGCGGTCGACAGTGGCGTCATACCACCGAAATAAGTACGTACATCGGTTTCGGTTAGCGCAGGGAAGCTGCCTACCAAATTTCGTGAAGATGGGGCCATAAATAAGAAAGTTTAACATGGCGGACGTTGTCGACCGTTATGACCGTTACACATAGAATTTCGAAATGAAACCTGCTTAACTTTTGTAAGTAACCTGTAAGGAATGTGCCTGCCAAATTTCAGCCTTCTACCTACACGGGAAGTTAGAGAATTAGTGATGAGTGAGTGAGTGAGTGAGTGAGTCAGTCAGTCAGAGAGGGCTTTGCCTTTTATTAGTATAGATTTGCCAATTTATATGGTAGAGTATTATTTTCAAGCCTCTTTTCATAACTTAGTGAATTTAGTGTTCCTTACTACTTTGGCAGAGTGATGGCTCTGAGGCTAGGGATCTGCACTGACAATCGGAAGGTTGCCGGTTCAAATCCCATAAAATGCAAAAAAGGTCTCTGCTCTGTTGAGCCCTTGAGCAAGGCCCTTAACCTGCAATTTCTCCATCCTGGGTATGACGTTAATCTGCATCCATCCCTGCATGTAGGCCCTCCAACCTGCAGGGAAAAACTTGGGGGTTGGTGGCAGAATTGGCACTCCAGCCACCATAAAAAAACCTCACACTGTTCCACTCCATCTGAACAAGTGTGGTGCTGAGGTATCACCCGTTGCATAGCTGCACTCGGGTCCTAATCTGGATCCTGAGTTGGTTTGTCATGTGGTGGGTGCGGCAAGGTATTGCAATGCAATGCGTGCTCCTAACCTCTTACTACTTTGCTGTAATATTCCACAGTCACCTTAGCATCAAAATGTTGGCAGGTGTAGCACCTTCCCTGCTGTTCATTATACAAAAGTGCTGTTTCAAAGGCATTTAGACCGTCTACATTAAAATTCTTGTATGGATTTTCTGTGTAGTCCTCATCATTATATAAACACAAAAATCCGAAGTGAACAAAACTGCAGAGCATGTGTACAGAGTCAATGCTGGCAACTCACTGACAATAGGCAAAGGGTGCAGGTGGGGATAGGTGAGTGAGTCACGCCCAAATTCCCATAGTCAGTAGCTACTCGATCGCTCGCACCATACAGTCGAGGTTAAAAGTATAGTATTTACATGCTCGGCACAGTATTCATGACAATAGGATTGCATCGGATAATGCAGAACCTCGCTTAATCATGGGTCTATTGTAATTATAAACCATTACTAACTTTCCTCTATTATGTTTCTCTTCTTGGTATCCTGCTGTGGCACTTGGTGCCATTGCTCTACTGCCAAGCTGTTTTTTTGCTATGCATGGAAAACATAACTGAAACAATGGCTTCTTTGGAATAAACAGATTCTATCGTCAGATAGGACAGCCCCACACAGACTCTACTGTAGAATGCCAGGGTTGACAATCAGATGAGGTCTCAAAGACCATGAGGGTATCTGTCTTTGTCTGTTATAACTGAATGTGGATCCTGCCCAGTGGATTTTTTTCTCCACTGATATTGCTGATTGTTTTTCTCTCCTCCTTTGACAACCTTCCAAGCTGAACAATGAATTAGTGGACAGATGTTGTTTGGCTACTTTTATGTTAATACATTTTGAAACATTTTTTAGACAACTTTGTCTCTGTGTGTACTCATTGTGTAATTAGTACTTTGCAAAGTTTGTATTTGTATTCTTCTGTGAACTTGTAATAGAGCTCTGTGCTTTAACTCAGCACAAAACTCAACTGAATCGAACTGAATATTGATAACTGCAGCACAGCGTCAAATAAGATGGATAAGCTGGCTCAGTTATCACTTCGGGCATATGGAAATGCACTTGAAGTCCACCTTGAAAAAAAGGTTTTTTGTCACTCAAGTGCAGAAGATTTGTGGCCTCACCAATCACATATCTCTGAAAAGCAGGGGGTGGGGGGGGGGGGGACGACTGAGTACACCCAATGCTGAATTTCCCCAAGTTACTAAGATTATCCCACACTAATGTCGCCAGTGAAGCCGTAAGCACAAGACACATTAATGCGTATTTGATTTAATTGTTCTTATGTGTCATATTGGGGGGTCATAGTGCTTAGTGGTACTACCTTAAACACTAGGTCTTGGGTTGAAATCTTAGTCTGGTCACTAGCATTGTTGCTTTGCACATTCTCCCTGTATCCAGAGGGGTCTGTCACCAAGTCTTCAGTTTTCCTGCCTCAAAGGTGTGAAGTGAAATGGCAGATTTCATATTACATTTACTTACTTGGCTGACTCATTTATCCAAGATGACTCTGCAACATTTGAGATACAACTGGTTGCGTTTCTTTTGGTTTTCCAATTAGAGCACAGGCAGGGGAAATGACTTGCTCATGGTCACATGGTGTTAGTAGCGTCCAAAACTTTAAAAAGTATGCCACAATGGACTGGTACCCTTTCCAGGGTTGGTCCCGCTCTCATAGCCTTTAACTGGATTAAGGAGGCTTGCAAAATTAAAGGATGGATGCTAAATATCATATTTTAACTTTTATATAAAAAAAATTAATTACATGCATAAATACATCTGAGAAAATATTCAAATACAACTAAAAAACAAGGAAAAAAGTTATGATTACATGCATCCCATTATTTAAGCGCTTGTTTACGAACTTGCTTTTATAAGCTAAGGTTTTATAAGTTTGAGTGGGAATGGTAGACTTCCTGGTCATAGAGCACAAGGCAGATGGAAGAAGTGTGACAGCATGTTGGGCTGACTGACCCACGTAAATGGACCTTCTCATAGACTGCCGTCTCCATCCGGGGATGATTCCTGCTGTGCACTCAGTGTTGCTCACTGTGTTTCAGTCCTCTTCCAACCCTCAGTTAACTCAACACACAAGTTCTTGGAGGCTGTGTTGGGGTAGTGGGGGTTTTTACCCAGAAGAAAAAGTAATATTGAATTCTTCCTGAAGAAATCATTATTAAAAGTGTTAAAAAAATTAACAAGTACACACACACACAGGCCCTGGTTAAACATAATGGTGAACTCTGTGTAACCCAAAAGTTAATGATTAACATGGCTTTCAACAACAATGTCCCCCAGAGCAGAAGTGGGGCCTGCCTGCACATTTCATTTGTCTTCTGAGTGAAACAAACGGACTATTGATGACTGAGGTTAAGGGCACATTCAGTATGTCCCCGGATATCCCAGAACATGGCTCTCTTCCAGAGGTCTAGTTTGTCATTAAAGAGGTTCATATTGGAGACACTTGCTCACTGTAACTCATCTCCACTCCTTCCCATCTCCTCTTTGTTGGTTTATAACAAACATCTTCACACTGTATGGGCTGCACACAACATGTCCATCTCAGCACAGAATCGGTCAGAAAGATAAAGACCCACTAGTTAAAAACAAGGAGACTCACAGAGCTGACACGGGAAGTAATGACAACACTCTAGTGTTGTTAATTTTTATGAAATCTGTAGCTTTGACCTGAACAGCCTCTAAAATTTAGCAATACACCAGATCAGAAATATCCTAGGCTTTACTGCTGGATCAGCTACACCAAATCCAGATGTCATTTAGTACAGATGGCTAAACATCCACTTGTATGCATCATGTATGTTTACTAATTGGTTCTGTATGTATACTTAAAGAGACAAGTGTGTGCATTTATTTTATTGAAACATATTTTTGTTTTTAATTTGCACAATTAAGTGGCAATGTGTTACATACTGGTTGGATATGCTGGTTAGAATGTAACTGTTTTTGGTACACGTTACAATACTACAACAGGCTCCAATCATAGATATGTAATGTAATTCTATGCCAGAAGGGCTCTGCTTTGAATGCCTACTTCTGTGTGGACTCTGCCTGTGTATGTTGTAAGTTTCAACAGGCCCTGCAAGACTGAATTTTGTGGTGTGTTCCTGTGTCTAACTGACGCTGTTGGAATAGCCTCTGGTTTCCCATAATCCTGTAAACCAACATAAAGCAAGACAGAAAGATAAGTAAGGCTCTCAGATTTATAGGATTGCAGTGTTATGATGGCCATGTGTGCAGAGCACAGTAAAATTTTCTAATGAACTTGTAGCACAGCACCAATTCTAGAGCCATCACTATTGAGGAGAACAACCTTATCTCAAACGTCCTGACTTCCTCTTCCAAAAAATCTCAGAACATGTTTGTCATTAAAAGACTTACAACTAGTAAGTTCTAGGAAATAACTGTACAGTAAACCGTACATAAAAAAGAGCTACAGCTATTCCATACCTTGCATGTATGCTTTGAAAGTCCAAATACTTCAACAAAATAAAACACAGACAATTAAATAGAGTGGCTAATCCAAATGTGTTAAGAATACTAAGCTTGCAAGATGAATTCTACAAGATCTCTGGGCTTAAAATTAATTTGTATAAAAGTGTACATGTACAGACTGATGGAAAGCACTCTATAGGACAGACAGACAGACAGACAGACAGACAGATAGAGATAGATACATTTTTTAAAAATCAAAAAATGGAAACTCTCATTCTTATACGTATTCTGACTCTTTGCTATGGCACTTCAGTTTGACATTAGTTACATCCTGTTTGCTTTTATTCTTCATGAGGTTTGTCTAGAACTTGACTGGAGTCCACTTCTGGCGAATTTAATTGAATGGACGTTGTTTAGAATGACACAGGTGAACCTGTATATAAGATCCCACAACAAATTGGGATGAAAATCAGGTCATGAAGTCCAAGGAACTCTCTGTAGACCTCCACAATAAAATTGTGGTGAGACAAAAGTCGGAGCAAGGAGACAAAACCATTTCTAAAGCTTTGAGTGTTCCTAGAAACACAGAAGAAGGAAGACATTTGGAAACACCACGACTTTTCCTAGTTTGGTTGGCTGACCAGACTGATTAAGTGGACAAGAACGGTTTTGGTCAGGGAGGTGGCCCAGAACCCTACAATAACAGCACTTCAGAAATCCTGTGATGAGATTGGAGAAACTGTTGGAACTACCATCTCAACAGCACTCCATCAATCAGGAATTTATGGTAGAGTGGCTAGACAGAAACCACTCTTGAGTAAAGGGCTTTTAAAGGACAAAGATTCTCGTATCTGAACTCTTTTGGATAGAACTCCAAGTACTATATCTGACGAAGGCAACACACAAATCGTCTCCTGCCTAATGACCCCATATGGTGACAAATGGTGGTGGCAGCATCATGCTATGGGAGGCACTTCTCAGTGGCAGGGACAGGAAGACTGGTCAGAATTGAGAGAAGGATGAATGCAGCCAAATACAGAGAGGTACTTGAAGAAAACCTGCTCCAGAGTGTAGGTGACCTCCACTGCACTGGTGCGATGTTTCACATTTTCAGAATACAGCCAAGACAGTAATGGGGTGGCTTCATGACAAGTCTCTCACTGTCCTTGAGTGGCCTGACCAAATCCCAGACTTAAACCACAAAGAACATCTGTAGAGAGACCTTAAGATGGCAGTTCATGGACACTCCCCATATAAAAAAGCACAATATCAGATACACAGATCAAAAGACACTACATAACAGATAGATAGCTGACAAACAGAAAACGACAGACAAATGTGAAAAACAAGATATTAGATGTTAAAAGTTCCATACAATAGGTACATGGATGTGAAAAGCAGTGTATTACATAGACAGACAGACCAATTGATAGATGTGAATGTCACTATATGATAGATTGATAGACAGACAGACAGACTTTCACTGGCTGAAAAGTAGGAACCAAATCTAGTCAGTGTGCCATTCAATCACGAGGCACACTCACAAAGTAGCTTGAAAAAATTCAGCATTTGGTGTACTCAGCACACGTTCATGGTCACACACACACACACACACAGCCCATTTAGAGTTCCTAATTAACCTAACCCGAACGTCATTGAAGAACAAAAAATAATACTCTTAACAGCTGAGACTGTCACTTGAAGCAGCTGAATTTGCACCCTCAGGATTGCTTCACTACCATGCTACACACTGTCAGCTGTTGTCGGCAAACTTTCATTTCCTTGTTGCAGTTGTGACAGAGCTTTGTCATTTTCAGGCCTGCCTTTTGAGGTTGGCTTCTTTTGTTGACTATGTCTCGATTGCTGCTTTGCTTCCTGGGGTGGTGTAAACGTCAAGTGTTCTCACGTACAATATGTGGCATCACTCAGACTTGTAATTTTTGAGGGCTGGTGGGGGTGGGGTGCAAAGCACATGAAAAAGCAGGAAACATGAAAGCAACACATGACCAGTCTAACTTTAGCCACAGCAATAGTACTAGTAGTGGCATTGTCATGTGTATAGAGCACAGTTAAAATTCTTATTTACATGTCTGACCAGTACACACTCTAGCACCTTGATAAAATTAATAGATTGAAATACAAAAATAGAGAATAAAAAAACTGTGTAGAGCAATAAAGCCCCATAAAGGAAACATGCCATGGCAGGACACCAAAACAGAGAGGGCATCATGGGAGTCCTGTTGAATACAAAATTTAGTATGTCGATGGTTTACAGTGAATACTCTCCCACTACAATTTACTCCATTTCTAATTACAGTATATTACATTTTGAGAAAAAGTTAAAAGCAACTGGCAAGGACACTGCTTAACAACACTGGAGAAAAGCCCTAAAAAACAAGACCTCTCTCTGTAAATCAACCACAGATGACACATTCATCAGGCAACAAAAAGCAAAACAAGGACACCGCTGTCCTCTAGTGGCTGTCACTGCACATAACAAATAAAATCATCCTACAAACAAGTTAGGTAAATGGGGTAAGTGAATGAGAGTGTGCTTTACAATGAACTGGCACCTTCCAATGACCCTAAACTGATTAAATGAGTCAGAAAAGTAATGAGTGGTTATATTTTTGTCAACTTCTTTTCAACCCACAATATCCAGTCTTTATCAAACTGGAGACCACTAACTTAAATTCTGAGCACTCCCGACAAAGTAGCCTTAAGCTGATTAAAACTCAAAGGTTCAAACACCAAAATCATTTTTCACTCAAAAGATGATCATAGACTGTTTCTCAACCCAATTACTGTATTCCATGAGTGTGGGGCCTCAGGGAGACAGAACATCCCATCTGGTTTTATGCTCTATAGCAGGAGTGCCCAACTCCAGTCTTGGAGGGCCGCAGTGGCTGCAGGTTTTCATTCTAACCCTTTTCTTAATTAGTTATGTTTTTGTTGCTAATTAACTTCTTTTGAATGAATTTTAATTGACTTGGTTTTAAAGAAATGTTTACCTGAATTTCTTCATCGTTCCTCTGAATTGCTTCATTTCTATTCTTAAATGGCACCCAAACAGAAGTAAAATGTGAAGTGAGTGAGCCAACAGAAGACCAACTAAGTCAGAGCCTCAAACTCCAACCAATTTCACTCCAACAAGTTGCTTAATGAGGCACTGAGTCTTGTCGTTAATTAAACCCGCTCTTTAATTCCATAGCTTGTTGCTGCTCTCATTGTGCAATAGCAGACATTTCCGAAATTGTGGATTTTCTCTTTTCTAAGAGCTGATCAGCATTCCTGAGACCTGTACCTTTCTTTATTTTCAGATATTGTATGATGGTCACAGTTTGCTGGTCCTGTTTTGGCTCATGTTGTATCTCATGATTGTTGGCTGCTAATTAAGGAAAAAGAAACAATTGAGTCGTCTGAGTCTCCAAGAACAAGTCAAATAAAATGAATTCAAAAGAAGTTAATTAGCAGTAAAAACAGGTCACTAATTAGGAAAAGGGTTAGAATGAAAACCTGCAGCCACTGTGACCCACCAGGACTGGAGATGGGCACCCCTGCTCTATAGGCAGGGTGTTGTCAAGCTCCAAGAGTTCAGGGGTATCATCACACAAACTGGGCAAGGTCTGTGCTGACTGCTGCATTACTCTCCATTTTACGATTGTTATTCGTCTATAGCCATTACTTGTTCTGACAGTTTTCTTCACACCTAAAGACATGTAGGTTAATTTAATTGGACCCTGTAATGGTCCTATTCAGTCTGCTTGTGAGAGGATCCCACAAACTGGCTGGTACTTTGTACAGGGGTAGTTTATGCTTTGCCTCTGATGCTACTGTGACAGGCTCCTGGATGTTGTGTGTGTGTGTATGGGCACATGCATAGGAGTGTCTGTGTATAAATATATACAGTGGTGTGAAAAACTATTTGCCCCCTTCCTGATTTCTTATTCTTTTGCATGTTTGTCACACAAAATGCTTCTGATCATCAAACACATTTAACCATTAGTCAAATATAACAAGTAAACACAAAATGCAGTTTTTAAATGATGGTTTTTATTATTT
>JANRMT010062852.1:27246371-27263325 GCA_026402145.1 Polypterus bichir lapradei | reverse complement strand
ATATATATATATTTACTCCACATTCCATTTTAAAGATATATACATTCATTTAAAAGGATGTCTGGGGTTGGAATAATAGATTTACGAGGGGAATCTAATAGATTTACGAGGGGAATCTAAAATTTCTATGAAAAAATATATATATAACTTAACAGCAATTCGGTTTAAGTCACTGTGACCTACTATACTAATTCTTGTCATAACTGTCTCACCTCTTAACATCTGTTTGGCTAAAGTGAAAAGGTTCGGCTCTGTCACTCTCTCTTCACAGCTCATACCTCTTAGTACCAAAATCAACCTAGTTACTCTGGACTTTCTCTAGTGCCGGTATGCCTTTTTTGTAATATGGAGAACAAAACTGTACACAGTACTCCAGATGAGGCCTCACTAGTATGGTACATACCTTAAGCCTATCTTTCCTTGACTTGCACTCCACACGTTGTGATATATAACTGAACACCCTGTTACCCTTCTTTATCACTTCTGTACACTGTCTTGATGTTGATAGTGATGAGTCCACAATGATTCCCAGGTCCTTTTCATAACAGTTACTTTGAAGTTTCAAACCCAGTACAGTATTTTTTATGACATGAGGACTGACACAAATGTATGCTTGTTCTTACTGCCCCAACATCAAGGGCAATGCTCTAGTTGTTCCAAAACTATCACTAAAATTAGTACAACCCAATGAAACCCAGTACAACATCTTCATGAAGTAAGGACTGACATACAACTATTCAGTTGTTCTCCAGGTACACTCAAGTCATATACAGTATCTCTGTAAGAATTGTGGGGTGGGGCACAGGTTTGGGACAACAATGCCATCCTATTTTGAGAAGTTATAAAGAAGTGAATATACTGCTATCCATTTACAGAATCTACTTTGCCTGATTTACAGGTGTAAAAATGCAGTGCCTCTGCAGACTGTACCAGGTTTAAGCCCAGAGCATGTCCTTGGTGGGACGGCAATGAATTTCATGAAATTTGTCACTCCGGTGGTTCCCTCCCAGAGTCCAAAGACATGCAGGATATGTGGATTGGCGATGGTAAATTGGCCCAAACGTGTGTATGCCTGTGTGTGTGTGAATGTGTTTGCTCACCCTACGACCAGGGATTTTTCCTGCTTTGCACCCTATGCATCGTGAGATACCCTCAGGTTTTCCTGTGACCATGCTCAGTATAATGATGTAATGATGGTTCTCATCCACTTTGGGCCAGCTTCAAATCCATATTTGACCAAACATGGATGTATTTAAAACACAAGTCCCTTAAGAAGAGTCATGGAGACATGTCCAAGGTGCCGATACACTGCACAAACTGTCAATGGGATGCAGATCCTTAGAGCTGGGAGGCAGTAACTTTAATACTGCAGTGATTAATTATTAAAACAGTTTAACTAAAAGGGTGCTCCAAAATAGTGGAGAACTTCTTAATAAGTTAAAAAAAAATTTTTATTGAATTTGATTTGGTGTAGATCATATAAACAAAATATAATTAAATACGTACAACATAAGGACACTAGTACCCTCATTCCCCTACAGCCCCACAAAGAACCTTTTTTAAAAAAACACACTTGCTTGTCACATTTGCCCTTGCATTTAGATGGCCTCAGATTCAAATTCAATCAAGATGCGGCGCTTTATTAAAAAAAAAAAAAAAAAAAAAAAAAGAAGAAGAAGAAGAAGATTACACACCAACTTCAGTAGCAGGCTGGTTTGCACAGCCATCATTCATTTGTTAAACATTTATCCTCTTTTGACTTATATGGGCCTTCAGAGCCCAGAGATTCTCAAGAAGCCAGTGTGTGCACAATTAGATAAAGACAAGTTTGGAGACGGCCTGACTCCCTCCAGGGAAAATGAGGGCTGGCTTTCATTGAAAATTACTGCATGTTTTACAGCATCACTTAAATGCCTGCCATGATCTTCACTCCGCCTTCTAGATTCAATTCTGCTGGCTCCATCAGTTTTTACAACATGAAGCAGTCAAAAGGCAAGAAGAGTTAAGGAGCCGGAGGAAGGCAAAGTTCAGCTTTATCAGGTGGGGGGTACAAGTAGAGGAGCACCGAAAACAAAGGGCAGCCACAGCTGGAGCTGAATGGTGACACGCGGGCATAGAGGAGGACTGAAGGAATGTTAATTAAAACTTGCAAATGTCTAACATCATTCAAAAAGACTTGAAAAAAAAATGAAGCATGCAAATAATCATCACTGGGTCTGATGCCAGCTACTGGACCAAGTTTATTTAAAGCGCAGGGAGGCCTTTACATCGCAACCTCAGGTACAATTTAACATTAGAAAAGCACTAATAAAGACCACTAAAGTAAACATCACCAGTTTGCATACAGAAATGACACCTGTGTTAAAAATTCAAAGGAGAATGAGTGAGCGAGAGAGAGAGAGAGAGTAAGTGGGCCCTTCAATAAACTGCCACCCTGTTCAGGAGGCTCCAGCCCCTCATGACCCTGAACTGGATTAAGCAGTTAAGAGAATATTCTATTAAAAGTGAAAAAAAAAGTAACATGTTTTTTTGCTCCAGTGTTTTGGGACTGGACAGAACAGGACTTTATTTGTCACCTAATGGGAAATCTGGCTTTTTAAAGAAGTTTTGTTTTTTTTAAATAAATACATATATTGATTGATAAATATATAAAACACGCACACACACAATATGGTCTGAACTTGCACCAGAATTACTAAAAAAGAAAGAAAACTTCTGACTTGACAATCTCAGTGCATAATAATTGCTATTGGTATAAAGGAGACCCCATAGTGTTTCTTGATACAGTGCTGTTGAATGATTCATTGGCTGAAAGTCCTCCGTGTGCCAGAGTGAAGATGTGCAGCATTGTTCATAAAGGCACTCCGTTTCGTTTTCATTCTCTCCTTCACTACTAAATCCAGGGGCTCCAGAGCACGTCTCATAACTGAGCATGCCCTTTTAATTAGCTTGTAGGAGGAATTGGAAATAAGCACACGATAAGCAGACAGACAGACTATATAACTTTGTGATCAGTTTTGTAAATTTTATTTATTGGACCTATAACAATATGCCCCACATAGTAATGAATTTTATCAGCAAGATCAACAATTTATATTCCCCAATTCTTCACCACTGATGTACCAATCAAATTGTTCATGGTTTCCAAAGTCAATAAAAACACCAAAGACCATTACAATATGCTTATCTGAATTGGCAGGCACTAAATATTCTCAGACCGAGGTCAGAGTATCTTGTGTTCTTCTAGATGGACCTTCTAGATTGAACAGCAAGTGAATTTAAAATACTCTGACCCTCCACAATAAAAACATGGCACTTTTTCAGTTGCCTCCGTCTTTTAACCAAACCTGCTATAAATATCTCCATTCTTCTTGAGGTTGTTATACCTTTTATGTACTTGATGTATGTGTATTCCAGGGGACAGACACAGAACCCATAATTCTATCAAAAGTATACTGAATTTCCCATTTATCTGTCTAACTACACAGCCACAATAATATTGCTGCTACATATGATACCATCACTACTATTGCTATTATTTACAGTTTACTACATCAGAGAAAATCTCCTATGTCATGACTCATCATGACTGACTGACTGATTAAGTGGTAGGAACTGGACTAGCAACCATATGATTTTCAGTCCTACTCCTTAGCCACTAGGACACAATGCTTAACCAATCCATTTCCTTCATCATATGACATCAAATCTAACTGTCTGAAATTGTGGGCCCACCCACAAGAGGTATCACTTATCATAACCCATCATGTTGCCACTTCTAATACAGTTCATTAAGCTGCCTTGCATGCCCCTACCAATGTCTTCTTCAGAATCTGTACTATTTTTGTACAGCATCCCAAACATTGGTTTTGGTGAAGCAGGCCTTGTTTTCTGTAAAAGTGTTAAATCACTGCTTCCTGTAATGAACATTAATTTCCACACTGCCTTCAGTAACAGTGCAGGGCTTTTCTGTTTCTGTTCATACAGACATGTCTGTATAGTAGGTTAACTGGTGACTATAAACTGGTCTGGTGTGAAAAAACGTGCATGTGTGATTGTGCCCTGTGATGGACTGGCACCTTGTTCAAGACTGGATCTTGCCTTATGCCCAATGCCAAGATACCTTTCACGTCCTTCTCTGATGCTGGGTTTATGGTTAGATGGATATACACTGTGGATATTACTAGAAAGTAACTTTTAGTTCATTTCTTGGCCAGGCCTAAAAAAATCCATCTTAAAAATTGGTCCAACAATAAATGTAGCAATGTAAGTGAGCATCAGTAATAATATATGTATCAAAATGGTATATTTCATATACTGAATGCAGCTTTAAAAATACAATACAGGAAACATTCAGGCAAACTTTCACATTTTTGGTTGCTTCATCCAACAGTCAGTTATGGAAATATTTAGTAAATAAAAATGTGATAACAATGAGTTATATTTAAAAATGACAGTGGTAATAGAATGTAATTACATGTACTAGTTGACTATCCACTATGCTTTTCAGAAATATTTTATAATGCTGTAGTTAAAAATCAGAGGTAAAATACTCTTGTGGTGGTTTTCATAAACATAACATTATAATTCAAGTGATGTGAAAATGGTATAGAGTGATGTGCTGTGAAAAGTTGTACAATGTCTGCAAATAATTGCAGTTTTTTTTTTTTTATAACAAATGTGATTGCAAAATGATTAAAAATCCTAATAACTACCCAACAGTTATTTAGTGCAGTAAATCCAATCCCCTTTTTTCAGCCTTAGTATTAACACCACATCACCCAGTTAAACAAATTGATGGCCAAGTCATACTGTGTGGATAATAAAGTAAAATTACCAAAAAAACTATAAAAAGAAAATGAAAAATTAAATCATGATCAATATTCTTCTTTGAAAGGAATATTCCATCTAGATATTAGTACAAGTCCAAACACAGTAATGACTTGGAAATGAACTAATTTATTGTACAGTTTAACAGACTTACCAAAGGTAAAACTTATGTTAAAAGATTTACATATCAGTCTTAAAATACGCTGAAGGAAAAGCAGCTTTTCAGACTGCAACCCCAATTCTTAGTCATATGTAATTAGGCCAAGGAAGCGTGCTAGGTACGGCACAAGCTAGGATGCTGCTCCATCTTTTGTATTTGAAGACTACAGTGTGGTCCTTGTTATATAACCGATAGCTCTGATCTCCTGCCCATATATAAACTGCAGTTCCTTTTCTAACCCCTTGCTTTATATCACTTAGGGGACATGCACCTCCACGTGTGAGTAATCAGTTCAAACACCTTTTAGCTGCTGCTTGATAGTGTTTGCTCTTTACAATAAAATGTGCAGATAATGCAGATGAGAGGTACAGGAGTTTATGCTGTAATGTAAATAGTGAGGATATGTTAGTTCAGTCTAGGCTTACTGAGCAATGCTTACAGAATCTCTTTCCTCTTCCATTCATTTCCAAATAAGAGTCTTTTTGTGTGTGTGTGTTTCTCTACAAGTGCCTTTTGTGCGTGTCCCCCAGGGAGTTTTGATTAAGTTGTACTGGTGATCCAAGCAGCTGCTAGCGTAGTAAAACAGAAAAACACACAAAATATACAACTTGAAGTAACCACTCTCACGGTAAATTTTTAAACAGCAAACTAATTCATAGTTGAAATGCTGCACAGGATGTGTCTCTTTCTAAACACGAATCGCTTATGGAAAAGAAAAACATCAAAAGCATGGACAACAGAAAGCACCTTCTACAGGGGAGGTGGACATACAAAAAGCACCTCAGGGCTCTGTTTCACTAGACACAGCATCAGCAGTGGTATCTGCCAGTATTATAATGATGATCAAAAGTCATTCACAAATGATTTACTTGAAAATTGTTACAAATCACAACTACTGTGTGTATTGGAATCAAAGCCTAAAATCAGAACTGCCTCCTCACATTATGGACTTGAATGAATTTCTATCGATAGGATGCAGTAAAAGTTACTAATTACTTTTACTCACTCAAAACCTCATCCATTCACCTTCTGTTAAGATTCAGCTTGTTTCTTTAATCTTTTTTTATTTATTGCATGTGCTTTGTGGGAGTTTGAAATACAGAGAATTCATATTTCAGTTTATAATGTGTTAAAACCAGTCAGTAATGAAATACAGTGAATTCATATTTAATTTTATTTTGTGTTAAAACCAGTCATTAAAATTGTTAAAAATACTTTGTGTTATTTTGATGCCATTTTGTTTCTTGCAAGTGCCGGAATTTTGGACTTAGCTTGTGCACAGCTGCTAGCCATACTACCAAATGAACAACCAAGAGGTCACAACCCATGATGTCACAGAATAAAGGTTATAAAACTCAGGAGCGATGCACCTCCCAATTATTGGATAAAAATCTAATAACTAAAAGTGTCTGTATTAAACTAATGTGACATTACATTACTTTTAGCTATTAGATATGTCAGACTTTTTGACTGTCATTGCCAGACCATGTCAATTCACATGGCTAAAAATCACAGTGCATGTCAAATTTAATGACAGCATACAAACTGTTCAGCATAGTTATGCTTTCCGCTTTTTATAAAAACCAATAGAAGGATGCCTGACAAGGCTGGTGCTATATGAAGGGTCAGCAGGTATGACGAGTTCAGGAGCAATTTCAGCTCTTTTTTCTTTTTTCCATCCTATCATGGCATGAAAACAAGAGACATAAGACAGATAACTTCTCTTCTGTTTGTAAGGTTCAAAACACCTGTGTTCCTTATTGCAACATTCTATGCATTGTACTTCCAGATAACCATTCATTGCTCGTCAGCTCTCATGCCCACCAAGTTGCCCCTATGGCTAAACACAAAATCAAGCCAATGTGATGTTGCAGACTAGTTGTACTGAGTCTCTGGGTACGTCACATTATGCAACTGGCCCTTTATGGGAGTGCACTGATGCCGGTCTCCGACTTGCTAAAATCATGTAAATTAAGGTTACGACTAAAAATTGCTGGAAAAGTGGCCTAGTGTGACAGCGCCTTTATGTTTAGTCATTTTGGTTTTACACTTTGTGCATCAGTATTTTGACTTCATCTCTGTTTAGTGATTGGGCTGCAACGAAAGAAAGGAAAGATTCATGGTTTTGGCCAATCCTCATTTTGTGACTTAAGTTTCATCTCTCAATCTCTATTTAAAAATTCTCTCTGCCTTTACCATCAAAAGGTATTACACTTTCTACAATATTTTCAAGAACAGCAACTCAAGAACAGCAAATCAGCATATGCTTATAAAAATAAATCATAAACTGGTAGAGCTTCATTCAATTTTATCGTGGATTAATTCTATATTATAATCTGCTTTTTTCATTTACTCTGTATTTTTTTTTTTTGCATATAAAAAAGCATGTAAATGCTGAGTGCTGATTGTTATTGTGAGTTAAGTAACAATAAGCAAGCAGACAATGGATTTGTCTCTTTCAGAAATCAAGGGATTTGCTATGATAAAAATGTAATGTAATTTAACCAGTTTTATTCTCAAATCAACAAAGTTCAATGAAGTTCTTATCTGAATACTAAAACAACATGCACCACATCACCACTCTTCAACAGCAGGAATCTCTTGGTGTAAGTTATGTAAAACATAATAATGTGGAATTTGACCACTCTGAAATGGTGGCAAACAGCTCTGCAAAGGGTGCCAGTGCATCACGGGACCCAGTTTATAGTCTTGAATGATGTAACTCGTAAGAAAGGAGAAATAATTTAAAAAATGTGCATACAAGGCTAACCTTCACTTAATTTCTATTAAAATTGAAATGCTTTCTGTTGGGCTCTTTCTTATCAGAACACAACACGAAGAAAGCAGCTCTAATTAAATGAGGCATCCATGTAAAATGCACATGCAAAACAGAACATTAATGAGTTAAACCAGCTGGAGAGCAGCAAAGAGCAGGATGGGGAAAACTGGCTAGCTTGCTGACTGACCACTCTGACTGAGGCCAGCAAGACCAGTGGCGCACACAGCCAAATGTAAAGTGCCCTCCTCATTGCAATCAATTTTCAGAAAATAAATCCTTGTTCTATTTTAATATCAAGTAAATGAGGTCAATTAAGGAATTGCAGGCTTTCATTGTTTTTATTTGATAGAAACCCTAAAAAATAATTGCTTTTGATCTCAGATGTATGAAGGTAACCGATTTTGATTTTTTGTCATCTTTACCCTGAGGGTTGTAAGCTTTAAATAAAAAAAAGGAAAAAAAAGAAAAAGGATTCTCCTTTTTTGAAGTGCTTCTAGAGGGCCACATTTCATGTGCGCAGCCTTGATCAAAAATAACACTTCAAAGAACAAAGAAAAAAAATAAAATATATTGACTGTTTTGATGTTTTGGCACTGGGGGGATTCTTTCTCCAAATTACAACCAGCTTATAATTAACAACTAAAAAGATGCTGGAAAGGGCGACACAGCGAGTACTGAAGGCAAGTGACTCTCAGAGAAGCTTACTGAAATGGCATTACATTCATGTATTATAAATCTCATCTTACTGTGAGATGTGCATGATGGGCGGCAAGGAGCTTTCACCCTCCAACTCCAGGTCATCTCCAAAGCTGTTACTTCGGTGGATTGCTCCACTCTGATGAATGTCCAGGAATCCGGTATTCTTCTTAACTTGGAGGAGGAACAATTCCAAGGAGAAAAGAACAAGAAATTTAAAATAAACAAACACATAAAGACAGATAGGTATATATAAAGTTCTATAAATAGACAGCAGACAAATAGATACATAGATAGATGTGAAAGTCACTATATAACAGGTGTACAGACACACAGCTAATATAAATTTTTTAAAAATTCACTAACTGAATAATAGAAAGGCAGAAAGACAGACAGCTACATAATTAGATAAACCTACAGAGAACTATGAGATACATAGATAGACAGACATACTCACTATAGAAGACAGACAGATAGATTCTAATGTTTCCTGTATCTCTATTCTTCTGTCTATAATATAGTTCCAAATATAGTACCTTTCATATTTATTTCTTTTAACATCAATGTTTTATATCCTTTATTTAAAATACTGATGGACAGAGAGACAGATAGAAAGGCACTATATCATAGACAACCCAGACAGATGCATAGATAGATGGACAGACAGATACATAAGCCAACAAAAATTATTATGACTTATTTTACTTGACTGATGCCTTTATCCAAGAAGGCTTACAATATCTGAAATACAATTAGTTATGTTTGTTTTGTTTTACAAAATGAAGCACAGGCACGTGAAGTGACTGGCTCATGGTCAAATGGTGTCATTAGCGACATTTGAACCCACAACCTTAGGTTTTGAAGTCCAAAGCCTTAAACACTACGCCACAATATCTATCTATATGCATTCTATAGGCAATGTAGAAACAGAATAGCTATGCAGCTGAAAGGTTCCTAAGTATGACACTGACTGTGGAAAGGTATCATATAGAGTTTTTTTTTAATCTATTAACATACCTGTTCTCAGATTTTCAAAACTATATGGGAACAATTTTGCCACAGCTGTGTAGTCAATTAAATAATATATAAACCTCCAATTGTACTGCATCACTGTATTTTTAAAACTCCTTGTACAGGTGCTATGTAAAGATGTTTTGTTTATGTGTATAGACTCTAAATGTAAAAACAGATGTAAACACACAGCTCTTGGCATGGAGTTCACTTCTGTAGGCTTTTTATAAAGGATATATTTGTGCATTTATTAACTTACCTAGCATGCAATTGTCAAAAAATGCACATGGATGAAACTGTACTGTAGGCTGTTTGGGTGCTGCAAGCATTTCTCTGTGTGGGCATCTGAGAACACTTATAGTCAGTTTGGATAAAATGTTCAGGTAGGCTTATAAACAAATTAGATAGATAGATAGATAGATAGATAGATAGATAGATAGATAGATTTCCAAGAAGGTCACTTTTACCCCTTTTATTAATAAATAATACAAGGCTGAAAAAAAAAAAAAATACAGTACAATATTAAAGAAATGTTCAAATAAGATAAATTAATGACTTATTTAAATCAGGTCATTTAATTATAGACATGAGAATGTGATTGGTTAAATCAGAACATGACCAGAATGTGATTGGGTAAATCAGAATATAACTGGAATATGATTGGTTAAATTTAGAAATGGTAGAGTAATTTCTCTATTTTCCCGAAAAATAACAATTTGAATTCATCCTAAATATTGTCTTTTGCAAAATCTTATTAAAGCTGATAAAATGTCTGACACAATTTGTTTTGATTACAACCTTTACATGTAGAAATGTTAACAATGCATTAATGGTGCACTGATCACTAGGGGGTGCACTTGAGCAGCCACCAAAAGAGCTACAGCTCTGCCCCTAAGTGTGAGTTGCTATCACTGGCTCAGTGGCTATTCCATTTGCCTTCCTGCAGATACCTGGTCTATAAATGAGAAACGTTTCAAATTAAATTAATCTGTTTTCTAAGGCTGCTGCCCTCACTTTTTGACTGTTTAAATCTCTGATTTCTTGACTGTTTCCACAATCTGAAATGTCCTTCAAAGGCACAGGGACTCACTGTATTTTCCAGCAGAAGCTCCTGCATTCCAGAGTCATCATTTATATTTAATTGTTTTTGTCTTCCTTTCATAATGGTTAGTGGAAGTCATGTATAGCATAAATGACCCTTGTAGCTGCCATCGACTAAACTGGTGGATTGCAGGGCATCGCATATTATTTGGGGTTATTATGTCAAGTGTGGCCACTGAACATTTGATATCCTCACATTCAGAGACTGTACATATTTTTAAGATTTACTTTTTTTTTCTCCAATTACTTTCATATTACCAAAAAAAAAAAAGTTGATTCTCACATTAGGGTTATTAATGACAAACAGAAAAATCAGTTAATGCCACAAATCAATCTGAAGTCAAACGTGTAAGTCAAATAAATAAAATGTTATGAACACCACCAGAAGATATTCAGATAGCAGAGAGATGTTAAAAAGAAGGTGAAGGACAGGAAGGTTACCTGGAGAGGGCGAGCTGCAGAACTGAAATGAAGCTACAGATGTCCAGGACTGCTGACGGCCTGCATCACCAGCAAAACAGACAAGACAGTGAAAGAGAAGCCACAATGGTACACAGGTAAGAACATCAGGCACCTGTACAGTTACTGAAACCAGGGAAGGGAAAGCCGAGATTTGGAAAAGTGGCTATGTTCTGCTTTATCCAAATATTTAAGCTACTTCTTCACATCAGGGTTATGGGGGTCCTGAGCCTGTCTCGGCAGCACAGGGTAACAGGTTGGTCTTAAACCCTTTTGGGGTGTCAGCCCATCACAGGGCTCTCGCTCATATTCATTCATAGAAGGGCAAATTAGAGTCACCCAGTAACTATATCATACCCATTGCTGGGATGTCACAGTTGGCGATTATCTAGGAACTGACTTTTGTATAAGAATGAAAAAAAAATTCAAATTCTACTTATCCATGTTCTAAGGTACTTATGCAGTTTATGGACACAAGGAACTGGTGTCTTTCTCAGCAGCACTAGGCACAAAGGTGGGTAGCCATCCTGGTCATGGTGACAGTGCATCACAAGGCAGACACACACGTGCAGAAACTCACTCAAACAGTGCCAGTCTAACTTTCCAATTAAAACAACAAACTGGAAGAATATGCAAATTACACACATATACAGGTGCTGGTCATAAAATTAGAATATCATGACAAAGTTGATTTATTTCAGTAATTCCATTCAAAAAGTGAAACTTGTATATTAGATTCATTCATTACACACAGACTGATGTATTTCAAATGTTTATTTCTTTTAATTTTGATGATTATAACTGACAACTAATGAAAATCCCAAATTCAGTATCTCGGAAAATTAGAATATCAATTAAGACCAATGCAAAAAAATGATTTTTAGAAACTTTGGCCAACTGAAAGGTATGAACATGAAAAGTATGAGCATACACAGCACTCAAAATTTAGTTGGGACTCCTTTGGCCTGGATTACTGCAACAATGTGGCGTGGCATGGAGTCGATCAGTCTGTGGCACTGCTCAGGTGTTATGAGAGCCAATGTTGCTCTGATAGTGGCCTTCACCTCTTCTGAATTGTTGGATCTGGTGTATTGCATCTTCTTCTTCACAATACCCCATAGATTTTCTATGGGGTTAAGGTCAGGCAAGTTTGCTGGCCAATCAAGAACAGGGATACTATGGTCCTTAAACCAGGTACTGGTAGCTTTGGCACTGTGTGCAGGTGCCAGGTCCTGTTGGAAAATGAAATATGCACCTCCATAAAGTTCGTCAGCAGCAGGAAGCATGAAGTGCTCTAAAACTTCCTGGTAGATGGCTGCATTGACCTTGGACCTCAGAAAACACAATGGACCAACACCAGCAGATGACATGGCACCCCAAACCATCACTGACTGTGGAAACTTTACACTGGACCTCAAGCAACGTGGATTCTGTGCCTCTCCTCTCTTCCTCCAGACTCTGGGACCTTGATTTCCTAAAGGAAATGCAAAATTTACTTTCATCAGAGAACATAACTTTGGACCACTCAGCAGCAGTCCAGTCCTTTTTGTTTTTAGCTCAGGCGAGACGCTTCTGACGCTGTCTCTTGTTCAAGAGTGTCTTGACACAAGGAATGCGACAGCTGAAACCCATGTCTTGCATACGTCTTTTGAATGGGTTTTGTTTCACAATCCTCTCCAGGGTGCGGTTATCCCTATTGCTTGTACACTTTTTTCTACCACATCTTGTCCTTCCCTTCGCCTCTCTATTAATGTGCTTGGACACAGAGCTCTGTGAACAGCCAGCCTCTTTAGCAATGACCTTTTGTGTCTTTCCCCCTTGTGCAAGGTGTCAATGGTCGTCTTTTGGACAACTGTCAAGTCAGCAGTCTTCCCCATGATTGTGTAGCCTACAGAACTAGACTGAGAGACCATTTAAAGGCTTTTGCAGGTGTTTTGAGTTAATTAGCTGATTAGAGTGTGGCACCAGGTGTCTTCAATATTGAACCTTTTCACAATATTCTAATTTTCCGAGATACTGAATTTGGGACTTTCATTAGTTGTCAGATATAATCATCAAAATTGAAAGAAATAAACATTTGAAATACATCAGTCTGTGTGTAATGAATGAATCTAATATACAAGTTTCACTTTTTGAATGGAATTACTGAAATAAATCAAATTTGTCATGATATTCTAATTTTATGACCAGTACGTGTATATATACAGTATGTGTGTGTATATATATATATAATATATATATATATACAGTATATGTGTGTGTGTGTGTATATATATATATATGTGTATGTGTATTATATATATATATGTGTATGTGTATTTTATATATATATATATATGTGTATGTGTATTATATATATATATGTGTATGTGTATTATATATATATATATGTGTATATGTATTATATATATGTGTATATGTATATGTGTATACATGTTTTAATAGGAATTGATACTTTTCTATCAAGTTACTTTTAATGTAGCTGAAACTACAGTCAACACATGACTAGTGGTGTAAATGGCTATTGCTACTTGATTGATTTTTAAGTTACTATTTATATTACATTTCTGAATGGTAAACTGCCTTATGGTTGTTAGAGAAACCTTTGTGATTATGTTAGTACATCTAAAACCAGTTATTCTGTTCAATAAGGAAAGTAAGTGGTCTTTGTTTGGGTTACTAGTTACAGTATTGACATTTCTAAAATTTAATTGTGGTTTCAGAAAAGTTGAAAGCAAAATATCTTTCTCAAGAAACATGTCAATCTATTATTATTTTGCATCACGAAGGCTTTAATGCTACAGATAATTAAGAAACTAAAGATTTCATACAAAGGTGTCCACCACTACCTTGAGAGCTGATCTGACCAAAATAGAAAAAGAAGATGAAGGCCCAGATGCACAATTACACAAGAGGATAAGGACATCAGAGTCTATAATTTGAGAAACAGACTCTTCACAGGCTGCTTACTTAAATAGTATAATGTATATAGCAGTGTCATCTGAAATAGTGAATTAGTACAAATTAATACTACAATATTTAAAAAATAACCTTGACTTAATAAATTCAGATATATCCTTTACGTGGTTTGCTCTGACTCTCGTAGTAAGTCACAGGTGAGATTTGAAATGGCAGCCTTGAGTTTTGAAGTTCAAAGTCTTAACCACAATACTGCCTACCTGCAGATTTTCTCTTCCTTTTTCACATCCAGATAACTTGGTGTTTATTCCTACTTTTCTTGTTGTGACAGCTTCTCTTTTTTTATTACAAATTAATTGAGAAAAACCATTATATGACAGGAAAATAAGTCCTGAAGAGACAACATCTGCCATCCCACTGAGCTGTTGAGTAGGCTAGTATGCTGTTATTCAGAGCCCATAAAAGTCTCCCCACTCGACTCCCTTCATTTATCTTTTTGGAACAGCACAAGACTAAAAGATCTCGGAATACTGAGGTCTGTATTTAAGTATTTAGTTTTTCCACCTCATTTAATAACCCTGGCAGCTCTTTCAGAGAGTGAATGGTTAATGTAAGTCTTGATGCTGGTGCCATGGCTCGTATGTCAGTTTTTCTACTGTCGTCATGCGTGGAGAAAAGTGACTGCAAGCAGAGCTCATCACAATTTGGTCACTGCCTGTGTAACTGGACAGACAGTGTAGCTTTGACTCTGGCATGGCAGCAAGCTGGTGGTTGGCATGGTGAAGTCAGCAAAAGAGTTAAACAAATGAACGCTTCTTGGAGTAGGAGTAGTACACCATACCCGTTTTCATTGTTTGTAATAGATACATAGATGTGAACAGTATTATATTTGATAAATGGCTAGTAGCGGTAGCATTATCACATATACAATGTGCAGTACAATTCTTACAGCTGTCCACCTGTCATGTTGCATATCACCACTCTCAAGCACCATTCCAACAAGAAAGCTCAACATTTGAAAAATAAGTGACAGAACGCTATGGCCACCCATATTCTCATGCTTTTTCAGAGTGCATAGAATATTCTAGCAACTTCTGGACCTGCAGCTGTACCTTGTGATATCTGTCCTTCTATTTTGTAACCCATTTAATGGATCATCTTGTACACACATTGCAGAGTTGCCTGCATTTAGTTTTTGGTATCCTTTCTTGCTCATACTATTTTTATTGGTGAATTTATTTTTTTAAATAATTTGACTCATTTCTTTTAATCTTTTTTGGGCAATTTCTTACTTTTTTGGTAAATTTCTGCCACTCTGCTATACACAGTACACAGCAGTCAGGCAGAGTTGTGACCAGGTCAGTGATCAAGTAATCATTTTACCTGCATTTACAATGTTCCTTGCATATCACCCATCAATATCTTTTCTGTTTGCTTTGGCAGAGAGACGCAGCAGAGCTGAGAGATGCAACACAGCTTTGAGCCAGCTGTTGCCCTGGCAACAGATAAACAGTCTTCCACATGGTGATAGCACTTTAGGACGCAATTTCGGCGTGTTGTCCAGCTGAGGGAGGTCCCAAGAGAGTTTACAGACCTCACATTTTCTTGAATGAGTGCTGCATTAATAGGAATGTTACTTGAATAAGCATCACTGAACCACATAAAAACGGCTTTTTCGACGTCTTCAAATGCAGCAGTTCACATACATTTGCAACCCGAGATTTTCCTTCTTTTTTCCTTGGTCTTTCAAGAAAGTTGACAGTGTCGATGGCAAAATTCCAAATTCACTGACAACATCTCTTTTCTTTTTGCCGCAATCGAGAGCTACAAAAATCAAAAGTTTTTTTTTTTTTTTGTAATATGAACTGTTATCATTTTTTCGTGTCTGCAATTTCTATAGCAGGGTGACAATGAGTTAAATTCCAATGGATGTTTTTCAAATGTTGACTAGCAATAAGCAAAAGGTATCACAGAAAACCGCAAGAAACAAACAGGGCAACAAACAAAACAGTACGAGGAAAGTTCGAAGAAAGAAAAAAAAATTGCAGTGTTTTTGTTTGGGGATCGTTGTGCACAACTGAGCTGCGGCCACAGAACTAACTGCTCTGTGGATGATTCATTCAGGCATTTCAAGGTCTTTTGTGCACTTCGTTTTAATGAAAGTATCTGCTGAGTGTACTTCGTAGTAATGAGATTTCTATAGACTCGTGTCATATCAATATTGTGCTTTTCTTTTTTTTTATTGCTCTTTAATTAATATTGTTTTTATATCTATCTATCTATCTATCTATCTATCTATCTATCTATCTATCTATCTATCTACAGTGGGTACGGAAAGTATTCAGACCCCCTTCAATTTTTCACTCTTTGTTTTGTTGCAGCCATTTACTAAAATCATTTAAATTAATTTTTTCCCTCATTAATGTACACACAGCACCCCATATTGACAGACAAAAAAAAAGAATTTTTTAAATTGTTGCAGATTTATTAAAAAAGAAAAACTGAAATATCACATGGTCCTAAGTATTCAGACCCTTTGCTCAGTATTTAGTAGAAGCACTCTTTTGAGCTAATACAGCCATGAGTCGTCTTGGGAAAGATGCAACAAGTTTTTCACACCTGGATTTGGGGATCCTCTGCCATTCCTCCTTGCAGATCCTCTCCAGTTCTGTCAGGTTGGATGGTAAACGTTGGTGGACAGCCATTTTTAGGTCTCTCCAGAGATGCTCAATTGGGTTTAAGTCAGGGCTCTTTCTGGGCCATTCAAGAACAGTCACAGAGTTGTTGTGAAGCCACTCCTTCGTTATTTTCGCTGTGTGCTTAGGGTCATTGTCTTGTTGGAAGGTAAACGTTCGGCCCAGTCTGAGGTCCTTAGCACTCTGGAGAAGGTTTTTGTCCAGGATATCCCTGTACTTGGCCGCATTCATCTTTCCCTCGATTGCAACCAGTCGTCCTGTCCCTGCAGCTGAAAAACACCCCCACAGCATGATGCTGCCACC
>JANRMT010062852.1:27218204-27233525 GCA_026402145.1 Polypterus bichir lapradei | reverse complement strand
TATATATATATATATATATATATATATATATATATATATATATATGAGAAGGCCTGTAAATGTCAACAAGTCTCTGGAAACATTTTCTTTCTTTCTTTCTTTCTTGACTTCTTGTAAATAGCAGGAGATTCTCTTCCCTGGTTGGCAGTAACTGTAAGAGCTGCTGTTAGAGTCTACACAACTTCACCCCCACCCCCAAAGTTAACATTATGAATGCTGCAAATCAGTGGAGCTCTGCTTCAAACATTTTCTCAGAAAACAAAAATTAAAGTTACAGATTTGAACCAATTTACAGCAATCATAGCGTGCAGTATAAACTACTAGCAACACACGTTTTATTCAGCACACTTAGAAATAAAGAAAACGGTTAGTAAAAAAACTGCCCTGAACATCACAAAAAAAAACTAAATGTACTCTTCATGTCAACAGTTTAAGCTGCATTGTTGTTTAAACTCTCGCATATCCAAATAACAACTTATACAAAAACATCATTTGAGACAAAGATTGGAAGGCAGACAAGGTGAGAAGGTCATAAAAAATACAGACAACAGGCAAAATGAGGAGATTCAAGCAGGCAATTCAACCTGGACACAAGTGGCAGGGATGTGAAGTGACAAAGAGACAGACAGGTCCTTTTGGGTCAAAAGGTGGCTTTTGTGCTGTCTATACATGAATGAAACACCAGGTAGTTGTTAGAGAACTCATTTTTTGTTATAAACTCAGTGCCGCTTTATTTAGGATTATGTATTCGATTGCCACCTCATGCAAACATCTGCAATGGCCTGTGGGGTCCCTATAGACGCTGAACAGAACTTTGAGTTTAAGACACCCATCTCTCCACCTCATTCATTAGTCAAGAGTCCAGTTTACAATTCAAAGGCAATCCTGGGCAGCATTTTTTTTTTCCTGTTTATGATGTGCTCTGATTATTCTGGAAGTAACTATTTAACAATATTTTAACAAAAAAAGCATGCAATGTGATTAGCATGTTTTGTACATACAACTGGATAACTAACTTATGGATTATATGACAGCAGTAACTTTTTTACACCATTGGTCACTACTGGTTTCTATTTCATTCACTAGAGGTCATTTATTTAATATTTTAGAAAAATGTGTGTTTGGGATGTGAGCCTAAGATAGAATATCCTTAGGTGCTTAAATTCCTGGGATGTACTTGGTTGATCTCTTCTGCACAGCTTCAAGTGCAGTAATGTCTTTTTTGCAGTACACAATATTCCAGTAGTGGACTTAGTAATGCATTAAACTGTACAGTCTAGGCAAAATGTCCTTTGATTTACATTCAACAGTTTTTACAAAATAACCTAGCACTTTATTTGCCTTTTCAATTGCTTCAGCACTTTGATTGATAATGAGAATGTTGTGTCAATATAATCCCTGAAATCCTTTTCAGAGACTGTGTCCTATAGGACGGTGTCTCACATATTTAAAACTGAAGTTCCTTTTGCCTATTAAACTTTTTTTTTTTTTTTTTCTTGAAGACAGTCCAGGATTTGCTACCTTGTCAGAAACTGCTATCCTGTAGGGAGTAGCAAGGCAGACTTAACCAGAGAGAGAGAGAATATTGGAATATTAGCCTGTACATTACAAAAATTGGAGTAATAAACAGAAAAAGTATTCAGAGCAGTCATCCAATTAATCAACAGAACTATAGCTGAGGCTGACTGATTTAATCATAATAATAATCTTTACATTTGTATTGTGCTTTTCGCACTACTTAAAGCACATCAGTGAGTGGGGAGCCACCCCAACCACCACTAATGTGTGGCAGTATGCTCACCACACATGAGCTATTAAGTGGTGAAGGAGTGAGAGAGATTGCCAATTACAGACATGGGATTATTAGGGAGCCAGAGGGACTAGGGCATGGAGGGCAGTTTAGCCAGGATATTGGGGTACTCCTTGCTGTTTACGAAGGATGCTCAGGGATCTTTTATCACCACAGAGAGGCAGGGTCTTGGTTTTACGTCTCACCAGAAGGACAGCACCATTTTAACAGCACAGTGTCCACATCACTGCACTAGGGGAAATTGGGATCCACATTCCCACAGAATGAGACCACAGAGTGAACACGCCCTGCTGCCTCACCAACACCTCTTTCAGAAGCAATCCAAGCTTTTCCTAGTTGGCCTCCCATCTAAGTACAGGCCATGCCCAAACATGCTTAGCTTCTGGTGGATGACCTCTTCTGAAGTGCATGTGGTATGGCTGCTGGATTTAGAAAGCATCCCAGGTGAAGCTGAGTAACACAGCGAGTACAATAAACATTTTGGTAAGTAACAAGTACTGCATAATTAAAATGGTAATCCATACTTAAACTTGAAGAATTAGGAACCTCTAGCTGTATAAAAATAGGAGAGGACGTTGGGCCCTCAGGCCACCTCATGAAATCTGTTTCTGATTGTTTGGTCAGAGACATTCACACCAGTGGCCTGCCTGCTGGAGGTCATTTTGTAGGGCTCTAAAAGTGCTCATCCTGTTCCTCCTTGCCCAAAGGGGCAGATACCGGTCCTGCTGATGGCTTAAGGACCTACGGCCCTGTCCAGCTCTCCTAGAGTAACTGCCTTTCTCCTGGAATCTCCTCCATGCCCATGAGACTATACTATACTAAAAAGTGTTCCTTGAATTTTTTTGAGCAGTATATAATGAAACATCAGGTTAAGTAGGAGCTTAGTGTATAAAAGTTTTTTTAAAGGAATAAAAAAAAAAAAAATCTGAATCTGTATCGGAATAACCCAATTCAGTTACATATGATCTGTATAGGCTCTAAAAAACTTGATTGGAACATCCTTAAATCCCACATATTTACATGGACTTGTACATTTGAACAAAACTGTGCAGTGCAAATGCTACCCACAAATATGCATGCCTGCACAACCAAATACATACCTGCACAAACATACAGAAATTTGCACACAACTGTAAAAAGTAGTATAGGCACAAACATATATAAACATACAATACACATACTGTAGCCAGATAAATGTGTGTATTTATATGCAAATACATATCTTTGTGTGCAGACACTCACACATATAGATGGCACTTGCATGCAGTCACAAGCTCATCTAACTTTAATCTGAAGCATGTGAACACAAACATGCTTCAGAACACATGCACAGGAAGAGACGCTCTTCATTGTACAGTAACACACTATATAAAGAGAACAAACTGAAATGAGACACCCATACACAACCGTAAGCGTAAGGAATGGAAGCATCTGAATGTGCACAGACAGAAATCAGAAGCATGCACACAAGATAACATGCTGCACACATGCACACAGTCTGTTTTTGCTGATGTATTTGTAAAAGAAAAAAATAGTCTCCTTAATTCTTGTATAAAGTACTAACTTCAATTTTCAGTATCTCCCCAACCGATGAATTTTTGGGGAATCATAACTTGTTTATTTTTTTATCTCATAATGCAAATTATTTGTTAAAACAGATGCCAGCAGTAGCTCGTCCTACTTCCTCATCCCACCAAATATGGTCTTCCCCGTCTTTTACCTCCTGAGCTGCTGTATCCATCTACGCTGAGGTGATCAGATTTCTTCTCATCTAAGACATGATCGTACGTGATATGTGGAATACTCGGTGTACTGAAGCCATTGTCCTTCTCAGTTTTGGGCTTTTTTCTAATTTTTGCCTAAAAAGAACAATAATAAAATGAAAAACATACAGTATTAACTCATATTGGTTTGTGACAAGAATGCAGACTAAATGTTCACTTTCGTTCCTTAAATATGCCCCATGTTGGGATTCATTTTGCAGTTTAATGTTGCTTTATGGATGGCATGGAAGTGCAAAGTTAGTACTGTCACCTCTTGGATCCAGTGACTTGACTAAGTGAAGGTTGAACGCTCTACCTCTGGCTATGTGGGCAATCCAGTCTTCCTCCCACATCAAAAAATTCTGACAATTTGAATGGGACCAGAGATAGACTGGCACCCTGTTCAGAGTCAGTTCCTGCATTCTGATCAATACTACCACTACAGTCTCTGCCCCCAACCCATAACTCAGAAATGGATTAGGCCTATTTGGTAATATTAAGGCTTTTTGGGTTACTTAATGCCTTGCATTGTTTCCCCAAAGACTTTGTTCAAATGTCACGCCTGATCATTGTCACTGTGACATCTACATGTTCTCCCAGTGTCTACAAATATTCCCAGTCTTCTCTTCAGCAGAGGCTCGTATTTAATTAAAAAAAATGTCTGGTATTGGTTCCTCCCTACCCTCACGGCGACCCTGTACTGGACATTTGAGAATGCTATATTTACTTGTGGGTGACACAGCACTTAATGTTGCTGTCCCAGTGTCCTGCTTTAAATGAGTCTGGCCACATGGGTCTTGTCCATGTTTGAGATGTGTGAGAAGCCTGTGAGGGGGAGTGTACCTTGAGGCAGATCTGACCTGATCTGATTATAGACATGATGTTTTCAAGTTAGGCTCTGACCACTTGTGGCCCAGTATTAAAGTAAGTGGTATTAATATGTTAATGTTAATATAGCTGTGAAGGTAAAGGAGGACAGGCAAGTAAAGGGGAGAACCTGTGCTGCCTTCTTTGTTCGTGGACTGGATGTGGCAGGATGACTCCGGACTGGCTTTCGAACATACATTTTGAAAGTTGAAGAGTCAGGATTTTCAGCTGCATAACATCTCCAGGCAGTCTGAAACAAAAAAAAAAATCAGTGTTTTGGTGAGTGAAGTTCAAGTAACAGACAAGCCAACTACTTTCATTTATTTCATTGTCAGTCATTCAGAACATTCTCATACATTCTTAATCCAATTCAGGGTCATGTGTGGCTGAAGCCTATCCTGGCAACATTCAGTGCAAGAAAGGAATCAACCCAGTCAACTACTAATTTTCACTTATCTTTTCAATTATGAAATATGAGCCTATCCTGTTTGTGAGTGCGAATAAGGTAGCAGCCAATGACTGGGGACACTAAACAGGAGAATTTACAGACTGTGGGATGTAGAAAGAAAACAGAGCAGATGGGGAAAAACCTTCTCACAAATGCAAAGAACAGGTAATATGGGCAATAACTGAGCCCAGGAGAAAATGATGGGTAAGCATTCTGTCCTTTCCAAAGTGGACTAGCAACCAAGGAATCAGACTTCAAAAATTAAAGCTGCTGGTTTAGGTAATGCCTATAATTAAGTGTGTGACCCTAAGCAAGTCACTTTTAAGTTTCTACGCTGCTACTGTAGAAAGAAAGACGAAAATAATAATGCTAAATCTAATTGTAATAGTGTTTAGCTATAGAAAGGTGCTATATAAAATAATGACTGCTGCAGTTCATGGTGTCAACCAGTCAAACACAGACACACAAACACTTAAACAATCATCATCATTAGCAGCTGGGCACAAATTAAAATGCAGTGCTTCAGAATTTGTCCATTACGTTGGTTTTCATATTCATTATTGTGGCCAAGTCAGAAACTGGAAGGTCAAAGACTAACAGTAGGCTTGAAGGAGGTTCGTGAGATGAATAAACAGAGTTTAAGGGGGCAACATTAAAGAATGGTGGAAAAAAAACAGTGAGGCTTTTAAACCAGAATAACAAAATTTCAAAACCTAAAATGTTAACCAAAATTCATAGTAAACAAGACAAAAGAATAAGGTCCATCCATTACTAATAAGTCCTTTCCATTAACAAGCAATAGAGACTTGCCATTTTTTAAAAGCTATTCTTCCAAGCACCCAAGTACTGTGCAACATCATCTATTCACCATTTATTAAAGGGTTGAATCCAATATAGGTTACATATTAAGGCAGGGACACTAATCTGCTGGCCCTATGCACGATAATCACATGTTTAAGGCTTTCTTGACCTATTCAGTAATTAATCTATCATATGATTTAGAGATCTCTGCATTGTTATATATTTACATCTTTTTGAATTATTATGCTCCAAATTTAATCGTTCAGCATCACACTATTTCTTCTATTTACAAATTAGAAACTTTGTCAAAAGCAACATACCCCAATTTTCCTCATCATTCATCTAATTCTACTCCCTCAGGCAATACTGGGTAGTTTAGAAGAAGGTGCAAAACGCATCTCTACGGTTATTTCAACAAATTTCAAAGAGTTTATGCTTTAATGATCTTACAACATGATAGAAAAGGGGCTAGTTAAAATTTCAGGAGGGAATGGAATTCAGCCATTCACAAAATACATTCTAGTTTAACGTGCCAATCATGCCATAATTCAACTAAATATTATTCATTGCTCACATATATTACACTGTAAGATCCAAGCTGTGAGTGACAACATCAAGCACATACTTTGCTAGATAACGTTTTAAGAATATCCTATACTTAAACCATTTTAGGCAAAAATTGTTGTGCATCTCCTGAATAGCCTGGTATCAAAAATCACTACTGATGTTCTAACAGTGCTGTTTGAAGTAAAGCCTATTGGATAGCACTGAGCTATGAAAAATCTGTTGCAGTATCCGACATAATGAAGATACATTTTGTTCAGCTGGAAGAATCCTAACCATATATAACTCTGGCAAAAAGTCTTATTCTGTATTACTTCAAACCTTTTCTCTTTATGAGGATATGTTAAGATTTTCTTTTTTTAACTTGGCAAGAACCTGTTACTATAACTGTAAAGACTATACATTTTATTTGCTGTTTTGTTCTATATGAATAACTACATTAGATGGCATTCTTTTTATTGAACTGCTTTTAGGTTGAGTGCTGGATTTTATATCGGTGAAGTACAACTGAAGAAACTCAAGATTACATAGCAGGAGTCTGTGAAACTGCATGGGTGAAAATGACCTTCTGCTTATTGAAGCCTCTCAGAAATGCAAAAGTACAAGATGTATTCCTTTCGTGATAATATTTTTTCAGTTACTTTTGTTTAAGTTTAAATGTTTAGTTTTACATGTCTCTCAGTACGCACATATTGCTGATATAATTTGAAGTTTAATGTTAGCTTGACTTCTGGACCGTGAATCAGAGTGGGAGGTGGCATATCTATTCAAGTGCTTAGGTGTCTGATCAAGTTCCATTTTAATTCACAAGCATTTTCCAGAAGTGTCTTACTTAACAACATTTTTGTAAACCTACACGCGTTTGGGACATTGTGAGTATGTTACTAGATGCTCTGAGAGTTACTTGAGATTTTTTATGGACTTGTTTTTTTAAAAAGGCCCTTATTATGTCACAAATTGTTAGCTCCATTCTGTAATGAAAACATGACAACACTACAAACTGCACAAGGTAACATATACAGTATATAAAAAATGGGTGGAGTGTTTTTCCTTAATCCCTTTTAGTGCAAAGGAAGCTGAAGATATTCTCAGAAAGGTTGTAGTGCAAAGTTTTCTTTCCACATTAATTCCACTTCTTGGTCTTTTCAAGGTCACTACACAAACTGAAGTGACTAAAATGAATCTTTAAGCTCACACCTCATGCTATTCATATCACTCAGCTACAACTCTACAGTTAATTATTCAAGACATCACCAGCCTCAATGACTACAGAACATGGCTGAAGCACCAAGAAGACAGAGTGCCTGAGCTCTTGGAGTGGGGTGAAAGACCATCATTACGAACAACAACATCAAACTGAACAAGGCATCCTATTTCTACTACCGTGGGTCACAGCTGACAATGACACAGTGCTTTATGTGTAAAAGAGGAACAATGCTGCTTGGATGAATATATGTATACTACAAAGAGAACTTTGTGTTTAACATGGTACTTTGATTCGTCTACTTTTTACAGGTCATGTTGTGCATTAAAGTAATTATGCT
Source organism: Polypterus bichir lapradei (assembly GCA_026402145.1). NCBI lineage: Eukaryota > Metazoa > Chordata > Cladistia > Polypteriformes > Polypteridae > Polypterus > Polypterus bichir. The sequence continues at coordinate 27,225,728 of JANRMT010062852.1, read as the reverse complement.
TTAGTTGTGAATATATCACACTGGACAGATAAGCTTGAGTGCACTATATATGAATAATTTCAATTGATTTTTTTTTAAAGAGTTAGAGCAAATTTTCTGAGTCACACAAAAAACCAGGAAACCTTTAAAATGGCAGCCTTCTCAAAAGACTTAGCCACTAGGCTACATGGCTTTCTTGAAAATATTCTCTGTTTGACAGAAGGTTAGAAATTATGAATGCAAGATCTTTAAAAATTTGTGCAAAGGCCAAACTGTGGGATTCAATTCCACGAAAACGTTTGTCAGGTTTTAACATGTACGGTAACCCATAGTCTCCTTGTAACATAATAAAAACCTTAATGACATGAGAGCAAGGCACATGAAATAAAAGACAAAAACGGCACATGGAGTGAGTCACAGGTGACTGTGGTTTGGTGGTCACTGGGAACAGATTTTATAAGAAGTAAAGACCTACATTATCAACACTCACTGCTCAAGTGATGAAGCTCATGGCAGCCTGGAGCCCTTCAAAGCTGCCCAATCGTGAAATGCCTAAACTCGCCTTGCGTGGCTTTGTATATTTTATACGTGCCTTTGGGATAATGAATCATATTCTAGGTCTGCAGAAACAGATGGTCCTAACACAATAGTTGTTAACAGCCCTGTGAAAGTAATGATGGTCAGGGCCACAACAGATTTGTGATCTATGCCGGAAGGGATGACATTGTTGGGCAATCTCCAAGACTTCCCTGGGTACAAAATTATAAAAAGACGGTGAAGAACACGTTGCCAAAGGCTGCACCATTTCCCATCTTCATAATGGGGAGTTTGGTGGTCTTTGTCTTTAAGACTTTTATATGACTGCACAGCTCATTTTTTATATTTATGCCAGTGTGCTTGAAATGATACCTGGAGCTACTAGCAGAAGCTCTGCTTATGTGTAAAAATCCATAGGACTTTTACAGGACCAAGCCCAAAGTCCCACAAAATGTCATCCAGGAACTGGTACTTCAAGGTTGGGGCTTAATATGAATACCCAGCAACAGGCTAGAAAAGCTTGGAGTCACAGATACAGTAGAGGCAAGGGCTTCCCTGGCAGGGTTAAAGAGAGGCCAGACTGGTTTGAGAAGATAGAAGATTACGTGAATGAGAGCTTTACTGGTGACCAGTTATTGTGGTAATTGAACAACTACAGCGATTTATGAAGGTCCCATATTGTTGGACTGCTTCCATGTACCTTTTCCTATATTGTTTAATTTGATGTGAATTAAACTTAACATTTACAATCACCTGTACCTCAGTGGTGTTATTCTGGATTCAGGGTTGCATCACAAGTACCTATAAGAGATCATACCCCCATCATCCTTACAGATGACTGCCTATCACAGATCAAACACCAACATTCATGCAGACAACTTCCTATCATTGGCTATATTCCCAGTATCCTTATAGACGGATGCCTATCACAGATCATACATCAAATACCCATATAGACAACTGCGTTTCACAAATCATAATCTCAGTATCTTTACAGATGGCTGCTTACAAAAAATCATACCCACAATATCCTTGCAGATGACTACCTATCACAGATTATTCCTCCAATACCCTTACAAACAACTGCTTATCACAGACCATATCCCCTTATAGACAACTGTGTATCAAAAGTAACACTTCCAACATCCTTACAAATGACTGTCTATCACAGATCATACAGTTAATATTCTTACAGACAACTGTGTGCCACATATCATACTCCCAACATCCTGCATATCTCACATTATACTCCCAATACCCTTACAGATATATCCTGGAGTTTTTTTCCAGTAAAATAAAATAAGAAAGGAATATCAAAATATACAGCTAAAAATAACAATGTATAAAATAACAAATTTATGTATAAATTTGCAAAAACCTGAAGTAAACTTTTTTCACATTGTCATTACGGGGTGTTGTGTGTAGAATTCTGAGGAAAAAAATTAATTTAATCCATTTTGGAATAAGGCTGTAACATAACAAAATGAATAAAAAGTGATGCGCTATGAATACTTTCCGGATGCACTGTGTGTGTGTATGTATATATATATATATATATATATATAAATATACTGTATATACATATATATACACACATACATACATATATTTATATATATATACACACAAACATATATATATTGTGAGGGATTGCCGGCCATGTATCCCAGCCAACAACCGCAAACCGCCAGATGGAGCCATCCCTGCAACATGGAAGGGCCCCGAATTCCAGCAGGGCATCATGGAACTTGGAGTTTTTCACCACAGCCTTACTGGATACCATGGGGGCCACCGGAAGACGCTGCAGAGAGGCCCAGGGACTTATACATTCCTTATAGCCCGGAAGTATTTCACAATCGCGGAAACGGAAGGAATGATGTACTTCCAGGCTAAAGAAAGGAGAAGATTACCCGACCCGGAAGTGTTGGATGATCACATGGACTGAGGGCTCAGAAACACTTCCGGGTCGATGACTATAAAGGACTGTGGGAGATCGCAGACAGACGAGCTGAGTTGGGAGGCAGGGTGGCTAAGCGTCTGGGAGTTTAGAGGATTGTTATTGTTATTGGTTATTTGATTATTGATTTGTTTAGTGAGTATTTGGGAGTGGAGGGTGCTTTCTGCACTTGTTATTATAATAAATAATAATTATTTGGACTTTTACATGGTGTCTGACGTGTGGTCTGAGGGTACAAGGGGGCGAGAAAACCCTAATCTGTCACAATATATATACACATATTATATATATACACACACATATATATATATATATATATATATATATATGTGTATATATATATATATATATATATATGTGTATATATATATATATATATGTGTGTGTATATATATATATATATATATATTGTCACAAAAACGAGACATGGACATATAAAGGTTTGGGGCAGCCACCCGTATAATGTGGTATCCTGGCTGCAAAAGTCGTTTTTAACAAATAACCAGCACTGAAGTGCATTCAACTGAGTCCAAAACAAGACTGAGGAAACAAAGGAAAAGGGGCAGGTTTTAAAGGGGAAGACAGGAAGTGAGGTCATATGGATCTGGCACGTGGTCTTCCACCATTGGTTCATAGCCGGACGTGACATCAGAGGGACTGGAGCTGGTGTGGCCGACTTCCATTGGCTCGGTCCCGGAAGTGATGTCAGGAGAGCCAGGTGGAATCCCCCGGGAATGGTCTACAGGCAAGGGAGAAAAAGAGTCAGTGCACTCTGCCACACCCCGGTATGCCTCCGAACTGCCTTCACTCAAGCCCTTTAGCTGCCTCCCATGCGCACGTGTGTGACAAGGCCCCCCCCTTAGCCCAGACCCGTCGGGTCGGGCGACCCTAACCGAGAGGTCGTGAACCCGAGAAAGAGCATCAGCGTTGGCATGGAGAGCACCCCGACGATGAATGAGCGAAAACTTGTACGGCTGTAGGTCAAGAAACCACCGGGTGACCCGCGGATTCGACTCCTTGTGCAGGGCCATCCACTGTAGAGGTGCATGGTCCGTGACAAGGGTGAATTCCCGGCCCAACAGGTAGTACCTAAGCTGAGTAATCGCCCATTTAATCGCCAGAGCCTCCCGTTCCACCGCTGCATACCTGGTCTCCCGGTCCAACAGTTTCCGGCTCAGGAACATGATGGGGTGTTCCACACCATTGACGCTTTGGCTCAGCACGGCGCCCAGGCCTGTGTCCGAAGCGTCCATCTGGAGGATGAAAGGCAAAGAAAAGTTAGGTGCCATCAAAATAGGTGCGGACGTAAGGGCCTGCTTTAAGTCACCAAATGCAGCGCCTGTTTTTTCAGTCCATACCACAATGTTCGGGGCCCTCTTCTTTGTTAAATCAGTCAAGGGCGCCGCTCTCTCCGAGAACCGGGGTACAAACCGGCGGTAGTACCCGGCTAACCCGAGAAAGGCTTGGACCTGCCGCTTGGTTCGCGGACGGGGCCATTTCAAAATGGCATCAATTTTGGAGCACTGTGGCCTTACGGTACCCCGACCCACCAGGTAGCCCAAATATTTGGCCTCGCTTAATCCAAAGAAACACTTCTTGGGATTAATCCGGAGCCCGGCCTCACCAAGTGTCCGTAATACCGCTTGGACATGCTGTAGGTGTTCCCTCCATGTGCTGGAATAGATGACTACGTCATCCAGGTAGGCAGCACTGTATGAGTTATGAGGCCGAAGCACTTTGTCCACCAGACGCTGAAAGGTTGCTGGAGCCCCGTGTAACCCAAATGGAAGGACACGATACTGCCAGTGCCCGCTAGGGGTACTAAACGCGGTTTTTTCCTTCGCGGAGTCCGTTAAAGGAACCTGCCAGTACCCTTTTGTCATGTCAAGTGTGGTCAGATATTGAGCCTGTCCAAGCCGTTCAAGGAGGTCGTCCACGCGTGGCATTGGATAGGCATCAAATTGGGAGACCTGGTTAAGCCGACGGAAGTCATTGCAGAACCTCCAACTCCCGTCCGGCTTACCGACGAGCACAATGGGGCTGGACCAGGGACTATAACTTTCCTCAATTACACCTAGTTCCAGCATGCGCTTGATCTCAAGCTCCACTTCAGCCTTTTTTGCCTCGGGAAGACGATACGGGCGTTCTCGGACAACAACCCCGGGCTCTGTCACAATGTTGTGCTCAATCAGAGAGGTCCTTCCGGGGTTCTCACTGACTACCTCCCGAACGGTCCGGATAACTGTTTCCAGCTCCTGCCGTTGTCTGGGACTCAAGTCCGTGCCGAAGTTAAGGTCGTGTGTGTGAGCGAAGAGCGAGCGGGGCTGGCCGGAGGAGGGAGCGGGGTCCCTGTCCTTCCACGGTTTCAGCAAGTTCACATGATAAACCCGCTCCTTCGGCCGACGATTGGGTTGACTCACCAAATAGTCGACCAGTCCCTTCCTCTCCTTAACTTCGTAGGGGCCCTGCCAGTGGGCAAGCAACTTAGAGTGGGAGTTAGGCACTAGGACCATGACCCGATCTCCCGGGCGGAACTCCCGAAGAGACGTGCCGCGGTTGTAGTACCGGGCCTGTGCTGCTTGAGCCTCCTCCATGTGACTTTTAAGGAGAGGCCGAATCTTTCCAAATCTATCGCGTAACTGCGCGATATACTCCAGTATGTTTGTAGAGGGAAGAGCCTCTTCTTCCCAGCCTTCTTTCAAAATATCTAATATGCCCCGAGGTTGTCGCCCATACAGTAGTTCAAAAGGGGAGAACCCCGTGGAGGCTTGTGGGACTTCCCGATAGGCAAAAAGGACGAGGGGGAGGAGCTGATCCCAGTTCCTTCCATCCTCGCTGACCACCTTACGCAGCATTTGCTTGAGAGTTTGATTAAACCTCTCTACTAATCCGTCGGTTTGAGGATGATACACCGAGGTCTTTAAATGCTTTATTTTCAGTAATCTGGCAGTCTCCTTGAACGTTTCCGAGGTGAAAGGGGTCCCCTAGTCTGTCAAGACTTCCTTGGGGATCCCCACGCGCGCGAATACCCCTAGTAATTCCCGTGCGATGGCTTTAGAGGTAGCTGAGCGCAAGGGAACAGCTTCAGGATATCGTGTAGCATAATCCACGAGGACTAAAATGTACTTGTGTCCTCGGGCTGAGGGCTCTAGGGGTCCCACCAGGTCGACCCCGATTCTGTGGAAGGGAACGTCGATCAGTGGAATAGGAACGAGAGGAGCACGGTCCCTCCTAGGAATTTGTCGCAGTTGACACTCCGGGCAGGAAGCGCAAAAGCGACGAACCTCCTCATTAATTCCTGGCCAGTAGAAACGGAGCTTGATCCGCTCCAGAGTTTTCTCGGTGCCCAAGTGGCCACCTAGGAGGTGGGCGTGTGCTAGCTCGCAGACCTGCCGCCGGAAGGTACGCGGCACTAGCAGCAGCCTCGTCTCCTGCCCGTCATGCATTGCTACACGGTAAAGGAGGTCGTTGTCTAACACAAAGTGAGGGCCCTGTGGCATTGACTGATCAGTGCGCTGGCCATTGACAAGGACCACTGCATTTTTTGCAAACTTCAGGGAGTCATCGTTCCATTGCTCCCTTCTAAAAGAAGCCGGCGTCTTTTTAAATTGAAACCGCAACACGGAGAGAGGGTCAGCGTCGACCTCAATGGGCGTGGTTTCCTCCCGCTCCGCCGCGGCGTTGGTGGATGACGTGTCCGCACGCGACGGCCCGGGAGTTGCCACGTCACTCAGGGCGACTGCTTCGTCTCTCTCTGCCGGCTGATTACACGGCGTGGAGGCAGCTTGAGACGGTTCATCTCCATCCATAACGAGGCCCAAATTAACCCCGGGAGTGGTATGTGTCACACCGCTTTTAATTTTAGACCAGTCCCGCCCTAGTATCACCGGGTGTGGAGGATCCGGTAGGACCGCTACGGTGAGTTTACAAACTGACCCTCCGTAACTGATGATACAAGCGGCGGTCCTGTACCAGCGGATTTCTCCGTGGACACAGGTTATACCGGTCTTAAACTTTAGCCACTGTTGCGGTTGCACAAAGCGGCGGGCAACAATGGAAATGTTGCTGCCGGAATCCAACAACACGGTGGTCTTGTGTCCGTTGACGATCACTACGCCAGTATGGGGGACCGCCAACGGATTAACCAGAGCACACCAACCCCTCCTCGCCCTCCACCTGCATTCCTCCTCGTCTCCAAGCGGTTTGCGCGCCCGCGGCACCGCGGACGCCAATACAAGCTCCGGGTTGTACAGGGAGGGGCTAGGTCTTGGGACGTACCCCGGGTGAGTTTGACATAAGGACGGTTCTGCTCCCCCAGAGTGTGAGGCCGCCCTCTGTGTCTCCAGAAGCTCTATGAGCTCTGCCATGTTCTTAAACTGCTTGCCCCAGACCGGCTGGGTGAAGCCACGGGGAAGCGCTTCCAGGAGCAGATAGCAAGCTACCTGCTCTATTATTTGGTAGGGCGTGTTTTCAAATGGCCGTAGCCAGTGCCCTACCGTTGCCCATAAGGACCAGGCTTGTTTGTTGGCCGGCCGCTCAGGGTCCAACCTCCATTTTTTTATTTTATTCACCTGCCAGTCTGGGGCACCCCTAGGTGGTAAATGGGGCTTTGGTTTCACAGGGAGGCAGGCACTCTCCCCCAAGAGAGCATACTGAGTCCCTTTTGCCTCCCCCCTCCAGGGCAGCCCAATTCTGTGAGCCCCACCCGCACACTCCCTGGCCTTTCCAGGTGGCCTAGTTATGCGTGCTGGGAGCGGAGCCCGCACCGGGTCACGCCGAACCACGGGGCACCCTCCCCGCCTGAATACTCGGCCCCGGTACGCTCCCACCTGGGTGTATTGCAGGTCCTGTCCCCTTCTCTTCTGGGACTTCTCCGTCCTGCCGACTACGCCACTGTCACAAAAACGAGACATGGACATATAAAGGTTTGGGGCAGCCACCTGTATAATGTGGTATCCTGGCTGCAAAAGTCGTTTTTAACAAATAACCAGCACTGAAGTGCATTCAACTGAGTCCAAAACAAGACTGAGGAAACAAAGGAAAAGGGGCAG
>JANRMT010062852.1:27169806-27203204 GCA_026402145.1 Polypterus bichir lapradei | reverse complement strand
AGTTAGACAGATTGTGTACAAATGGAGGAAATTCAAGACCACTGTTACCCTCCCCAGGAGTGCTTGACCAACAAAGATCACTCCAAGAGCAAGGCGTGTAATAATCGGCAAGGTCACAAAGGATCCCAGGGTAACTTCTAAGCAACTGAAGGCCTCTCTCACATTGACTAATGTTCATGTTCATGAGTCCACCATCAGAAGAACACTGAACAACAATGGTGTGCATGGCAGGGTTGCAAGGAGAAAGCCACTGTTTTCCAAAAAACAATTGCTGCTCATTTGCAGTTTGCTAAAGATCATGTGGACAAACCAGAAGGGTATTGGAAGAATGTTTTGTGGATGGATGAGGCCAAAATAGAACGTTTTGGTTTAAATGAAAAGAATTATTTTTGGAGAAAGGAAAACACTGCATTCCAGCATAAGAACCTTATCCCATCTGTGAAACATGGTGGTGGTAGTATCATGGTTTGGGCCTGTTTTGTTGCATCTGGGCCAGGACGGCATGCCTTCATTGATAAAACAATGAATTCTGAATTATATCAGAGAATTCTAAAGGAAAATGTCAGGACATCTGTCCATGAACTGAATCACAAGAGAAGATGGGTCATGCAGCAAAACAATGACCCTAAACACACAAGTCGTTCTACCAAAGAATGGTTAAAGAAGAATAAAGTTAATGTTTTGGAATGGCCAAGTCAAAGTCCTGACCGTAATCCAATAGAAATGTTGTGGAAGGACCTGAAGCGAGCAGTTAATGTGAGGAAACCCAAAAACATCCCAGAGTTGAAGCTGTTCTGTACGGAGGAATAGGCTAAAATTCTTCCAACCCAGTGTGCAGGAATGATCAAAGTTACCGGAAACATTTAGTTGCAATTATTGCTGCAAAGTGGGTCACACCAGATACTGAAAGCAAAGGTTCACATACTTTTGCCACTCACAAATATGTAATATTCGATCATTTTCCTTAATAAATAACTGACCAAGTATAATATTTTCGTCTCATTTGTTTAACTGGTTTCTCTTTATCTACTTTTAGGACTTGAGTGAAAATCTGATGATGGACCATAACAAACTTTAATGTTTGTCAATTTATAGATGTGAAGGGCGACCAGGAGGTATTGTTTGGGACAGGACTTGGACCTTAAGATGCCCTAGTAAAGAAACTACTTGCATTGACAGCATATGTGGCCAAGCCAGTTGAATTAGGCTGCCAACACCAGGAGACTTTATATCCCATCTCAGAAGGGTGGTATGTTTCCCCTGTAAGGTAGAGGAGTATAGAGAATTCTTATTGTATAGCTGGCTCCCTGCAACACATAACATGCCATTAACCTAAGGGAGGAATGGGCTAAAGGACTATAAGGATATGTCCAACAAATACCAAAGGTTACCTGACTAGGGCTGAATATCCCTCCTGGCCATTGGCTCTTTTGAACTTTGAGTGGGTGGTTTTTGTGTGAATAAAGATAAGTATGTGATAGGCAGGAGGAAGAGAGATGAGAAAAGGATAGGAAAAGTTAGTGATAAATGAAGTGGTAAATGAAGGATCTGAGAGTAGTCGTCTCACCAGATACACATGGTGCAATAGCTGTGTCCAGTTAGGTCTGTTTTTGTTGATTTGTTTTCTGTACTGTATACCTCCTTCTGTTTATCAACTCCTCTGAGATTCTATTTTATTAGTAAAACAAATATATACAGATTACCAATTAACAAGAAATAAAAACTGCAAAGGGCTGACTGCACATCGCTAGAGCTTCATTTACAATGGTGTTGTCATATAACAACTGTGAAAGAGAGGATAAATGCAGAAATGAGGAAGATTCAGCAGAAAACATAGCAGGACCACCTAGCTTCCAATCAGGAGTAACATTAATCTCCTTGATGTAACCCGAACCTATAGTAGAAAGCCAAACTGTTTAAACAATCCAACAATGAGAATGTTGGTGACAATTACAATCAGTCTTGAGCTTTCATGTTTCCTCCAGACTTCTTCAAGTCCCCATATACTTCAGCCTGATAAATAACAGGTAAATGAACACTATATTTTGACAATATTTTGTCCAGGAAAGTATCCTGAAACCCTGTAGAGAGTTTTATATGTCTGATTCATTCCTTCAGTTTGCCTGTCTTGACACAGAATAATCATTAAGAGTTAAATTCACCTCAGTAGAGTCAGTACAAAAACCTTTCCAAAACTGTAAAATAAACTGAAGTTTACAATCAAACACTAAAGACTGTGTAAATTTTTGCAAATGGAAAATTGTTAATAAATAAAAATCTGTCAGAGCAGAGGTGGACAGAAGACTATTGCGCATGTTTAACTTAGAAACATTTTAAAATCTATCACCTCTTAGCAAGACAGGAGTAGAGAGTTAAATTAGTAATAATATTCATGGAAACATGGCCACGGGTATAAAAAATTGGCAGCAGTTAAAGGAGTGCTGCTGGGCAAGAATAAATCCACTTTGACCTGTGCATTTGATACAAGCGTTCAAATATTCTGGAACCTACTAGTCCACAATTTGCCAACAAATCTAACACTTCATTATAGTCATTGTTCTGTGAATCCCTGGAGGCTGTGGGCACAATTCAAAAATGGCTTGTAAAAGTGTGAACTGGCACCATAAAAAATCTACCTAATTCTGAGATGCTTTAGAGCCTTTATCACAGGCAAGAAGTTTGATCAGGCAGCGCACCTCTCAATTGCACATCTTCACTTGCAGTTGGCGGACATGAATATAGACTACAGGATTCAGAGTGAAGAGTGCCACCATCCTTAGCCAGCTGAGCCAAAGAAGAACCTTCTGTGATAGTATCTTAATTTCATATTGCCCTATCTTTCAAACCAGTTTTTTCTTTTTTTTGACACAAGTACACAGGAAAAATACTACTGTTGTCAGCTTCTTATTGTTTAGACTCATATTATCATACAACCACACCCTCCCTGTGGTTTCTATGTCAAGAGCGAAGAATAAATATGGAATTAAAACTACTAATGAAAAAAGCAACATCTCGCTTAACACTAGAATTACCAGAGCCTACGAAAAAACTCGTAATTCCGTCCCACCTTAAATTGCTTCTTAAATCCCTTCACACCTCTCCCCCAGTGTCCTTTGTCCTCTCAATGTGCTGATAAAGAGAAGCTAGAAGCAGCCGGCTATTCTTTATGTGAAAACAGCCGTGTCAGATGGGGTTGTATGGATTGATTCTGAACGCGACTGAGAGAATAAAAAGTGAATTAAAAAAAAAAAAAAAAAACAAAGCTAACCTTTACAAGGATCATAAATTGCACCGGCTGTTACAGACTGAAATCAAATGTATGCTTTTATTCTAAAATAGTAAGACTAAGAGCAGTTTACTTCTCAAAATGGAGTGTTGCAGGACTGAACTCGCAACCTTTAGATTCCCAGGCGGGAACTGATTCTATTGCACCACGGAGGCAGTTACAATAATCGTGTGTCAATGTCGCATGTTAAGGCAGCTTTTTGTTTCTGCAGTTATATTTTTGAATAAAAGCGCAATTGTTGTGTTATATTTGTACCTTTTGTGAAAATGTTTCTTTGATATTTGGACTTCAGGCTTCATACATTATATAGTTTATGCCTACATTTTGTCATCTACTACTAGAATATAAAAAACGTTTCTGTTTTAACAATGTGTTTACACAGATTACTGTAGAAACGGAACAGACATGAAATGCATGTGTTACAAATAACAATCTATTATTTCCACTCTAAAACTCCACTTCACTCCCAGATAATCAATCAAGGCATGAGCTGGGAGAAGTTCGTGCACGTTCTAAATTGGTGGGGGGATGGAATAGCCGGCTGCTTCTAGCTTCTCTTTATCAGCACATTTAGGGGACAAAGGACACTGGCGGAGAGGTGTGAAGGGATTTAAGAAACAATTTAAGGTGGGACGGAATTACGAGTTTTTTTGTAGGCTCTGGTAATTCTAGTGTTAATGGGAGATCAGCCATTTTGCTGTTTTAGATGTCATAGTTTTATGATCAGTATACAGTATATGTAATGCACTAAAAAATGTAAACTATCTCCAGCATGTGTATATATGTTAACTAGAGAGATGATCCAGATTTAACAGCATGGGGATTTAAAATATTCTGGCCCTCCACAGTAAAAACAAAGCATTTCTTTCAGTCGTTGTAGTCTTTTAGCCAAACTGAGTATAAATGCCCCAATTTTCTTTGATGGTGCTATATGCTTTCGAATATTTGATGTATTCCAGGGAGTAAACACTAAATCTACCATTGTACCAAAAGTATACTGCCTTTCCTATTTTTCTGCCTATCTGAGTGCCTAGCTCCGACACAGCCACAATAATTATGCAGTGACATATGACAGCATTACTACCACCAATACTACTAACTACTATTTATACTGCATCACAGAAAATCTGCTATGTCACGACTCGTCATATCACTTTTAAATTCTTTAGATACACTATTGTGAAATACTTACATTAAGGTGGTTTTATTCCATCAGAGTCTGCAAAAAGACAATTGATGACAACTAAATACAGTATTCACTAATTTACTCTTTTAATTCAGTAACCTATTCATGGCTACCAGCTTCCTCTCTCATGCATGTAAAATTACATTTCCGTACAAGGTTGTGCATATCATTATGGGCATGTTGTTCACAAGTATCATAGTTCTCCATTCTAATCATGTCAAAATAGTCTTGAACAACAGCAGATACTGACCCCTTTAGGATTAAAATCCAATGCCTTTGTAAATAGGTCACACTTAAATTACACAAAAAAAAGAGGTGCTCAGAAATGAGTGACAAAGTCAGACAGATAGACAGACCAGTAGATGAAAGGCACACCAGACAGACATAGAATAAGAAATTAAAAACACTGCACATATAAGATAGATTGATAATTATTCTGTAAACGTTTTACAGTTCAAGTACAGTTGTTTCCATATTCTGACAAAATCATTTGATCATTCACGATAACATGAATGGTTAGCTTTAATACCATAGTTGTGTGAACTACAAGTGGGTCAGTTGAGATGTTGGGGGAAGGGGTGCATCATTAAAATCCCCCCCCCCCCCCAAGGGACAAGACTTGCTCAGAGTCGCTGCAGAAGGGTACAGACCTTTCTTAACCAGATGCCTGTGGAAACGGTGTTATGACAACATGTGATTTACTACATAAAAGCTGCAAAGAGCAAACCAGGACAGCTTGTAATTTGTACTTGTAGCAATCCAACTATAAAAACAACAGACCACAAGCCTTGGCACGCACATTTTTGGCACGTGACAGACACTTGATCTTCAATATCAGAGGAGCTAAGAAAGTTAAGAAGTCACATGACAACTACTTTACGGCTTTGTGCCATGCTTGGCTGTCTCCTTAAATCTCTTATGAGGCTTAGCTTTACATAAGCTTTCCCTTAGCTGGACATGAGGCATTGTGTGCCTTAATTCTTGCCCAGATGATCACAATCCTTTGCCTATCATGTTACTATTTTTGTTTCCCCCAGAAGGTGTTTAATGATTTCTCTCAAACTAATATCTCTTTAACATCTCCTCTTGAACACACCAGAGAAAGTGATAAATAAGAAAAATAATTTAAATGTAAAATATTTGCACATCATTTTCAGTCTCCCTGTCTCTCATTATCAGTAGACCAAAAAAACCACAGAATGGATAAGCTTTTGAAACTATGAGCTGAATCATCAAGCAAAAGCTATGCTGACATCACAAAGAACCAACAGTCACGCCACTTCTTCAAACCCCAGGGTGACTAATTGCTAGGATCTGTCTCTGCAACCCATGTTCAGGCGTCACGCGCAGCTCGTTTCTGTCCTTGATCTTGTGGAAAATGTGCCTCTCGGCTGTTTTGTATTGCTTATTTAACCTTTGCTTGCAGAGAGCAGAGTCTTGCTGTAGCTTGTGTGATACTTTGGACACAGCAAGTGAAAAATATGCAGATAACATGAATAATGCCTATAATGGTGAATTGACTTCCAAAAGGAAACTCCACAAGATGAGGATGGAATGTTGCATTTTCTAAATGACACAAAGTGCACATTTAAGGATATTAGCATACATTTCAATCACATCATTTAGAAATGACAACACTTTTTCCACATGATCTTCCCCCCCCCCCCCCTCAATTCAGAGCACCATAATGTTTGGGACATTTGGTTGTCACAGGTGTTTCTGATCCCTCAGGTTTGTTTCACTGCTTCATAAGATACCTCGGCTTGCTTCTAACCTTGGAGTCTGTAGTTGCCATTGTTCAAAAAGAGCTGTGTCAATGAAAGTCAAAGAAGCCATTATGAGGCTGAAAAACAAGAATAAAACCATTGGAGACATTGGTAAAACCTTAGGATGACTAAATCAACTGTCTGGAATATCATTAAGAAGAAATAACACACTGGTGAGCTCAGTAATCACAAAGGGACTGGCAGGTCAAGGAAGACCTCCACTGCTGATGAAAGAAGAATCCTCACCTTGGCAAAGAAAAAGACCCAAAAATCTGTCCGACAGACCAGAAACAGTTTTCAGCAGGCAGATGTGGATGTGTCAGTGACAGCTGTCCACAGAGGACTGCATGAACAGAAATACAGAGGACACACTGCAAGATGCAAAACACTAGTTTGCCACAAAAACAGGATGGCCAGATTACAGTTTGTGAAAGGTGACTTAAAAGAACCTGCAGAATTCTGGGAAAAAGTCTTGTGGACAGGCAAGGCCAAGATGAACCTTGAAAGAGTGATGGTGAGAGCAAAGTGTGGAGATGAAAAGGACCTGTCCAAGATCCAAAACAGACCATCTAATTTGTTAAACATGATGGTGGGGGTGTTATGGCATAGGCATGTCGCACTATGAATTCTGAGCTGAACAGAAACATCTCCTCAAGTTCCAGTAAATCCCTACAAACTCATTGGACGGTGCTTCATCCTACAACAAGCTAATTATCCAAACATGCTTGTCTGGCGACACAGGAGTCAGTTAAAGTTAAAAAATGGGAAATTCTTCAGAGGCCAAGCCAGTCACTGGATTTAAATCTAAATGAGGAGGCTTTCCATATGCTGAAGAGAAAACTTAAGGGAGCAAGCTCCCGAAACAAGCAGGAGCTGGAGCGCAAAAGATCCTCAGTACCTGGTGATGTTTATGAATCACAGACTTCAGTCTCTGCATGCAAGAGATATTAAATAAAGTGTTAAATATGACAAAATAATGGTGTCCTGAAATGGGGAGACCACGTGGAAAACATGTTGTGACCAAAATATATGCAAATCTTCTTAAATAAAACTCTGCAATATGTACTTTAATTACATCTGAATTGTTTGATATGTCATTTTAAAGTATGGAACAGAGGAGTAAATGAAGAAAACCCATACAGTACAGGGGACTGTACAGTATATACCATATGTATATATGGAAAAAAAAATTAAAGGTTATTCCCATGCTCAAAAAAAGATAGAAAATACAATCTTTCAACTGTAAAGCCTGCATTGTGTGTGTGTAAATATTTTTTTTTTTGAATTAATGAAGCAGCCCATAACGTGTGGCTAGTTGTGCTCATGCGGCAGCTAGCTCCTCTGGGACAGATTTATTAAATTTGAACACACATAAAAAGAAGCTTGAAATATTTGTACACAACTTTCCACACAAAAGTCAGGATTCAGAACAGAAAATCTGATGGGACAGCTTGTGTTTACTTAGGGCAACTCTGACTTATCCATATGTAGCATTTCAGAGAAGCTGGGACTGAGCCCTTTATTATAATAGACTTTGACCGGATAAACATTAAACCTTTAAAGCAATGACTGTGATGTACCGACTCTGTTTTAGTTCCCTTTTAAGAAAGGCAATGCTGTGTATTTGCACTGAAGAACATTTTTATATTTTTGGTCAGTTTATATCAGCAACCACAGGTCAGAAATATCTCAGCCAAACTTCACCCCATCATGTCCGCCGTGTTGGAAGCCATTAACTGACTGACAATGTGCTACTTATAGATTCTGGATGGTCCTGGTGTACATACAAAAAATTTTTGCCCAAAACAAAAAAATGTCAACATAAAAAGGCAATTTGCAGCAGTATCTGGTTCTCCTAATGTAAATGGAGCAATTGATGGCAGTCATACTGCAATAAGGGCATCTAACAGAAATTGCTTTTGCTAACTGTGAGAAGTTTCATTCCATTAATGCACAAGTCATCTGTAATGCCAAGATAAGACTGACAAATGTGTTTCCATGGCACGGGTCGCTCCATTATTCTTTTTTTTTTTTTGAGGCAAAGTAGCATTGGAAGACAACTTCCTAAAGGTACTGTATATGCTTGCTCAGAAGGTACTGTAACTGACTGAACCTTCAGTTTTTCATATGCTTATAGCATTTATTGTAACAACCATCACATCATTTCATGTGCCAGGTGGTAGTGGCTACCCACTCAGACACTGGAACAGTTTCCTGACCCCCAGAGCACAGAGGAGATGTGCTTTAATGCTACACATGCTCTTGTACATTTAGTGTGGAGCACATCATAGGACTCCTCAAATGCAGGGGGCAGTGTCTCAACGCGTCAGGTGACAGGCTGTTCTACCAGCCATTGAAGGCCTGCAGCATCGTAATTGCATAAACAGTATATTAGATTAAGTAGCAAAATCTATATATGGTTGTTTCAGGACGGCAAACAAGCAGGTTTAGAGGTGCACTCACGTACGCACATTTACAATATGATTGTGATTTATAAAGGGTAAATTCAGTTCAAATGTGCATATGCCAGGTTTTATAAATCCAATTTTTTTTTTTGCATGTGCATTTTCCTTTTATTTTGGTGTATGCATACGTTCATATTCAAATTCATGCAAACTTTTATAAATGAGGGGACTGACACACCAGACGTTGGTGATTTTATTAATAGTAAGCTTTTCAGTATCTTCCAGGTAATATATACAGTCAGTTTGTAGGACTACATTTAGGGAGGGAATAACATTTTGTATTTCTGCTTCAAAGGGTAAGTATGCCGAGTCTCAATTCAAAAGTATTTCTTCACAATCATAGTATACATTAGGTTATCACATGTCAAATTGTTTAAAAAAAAACAAAAAACAAAAAAAAAACAACTAACCATTGTAAAGAGCTCCCATTGTAAAGAGAAACCTACCAACTACTCCTACTTTAAAACAGCTAGCATTTTCATGTCTCAGAGGCATGCTTGTGTCAAGATGGGTGCATTGAAATAATATTTCTTATGCTCACTTGTCTGCTTACAGCAGCGGTCGTGGGAGGAGTTATTATAACCCCATACCATCAGTAAAGTGAGATGCCCATCAAGAGGCAGCATGATGAAAAGATGAAGAGTTCATACAAGCTTCATTGTACTTTGTACAAATAAAAAAAAATAAACTGAACTAATGTTTTGAATGTATACATAATTATAAATATATACACATGCATACATAATGTACAGTACACACACATACACACACATACTGACATACATAAATAAACACATATATATTTAAATGCAAATACTAACCCCGCCACAGGGGATGCACAATCCAGTGTGTTTCTTCGTACCAGTACCAAGGGACAGAAAGTGATGATTGGAGCAGATTTCAATGGACATGTTGGTGAAGGTAACAGAGGAGACGAGGAGGTGATGGGTAGGTATGGTGTCAAGGAGAGGAATGAAGAAGGTCAGATGATAGTGTATTTTGCCAAAAGGATGGACATGGCTATGGTGAACACATATTTTAAGAAGAAGGAGGAACATAGGGATACATACAAGAGTGGAGGAAGATGCAGTCAGGTAGATTACATCCAATGCAGAAGAATCAATCTGAAGGAGATTGAAAACTGCAAAGTGGTGGCAGGAGAAACTGTAGTTAAGCAGCATAGGATGGTGGTCTGTAGGATGACACTGGAGATCAAGAAGAGGAAGAGAGTGAGGGTAGAGCCAAGGATCAAATGGTAGAACTTGAAAAAGGAAGACTGCAAGGTTGAGTTTAGGTAAAGGTGAGACAGACACTGGTGGTAGTGAAGAGTTAACAGACAGCTGCGAAACTACAGCAGAAGTAGTAAGGTTGACATCAAGGGTGCTTGGCATGACCTCTGGACAGAGGAAGGAGGAAAAGGAAAACTGGTGGTGGAATGGGGAAGTACAGGAGAGTATACAGAGAAAGAGGATGGCAAAGAAGAAGTTGGATAGTCAGAGAGATGCAGAAAGTAGACAAGAGTACAACGAGATAAGGCGTAAGGTGAAGAGAGAGGTGGCGAAGGCTAAAGAAAAGGAGTATGATGAGTTGTATGAGAGGTTTGACACTAAGGAGGGAGAAAAGGACCTGTACCGATTAGCTAGACAGAGGGGCCAAGCTGGGAAAGATGTGCAGCAGGTTAGGGTAAAAAAAGATAAAGATGGAAAAGTACTCACAAGCGAGGAGAGTGTGTTGAATAAATGGAAAGAGTACTTTAAGTGGCTGATGAATGAAGAGAATGAGAGAAAGAAGACGTTGGATGATGTGGAGATAGTGAATCAGGAAGTGCAATGGATTAGCAAGGAGGAAGTAAGGACAGCTATGAAGAGGATGAAAAATGGAAGGGCCGTTGGTCCAGAAGACATACTTGTGGAAGCATGGAGGTGTCTAGGAGAGATGGCAGTGGAGTTTTTAACCAGATTGTTTAATGGAATCTTGGAAAGCGAGAGGATGCCTGAGGAGTGGAGAAGAAGTGTACTTGTGCCGGTATTTAAGAATAAGGGGGATGTGCAGAACTGTAATAACGACAGGGGGATAAAATTGATGAGCCACAGCATGAAGTTATGGGAAAGAGTGGTGGAAGCTAGGTTAAGAAGTGAGGTGATGATTAGTGAACAGCAGTGTGGTTTCATGCCAAGAAAGAGCACCACAGATGTAATGTTTGCTCTGAGGATGTTGATGGAGAAGTATAGAGAAGGACAGAAGGAGTTGCATTGCGTCTTTGTGGACCTGGAGAAAGCATATGACAGGGTGCCTCGAGAAGAGCTGTGGTATTGTATGAGGAAGTCGGGAGTAACAGAGAAGTACGTAAGAGTTGTACAGGATATGTACAAGGGAAGTGTGACAGTGGTGAGGTCTGCGGTAGGAGTGACAGATGCATTCAAGGTGGAGGTGAGGTTACATCAGGGATCAGCTCTGAGCTCTTTCTTATTTGCAATGGTGATGGACAGGTTGACAGACGAGATTAGACTGGAGTCCCAGTGGACTATGATGTTTGCTCGTGACATTGTGATCTGTAGCGATAGTAGGAAGCAGGTTGAGGAGACCCTGGAGAGGTGGAGATATGCTCTAGAGAGGAGAGGAATGAAGGTCAGTAGGAAGAAGATAGAATACATGTGTGTGAATGAGAGGGAGGTCAGTGGAATGGTCAGGATGCAAGGAGTAAAGTTGGCGAAGGTGAAGGAGTTTAAATACTTGAGATCAACAGTACAGAGTAATGAGAATTGTGGAAGAGAGGTGAAAACGAAAATGCAGGCAGGGTGGAATGGGTGGAGAAGAGTGTCAGGAGTGATTTGTGACAGACTGGTATCAGCAAGAGTAAAAGGGAAAGTCTACAGGACGGTAGCGTGACCAGCTATGTTACATGGGTTGGAGACGGTGGCACTGACCAGAAAGCAGGAGACAGAGCTGGACGTAGCAGAGTTAAAGATGCTAAGATTTGCATTGGGTGTGACGAGACTCAGCTTTCAGTCTTGACTTGTACTTGCAACCCTTCAGCTACTAAAAAAAATTGCAATTCTTTTTGTTGCCCTTGAACATTTAGAACATTTGATAAAAACATGCCATTCAGCCCAACAATCTCACCAACACTACTTCATTAAATTCCCCAAATGGATCCTTCCTCCATTGAAAGTCATAGGCAGACCTGGGCATCTGCTGCCAGTAACTTATCCGACCATGCAAAAGTCCTTGGAATCTGCAACTGCATTGTCTCTTCCTAAAAATAAACATATGTAATTTCACCTCTTGTTATGCAAGGTGAAAAGCTGTGCAAATTACAACTATGTAAATCCTAGCTACTCAAAGGTCCATGGGGGTGCATAGTGGGTGTAGGTGCTTGCTCTTCTTTCAACAGCACACCCTACATGTCTTAATAATCTTCTGGAAGTAATCATTTAGCAACCATTGTGATGTTCCGGGTTAGGTGTAGATGCCAAAAATGTCCTTGAACCTGGAACTGTTGATAATGACAATTGAGCTGAGCCATGTAATGAGGACACCTAACAGCCAAGAGTATGGTGGAAAGTGGTTAAGGTTTTGTTAAACAAAAGTCAAACAAAACAGAGGTTCAAATTCCCAAAGTGCAAACTGTGCAGGGCTTCAATGATAATTCCATAAACACTTTCAAAAAACAAGTGCTCATCCATGACAGTAAAAGTCAATCATTAAATAAATCCATGAATAAAAATCAAACTAAAACTATGCATATATTAGGTTAGCTTTTTTTTCTGTTTACTTCACATCCAATGCACCTTTCACTCTCCGTCTCACACTATCAGGTAATTGCAGCCGGTGGACATGCCAGCAGCTGTGGACCCATCTTCCAGCTGTCATCCCAACCGTCCCTGTCTGCTGTGACACTAATTTTTTTTTGGATCTTTTATTGAATTTATTAAAAGCATATAACATTCTATACAATCAAGTCAAACTTAAAAAAACTAAATTCAGTAAATATAAAGCTTTTTCACAAAAATTCTGCTGTTTTCATGGATAAAATTAAACAAGACATGCATAGATGCATAGTGCATAGTCTACTCTCAATCTTACTTTAGGAGTAAGAATTAACATTGTGAAGATGAATATCCTCCTTAAGCTTATGTTCCTATTTGAAAACCTCTCCACATACATTAACAAATCTTTTTTCAGAAATTAGATTCAATTATAACCTTGTTTATTTGGAAAACTGAAAAAACCATGCATCCGAAAGGTGACCCTACAATGACCTAAATCAAAAGGCGGCACGGCTGCACCAAATTTTCAATTTTATTACTGGACGGCAAACATACAAGCTATAAAAACCTTGACATTGACATAAATAGATGAACACACACTAGCTTGGTCTGTAATAGAAATGAAATCCTGCAGCACTTCTTTATATTCCTGGCTTTGTACCCCAATAAATACAAGGTATCATCAATATGCTAACAGCCCATTCACCCAGATAATGGAACCAATGTATGAAGCACTTTAAGTTAGAGAATATATTTTATCTGTGGCACTTCTACATGATAACCACCTTTTTCCACCCTCTCGAACTTACATAGTTTTTAATATTTGGAAAACGTATGGGATTAAATCATTTAGAGATTTTGAATATAAATAATGTCTTTGCAACCTATGAACAATTACATACTAAATGTACTCTCCCATCAACACAATTTTTCCACTATCTCCAAATTAGAAACTTTGCTAAACGAAATCTGCCAAGTTTTCCTCACCTCCTACTTACAGTGGTGTGAAAAACTATTTGCCCCCTTCCTGATTTCTTATTCTTTTGCATGTTTGTCACACAAAATGTTTCTGATCATCAAACACATTTAACCATTAGTCAAATATAACACAAGTAAACACAAAATGCAGTTTTTAAATGATGGTTTTTATTATTTAGGGAGAAAAAAAAATCCAAACCTACATGGCCCTGTGTGAAAAAGTAATTGCCCCCTGAACCTAATAACTGGTTGGGCCACCCTTAGCAGTAATAACTGCAATCAAGCGTTTGCGATAACCTGCAATGAGTCTTTTACAGCGCTCTGGAGGAATTTTGGCCCACTCATCTTTGCAGAATTGTTGTAATTCAGCTTTATTTGAGGGTTTTCTAGCATGAACCGCCTTTTTAAGGTCATGCCATAGCATCTCAATTGGATTCAGGTCAGGACTTTGACTAGGCCACTCCAAAGTCTTCATTTTGTTTTTCTTCAGCCATTCAGAGGTGGATTTGCTGGTGTGTTTTGGGTCATTGTCCTGTTGCAGCACCCAAGATCGCTTCAGCTTGAGTTGACGAACAGATGGCCGGACATTCTCCTTCAGGATTTTTTGGTAGACAGTAGAATTCATGGTTCCATCTATCACAGCAAGCCTTCCAGGTCCTGAAGCAGCAAAACAACCCCAGACCATCACACTACCACCACCATATTTTACTGTTGGTATGATGTTCTTTTTCTGAAATGCTGTGTTCCTTTTACGCCAGATGTAACGGGACATTTGCCTTCTAAAAAGTTCAACTTTTGTCTCATCAGTCCACAAGGTATTTTCCCAAAAGTCTTGGCAATCATTGAGATGTTTCTTAGCAAAATTGAGATGAGCCCTAATGTTCTTTTTGCTTAACAGTGGTTTGTGTCTTGGAAATCTGCCATGCAGGCCGTTTTTGCCCAGTCTCTTTCTTATGGTGGAGTCGTGAACACTGACCTTAATTGAGGCAAGTGAGGCCTGCAGTTCTTTAGACGTTGTCCTGGGGTCTTTTGTGACCTCTCGGATGAGTCGTCTCTGCGCTCTTGGGGTAATTTTGGTCGGCCGGCCACTCCTGGGAAGGTTCACCACTGTTCCATGTTTTTGCCATTTGTGGATAATGGCTCTCACTGTGGTTCGCTGGAGTCCCAAAGCTTTAGAAATGGCTTTATAACCTTTACCAGACGGATAGATCTCAATTACTTCTGTTCTCATTTGTTCCTGAATTTCTTTGGATCTTGGCATGATGTCTAGCTTTTGAGGTGCTTTTGGTCTACTTCTCTGTGTCAGGCAGCTCCTATTTAAGTGATTTCTTGATTGAAACAGGTGTGGCAGTAATCAGGCCTGGGGGTGGCTACGGAAATTGAACTAAGGTGTGATACACCACAGTTAGGTTATTTTTTAACAAGGGGGCAATTACTTTTTCACACAGGGCCATGTAGGTTTGGATTTTTTTTCTCCCTAAATAATAAAAACCATCATTTAAAATCTGCATTTTGTGTTTACTTGTGTTATATTTGACTAATGGTTACATGTGTTTGATGATCAGAAACATTCTGTGTGACAAACATGCAAAAGAATAAGAAATCAGGAAGGGGGCAAATAGTTGTTCACACCACTGTATTTCTATTTCAGAAGAGAAATTGATTAGTCTTGGGGATTCAGACAGCATTTCTATAATATATAAAAACATTTTAATGCCCCTTCCTTTTAAAGATTCCAGAACACAGAGGGAAAAGGATCTCTTTCACAACAGTTAAGAAACGGAGTGGAAGGCAGCCACACACAGAATTCCTTCTAGCTCCCTATGTGCAAAACATTCAATTATTCAACTTAAAATCTTTTATTGAGTAAATCTCATTTAAAATTGTCCAAAATGTTTTCAGGGCAAGATCTAACCTGTGAACTTTGGGCCAAATGTTTTGGGCATGTACCAAATTAGTATCATTCTAGATGAAAATCTTTAAATGTCTATCAGACAGCCTTAGTTTCACAATCCGTCCTAATCCATTAACAGCTGTGTTTGGTGGACTCCCAGATGGGTTTAAAGTGGAGAAGATCAAACAAACTGTGATTGCCTATTCTTCACTACTAGCACGTAGACCTCTCTTGCTCAACTGGAAGAATCCTAACCTACCTCTTTTAAGTCAGTGGGTAACTGATGTTATATATTATTTAAAATTGGAAAAAATCTAATTCTCACTTAGAGGATCTGTTCAAAACTTTTTTAAAACCTGGCAGGACCTAATCAGTAATATTTTAGAATAAGCATTTATACTGGAGGGAAAAAACACCTTTCTCTCTTTACTACTCTCAACACTTTTGTTCTGGTTGTTGGCCCGCCTCTTTTTCTCATGGCTGGGGGTTAATTTGAATTTAGTTTGCTATGACACTTATAGCCATCCCTCAGTCTTCCACCATGCTCTCCTGGTGTCTATTGGATCCGCTGAGAGGAACTTTCCAATCAGCACTGCTTCCTTCAAATTGATCAGTGGACTGCGGTTCACCCTTTGCACGCTGATTGCTCACTCCCTAGCTAGGTCACGGACAGCTTGCCTCTGTACTATCACGCTCTCCTCAGAACACACCGAAGAGGTCTTCTTTTCCTTTCATGGTCTTCTTAATCAACTTTTAACTCAGGCTCTCACCCTTGTATCTCTGTCGGTACAGTGCACTAATTTCAACCCGCTGAGAGTCAGTGAGGATACTGGAACAAATGTGCCCTCAAGTGCAATCAGCCTCAATCTCCCCATTAACATTTTTGGGCCGCATGAACACAAACACACCCGTGGAGTTTGAGCTGCAGAGTGTTTATAAAACCGCACACCACCATGGTTGTAACAGTTCTCCTCACTACCACCAAAGTACAAAAGTGGTTATTGGAGGAAGTTATGAAGTCAGGTGAAGTGGGGTCCTTGGGGGCAAACAGTGGCACCTGTGGTACATTAGGTAAGCCAGTCAATACTGAAACTGTCACAAATGTCTGGCCTTTATTTATTTATGAATTTCAAAGGAGAGGGGGTGCAGGGATGACTGGGATCCCAGTACCTACATACAACATAATTGAACCTAGCACTAAACCCAGGCAAAGCTTTTAAAGAGCATTCCCCTGGCAATGGTTCTTTGAGTGCAGGGTCAAGAGGCAAGTGAGAGTAAATAGTCCATGGATAGAATCTGACAATGTGAAAGAGAGAGGTGAGAGGTAAGAAATTGGAGTGCCACCAACAATATTAGGAGGCTCCTCTCCCAAATGAGATGAAGGCAACAGACAGAATAACTTAAAACAATTAAGAAATAAAAGAATGAAAACTTCCAAACAATTAATAAAAAGAAGAGAATTAATTAAAAGTAATTCAACATTAAAAAGATTAATTAACATAGGCCATGTCATAAAGAAAGAAAAAATATAAAGAAAAAGAACACAAATAAACAAAAGCCAGGGACAAAATCCTGATGAGAACCTCACACTACATCAATGGTACTGTAGTCACATTTATCAGAATTACAAAGTCATGGCACACTTAACTCTGGATAATTATTTCCACCTGCCCTGCACTTGCAAATGTTATAACTATTTAGATCTGTCCATGAAATGAAGTGATCACAGACTTATTTAACGAGATATCTTAGATCATTTCCTTGACTATTATAAAGGGGCAAGGCAGCCTGAAGCAAGAATCAGTACAGTAAATATCAAACTCATGGGTCTTAGCTTTAAGAAATCACTAAACAGTCAAATACTAGAGATTATCTTAAATTAAGTAGTCCGCTCAAGATGTAATATCTCTTGCAAAATAGATCCGTCAGTTCATTTAGATAGCATTCAGAAAAATTTTCAGAGGCTCAATTTTAAATAAAGTGGCTGCCATGGTGTCACAACCCAAAGTATAGAAATGACACCATATCTTAGTAATGGTTGGCACAACACTGTCAGCTCCCAACGCCCAGCTCAGGACTCCTAATTAGCCTAATATGAATTAGTATATATGTGGATTTGAGAATGTCCTGGAGCCAAGTGGTAATTAGTTCAGGGTTGATTTATGCCTTGCACCTGGTGTTACTGGGATAGACTCTACTTCCATAGTACAACAGTAGAAGAATTTTGATAAGTACAGGCCTTCTAAACCCATAAACTTGTCAATCCTAACCACTTAACTTCTCCTAAATGAAATCAAGCCAAGATATGAAGGTCCCTATAGTCCTGCTCTCCACTACACCACTTTATTCCATGTGTCTATAGTTAACTACGTGATAAAATCTTTTTTCAACAGTTGTGTGAAAATTGCTCTTGATGAGTTTCTAACTGTCTCCATGTGTTCTTGTTGAAGAATTTACTTTAAAGTAACAACCTGGATCCACTGTACCAATTACCTTCATAATTTTAAACACTTTAACCATGTCACATCCTAATCTTGGCTAAAACTGAAAAGGTTTGGCTCCTTCAATCTTTTCTCATACCTCTGTCCTAGAATCAGCCTTGTCACTCTTCTCTGGACATTTCTCGAATGCTTCTATGTCTTATTTTGTTATGTTAAAAGCAAATATGCACCGCTTCATCAATACATTATATACAGCAGCTTAACCATAACCATATTTGTCTAGTACTACACACATGATGTTAGGCATATAGGCTAGCATCCTATTAGCTTTCTTAATTGCTTCTATACACTGTCTGGACCAAAATAAGTTTAGAAATGAACAGGTACAGAAATGGTTGAGTGTTTCCTGTTTTAGTGTAACAAATTGCTTTCCAGTGACTCGTATGGTTTTGCTATATTTGCTAAGAAGAAAAAGATGTTTAAATAATATTTGGTGGATTACTGTCCTTTTAGCCAGCCTGTCCTGAATGGCATAAACCAGATGAAAATGTATCCCTCATTGGACTGCCTTACATCATACAATCAAGACCGTCTAGGACCAAGTCCAATAATGAGGAGCTGCAATATATGTCAGTGTCCAACTCTGGAATTATAATATAATGAGACCATTTCATCCATTTTGTAAGGAGACATGATTCAAAACTAGAAGTTGCCCAGGCTAAAGAATCAAAGTAGTGCCCACACCTTACCTGTATTAGTGATGCAGCTGCGGGAATCTGCCTGTTGAAGTGTTTCTGCCGTTGCTTCTGCTGGACCTTTAAAGCAAACCCTGACCCAAGAATTCCCTGAAGGAAAAAAAACAAAAAAAACAAAACAGTAGGTGACATTTATTCCCCAAAGCAAGACATTCAATGCTATGAAAGGTAATTGTTACTCATAAGGTCTGCAGGGCAATTAAAAATATAGAGATTAACTGTATGTCATGCATCATTTAGGTGTGTTTAATTCCAAAATACTTCTTGTCCAGGGCACATTGGATTAGGGATGCTCAAGCAGTATTTTTTTTTTTTAACATGGCTGACAGCTTTTCCCTCTGTGACTTACAAAGTACAATACTGTAAAGAAACATGTACTGGAGCAGTTTTGCTCATAGTCAAAACAGTTTTGGAATTTTTCAACTCCGGTCATGATGACAACATAAATTTGGTCTAAGTACTGTAATTTGTTTTGATTTGTTGTCATATGCATGTATGTAAACCCTGACACAGATACTCTCACACAAACAGACAAAAACTTTAAAAATTGTTTGGAGAGATGTCTAAAACATGTGAATTGGTTTGAAACTCAAAGTTGAACTTCTAAGCCCATCACAATTCTCTCTACATACCTCCTCACTTGCTGAACACTTTATTGTGTTGTAGATTTAATTCAGGTGCCTCCTGTTTGCTATAATAATCCTTGAGATGTGTATACAACTTGAATGGAGTCTACCTGTGAAAATCTGACTTGACCGGATATCATTTAGAAAGACACAGATCTGTGTACATGAGGTCCACAACTCACATATTCACGCTGCATGTAAGGGAAAAAACGAGGCCATGAAGTCCAAGAACTCTTTGTAACCCTCCACGATCAAATTGTAGTGAAGCACAGATCTGGGTAAGTGGGTAAATCATTTATAAAGGTTTGAGTGTTATCAGGAGAACAGTGGTCTCAATAACTGTGAAATGGAGGAAGTTTGGGAACACTAGGACTCTTCCTAAAGTTGATCATTCAGCTAAACTTAGTGACTGGGCAAGAAGGGCCTTGATCAGGGAGGTAACTAAGAACCCAAAGGCCACTTGAAGAGAGTTTCAGAAGTCCTCGACTGAGAAGGGAAAGCCTATTGGAAGAAGAAAAATCTCTACAGCACTCCATAAATCAGTCATTTATAGAACAGTGGCAAGACAGAAGTCTCTCTACATAAAAGTAATATGATAGACTGCTTAGACTTAGGAGAAAAAAAAATTCTGGTCTAATGAGACAAAAACTGATCTCTTTGGACAAACCTACAATCACAGTGTCTGGCAAAGATCAGGCACTGCTTATCTCCTGCCTAATACCATCCTTAATGTGAAGAATTCTGGTGGCAGCATAATGCTATGGGAGTGCTACTCAGCGCTAGGGACAGGAAAACTTGTCAGAACTGAGGGAAGGACGAAGACAGCCAATTACGGAGAAGTAATTGAAGAAAACCTGCTCCAGAGTGTACTTGTCTTCAAACTGGAGAGAACACTCAATGCATACGGCCAAGACAACATTAGAGTGGCTTCAGGACAAGCCTCTGACTATCATTGAGTGGTCCAGCCAAATCACAGACTTTAACCCCACAGAATCTCTGTGAAGAGACCTGAAGATGTAAATATGCCGACTCTTCCCATCCAATATAATGGAGCTTAAGAGGATCAACCAGGAAAAGTGGGATAAACTGCCTATATCCAGGTGTGCAAAACTTATAAGCGACTTAACAGTAGAATCCCTGAAGCCTAGAAAAGAACTCATAATCACGGGCCACCTTAAATTCCTTCGCATCTTTCTATTACAGACTTTTGTCACTGTCCTGCTCCACTGACAGACTGAGTAGATCGTTCCTCCCCCACACTATGCGACTCTTCAATTCCACCCGGGGGAGTAAATGCTAACATTTTTTTTTTTTCATTTTTATTACTATTTAATTTAATATTGTTTCTTTGTATCAGTATACTGCTGCTGGATTATGTGAATTTCCCCTTGGGATTAATAAAGTATCTATCTATCTATCTATCTATTAGGGCTTTTTGTTTTGCAAATGTGTCGATCAGCACAAGCAGCAAGCAGCCTACTATCCCATCCCCCCACCACTGCAGGAAGGGCAAACAGCTCTCTCAGCTCAAGCCTTGTTTATCTGGGAGTGAGGTACCGGGAGCTGTATTGGGTAAATAATATATTGTTATTTGGAACACATGCATTTCATGTGTGTTCCATGTCTACAAAGATCTACGCAAGTGTAGGATGACAGGAAATGCATACCTAAAAGACAAAATGTTTTCATGTTTTAGTACTAACAACAACATTTTGACATGAAGTGTATAATGTGTGAAGACTGAAGTCCAAATATCAAGTAAGCACTTTCACAAAAGGTACAAATATAACAAAACAAATGCACTTTTATTCAAGACTATACAGTAACCGAAGAAAAAGAAATCGGGTTATTGTACTTCATTGTCACAACTGCTTTGGTAGTACAGCGGTAAGAACTGCCGACTCATAATCAAGAGGTTGTGGTTTTCAAGCCTTGCCGCGTACCAAAATAAATGTTTTGAGTAGTCCGCTGCTCTTATTGATACATTTGATTTGAGTCTGTAACAGTGGGTTTAAATGTATGGTACTTGTAAAGGTTAGCAGTTTTTTTTTGTTATTCAATTTTATTCTCTCAATCACGTTCACGCTCCCCCTGATCTGACACTGCTGCTTTCAAATAAAGACGTGCTATAACAGAGGTGAACTTTGATGAGGATGAGGGTTCTACATCAGAGAGAGAGAACAGAAGCCCTCCCAGCAAAAAACATCCACTCACGTATAAGAACAACGCAGCTGCACCAGGTGTAAAATCAAAAGATGGCACCGTTTGAATGCAGCAACAGGTTGGCCGTCATCCTGCCACTCAATCTGCCATATGCATGTCCTTCAATAAAACAGCAGGGCTTAAAGAGCTTGCCAAGGTATCATGCAAAGTTATTTTTGTGATTATGTTTTGTGATGATCTTTATATAAAAAACATTTATATGTTGATATGTTTATATTTATAGGTTTGCAAAACAAAAGATGCTAATGGAGAGATGTGAAGGAATTTAAGGTGGGCTGGGATTACACGTTTTTTCGTAGGCTTCAGGGATTCTAGTGTTAACCAAGAAGATTCAAAACTTTAAGAGTCAAACGGGCTTCAACAAAGAAGTGAAATAAAGGTCTGAATACTTCTAGGAATGAGAGATTTAAGTTTCTGATTTTTAACAAATTTGCAGACTTTTCCAAAGACATGTGTTCACTTTGTAATTATGAGTTATTTAGTGTAGACTGACAGAAAAAAACGGCAAATTTATCAATTTAAAATTAAATCTACACCACACTAAAGTGTGCAGAAACTGAAGGGGTCCGAGTACTTTCTGAATCTACTGTATATTACTACAATATACTGTATGTAGTAATCTTTGTAGGGCAATATCTACTTGTAGGGATATTGCTCAAAATCAAAAGACTTTCAGAATTTAACAATGCTAATATTTTCCTCTGGTTTCCACAGATGGTATTTCACTAGTCATTACTGTAGTTTGTTACGTTTTCACTTTGCCAAAATCCCATTTTTTTTTTCTTTGCTGGCACCACCACTTGGTGGTGACACTGCCATGATGCAATACTCAGTTGCTAGGGGTCTAGGACCAGGGATTGTGCACCAGTGATATCACTGGTGTCTTGCTTTATAAACTGGAGTCATAACTTCTTCAATATCTGAGATTGTAACTATACATATTAGGGTTTGTAATTGTGCGTTTCTGGCAGCAAAATATTACTAATTCCCTCTTACGCTCTGATTATGATTAGTGTTGTGGTTTTGGTAACAGTCTACATGGAATTCACCTATGCTGAAATTCAATTGAACCGCTAGCACTTTTTTGTCTCTGCTTTTTTTTTTTTTTTTTTTTGAGAGGTTTGTTTTTGAGTCAAAGTGTCCACGGTCTCAAATCCTGACACACAGATAGAAACACACAGACGGACATCACTCTCATAGTGTTTGAATTGTGGTTTGTGATGTCCAAAAAGTGTAACTCTACTAAAAACACAAAAGAAAACTTATGAAATACTTTTCCTATTCTTACCTCAGAAGGATGTCAAAAAACTAAAACAAAACTTGCTATTGTTGAACATATAGCAAAAATCACACAATAGAATCTAGCATACGTTTGACTTTTAGAAATTCTGGTTGAGTTCCAGCTGTGACAGGCATACAAGCATGATCTTTTGAATGAAGTGTGGTTCTGTTATCCTTATAGAGACAGATGAAGGACTCCACATTTTCTATGCTATCTTTTTGCTAAGTACGTGTGTGACAACTGCTTTAATTTGCATCTTAATCTGTGTCATCCCCATATAAGGATAAAGGAAAAGCATATACAAATTCTGCTATAATAAAGAATCCCCTTCAGGATTTTTAATTAATTATTGTTCCACAGTTGGCTGAGAGAATTGATTCATCAATGAAGGAAATGGAAACTCACCGCTGGTAGAGCAAAGAATGATATGGCAAACACTGAGAAGCAGGAGGCAATGGTCTTCCCTATCCATGTCTGAGGTACCTTGTCTCCATAGCCAATAGTTGTTACAGTGACCTGGAAAGTAAAGCAAGACAAGAGCAACATGAGAAATGTTCGTACAAGCACTGCAAAGACTTTAGTAACACAAACTGAATCCACGTAAATAACCGGTTTCTCATACATTAAGATAAGCTATCAAAAGCAGCTACCTTTTTTTCATTTTTATTACTATTTAATTTAATATTGTTTCTTTGTATCAGTATACTGCTGCTGGATTATGTGAATTTCCCCTTGGGATTAATAAAGTATCTATCTATCTATCTATCTATCTACCTTGACAACTTTTAACACTGCCTAGACATCAGGAGAAACAACAAAAACAGCTTTGTGGAGTAGGTGGTCTTCCCTTATATGCTAAACATACAAAAGCAGCCATCTTTAAAACTTTTAACACTGTCTGAAAGCGGCATTAGGAGAAATAATGAAAAGGTCCTGATGAACTGGGTAGTCTCCTCTCATTTGTCAAACTTCTTATTGTACTTCAGAAAAACATCTCTGTATGTCTTTCATAAGCAGGAATCACAAACAGAAAGCATGAATTAAGAGACACACACAAGGAATTACACTTGAAACCTACAGTATTGTTTTGCCTTATAAAAATACATAAATAAACACAACAGTAACAGTTAAATAAACTAATAAAACTTTACATGACAATGTAATGGAGAGACCATGCCTTTTAACCTAACATCAGATAAATACAAGGACACAGCTGGAAACTTGTTAAGGATAAATTTCACACAGATTTTCATTACTCAAAGAATCACAGACACAGAATAAATAACCAGGTAGTGTGATGGACAGCAGGACGTTTCAAAACTCAACTTGATGTCACTTTAGACAATCTACGTAGATGAATAGGATGGACAATCTGGTTGGACTGAATGGCCTGATCTCATCACAATGGCTTTAAAATTCTAATTCATATTTTTCTTGATTCTTCAGAGATGTCACAATCAATGAAATTTAATGCATATGTTTTCTCCCACAAAGGCCACTATTTTGTGGATCGGTGCTTTATGACCAAATGACCGCAACAATATTTTTTCATCATTTAACTCAGTTGGAATCACCATTAATTTAACTGAATCAGCTCACAATCTAGGAGTTATCTTTGACTCTAGCATGTCTTTTAAAGTGCACATTACAAAGTTGTCTAAATCATGTTTCTTCCATCTTAAAAATGTTGGGAAATGAAGGCAATTTCTAAATAAGCGAGATTCTGAGAAATTAATTCATGCATTTATTTCTAGTAGGATTGACTACTGCAATTCTGTGTTCACTGGTTGCTCAAATTGTTCTTTATATGGCTTCCAGTTAATCCAAAATGCAGCTGGAAGAATTATTACAAGAACAACAAAATATGAACACATAACCCCAGTTCTTCAATCCGTACACTAGCTCCCGGTTAAGTTTAGGGCAGAATTCAAAATCCTTTTTTTTAACATATAAAGCCTTAAATGGACAAGGTCTGGCTTACTTATCTGAACTTATAATGAATTACAAATCAGAACGTACATTAAGATCTCAGGATGTCAGTCTGCTTATGACTCCAAGGATTAATAAAATAACAGTGGGAGGTTGTACTTTTAGTTACAGGGCCCCTAAACTATGGAATGGTCTGCCTGCTACTATAAGAGATGCCCCTGCGGTCTCAGCTTTCAAATCCCAGCTGAAAACTCACTACTTCAATTTAGCATATCCTAACTAAAGCTGCTGATTAACTGTGCATACTACATCTCTGTTGTTAGTCATTAGCACTAAAACATAAGAAATATGATAGTTATAATTTGTTACTAACCCTCACCTATTCTGTTTACTCTTCTTAGTACTCTCAAATGAGGCACTTGGTGCCACAGCTCTACTGACAAGTTGTTTTGCCTGCTTAAGGTAAAGTCATCTCTGATGGAGGATCGCAGAAATCATTGGGTAGTGGGGTCTTTTCATCAGACTGGCTGGCCCAGTGCTGACTCAGCTATGGAATGGTGAAAAGGGGGGAGGCAGCTCGATGGCCGAGGTCTTCAGGACTCTGAACAAATCCAAATCACATTACGCAATATCACCTACTGTTGAATTCTGCTCTGTACTTGTAATATTTCTATTGCACTATTTTTTATATATATATACAGTATATATATATATATATATATAATTATATATATATCTATATATATATTTCTATTATATTGAGGATTACTTGTGTTCTGTTCTGTGTATTGTATTTACCCATTTTTATTTATTTTTTTTTTGAAACCCACTGTATGCCCAACCTACCTGGAAAGAGGTCTCTCTTTCTTGTCGTCTTAGAAAGTCAAGGCTGGGGGCTGTCAAAAGGCAGGGCCTATTAAAGCCCATTGCAGCACTCCTTGTGTGATTTTCGGCTATACGAAATTAAATTGCATTGTATTGTATGAGCGTTGCCACTTTAGGATGTTGGTCACTATGGTGTTATAGTATGTGCTGCCAAGCGTATGGTGTATGCTCTACATGATCTGTAACATCTAGTGGCCATATTATAAAAGAAAGTCTCACAGTTTAAATTACAGTATATTCATTTTATAGTGTAAAATAAAGTAAATATTTATTGAAATAGTTTTGTTTTTTTTCTCATTAGAACTTTGACTACAAATACTAATTTTTATTGACTTTGAGACTAGAAGTTCCTGAAAAATATTGCCAAATGACCTACTGACCTTTAGTATATCGACTTTAGCTTTGTCTCACCTCTTTCAATGTGCCCTCTGTATTTTTTGTTTTATTTCATTAAAGAAAAAAACCTATTCCCATTTTTCACTCATTACTCTGTAAAACATCTTGTAGACATTCTTGGATTCCACTTTGGCAGAGAGACCTTTTTCCCTGTCTCTTTGGATATATTATTCTCTAATGTTAGATAGTACTCAAGTATCTAAACCCCAACTACCAGTACATGCAACATAAAATTCTAAATACACTTCAACCTAATCTCTGATGGGCCACACCATTGACCCTTCATGTCTCCTTTTCTTTTTGGTCTTAAGGTTGTAGATTTCTATCTTCTTTTCTTACTTTTAACATTCTTCTTTTGCCTCAAAGATTTTTTTTATCTTAGATCAAAGCAGTGTAACTCTTAACTTTCATCAATACACGTAATAACTTGGGCAGAAAAATTACTTATTAGTTAAATTAGGAGGCATCCAAGCTTATAATTGTGGACAGTTGTTAATCTTCTTTCTACTTTACTAAAAAGCAAACTGCCAGACACTCTTAATTCCAGATCAAGTGTCAAGTTTTCTTCTTCACAATGCCTCTTAAGTATGCAGCCTCTGGACCTTATGTTATAAAATGATCTATTACAAAGTGACACTCTAGACATGTCTCCTTGGTGCACCATTTAAATACGTCATCAGGTACAAAGGGCCATAACTCAACAATGGGCAATACTGATAAGCAAAACTTTGCACCAATTGTCAGCAAAAAGGTTTAGCTTTTTTGCAACCAAGAAACCAGTGGCAAAAGGTCTAATCCTCTATCTATCTATCTAATCCATCCTTTAAAATCCATAGCAAACACCACAGCTGTATAATGCTCAATAATCTCAGCCAGGCTGTAACTCCTGCTACATACTAGAGATAGAGTTGCCTAGAGTGTGGCTGTAACAAAGGTTGGAGTGATCCCTTTAACTCTGAAGGGTAACCTGGCGCTGGACTGAAAGAATAAAAGATTCATCTGTATTATAGTTAAATGAGGGTGCAACAAGTCCAGACCTTGCTAAAGTAAAGCAAGTTACACATGCAAGAGGGGAACCTTAAGTAGAGGCCACACGTTTGTCTTGCTAAAGACAGACGTTGACTATCAAGGAAATGAAAACTCTAATCCTACCAGATGAGCACACATTGTGTAAAACCTCAAAGAGAAATTTGCAGTACAGCCCACAATCAGAATGTGTGACCAAGGCGCAGAAGGTGAAGTGCTTCTAAATCAAGGGAAGAAAAGTGCATTTAACCTTTTTTCACATGAAAAAGAAAGAAAACCTAGAAAGAAAAAAGCATTGCCTATTCCAAACCACAAGTGCACCAAGTGATTCCAGGAACAATTAACTGATACTTAGTAGTTTGGATAAAGCCAGCTAATGCATTCTGGTAATTGTTATCTCCATATCTGAAAATGAATGACCTGTATGAAGGAAAAGTGTTTAGCTGTTATGTTTCTCTTTCTAAATTCAGTAGGAAAGGTCAGGTAGAATCTCTCATATAGACACAGAAAGTCCCAGTGAGGACTAGCTATGAACAAAAAACACTACTATCGGGGTGTAGACACTACAGATTTCATAACTAGCTAAAGAACATCCTGACCACGTGAATTAACAGACCAGAATTCATATGCTATGTGCCTTTTTCTATAGGAGAGAAAGTACAGCTAAGCTAGCATAAATGTATGTTTTGTGTTGTTAGCTATTGTCCTTTGTCCACATATCTATACATGTATATCTGTGTATACTTGCATATATCCATTGTCCATTATACTTAAGTGATTAATAAATTGTATGATTTGATTTATTGCAGTAAACACATTTAGGTTATTTGTTGAAAAATAGTCCGAACCACAAGAGAGAATTTGAAAGTTATTTAATGTAGAATTTGGCCGATTTTTGAGCCTCATTCATAAATTGTACAGATCTCTTTATAAAATCCCAACTGAAGGCGGAATGGAGATCCCTTACATACACTACATGGTACAATCATAGTTTCTCTTCACTCTTTTTCTTCTGTTAATGGTTATCCTACAGTATTTGTCCCTTGGCTCATGTAGACATGGGATGGGTCAGGTTGTTTTATCTTTATAGTTGTGTTTCTTTCCACATTTCCTATTGTTACACTGTGTTTGCATTAAAAAAAAAACTTGATCTAAAAAGCTTTAGCTATGGCTGACTTCCCCTCTGTATAGGCTCAAACAATCAATGTCACTCAGTTAATTAATTAAGTCAAACTAGTTTATTTGGAAACTGGTTTGGTATGGTTAACCCAATGCCAAGGCACAGTTCAGATTCTCCGTGCACAACAGTTCATGTTGATTTTGGAAAACATGACAATTATAGCTTTTCCAATGTGGAAGCGCACAGTTCAGCCGTTTAATTTTGTGTATCTGAATACCCATGTGAAATTGTTAAGAGTGTTTACACACATGGGCAGGATGGACAGTATTACTCACAATGTTCTCAAATTTTTCCATTTCTGCCACTGCCTCAAGTGAATCTGGGACTAATCCTGATACAACTGGCCTTCCTGATTGTTATTTTATATACAGGTATATATATATATATTATTTTGTTTTCTCAAGAAGCCTAAGTCACAGAACAGTATTCTGGTTACTATATGAATGAGCCAGTCAATCAAATTTTATGCACAGAACACAACCAATACAGTGAAATAACCAGGGAAATCTAATAATATTGATCCTTACCACACCCCACCATAAGGCATCAGCATAGCTTCCAAACTCATTGCCTCCACTGGCATCTATGGCATCCTTTTCAGCCAAGTAGACAAAATAGGAGGAGAATATAAGGCCAAGAAAGCCAATGTAGAGAGTTGTTATCAGCTCCTAGGTAAAAATAAAAGATATTCATGTAAAGTTAGTGCCATAACAGGTTAAAACATGAACACATTGTGATTTTTGCAGAAGGAGTTCATGTAAAGAGCATTCCTAAACTGTGATTGAAAAGAACAAGTATAGCTAAGCATGATCAAATCTGGCTAGTATTTGGATGGGAGACCAACCAGGAAAAGCTTGTGTTACGGCTGGAAGAGGTTCTGGTGAGGCCATCAGGGACGCTTACTCTGTGATCTACATGTGGATCAAAATACCCCAGTGAAGTGACAGAGACACTATGCTGTAAAAATGGTGCCATTCTTCAGATTAAAAGTAAAACTGAAGTCCTGACTCTCTGTGGTCATAAAAGATCGCTGGGCATTCTTCCTAAGTGTATCCCAATGTCCTGGCTAAATTGCCTACCTTGGCCTAGCCATTCTGGCCCCCTAATCATCCTGTGTCTCTAATTGGCTCTCTCTCTTACCTCTTCATCACTTAACAACTAATGTGTGTTGAGATACTAGCGCAAAAATGGTTGCCATCGCATCATCCTGGTGGGTGATACACATTGGTGGTGGATGAAGTGGCTCCCCACTCCCCACACACCCCACATAAAGCACTTTAAGTAGTTAGCAAAGTGCTATATAAATGTAAAGAATTATTATTATTATTATATGGATATCTCATAAATGTGTTAATATCTAAAGAACTGTGGCTTTTTTAGGGCATAAGATGTCAAACACTCAGGAGTCTGGAAACCCAGAGTACACAAATAGAGCCTAACATGCAGATTTATATTCATCGTACACCTTTGTCTGTCTGTTAATAAAGATATAGTATATAGCAAGTCTGCATACTATATATACACAAATATATACACAAGTGTATGTACAGTATACGTGAAGACTAATAAGTGATACAATCAGAGAACTATTTTAATATTTTAACAAAAATGTACATATATTCTTCTGCAGATAAAAAAAAAATACATTAATTTATAGACCGAAAAGCTAGCAGTTCAGCTGGGTGGCAGCACGGGCAAAACTCAACTGCTATTTTTAATGTAAAGTTCCCTGCTACAAAAATAAACTTGCATAAAGGAAACAGGAGATGGACCGAAATCTTAAAGAAAACAAAGCCAAAGCCAGAAGATCAAGAAAATCAGGTGCAAAACCAAAAACGTCAGGCAGACTCAACCAAAATTCTTGATATAATCATTAACTATAAATCGCAAAGTCAAACGTAATGAACTTAACAGCACTCTCAAACATCAATAAACATGAGGTGGTGGCTTTTTCTATGCCCAAGTAATCAGGACATACATCCTATAAACAGTTACTCAAAATGGTGGAAACCATGCATAAACAAAATAGTGTCACAGCAAAACAAATTTATAAAAACAGTAATTCTGAACATACGCCTACAGTATTTAACCACACATACAGCTCAGATGACCAAAATCTTCAAAAATGTCAAAATAACCTTTAAACAAAGTCTATATAGAGCAAAAAGAAAATTATATCAATATTTGAGGTATTATATATAATCTGAGTGAGAGAGAGATTTAAAATGGAAAAATAGAAAGAATGGAGCTGGAGTTAATACATAAATCTTAAAAGTTAGTCCCCACATTATTGAGAAAAGACAAATATGCCATCAATAAAACAGGGTTTAAAGCAAAAAGTGCAAAAATGAAGAAAACAAATTGCCAGAGAGGTGGCATGGTGGGTAGCGTTGTTACCTCATAGATCTACTCTAGTGGGTATGAACTGCATACCTGGTCATTGTCTTTTAGGAGCTTGCATGTTCTCAGCATGTCTAAAGGGCATTTGCTGCAGGTATTCTGCTTTATTCCCCATGCTAACTGCTTTGTCATTTACATCTTACTGCTAGTAAGGAGCCATTATAACAGTAAATGCAGCTGTTTAAAATTGAAATAAGCAATTATGGGTGGGGCTACAGAAACTAGTTTTCTCAAGCTAAACAAAAACATATAAAACAAGGAAGTGACATCTAGCCTATATTATGCATTTCAGTTTAAGCAACCATCAATCTTCCAAACCACCTCAATAGTTAGGGCTTTGGGTTACAGTACGTATCCTGGCAACATCCATCTTAATACAAGGACAAGTGTCTGTCCGTGTGTGTGTGTCTGTGTTTCTGTATATATCAAACTGCAAGGGTTAGGAAGAAAATGTAAAAAAATAGACAAAAAATGTAGAAGTGTAAAAAATATCAAAAAATAATAATAAAAATATCAAATAAAGAGTTAAAAATGAGAACACTGGTCTCATTTGCCTCTTCTGTTATTTGACATTATACACTAGCAACAGCAAGCAGTGTAGTAGCAACTTTCATGCACCCACTCAAGCCATATGAATGAGATTTATAGCTGTAATGCTAATGACTGATAACTTTGTGTGGTGAGTAATGGATGAGGGAAAATAACGATAAATTGACACAAGCATCAAGGAACCAAAGCTCCCACATGAGTACTTTTGAATTGGTAAATCAGGTCAAGACAGTAGCGACCTCAGCAAAATTTGAGTGTAAGAACGGTCAGCTCAATGAGTTACAGCAAAAGCAAGCACCAAAAGTGGACAACTCTTTTCAAAGACGAAAAGGCTGCCACAAGGAAAAGGGATCAGGTGTGTATTTTTATACTAGAACAAAAAGACAACCCACATATCAAATAAAAAAAATGAGGTTTACATTGATTACTTAGATTTCATCCCATGTTAAACAGGTAGCACAGCTAGTTCCCTAATGAGTTGCCAGTCTATCTGAAGAATAATTGGCCAGTGGAGTTTCTATAATGGATGATGTACTTTTGTCCAATTATGAGTACAAGCTCATGATGTCCGTACATTTACAACTATAAGGCACTAAGAGTAAATTACTAACCATAAAACATAAAAAAAATTACAATAAACATAATAAAACAAATCAATTTATTATGTTTTTCTAGTGACTTCATGTTATCCTAAGGTAGAAAAATGATAGCAAATGCATATTAAACTTCAAACCTGATGATTTCAAATCACTGAGCATTGTAAAGAAAAGCAAGTCATCTTAAGAGCAGATTGTGGAAGAGCAACACATCATGCCAATTAGAGATTTGGTCTTCTTTCAATTTAAAGCAGTAAACCCTTCAGAAAAATCAACCTTGAAACCACACAGCAGGTGCCCACTCTTGCTCTGTCATTGAGAAGACCTGCTTTAGGCCCACCTGCCGATGAATGAAAACCACAGATCCCAGCAGCCTCCAGGTTCCTCCCTGCCTGTCAACATGCAGCATACGAAGGATCTGCAGAAACCGGATCCCTCTGAAAAAAGAAAGGAAGAAATTTCAGTAATTGTGTGCGCTCTTAAACAGTAAAGCCAAGCTGCTTACATTGAGTGAAATTAATTATTAGAAAAAGCACTCCCCAAAAGAATTCTGAAAATGTCTACCTGTAAGAGTTCTTGCTCGATCTGACCTATACCAACTGAATTCTCAGATTCTGCCTTCACATTAAGTAGTGAACTCTTATTCAAAGTAGTTTCCATACTTTTGATGACATTGGGTCTTTAATTGGTTACTTTAGTGAATCCCATTCACAAGAGAGAAAAAGATAAAAAGCCTTGGAACACTTGTTTGGCAGATAAAGTTGTTCTACTAGCTTGATAACTTGCCCTCTGAACAAATTCAACATAAATTTTGGAGTGGTTCAGAAAGATTCAGTTTGAAAGGAGAGACGGAACAGAAAAAAGGTTTTCATGAATATTGTCAGGCACTTAAAAGCGCCAGTATTGGATCATTAAAATAACAGGATTTGGTACTATTACCTGATGGCTGACGTTGCAAAGACTTGTCCATTATAACCTATACACAGCACCATGATTGAAGCGACCACAACTATCAAATCTATACAAAAAGAAATTAAAGATGATTAATCAAAGAGGGTTAATTGCAATTAACTGAGTACAATAACTCTCATCCATTATGAAACCCATTTAATCCAATTAAGGATCAGAAACACTGAATACAAGACAGGAACTGAGCTGTTTACAAAGTCTACAGTAGACTGGTTCAGTAGACCGGCAGTGATAGTCACAGGCAGGAGTAGAAAACTGAAAACAGATTATGGGTGAGTATTGCTTTTTAATTCAGAAAGTGCTATTACCGCTTGGCTTATGGTTTTTAAAAAATGTTGATACTCATAGTGAACGATTGTGTTTACAGAATGAATTAGTATGCTGTAACATAATGAACAGATTCAGAAAAACAGACAGACAGACTGGTAGAGCGAGCAAAAATGTGAAAAACTCAATTCAATCATCTTCAAAATAACAATAACAGGTTCCAAATAATAAATTTCTCTAGGTGTTAGGGATTATTGAAAATCCCTGTATTTGTATGTTAGTATATGGGATGCAGCTACTTTATGTCATCTTACTGATTTTTATTTTTTTCCCCAAGCAGCTTGGAGGGTATAATCTGTCAGTGTTAAATCAATTTTATCTCACTTACCAGGAGTGATCGAGTCTAGGATTGACTTTAACCAGCATCTTAAACATATTATGACCGTATGGGCAGCACACGATTATCATTATTTCTTGAAGATCTTCTTACCTATGACGTCATGTGCTACTTTGGTCTAATTTTTTTTTT
>JANRMT010062852.1:27142680-27159614 GCA_026402145.1 Polypterus bichir lapradei | reverse complement strand
GTTTCTTCACCCTTGAACCTTTTCTTAATTACTTCTGTAATTCTTAACTCTGTAATTAAGAGACATACTGTATCACACTGTGTTGGTGGTGGATGATTGTCAACAAAAAGGGCACAAATGTTGCTACTGCCAGTGTACACGCCACTAGTGTTCTTTGTGCTTAAAATGATGCATAATGAGTCATAATGTTCATGTACACCTATTATATACATTATGTACCAAATGTATTCTCATATACATCTTCTGAAGTTAAATAAAACAAAAAAATAAATTTCCTGGAATATGTGCACTTGCTAGGCAGAGTTTCCTCTGATGAATTGTATTGGGTTACTTTGCCTATGAGATGAGAAGAAACCACAACACAAACAACAAGAGGGAAAGAAATATAGAAAATCTATAGAGATATACTCACCAATGATAGAAATGGGCTTCCTGGCAAATCGAAGACGACCCCAAAAACCAACATATTTGCTGCGGCATCCAGCAGACCACAGCCGTATCACATACTCCACACCAAAGAAAACCACAAGTACTATTTCCTGTAAAAATAAAAAAACACATTCACATGAATATTTACACACAATCTTAATATATTTTGCATACGTTTATTTAAGTTTTGGACCAGTCTTGGGGTACCACTGTAGCTACAAGGTTTTTTTTTTTTTAACCAATTTCACAAGTCAATGAAATCAATAAATCTAATAATTTAATTAGCTGACTTTTGCATTTGGAAAAATTGCTCTAGTGTGATATTTATATTTAGAAGAATTTCAGAAATTTGTATTTTTTTCCACAGCTTTAAATACTTAACTTTAATAAAGAAAATGGCAATTTGCCCATGCCTGTAGAGTTTGTTTCCTTAATTGTTCTCAAATACTGACAATTAGAGATAAAGAATAATTAACATAAAATTTGCCTTATCCATTTTCTGCATGTGAACAACAAGAAGAAATTGACTTCTAAACACCTGTGTTGCACTCCTCCATATTAGATATGTATCATGTCACAAAGCCCACACCAACAGGACTCTTCAGCCCTATTTGCACCCATACAATATTTCTTTGATTGGACTTTTGATTTACAATGGAATGCAGAAATGCAAAGAAACACTTTTAGATTTGGAGGAAACACAACAAAAACCTCCTGCTAAGGGCTGTCCTTTAGATATGTACAATGGAAACAGCCAGGGGGTATTACAAATAAAAATTAACTTTACTTTTCTTCTGACATTTTTTTTTTATTTTTTGTTTTGACACACTTTTTTCAGCATCATTTAAATTCAAAGACAAAGATGGTTATATTTACACTGGGCATGGCTACTTGCATGTGTTGATGATGTAAGTTTGAATTTTTTGCCTATTTTCTGGTGAAACTTGCTATGCCTGCTAGGTTTTGGTCACCATGGGTTCCAACAACGCAGTTGCCTTCATAATTCTTAACTGGAAGAAACCTTGAACAACCATGACTCTTCCTAAAGCTGGCTGCCTGGCCAAAATGAGCAATCGG
This sequence comes from Polypterus bichir lapradei, assembly GCA_026402145.1. Classification (NCBI taxonomy): domain Eukaryota; kingdom Metazoa; phylum Chordata; class Cladistia; order Polypteriformes; family Polypteridae; genus Polypterus; species Polypterus bichir. The sequence goes on along the minus strand of JANRMT010062852.1, from coordinate 27,158,108 downwards.
GGAAGAAAGACCATGGTAAGATACATGATTCAGAACCCAATTGTCACTCTGGTTGATCTCCAGAGACCACTTGTGGAGATGGGAGAAACTTCCATAAAAATGACAATCACTGCAACAGACCACCACTTTGGTCTTTATGGCAGAGTGGGAAGGCAGAAGCTGCTCCTCAACAAAAGACACATGATAGCCCTTTTGGTGTTTGCAAAAAGGCACCTAAAGGACTCTCAGACTGTGAGAAACAAAATTCTCCGGTCTGATGAAGCCAGGATTATCGTCATGTCTGGAGTAAATCAAGCATCGCTCATCACCTACAGTTTACGATACCATACCAACAGTGAAGCCTCGTAGTGGTGGCAGCATTATGCTGTGGGATTGTTTTCCAGCAGCACAGAATGAAAGGGGGTTAAAAGCACAATGCAGCAAACTACAGAGATATCCTTAATTAAAAACCTGCTTCTGAACTCTCTGGACCTCAAACTGGGCTAAAGGTTCATCTTCCAGGACAATGACCCTAAGCACAAAGTAAAGATGACACTGGAGTGGCCCAGACTTGAATCCAGACAAACATCTATGGAGAGACATGAAAATTAGTGACGGGGGTAAAAAGCCCCATGAAGCTTCTGATGCTTCTATCGTGTCATGCCGGAAAAAGATTTGAAGGTTCAAAAATACTGTAGTGACATGTGGTGGGTGACAGAAATCATAGCAGTCATGAGCTGAACACAACCAAAGTACCCCTCGTTCTTTTTGATTACACAGTTAAAATCGGATGGGTGCACTAAAACACTAAAATCTCAAGAGCATTCTGTGTTTATTATGATTTCATGATAATTATATTTTCATTAGTCTTAAAGATGTCCTATAATTTGTTGCCATTATGAATAATGTAGCATCATACCAGTGCTCACCTAAGCAGAGTGCCACTGAACTCTTACTCTTTTGGGTAGCTCCAAATCCATAGAAGGACTGCTTGCTACTGCCACACTATTTGAAATTATTTCAGACTTTGGCAAGACCGCTGCCTTTCTAGCCTTCCCTAAAGCTGTCACTAAAACTGCTCATTTGTATGATGGAATGCCAATGAATAAGGCAAACAGCTCACCCTTGAGATTAATGTACTATAACTCATCAGCGATGTAAACAAAATATCCAAAAAAAATCCACCCCTGATTAGTAAATATCATGTGACAACTTTTTCATGTCAGTGGGATTTTTGCCGTGAGGCGATATGCCAGGTTAATATTTTTTTATGCGTGTTTGGGGAATAAATTCTCTTTTGGGCAAAGAGAATCATAACAGGGTTTAAAGAATGTACTGTACTTGTGAACATTGCAGTAGAGTGTTGTGCCACGTTAGCCATAGATTGATACAGGAGAAAGTAGGGTGAAATGACACCTTTTATTGGCTAACTAAATAGATTACAAATGCAAACTTTTGAGGCAGCTAAGGCCCCTTCATCAGGCAAGGTGTAACCTTGTCCAAGTGGGCTAGGTTCTTCCATCAGGTTTTCAGTTCCATGTGAAGGTTACACCTTACCTGATGAAAGGGCCTTAGCTGCCTCGAAAGCTTGCATTTGTAATCTATTTAGTTAGCCAATAAAAGGTGTCATTTCACCCTACTTTCTCTTGTGAACATTGGCATACATAAAAATGTTTAAAGAATGTGCCTACTGTAGGCTAGAGTATTAATGACACCACATTATATTGTTCCAGTACAGAACAGCAGTATAGCATAACTTAATTACCAGATAACAGGTTCCACACTTCAAAATTGTCACTGTATAAGACATGAGTAGTTTCACATCTCCTTTCATACCTTGTGAGACAGAGCAAAGCAGTGAAGCAGTCAGACCTCTCCCAGTGCTTCAGAGGTCATCAGCCACATGGTTGTGAAGCTTAAACACAAGCTTTGCTATACTACCTTGCAACAACGTGCTTCATTAAAGTGATACAAGCTTCAAAGCCTTGCTGTTTACTCCTACAGAAAATAGCTGTCCCACAATGGTCTCCATATACTGTAACTTAACAGAGCTAGAGAGGATCTGCAGAGAAGAAATTCAGAAAATTTGCAAATGCAGGTGTGTGAAGTTTGTCGCAACATACCCAGAAAGACTCCAGGCTATAATTATTACCAAAGGAGCTTCAACTAAGTACTGAGTAATGTGTTTGAATACTTGTGTCAATGTGATATTTCACTTTTTTATTTTTAATAAAATTGCAAAAAATTTCTAAAATTCAGCTTTTGCTTCGTCATTCTGGGATATTTAGCACTGTTTGATGTGGGGAAAAAATTAAATGATTTCAGTACTGTACAAGTCTGCATGAAAGCAAAATGTGAAAAAACTGGAGGGGTCTGAATACTCTTTGAATCCTCTGTTTTAATCTAAAACTTTAATATCAAGGATAAGAAATCGCTTTTTCTATGTGATGTGGAAATGTTCACTTATGTTTTCTTCATTTTAAGTTTCACTAAATCTTAAAAAGAACATAAATAACTGAGAAATGGTATTTGATGGTTGAATTTTATTCTATCAGTAGGTGTGGAATTTTGGAAACCTTGCAGAAAAGCAACTAAAGTGTCACCTAATTGATCATTCCCCACAAGTCTCCTGTTTTTTGTTTTCTGGTTTATATTTTCAACCTCTGCTACTTGGAAGAAGAAGCCACACCTTTTTTCCCAACTCAGCTAAAAAGCTTTTGTGGTGATAAAAAAAGGCATAAAGCTTGAACAAAGAACTCTAGCAAGGCTTCTTCTTTCATTTACCTTGCATCTCCCATCGAGTGACTACATTAGAGTTATCATTGGGCAGCAAAAGACAAATGGTGGAGGGGTAAGAGTGAAACTGCACACAGGCCCAAGGCAATTCCTGACAAAAGAATCCTGCACCATCATCTACTTGGCAATAACTAATTATGTTATAAAGTATCTTGAATTAGAGCAAACAAATTCTACTCTAAGGGGTCTTATTGCTCTAGTCTAGAAAATATAGCAGCTTTTCTTGGATTGTGTTAATTTTTATTTCAGACACCATACTAATCTCAAGTCTTAGATCTGTGACCCTTTCCATGGATGAGTTTATTAAAATGTTTAAAAATCATTTCTATGTCATACTTCACATACAGTCAGATAACAAACTTTGTTTTTTCAGTAAAATTTGAGTTTAGCCAGAAAATAAAGTGACACAGGGTGTACCCCTCAAACATCTTGAGGACAAAACAATTGTAACAGGCTGTGTATTTTAAAGCTCACTAATTGTGATGCATTACCTAATATACAGTTAGGTCCATAAATATTTGGACAGAGACAACTTTTTTCTAATTTTGGTTCTGTACATTACCACAATGAATTTTAAATGAAACAACTCAGATGCAGTTGAAGTGCAGACTTTCAGCTTTAATTCAGTGGGTTGAACAAAACGATTGCATAAAAATGTGAGGCAACTAAAGTATTTTTTAACACAATCCCTTCATTTCAGGGGCTCAAAAGTAATTGGACAATTGACTCAAAGGCTATTTCATGGGCAGGTGTGGGCAAGTCCGTCGTTATGTCTTATCGATTAAGCAGATAAAAGGCCTGGAGTTGATTTGAGGTGTGGTGCTTGCATGTGGAAGATTTTGCTGTGAACAGACAACATGCGGTCAAAGGAGCTCTCCATGCAGGTGAAAGAAGCCATCCTTAAGCTGCGAAAACAGAAAAAACCCATCTGAGAAATTGCTACAATATTACGAGTGGCAAAATGTACAGTTTGGTACATCCTGAGAAAGAAAGCAAGCACTGGTGAACTCAGCAACGCAAAAAGACCTGGAGGTCCACGGAAGACAACAGTGGTGGATGATCGCAGAATCATTTCCATGGTGAAGAGAAACCCCTTCACAACAGCCAACCAAGTGAACAACACTCTCCAGGGTAGGTAGGCGTATCGATATCCAAGTCTACCATAAAGAGAAGGCTGCATGAAAGTAAATACAGAGGGTGCACTGCAAGGTGCAAGCCACTCATAAGCCTCAAGAATAGAAAGGCTAGATTGGACTTTGCTAAAGAACATCTAAAAAAGCCAGCACAGTTCTGGAAAAATATTCTTTGGACAGATGAAACCAAGATCAACCTCTACCAGAATGATGGCAAGAAAAAAGTATGGAGAAGGCATGGAACAGCTCATTATCCAAAGCATACCGCATCATCTGTAAAACACGGTGGAGGCAGTGTGATGGCTTGGGCATGCATAGCTGCCAGTGGCACTGGGACACTAGTGTTTGATGATGTGACACAGGACAGAAGCAGCCGAATGAATTCTGAGGTGTTCAGAGACATACTGTCTGCTCAAATCCAGCTAAATGCAGTCAAATTGATTGGGCGGTGTTTCATGATACAGATGGACAATGACCCAAAACATACAGCCAAAGCAACCCAGGAGTTTATTAAAGCATAGAAGTGGAAAATTCTTGAATGGCCAAGTCAGCCACCTGATCTTAATGCAGTTGAGCATGCATTTCACTTGTTGAAGACTAAACGTCGGACAGAAAGGCCCACAAACAAACAGCAACTGAAAGCCGCTGCAGTAAAGGCCTGGCAGAGCATTAAAAAGGAGGAAACCCAGCATCTGGTGATGTCCATGAGTTCAAGACTTCAAGCTGTCATTGGCAGCAAAGGGTTTTCAACCAAGTATTAGAAATGAACATTTTATTTCCAGTTATTTAATTTGTCCAATTACTTTTGAACCCCTGAAATGAAGGGATTGTGTTAAAAAAATACTTTAGTTCCCTCACATTTTTATGCAATCTTTTTGTTCACCCCACTGAATTAAAGCTGAAAGTCTGCACTTCAACTGCATCTGAGTTGTTTCATTTAAAATTCATTATGGTAATGTACAGAACCAAAATTAGAAAAAAGCTGTCTCTGTCCAAATATTTACGGACCCAACTGTATAATGTGCTGATGGCATAGAACTGAACACAATGATTATTATTCTCCCTTCAAAGTTTTACTACAAATGTACGTCAGGCCTTAAGGACACAGCAATTGCCCTTTAGAAACCAGTGAAAAGGGTGCACAAAAGAATGGAGGACCTGGAAACTGCAAAAACAAGCAGGCTACCGGAATAGCTGACAAAAGTAAAGCATACAACAAAGTCTACTTAGACTTAAACTTTCAAAAACCCTCTGACACAGCCCCACGCTGAATATTAATTTTAAAACTGAACCTATTAACATCAGAGGTAACAAGTACTTTAATAATCCTGTTTCAAAAATGCCATGTATGCATTTATTATCAGGTTGCAGTTAAGGGTTACATAGTCTCTGTCGCAATGTTCTTCACAGTGATCACTTGCCAACTTCCAAGTGCATTTAAATGAGCCATAAAGTGTGGGTTGACCCCACAATTATAGGGCTGACAGCAGTCTCTTGTGGTAACAGGCAGGTGACTATGCTTTTTTTGGAACAAACCACAAAATATGATACGTATGATAAGATACACAGATACATAGGTACTAAATGATCAATAAATGTAACTTAACCAAAGGAATCAAAAATAAACAAAACAGACATAAATACAGCATTTGAATCCCAGCCAGGGGAGGAACCTTAGCTGAAATGTAACACAGATATTTGGAGAATGCTCCATGAGGTGTGAGGTCACCAATCGAGTACCTCAGGAGTTTATCCTTGGACCGCTGCTTTTTCTAACGTATGTTAATGACATACATTCTGGTATAGGCAGTATGCTTGTGAAATTTGCAGATGATACTAAAATTGAAAGAATGGCAGTCACTAAAGATTAATCTAATATAATTTAGAAAGACCTGGACAACCTTCAGAACTGGGCAAGAGCTTGGAAAATGCAGTTTAATATAGAAAAGTACAAAATGTTACATGTAAGCAAAAGGAACATCAGTTACAGCTACAAAATGGGACAGACTGCACCCCGAGCTCTGAAAAAGCTTTAGGGGGTTTAAACTAACACAACATTCTCAATGTCTACCTAATGTGCATTCATAAAAAAAATGATAAATGATTTCAGAAGTAACACCATTTAATCACAAAAAGCAATCATGAAAGACCAGGCAGTGGAGATTGTGGACAGTTATAAATATCTGGGTACAATCATAGACTTAAAACTGTCTTTTAAGGAAAACACAGTAGCCGTCTGCAAAAAGGGACAACAGCATCTCTACTGTTTAAATATCTATAAATCTTGTATTGAGTCTGTCTTTAGTTATGTTCTGCCAGTCTGGTTTGGAAATCTTAAAGTGAGCCACAAAACCAGAATGAATCAAATTGTAAAATGGGGCAGATTTCATCAGTCCAGTCTCACAGACCTGTTTCACAAGTAAGTATTATGGAAAGCAGAGTGTATTCTATTACACAGGACTCACCCACAACATTCTCAGTTTCAGTTGTTGCTATCAGGTCACAGGTTCAAGAGTTCCAAGGATTAAAAGCAACCAGTTAAGCTCTTTTTTTTAATAAATACCTACAGGTTTAAAGCACAGGCTGATCAGTAGCATTTACATCAATCAACAGTCAAGTCTAAATGATGGAGTTTTATGACTGATTTGGCTGATCTAATGTTTCACCTTAAGTATTACACTTATTGCTATATTTATTTGTATGTTTGATGACCATGTTCTTTGTGATGTGTTTTTAATGTTATGTTGTGATCTCTCTGCTGATAAATCAAATTTCTCTCTTGGGGCAATAAAATTGAATTGAACTGAATTGAAGTGATTAAAAAGGCAATTAAATGTGAGGTTATATTGCAAAAACTGTTGAATGCATGGCTTGTTATGCTTAAACTACGTTATGCACTAATGAGACCACATCTAGAGTACTATGTACAAAAAAGACATAGCAGCACTTGAAGCCGTGCAGAAGAGAGCAACCAAGTGCATCCCAATATGTCAGGACATGCACTCTGACATGCTTAGGGAGTTAAATCTGTTCAGTTTCAAACAGGTAAGACTTTGAGGGGACCCAAGTCAGGTCTTGAAAATCCTCAGAGGCATAGATAAAGTTGGTCCACCTGAATTCATCTGAGCAAATGGTGAATCAAATACTCGAGGACGCCAGTGTAAATGAGGTGCACTGAATCCAAGTTCTTTACTCAAAGATTTGCGATAATGTAAGATAAACTACCAATACATGCAGCTAAAGCAGAAACCTTGGTGAATTTTAAGAAATATCTGGATGAGATAGTAGGACATCTTAGCTATTAGTAAAATCAATAAGTTTGATAGACTGCAAGGTTTGTCAAATTTTGTATGCTCTTATGACAAAGACAAAGCATGCCAATCAAACAAAGTATGCTGGAGGCCTGAAGCAGTGGTTCTAACCACTGAATTATTATGACACCCATAACGTTCAGCTAAGTAAACCATGACTTTATAAGAGATAGAAGAGCAAGTGATAAAAGCACAAGAGAGTGTTTAGAGATAAATGTTTAAGTTTGCAAGTTTGCTTCCAAAAATTGAAAAGTTTACATGGACTTTTGCTAACTGAATAGACTTTAAATAGCACTATGCCAGGTTTAAATTTCTCCCCTGATTTACTGGATATTAACAGGCATATTCACTCTCATCATCAGTACATTACATTTGTAAAAATATGTTCCAATACAAATGTACAGGGTAGCTTGCTATCTCTACCCAGCAGCCATACCACATGCTCTTCAGAACAGATAATCCAACTGAAGCTAAGAATGTTTAGTCCAGGCCAGTACTTGGTTGAGAGATCATCTAGGAAAAACACGAGTTTCTGCTGGAGGAATTGCTGGCAAGGCCATCATGTGAGCCTACCCAGTAGTCTGTGTGTGGATACCAATGCCCCAGTACAGTGACATGGAGACTGTGCTGTAAAAATGGTGATGTTCTTCTTGACTCTCTGTGATTATAAAAGTTCCCTGGACAACCTTTGAAAAGGGTAGGTTATTTTCCGATGTCCTAGATAAATTGCCAACTTCCATCTTGTCCAGTCTGGCCTCCCAATCATCCCGGTTTTGCATTGAATCTGGCAACACCAGTTGAAAATTAAAATTTCTTCTCCACATAACAGATAATGTTCTGAATGTGTACTGGCGCAAAAATGGCTGCTGTAGCATCATTCAGGTAGATGCTACACATTGATGGTGTGTGAAGTGGCTCCTCACTATCTATGTAAAGCACTTGGGAGTAGTGAGAAAAGCATCATATAAATGTAATTTATTGTTATTATTAATATTATTAGGATCCAGTGTACTGGACTGTAAATCCCACATCCATTCCTTGCCTATAATGAGTTTCCACATTCTCTCCATGTCAGTAAAGGGTTTTCTCTGGGCATTCCAGTTTTATTCCAACATTCTCAAAGACATGCAGGTTAGATCAGTTGCTCAATCTGAATTGACACCACAAGTGTCAATGGGGGTTTGTATGTGAATTGGCCCATGATGAACTAGCAACTGTGCAGGGTTCAATTCTATTTTATGCCAGATACCAGTTCATTGAGTAAGAGTGTAGCCATAAATATATCCTGGCACACTATACCTAGTTTTGCCAGGAAACACTGCAGCCATCAATGCTCCTGAAATGGATTACATTATTTTAAGAATTTAAAATTAAACATATATATACACGTTAATCATTTACTTCTTATTAACAAGAGAGTTTAACGTGTTTGTATACTTGAAGCTTTCATAATCACCTGACTAAAACTGAGCACATGGCATGCTTTGGCTTAAAACCCAATGAAAATAAACACATAAATCAAGCTTTGTTCAAATGGATTATGTGTAATGACCTTGATGGCCTTGGCAAATTTGTACTCAAAAGGCTCACAGCCTCTTCCACTTGTAGAATGTGAGCTGGGCCCCCCGAAAAGAAGCAGGCAAGCTCTGAAGGCGGCTCTGTGCAAATATCTCCAGATAATAGCAAAAATCAACAAGGCCCGCTGAGCACAGTGAGAAGAGGCACACTGGCAATGACTGAAACGTGGGCTGCTCCTCCAAACAATGGAAGCGACGCTTGCTCAACATTTACTGTCGTCCACTCTGGGGGGAACGACATGCAGACGAGCCAAGTGGACATGAATTGTTCTACTGACTTAAGTAGCAGGACGGTCGGTTCCAAGCCAAGAGACATTTTTCACTTCTGAAGCTTTGATAAAGACCAGCTGACCCAGAAGAAACCCCAGATATTGAGGGAATGTCAGAGGGTGAAAGAGCACAAGCTGTTCTCTGTGGTCCTACACGACGGCACTTGGTATCCTAGAGCAACCGGGACATTCCCCTAAGCGGCGGCCTCATATGAGGAGGCCCTTTCAATACCAGCTGAGTAACTAGTAGTTGGCAGAGGTGTAGGGTGGGGGGGTCGAGTGTTGGCTGATAAATTTCTTGTCACTTGTTTTTCCGCATGGCTGCCAAAACACAACTTTAAAAATTTGTTCACCACCCAAGACAGCACTGTGTAAAAAGAATAAAATTTAAAAAGAATAACCCAAACAATTTCCCAATAGATGGATGGGTCAAAAGTCACGATTCCTTGCTTTCCTAGAATTCATCTCCAAGGGCAACCATGTGCTAATCGTTTTCATTTTATTGGGGAAAGACATCAGAAATGCAAAACTGTAAGGCAAAGATTAACAGTAACAAAGATGGTCACCCAGACCTGGCAGCATTTAGTTTAAGCAAATGAAGTACAAAGTGGAAAGTTATGTAAATTCCAGCTTTCACATTCACAGGCTTTTTAATTCTGAAAGCTGGTGAAGAGCGGATCAAGATGAAATGCAATGTGTTTTTCCAGCAAAATGAAATGACACAAGTTTTAGGGTCACAATGTGGGGGAAAAAAGACACTCAACTGAAAACTTTTCAACTCATTAATGGATTGAAATATAACTGAGACTTAGACTAAACTTCTAAAAATGGAGAACACTTTCCTAGAGATTGAGCCTATGAGCAATGAAAACCCTCATTCTTTCACATTAATTGTAACTAATAAATAAAACTTCAATAGTGAAGATATGAAAGTTTTGAAAGACTTCAACTAGCACATATTGCAAAGCAGTAAAATCAATTACAGAATATGAAGACGGTCTTCAAAACTGTTCAAATGCAGCTGCATGTAGGCAAGAGTCAAGGGCAAAGTAGAAGTAAAAGGAGCATAATGGACAAATGAAAACAAGCTATAACAAGGATTCAGATGTTTATACTGAAATATTATTCTCATTGTCTAGCTAAGTGTTTCTTAAACTTTATTCTTGCAACGCAATCTTGCTCTGCTTAGTGTCTCAGAGATCCAGAATCAATGACAAAACTCATCCTGTTTCCTCTTTGGAGAATTGCCTTAAGCAAACGTCCCGGGGGTTGAGGGCCCCCCTTTAAGAATCGCAGCTGCAGGTCATTGAGGAGCAATGGTGATTGCTTAAAGTGCCTACAATGACCAATTGCAACGCTCTTTGCAAGTCATACATGACCAATTGCCATTGAATACATTGGTGAATCAGGACTCTGAGCAGCCCTAAATCAAATAACTATGATAGAGATTAAGCTCAATAACAACACGAAACTGGCAACTAAAATAAAACACTACAAAATCTGGGAAATATCAACAAAAACACAATCTGCTTTAAACCTACAATGGTCCACTGAAACCACATCTTAAGTTCTCTTTGCAGTTCTGGTCATCAACCTACAAAAAAGACCTAGAAGATCAATAGACACATTCTATTGCTGTTTACGTCATAAGATTAATTTTGTTTTGATATTTGTCTCAATTTTTCTTTATGATGTGGTCACTCTCTTTTTGGGTTATCAGGTCTACTGCTATGAATGTTTGGCCAATCATGAAAATGGGAATGATTTGCATTTTGTTAAAACTTTATTTTGAAGTTTTTCCATTTTAAAAAGAAAAAAAAGAACAAACAAAATCAGTTATGGAAAGAATCTGGAACATTTCTCCGAGTTCTTTACCATCTGAAGACCTTAAGCAACGTATCATTCAACTTTGCTCTCAATTGCTTTCCAGTCCAAACAAATACCAAGTTTTTGTATCGAATTCCATTTCTGCTTAAAACATTGAGCAGATAAGAGCTTGATGCACTTTATGATAAAGGCAGTCCAGATTTTGACACCTTCTTCTTCCTCAGCATTTTCAGTTTTTGTTCAGTATAAATAGTAGCCATGCTGCTGAGGTCTAAAAGTATATAGCTTGTCTGACTTCTGGTGCTCACATAGAAGTCACAGTGCCCAAGCAGATGGTGAGTGAGTCTCTGAATGATTCCAGTCAAATTCACTGCACTGAGTACTCTGAATGGCAATAGAAGTGACATCATCAACAGTGATGAATAAACTGCAAAATACATGTAAACAATAAAAACATAAAATGTCAGCTAAAACATTACAAGTGATGTTTAAATCATAACATCTTGGGAGTAGATTCATACCTGTTGGCATGGATCGTGGACTATCTTACAGACAGACCTCAGTATGTGCATCTTGGGAACTGCAGGTCTGACATTGTGGTCAGCAACACAGGAGCGCTGCAGGGTACTGTACTTTCTCTGGTCATGTTCAGCCTATATACATCGGACTTCCAATACAACTCGGAGTCCTGCCACATGCAAAAGTTTGCTGACAACACTGCTATCGTGGGCTGCATCAGGACTGGGCAGGAGGAGGAGTATAGGAACCTAATCAAGGACTTTGTTAAATGGTGCGACTCAAACCACTTACAACTTAACACCAGCAAAACCAAGGAGCTGGTGATGGATTTTAGGAGACCCAGGCCCCTCCTGGACCCCGCGACTGTGTGCAGTGGGTAAAGACCTATAAATACCTGGGAGTACAGCTGGATGATAAATTGGGCTGGACTGACAATACTGATGCTCTGTGCTAGAGAGGACAGAGCCGACTATACTTCCTTAGAAGACTGGCGTCCTTCAACATCTGCAATAAGATGCTGCAGATGTTCTATCAGACGGTTGTGGCGAGTGCCTTCTACTACGAGGTGGTGTGCTGGGGAGGCAGCATAAAGAAGAAGGACGCCTCATACCTAGACAAACTGGTGAGGAAGACAGAGCAACAGGCACTGAGCAGGTGCCTGTCAGTCATGGAGAATCCACGGCATCCACTGAACAGGATCATCTCCAGACAGAGGAGTAGCTTCAGCGACAGACTGTTGTCACCGTCCTGCTCCACTGACAGACTGAGGAGATCGTTCCTCTCCCACACTATGCGATTCTTCAATTCCACCCAGGGGGGTAAACGTTAACATTATACAAAGTTATTGTCTGTTATACCTGCATTTTTATCACTCTTTAATTTAATATTGTTTTTTATCATTATGCTGCTGCTGGAGTACGTGAATTTCCCCTTGAGATCAATAAAGTATCTATCTATCATTGTCAGACAACATTGTGCAAACATGTCCGGCATGCACTTTACAAAGAGACCAAAGAGTGAAACATCCAGCTATTAAAACTTTTAGGTGTAATGATATGCAGTTTAAAAACAAAATAACAGTTTTCCTTTCCATTTTTTTGCTTCGATTATTAGTTATATTTTGGTAAAAAACATTATGATCTCCGTGTTCCTGACTCTTCCCTGACAAATCATAATTCTCTGCCAGATCCCTATGAAACAGATACTAGTTAGCCTCAGCTGTGCTCACAAAATACAACCATTCACTGTAATTGTGTGTTTTATTCTTTGGTTTATTCATTATAGTGATGTAACCCACTAAAACAGGCAAGTACTTAACTAGATTTCAAGGGTTAAATTGGTGAAGCAAATCTCAGGTGATCTCTGAGCATTACTGCCATTTTCATGTTCTCTTAAAGATATCAAAAGGTTTGGATAGGTCATTACACTACAAGCTCTCTAGCAAATCTATATGTTTTGGCTGCAGTTCAAATAACTTGGGAAAACTATTTTTGATTCATTTTAGTTTATGCTCTGTGCCCCACAAGGGTGTTGTCCCATTATTTTTTGTAATATTTTCTCATTATTACTAAAGAAACTCTCTCATACAAAACTGCCACAGAACCCAGGGTCACTTTTACATCTTTTACCTTACGTTCATTGTTTGATATAGCAGCATTAAAAACAAACGTAATCTGTACGTCTGCTTAGCTTGGCTAAAGGCAGCAGACATCCAGGACTCTGTAATTAGCACCTTTTTGTCTTATTTAAAAGCTGTTCTAAGAGAGTGAAAAAAAGATGTGTTTCCCATGAGTGCTTAGGACAAATAAGATTAACTTCAGACTCACAAATTGTTTGAGTGGGATTCAAGACGACACAGAAGCTTGCCAATACAACAAATTAACTGCTATTGAGCCACACTAAAAGAAAAGACCTTAAGAAACAGGAAGCCAAGTTGGCGAAGCAAAGCTCCTCATCAAGAAAAGCACTCTAGGCAACTATACAACTGCATTTTACATTTATTTAACAAGTGTATAATCAAAGCAATTAACATATCACTGGTAAAGCGAAGGCACAGATTTACTGGGCACTCATCCATATCATGGTTCATTTCTTGGTGATCTTCCAAGCCTTGGTATTGATAGTCACTTTGACCAAGCGAAATCTGATGGACACAGATGACCAACTGAATCTAAAAGGAGGGCACATATTCTGGCAGATGTTATTTCCTGAATATATCTTTAGTAGCTTCAGCAAATGTTGGTAAAGTACTCGTACTGTATGTGGTCAAATAGAATGCAGTAATAGTTTACATAGTGAGAAGAGTGAAGAGTCTTGAAGTCAGCAGTGGCATTTAAAAAAGGTGCTTTTGGCAGTAATGAACTATCAGGAGCTTTGATACTATACATTGGGGGCATGTTAAAGTTATCAAGGGATGACACTCCTTACACTGCTTAAGAAAGCTTCTTCTACCAGGGCTCAGAAATAGAAACTACACTCAGTAACTAAGCCTCAGGTCTAGCATGAGCATTGTCAATTCTGTCTTGACCATAAAACAATGGGACAAGTCTTTCCTCTTACACAGAGGTATGAATGACAATGGAAGACTACCAAATCCTAGCTATGGATGTGCTGAGGACTGTACCTGGCAGTATCTTGTGGGAGGTGCTACAAGAGTATGGGATTCTTGGGACCAATGCCACATGCCATTCAGTCCCAGCAAATGTGCAGAGAGACTTGGTTAAGAATACTTGGCATAATTTCATATTTACTCTGTGTGGCTATGGGACTCCACCAATTGTGGGTCTTATCTCTTCTTCTGTTTAAAATTGTAATAGATCAGATGTCCAGGTGCATAATTCTATGAAGCCTTGGCACTCCTTGAGTGCCCAAAAGGTTACCACAGCCTTGATTTAATAAATATTTAAAATAACTTGCATGAACAATTACAGAATTGTTATGGAAGTGATTGCTACTGCGGCCCCAGAGCTCAAATACACTTAGAGTGCAGTTTGAATATTCTCCCTACTTTGTTATTCTGTGGATATTGCATTGGAGCTTTTTAATCTGTGACGGTCATAGCTGGACGTCATTTTTTTCTGCATATACAACACTCAAGTCACCCGAAAATACAAAAGAGTTATAAGGGGCTTTGGCAGCAGTCAGGTAAGTCATGAACAGTCACCAGCCCTGGCATCTTTAAAAAGCGAGCAGAGTGGCTATAATGGCATGTATTTTTTATGGCAGTGATGTTTTTTTATAGCAGTGAAGAATGACCCAATCTTCTCACGTTTTCTTGCCACATCATCATTCTGTTGCCATTCTAACTACAAATTAGTATCTGCAGTGTACTGTGCGGCACATGTCACTATAATCCAGCTAAACTGTATACAGATATAATCTATAAATTGAGTTACCTTTTTATGGGTAGAGGAAAAAGACATGTCAAGCTGTGAATATAATCAACGAAAAAGAAATGTTTTTTTTATGACGTGAGGTTCAAAATGGTCTCCCAACTGGGGATGGTGCAGGGAAGTAAAGGTCAGAAGAAATAAAGTTGTGAACTATGTACATTCTCCCCCACTGCTGTGGCTATTGTGATTCCTAAAATATGTGGTACTAGTGTTTTAGCTAACCAAAGCATGCTCCCTTTCCTGGCTTTTCTTGAACTTAGACATGAGACTTACTCCTTTGCTTGTCTTTTTCTGTGCTACTGGTGAAGCAACACTTGCACTCACAACTGCTTCATCTGCAACCCATACTTGACCACTGTATAACAATTTTGTACAAAACCAGCTTCCTTCTGATTCTCTATCCTTTTCACCTTCCACTTAACAACTCACAGACAGACAGACTCACAGAAAGAGAGATAGATAGGAAAGGCACTATATAATACACAGACAGACAGACAGATATGAAAGTCTCCATAAGATAGATAGATAGATAGATAGATAGATAGATAGATAGATAGATAGATAGATAGATAGATAGATAGATAGATAGATAGATAGATAGATAGATAGATAGATAGATAGATAG
>JANRMT010062852.1:27107855-27142670 GCA_026402145.1 Polypterus bichir lapradei | reverse complement strand
TAGATAGATAGATAGATAGATAGATAGATAGATAGATAGATAGATAGTACTTTCAATCAGATACAGAAATATGGTCGATGAGCTGTTAGTACGATTTCAAGAAGGCTTATATCCTCTAACACAGTGCCTAACAGGACCTGGAACTCCCTCAATGGTAGATGAGGCACTGCACTTGCACTGGCATTCTTGATTGCATCTCTTATTGTTCATGAACAAGTCGGACACTAGTAACATTCAAATGAACATAAAAGCAGAGTCAGTAATTGGATTCTTTAAAAGGACATCAGATAACCCCTGACCTCCAAAATTACCAGACCTGTCATTTTGTCTCATGCAATTAATCAAGACTTGTTAAACCCAGCTCTGCGCATGGCTTTGGTCTCTTCTGGGTGACATTTTCTCATTTCTCTTGGGATATAGTTGCATTGACCAGCTGTCTTATCTCAAGCCTCAGCTGAGACAGTGAGGCAAACTTAAGGAAAAGAACAGGGTCTGGAAGAGTGGGGGGTTGATCAGTGGATAAAGCAGATGTAATGCCTGTCTGGGTTTCCGTGGCGACGGTCTTTCCCATCCACCCTGCAGCCGGAGGACTAGTGTAGGTGCCAGCTGTTGTCTCGTTAGCTGAATACGCCAGGAGAGGCAGTAAACAGACAAGCCACAGTGTCTGGATCAAAACTGTGCTTTGATTCCCAGGTATGGAATCTACAATCTAAACTGAACATTTCTAAGAATGAAATAAGCAACGTGAGCATGGATGGAAGTGACAGACAGGACAGAAGAAACTAACAAGAAATCTATGGCTACCAAATGAGTTATCGCTGACCAGGAGCCTAGACAAGGATTGGTTATCGGGGTCAGTCACCAGCTCCTCACCCTTGAACTGGATTGAGACACTGGCAATTAATGAATAGGTGGATGTTCTATTTTGTGATGTGGTATTCTAGATTATTTTTAGATTAGTTTGGAAAGTACGATACAAAAAAAAGATTGATAAAGAAATTACATCCAGTTGTATCTCATTTTTCATGACCTGTGTTTTTACTTTCACTGCTTATGCTGACACAACACTAATGGTCTAGCCTTCGAGAGCAAAGCCAGTGTGTTCTCCTTAAGCAAGGTGGATGGACACATGGCTAAAGCTACTTTAAAAATGTGTGCCGACCATAATACAATCTATACAAAAGCCCTTATTCAAAAACGTTTTGAAATGTCTAAGAATATGTAGTGCAATATCCTGCCACTGCTGTTAATACTACTGACTCATAAACGCCATGTCCCAGGAGCCATGTCTGAGGAGTTTTGTACATCCTCCTTATGTCTGCATGTTTGTTTTATTTGTTTATTTTTGGTTACTCCAAATTTTCACCCTCATGCCTAGGATGTGCATGTTGGACTGACTGTGTGGATATGTGTATCTGTAGACTCTGCAATGAATAGGCACCATAACATAGCATTCAGAAACCTTAAGCAAATAAGCACAGAAATGGAGGAGAGTTTCAATGGGTGCACAGTCTAAGAAAGATGTGATGCTCTCAATTCGATTATTACTAATTCAAAAGGGGCAGCCTGAAAAATCACTCTGCTGTGGTCGTCATGCTGGCTCAGCCTTGTCATCACTGTATAAAATGCTGCTTGGCCATTTCAGACACATCTCAATTACAGTGCCTATAAAAAGCATTTCACCCTTGGAAGGTTTCACATTTTATTTTTATACAGACAAACAGATTTTCTCCCCAGCACAGGTTTCTTGCAAACTGAATCTGGTTTTCCTCCATTCATTCATTTTACCCTCAGAAGCCTTCCCAGTCCCCCTGCAGAGAAGAATCTCCAAAGCATGATGCTGCCACCACCATGATAATGTGCAGTGTTTGGCTTTCTTCAAACTTTGCATTTAGTCTGATGGCCAAAAAACTGAATTTTTGTCTTATCAGACCACAGAACCTTTTTCCAACTGACTTCAAAGTCTTCTATGTACCTCATGGCAAACTCTAGCCGAAATGTTATGTGTATTTCTTTTAATGGTGGATTTCTCTTTGCCACTTTCCCATAAAGCTGTGACTGGTGAAGCACTTAGGCAACAGTTGCTTTCTGCACAGTGTCTCTAACTCCTTCAGAGTTCTCAGATGAATCTTAGTGTCCTCCCTCACTGGTCGTCGTCTTCTTCTTGCACGATAACTCATTTTGGTGCACGACTTGCTTTAGGCAGATTTATGGTTGTGTCACCCTCTTTCTATTCCTTAATGATTGATTTAACTAGATATTCAGTGACATGGATGTTAAATTGTCTCCATCTCATGCCTTGTGCTTTTCCATCACATTTTTATATTGTTGCATGGAGTGTTTTTTTGTCTTCATTGTATAGATTATTTCACCATACTGACTCACTACAAGGTGACTCTTCCACATTCACGTGCACTTATACTACAATCGACTGAAACCCCAGAGAGGTAATCACATTGAACTAATTCTATGACTTTCATAACCAATGTGGTGAACCAGTGATGATCTTTGGGTGCCATATTAAAGGAGATGAATACTTGTGTGATCTATTATTTTGAATTTTATTTTTATAATTAATCTAGAGCACTTTGCAGAGACCTATTTTCACTCTGACATAGTGCTGGGCGGTATGGCCAAAATTCAATATCACGGTATTTTTCAGAATTATACCGGTTTCACGGTATTCTACAGTATTTTTTTCCCATGCATGAGTGGATGTTAACCACATTTTCCACTGCAATTACTACAGAAGACTGGCTAAGAATAACTTATTCCACTGTCATGAGAATTGTACATTGTACAAAAAACATTTTAATGTGCACACAAGTATTAATACAGGTTTGTATGGACCCATAAAGTGATAGTTTTCAAGGGGGTGGCACTAATGAAGAGAAGGAATCACATTGCATGACAGTTGCAGTCAAAATATAGAACCTTTTTACTGAACAAATTTTGCAAACAATATTTTCAACCATCCAAAGAGGCATTTAGACTTGGTAAAATATTCAGAGGTGCTTGTCAAAAGTTGTATTGCACTGAATATGTCTTAGAAAAGAAATAAATAGTGAATATTTTTGTAAACCAACTACACTTTCTGTTAATGTTAACAATCTCTGTCCCCTGACACATTAAAGTGACTTTTTAAATAACTTTACCATCATTAAACTGCAAAATATTTAAACTAATAAATAATAACAATAAAATAAATAATAGTGCAACTTCCAGTAATAATACTATTACTTCAAGACTTCAAGCCCAGGTGCATTACACAGTATTCACCAAATAAAAATAAAATAAAACAAGTGCAACTTGGTGAGACATCTTTACTAACTGAACCATCATTAAGACAAATTGCATTAATATGGACCTTGCTTCAAGCTAAGCTATATACATAAATAATAAAACTGCAACTTGCATTTATAATGCTATTTGTGGTATAGCCCTATGGAAGCATATTAGGGCCACAGTGAAGAAAAAAAAACTATATGTCAAGAATAAAGTTGACATGTTGACTTTATTCTCGACATTCCCACTTTAATCTTGACACTTATGTCGAGATTAAAGTCGACATTTCCACTTTATTTTTCGCCGTTTCTGTCGAGATTAAAGTTGACATTTCCACTTTATTCTCATTGTTTATTTTCTCATTAAAGTAGAATGTCGAAAACTAAACTTCATCCTAAAATCAATGTTTAATTTACTAGATTTTCTCAAACCCTGTCATAAGTTAATGTAGCACATTAAATGCTTTGAGTTGTGTTCCCCGACCCAGTTGTTAATCGCTAAGCGCTTCTTAAACTGACTTCCTCCGCACTAAGCGGAGGTGCAGGCAGGGATTGCCGCACAGAATACATTCACTTCATGATATTCCTGCTCTCTGAAAATTTAGAATGCTAAGATAAATACTTGATATAATTTTCAGGATGAAATGCATTAAAGCAGGTATTAAACATGCATGGTAGTGAGGCGGTAGTGCTGCTCCCTCGCAGTAAGGGGTCCCCAAGTGTACGTTCAGCGTAGAGAACTTTATGGCAGGTGTGACGAGGCTTCAAAAAACTGGATGTATGAATGGGTATCGCACAGGTATATTGTGTATATGTTGGGTTTGTGATCTGGTGGTCGGAGACACAAACACGGAAATCAATGGATGTTCTTCTGCACAGGTTTTCTTTATTGCGTGCATGCTGTCTCTATCTGATGTACCAAACCCTCAGTTCCTATCCTTTTTCTTCCACCACATAACCAATCACCACACGATAAACGTCTTTGTGAAATTAAAACTATTTATAAACTTAGACGACGGAGTGTTCAGAACTGTAAAAAAATCTTCGTTATACATGTTTAAATATGTCATCCATTCAGGATTGCGCCCATCCCAGCAAACATTGTGTGCAAGGCAGGAGCAAATCCTGAACGAGGTGCCAGCACATCGCAGGGTGAATAAAAGCAACACATACACACTAGCAGGGTCGATATACAGTAGCATAACAAAACCCCACATCCTACATGACATTGAAAGGAAACTGAAGCACGCCGATTAAACCCACAAGAAAAACATGCAAATTCAAGGCAGGGAACACCCGAGATCCCCGTGCTGCGAGGCAGCAGTGCAACCTCCACGCCACCATGCCACCACATGATTAATACATGCTTTAATGCATTTCATCATGAAATTTATATCAAGTATTTATCCTAGCATCCTAAATGTATTGTGTGTGGCGAGCGCTGCCTGCGCCTCCACTTAGTGCAAGAGGAAATCAGTTTAAGAGGCACGTAGTGATTAACATGGCTCGGGGAACACTTAACACAAAGCATTTAATGTGCTACATAACTTATGACGGGGTTTGAGAAAATCTAGTAAATTAAATATTCATTTTAAGATGAAGTTTACTTTACTGTGTTCTACTTTAATGACAAATTATCAGAATAAAGTTAGCATGTTGACTTCATTCTTGTCATAAGCGTCGAGATTAAAGTGGAAATATCGAGAATAAAGTCAACATGTCGTCACACTATTACACAGTACCCAGGTACATTACACAGTATTGAAAAAAAAAAAATAAAACAAGTACAACTTGGCTTGCAATATTATTCAGTAGTATAGAAACAGTATTCACACATTTGAACATAATGGTCCACATCCGACCTTTTAAAACCAATGTATCTCCAGACAACAGACACGGCTCCTTTTTTCGGCAAAAGTTCTACTGTGTCATCATGTTCAACTTTATCGTCTGATATAGCTTCAGTTTCAGGAATGTTCTCTGTCCATTTTCACCGCTCAATACCTCCACTAACGCATGTACTCTGTTGTGTGTTTAGCGGTGCAGCAGTGAGAAAGGTCCCCCCTTAAACAGTTTCCCGCTGCGCCATGTTACGATCATTGTTTATACTATTTAAACCGGTATTGCGGTATAAGAAAAAGCCACATCATAACAAAAATAAAAAACGGTTTTTGGTATGAACCAGTATACCGCCCAGCACTAATCTGACATTAAAAAAAGTAATTTGATCAATGTCAAAAAACCCAAATTAAATCCAGTGCACAACAATAAAATGTGAAAAAATCCAAAGGGGTGAATATTTTTTATACGTGCTATTTGTATTCCCACATGTAGAACACACCAAATGGAATGAGTCAGAACCTGAGAAAGCAGCATCAGTTAATGCCTGCCCACTTCTCATACCCTCCAAAGAGGTTATGCAGTGTTCAGATCAAGTCAAAAATGGAAAATTATACCACAGGATGATATTTGGAATAGAAAATACCATTTCAGATATCCGCAGATAATTGACTCAATATATTTCATCTCTCAGTTTTGTTAAACCCTTCATGGTCTATCAATTCTATAGTTACAATTTATACAAATATACACTAAATGCTCATTTAACTAAGTCCACCTAGTAGGACCAACTTCATATTAATTACAGCCTGAACACTTTAAGGCATGGATTCACCAAGATGCTTACTAGATAACATTACACAGGTCTGCAGATTGTCTACCCACACAGTCATGTTCCACTCTATTTGACTGACATTTGGTGATTGTGCTTTCCATTGAAATAAACAAAAGCGACTGTCATGTTCATGAAATCCTGATGAGATAATGTGTGCTTGCTGATATGGTACATCAAACATTTGAGAAAGAGTAGAATGTTGCCATAAAGGGATGGACATCACAAATGGCTATGTGTAGGTAGTAGGTATGCTGTGGCATTTAGATGGTGCACAACCAATACTAAGAGGCCTAATGTGTGCTAAAAAGATATTTCCCATACAATTACACTCCTACCACCTGTGCGAACTTTTAATACAAGGCAAGACAGATGGTTCCATTCATGCTGTTTATGGTACATTCTGACTTTACTACCTGCATGTGCACTAGGAACAGTCTTCAGAGTAGATGAAGGTGGTCTTTCGTTCTGTAGGCCATTCACTTTATGGTTCAAAATACTATGCATTCAGAGATGACCACCTTCACAACACTGCTGTAAACAGTTGTCATCTGAGTAGTTGTGGACTTTTAACATGTGTCAAGCCATTCTCCTAGGAACTTTCTTTTTGTCTATGTTCACATTATTAGGCAGAAGTCACTGAAATAATATTTCCTGCCTTAATATTACAATTTATTTACATATTTATCTATTTAATAGGGGGCTCTTCCCCCTGCTCACTTCACTCGCCAACCCCCATGCAGGCCAAACGCACAAGTCATTTCCTGGATCTGCCGCTTGCAACGAATCGTGCTATGTTTTTGGATAAACACGAATATCAACTATGTCTTTGATATCTCCGTCTTTCGAAACTACTGTCACTGACAATTCATCACATGCTGGTTTATTATATTGGTGAGTGTGATCTTTCAGATTCATATAGAAATACAAGAAATCTTCTTTGTCTGTGTTTTTCAGCTAAATGTAAAGTGCGATACTTTTGGACGTATGGACGTATGGATTTGTATCCATTATTGGCTATAGAATTTCTAATACGTCCGATCGTTTAACTCTTTCGATTCTATGTTGCATTGCTTCTCCATGATCATAAATATAAACCTGACCGAATTGCGGTTTCTTTGAAATTAAACTTGTAGTAGATTGAATGATGCGAACACGAACAAATTATTGTAGATTCAGATATTTTGCCTGTAGTGTTTGTGGATTTCACTTTCAACAAATAAATCTTTTATCTCTCATGGATACGCCTCTTCATTGGGAAGAAACACTACTTTTCCTTGATGGCAACACGAATTAGACAATCTACAAGTCTCCAACCTAAAGTTTAAAGCCGAGCAATATCTGTCCGTATATTCAATCTCTTTTCGTTGTTCCGTTATTTTACCGAGTTATAATTTATCTTTGTTAGCGCTAATGCGATCTGTACTATCAGTTTTTAGAGACTTTCGAATTTTAGTACTTTCATAATCTCTAACCGGCTCTGCATGTGTACCACGCCAACATTTTTGAACGTCTTTATGACGTCTTCTACTCTTTGTCTTTTCTTCTTCTACTGTTTGTCTTTTATTTGCCAGTGCCAAAAGGGACAAGGGACTCTGCTCTGTTGTGCTCTTGAGCAAGGCCCTTAACCTGCAATTGCTGAGCACTTTGAGTAGTGAGAAAATAATTATTATTAATTATTATTTCCGCCACCGCTTGGACCAGTTAGGTTTTCAATTCATCTCTTGGCAAAGTCTCATCTCACGGGACTTGAAATTATCTCTCTGAAAATGTCTTGTCGCGTACCAAAATTTTTTTATAAAATAGAGAGATTATTTATTTAAAGAGCTTCTGTGGCAAGCTCTTTTTTCTCCCCCACAGAGAAGTAAACTTCTATCTATCTATCTAAATCTGATGTTGTCAGGGTTATGTGGACACAGAAATCAGATCTTTTCAAATCAGACTTGAGTCACTTCCATATGTATCCGATTTGTGTCCATGGAACATGAATGAAAACAGTTAAGAGTGAAATTCATGTGTTTTTTTTTTTATTTTTTTGCTTATACGCATGGGATGAGTGCTTTTGTCATTGGCCACTATCGGAAGAGCATCTAAACAGAAATGGAGGAGAACTACAACAGTCACGGTCCCTTCATTGCGGACTACTTTCACATTTAAACACATCTCTTGGTGCAGCAGTGCCAGCAAAAAAACAGAAAAATAAGAGGCAAGATGGCCAGATTTTACAATCATCTTGACCTAATTACGTACAGCTGACAAAATGTTTGCCATCCTCCAGAACATAATGTGTTGCATACACTAGCTACTAGTGCATCCATTTTGTCAGTTTTAATGCTATAATTCATCACACTAAAACCTATAAAACAGCGACCCAACACAGAAATGGTATAAGATGAAAAGGAAGAATAAAAAGAAATATTGCCTCACAAATATGATGTTTTTACTTGTTGGTGACATGAAGACGACTTGTGCAAAAATGTATCAATGTGTGCATTAATGCCATTTCAGATGACAGATGTATTTACATTACAGTTAGATACATCAAGTCATTTGTAACTTATGAATGTGAACGGTCAAGACAGGCAAATAGCTGACCCAAAAATTGGAATTGATTAAAGAGGCTTGTAATGTTAACGTAGCTTTTATCAAAGTGATTTTGCTTATAGAACTGATGGTTAGTGGATGTTTTATTGGTCCATAGTCTCACTCTATATAAACTCTACCAAGTGTAGTATGTGTAAATTCCTGAAAGGTGGTAGAAACCATCATAACTAGTATCACCAATCATAAAATAAGCAGAGTGACTAAGATAACAAATCTTCATTCAGGAAGTGGTCCCCTGAGGTAGAGCAGGCTCTGACAGACTGCTTTAGAATTATGGACTGGGATATCCTGCAGGGGTCACATAGTGAGAACATTGAGGAGGTTGATGACTGCACTACTGATTACATCAACTTCTGTATGGACATTGTAGTTCCAGTAAGAACAGTACACTGCTATGCTAATAACAAGCCATGGATTACAAGTGACATCAAGAGCCTTTTGAACCTGAAGAAAAGGGCTATTAAAGGCAGTGATCAGCATGAGCTCAAGCGCATGTAGAAGGAACTCCAAGCCCAGCTCAGGGCGGCGAAGGAGCTGTACAGGAGAAAATTGGAGCAGAAGTTGCAGAATAACAGCATGAAGGAAGTGTGGGATGGGATGAAGATCATCACTGGCTGCAGCTCGAAGTGGGGTTCCACCATTGAGAGAGTGACGTGGAGAGAGCAAACCAAATGAACAACTTCTTTAACAGGTTTGACCACCCTAACCCACTCTCACCTCAGAGAACTGCACCCTCCACCCATCCTTCTGCTGATACCAGCATAGGAGAGACATCCCCACCCACAATTATAGCAGCCCAGGTGAGCAGGGAGCTGAGGAGACTTTGTGCCAGAAAAGCAGTGGGTCCAGATGGAGTATCGCCACGACTGTTGAAGGCCTGTGCGTTGGAGCTGGGGAGTCCTCTACAGCGCATCTTCAACCTGAGCCTGGAGCAGGGGAGAGTCCCGAGGCTTTGGAAAACATCTTGCATCATCCCAGTCCCAAAGGTATCACGTCCTAGTGAGCTGAATGACTTCCGGCCTGTCGCTCTGACGTCACATGTGATGAAGACCATGGAGCGGCTGCTGCTTCACCACCTGAGGCCAAAGGTCCGCCACACCCCCGACTCTCTGCAGGTCGCATATCAGGAGAAGGTGGGAGTGGAGGATGCCATCATCTATATGCTACATTGATCCCTTTCCTACTTGGACAGAGGCAGTGGTGCTGTAAGAATTATGTTTCTCGACTTTCCTAGCGCCTTCAACACAATCCAACCTCTGCTCCTTAGGGACAAGCTGACAGAGGTGGGAATAGATTCATACCTGGTGGAATGGATCGTGGACTATCTTACAGACAGACCTCAGTATGTGCATCTCGGGAACTACAGGTCTGACATTGTGGTCAGCAACACAGGAGCGCTGCAGGGTACTGTACTTTCTCTGGTCCTGTTCAGCCTAAATACATCAGACTTCCAATACAACTCGGAGTCCTGCCACGTGCAAACGTTCACTGACGACACTGCTATCGTGGGTTGCATCAGGAGTGGGCAGGAGGAGGAGTATAGGAACCTAATCAAGGACTATGTTAAATGGTACGACAAAAAAACACCTACAACTGAACACCAGCAAAACCAAGGCGCTGGTGATGGATTTTAGGAGGACCAGGCCCCTCATAGACCCTGTGATCATCAGAGGTGACTGTGTGCAGAGGGTACAGACCTATAAATACCTGGGAGTGCAGCTGGATGATAAATTGGACTGGACTGACAATACTGATGCTCTGTGCAAGAGAGGACAGACCCGACTATACTTCCTTAGAAGACTGGCGTCCTTCAAAATCTGCAATAAGATGCTGAAGATGTTCTATCAGATGGTTGTAACGAGTGCCCTCTTCTACGAGGTGGTGTGCTGGGGAGGCAGCATAAAGTAGAAGGATGCTTCACGCCTAGATAAACTGGTGAGGAAGGCAGGCTCTATTGTAGGCATGGAGCTGGACAGTTTGACATCCATGGCAGAGCGACGGGCACTGAGCAGGCTCCTGTCAATCATGAAGAATCCACTGCATCCACTGAACAGGATCATCTCCAGACAGAGGAGCAGCTTCAGCGACAGACTGCTGTCACCGTCCTGCTCCACTGACAGACTGAGGAGATCGTTCCTCCCCCACACTATGCGACTCTTCAATTCCACCCGGGGGGATAAAGTTAACATTATTCAAAGTTATTGTCTGTTTTTACCTGCATTTTTATCACTCTTTAATTTAATATCGTTTTTTTATCAGTATGCTGCTGCTAGAGTATGTGAATTTCTCCTTGGGATTAATAAAGAATCTATCTATCTATCTTTACCATTACAATACTTGGTTGAACCACAACTAAATCTCTTAACAGTGTATGCATGCTCTGTATATTAAGCTGCATCCACACGATTGCGTGCCCCTCCAGA
The DNA here is from genome assembly GCA_026402145.1 of Polypterus bichir lapradei. NCBI lineage: Eukaryota > Metazoa > Chordata > Cladistia > Polypteriformes > Polypteridae > Polypterus > Polypterus bichir. The sequence continues at coordinate 27,131,688 of JANRMT010062852.1, read as the reverse complement.
AACCCATTTGTGTTAATGGCAGATTAACCAAATAAAGAGGCCACTAAGTATAATTGTGCAATCTGTTAAAAAAATATTTGATTGGTGCATCCACTTACTGGATTCCAAACAAGATCCCAGTACAGAACAAAGCTAAGTTAATCTAACATACCTAAATACTATACAACATAATAATGTCAGTTGCAAGTATCCAAGGTCCTTCGATTGGACCACAGTATAGACCTGGTGCTCCTGCTTTTATAGCTCAAGCAGCCCTACTTCAGTTGCCTACTGCCAACAGAGTTAGTGAGCAACAGCACTGATTGTGTCAAATGGACCAGAAGATGTGCAAATATGCAAGAAAGTGTAACAAGGTTCACTATCTAAAACTCTGAAATGAAGTAGTCTAAAACCAGGAAGGAAAACCATAAGTGAAGTTTAAATGAGAATTGTCAAACGTCATTAACCAAAGATGAGTTGTCACCAGAGCAAGGCTACTACTTCTTCTTTTGGCTACTCATTTTTTTCCATATCTTCCTGTCCTTTGCATCTTGCTTTGTTATAGCTACCTCCTGCATGTCTTCTCTCACAACATTCATAAACCTTTCTTAGGCCTTCCTCTTTTCCTCTTAACTGGCAGCATCTCTCCTCTGTACATGTCCAAACCAATGCAATCTTGCCTCTCTGACTTTGTCTCCAAACCCTACAACCAAGTATTTAAACTCATCCACCTTGGCCAACTCTAGTCCCTGCATCCTCACCATTCCACTGACCTCCCTCTCATTAACACACATGTATGCTGTCTTGTTCCTACTGACCTTCATTCCTCTCCTCTCTACAGCATATCTCCACCTTTCCAGGGTTTCCTCAACCTGCTCACTACTATCATTACAGATCACAATGTCATCAGCAAACATCATAGTCCACGGGTACTCCTGTCTAATCTCATCTATCACCCTGTCCATTATCATGGCAATTAAGAAAGGGCTCAGAGCCAATCCCCAATGTAACCAACCTCCACTTTGAAGGCACCTGTCAATCCTATCGCAGATCACACCACTGTCGCACTTCCCTCGTACATATCCAGTACAACTCTTAACACACTAGATCATTAATACATACTTAAATCATTAATCTTTAAATACCGAATCAGAACAAGGATGCTAAAACTACAAATTAAATGGAGAAATGTAATGCTTAGACTCATTAGCGAAAAAGCTTTAAACACTGCAAGTATGAGACAGATATTGTTCAAATCTCAAATCCATTCTCTAAGACACTATAATGAGCTCTTGGGAGAAATCACACACCACCACTGGAATCCATTTTTTTTTTTTTGCTGTTCACACTTCTCTGAAAAGTTATATCTACATCATGAAGCCGAGATGAAAAAAAGAATTCATAAATGCATTTGTTCATTTTTCTGAGTCCATTGTTTTAGGGTTGTGGAAGCACTAGACCCTATCCTGGCATCAACAAATAAACAAAGTCTTTGTGGGACTTCCAAGTTAGCTTAATAAGTGACTGTAAACTGGTCCTAGAGAGTGAGAATGAGTGTAAGCCCTGTTGTGGATTGCCATGCTGATCAGGGTTGGTTCCTGCCTTGCATGTGCGAGCTGTCCCGTCGGATGTCCCAACTAGGGGGGCACAAAACCCATGAAAGGTGTGCCGAAGAGTCAAGTCCCGGGGTGCCGGTCTGAGAGGGGAGCGCTGCCTGTGCGAGGCACAAAAGGACGCCAGGTGGTGCTGTCCAGGCAGCATCTCTGCCCCTGTTTCTGCTTATTGTGTTGCAGAACCAGACCCGGGATACGCAGTAGGACCCACTTCGTTGGAGATCTGACCTCGCGGGACAGGCCGCTCCGCCCAACGGGTCTTCGCTGGCAATAGGGCACTGTGGTGAGTGACTGGGGGTGGTACCACCCAGGACACCCAGGGGGACCGGAGGAGGGCTTACGCCTCCTCCAGACCACGAGGGGGCGACCGCCCTGGTGGCTTTGGGGACCACGGGAACTACATGCTCTGTGCTATGTTGATAGTGTGCTTTATGCAAATGAAAGACACAGCAGAAGTGAATGATGGGCCAAGCACATGACACCACTAACCAAAAGGGTGGATGGATGACTGAAGATGGGGTGGTATCCTGGACAAAAAAAGAGAGAGATGTTCACATTGTGAAATGGAAAAGGAAAGTTTGGCAAAGCTCACTGGTTAATAAGCACAGTTTTTTAAAAAAATTTGAAAACACTCCAATATTTTAAAAAATATTACTTGACATTATTCACACAATAATACATACTGGTCTTGGCCTTTGTTATACAAGTATATTAAATAATGCATTACTTAAGCATTCAAGAAAGGATGTGAAATTACACACATTTGAACTCTTCAACTCATCTTTTTTTTGACTCAAAATGTTACAATGCTAGTAACTGTTAATCAAACAGTAAAGCTTCAGGGAGACATTCTATAATCCACATGGAATTTGTCTACACATCTATGTATTTCCCAAACGTATTTGCACTAGTGGAAATGTATTCCAACCAGATGCAACAGTGTACAAGCACACATGCTCTAATTCATCCTACCAGTCACCTTAATCAGCTATGAATGTCCATATACTCTGCGTTTGTGATAATACTAGTACTCTTCCTCCTTCTAAATTTCATTTGACAAGAAAGCCTCCCAATATAATGAGTGACTATTACCCACTGAAAGCACTAAACAACACATCCATTCAGTCTAAATCGACTTAATCCATATTCAGGTTTGCAGTGTTGTGGGCTTTGGACATGAGGTAGGAGCTCACACTGAACAGGGTGACAATGCAAATCTATTTCTCCCTTCTGCAGCATGTTAAAGTTAAAGTAAAAAGTAAAACATTCCAGATGATATTTGTCCATCTTAACATCTACAAAGAAACTCTGCTTTATGTTGGCCCTTCAACTGCTCTTTAGTCTCCTCTAATGTCAGCTACTGCACTCCAGCTGGACTATATGACATCTGCAAGGTCATCCTGTACTTCACAGAACGATTTAATTTATTATGACATTGTGAGAAGGTGGTGGTGTGATTAGAGATACGAGTGAATTCACTAACGCTGGACAACAGTCTTCAGGGAGACATTCATCAGATGTCTGAATGGTAGAAGCCTCAAGGAGGAGATGGATGAAAGACTCACAGATGGGAAGTGGGCAAGAATATGGTCCCTTCAATCAAACCCGTACAAAGGAAACTGCTGTAATTAAATAAAGGGACATGGGTAGAGAGTAGCATTATTACTATAGGCCATTCCCCTAACCAAAGAGGTTGGGAAAATCCCAAAGGAATGGCAGGCAAAAATAATAAGTTAATGTCACTAATCTATTTTAATAATCTATGTATATGGACATTTAAACTAATTATTATATTTGGACAGCAGTGCATTTAGTGGTGTTGACTTGTGAATCCTGTTCTGCAGTTGAATTGTGCATCTGTTTGTTGTGCATGTGGAGTTCACATATTCCTTCCTATGGCTGCATGTGCATTACTCTGGGTACTCCAATTTTCTTTCCACATTAGTTAGAATGTGCAGGCTCGGTTAGCTGCAGATTTTTTTGTTTCAAACTGGCTCTATGTAAGAGTATTTGTTTGTCTGTGATGTGTGTCCTTTAATAAACTGCAGCCATGCCTAAACTACCTCATGCCAGGCATTAGGGTCTGGCCTGTTATAACACTCAGATGAATGGATGTTGAGAATGTATTAATTTACAGTGCATCTGGAAAGTATTCACATTTCAATTTTTTTCACATTTTGTTATGTTACAGCCTTATTCCAAAATGGATTAAATTATTTTTTTTCCTCAGAATTCTACACACAACACCCCATAATGACAACGTGAAAAAAGTTTACTTGAAGTTTTTGCTAATTTATTAAAAAATAAAAAAAACTGAGAAATCACATGTACATAAGTATTCACAGCCTTTGCTCAATACTTTGTCAATGCACCTTTGGCAGCAATTACAGCCTCAAGTCTTTTTGAATATGATGCCACAAGCTTGGCACACCTATCCTTGGCCAGTTTCACCCATTCCTCTTTGCAGCACCTCTCAAGCTCCATCAGGTTGGATGGGAAACGTCTGTGCACAGCCATTTTAAGATCTCTCCAGAGATGTTCAATCGGACTCAAGTCTGGGCTCTGGCTGGGCCACTCAAGGACATTCACAGAGTTGTCCTGAAGCCACTCCTATGATATCTTGGTTGTGTGCTTAGGGTCGTTGTCCTGCTGAAAGATGAACTGCCACCCCAGTCTGAGGTCAAGAGCGCTCTGGAGCAGGTTTTCATCCAGGATGTCTCTGTACATTGCTGCAGTCATCTTTCCCTTCATTCTGACTAGTCTCCCAGTTCCTGCCGCTGAAAAACATCCCCACAGCTTAATGCTGCCACCACCATGCTTCACTGTAAGGATGGTATTGGCCTGGTGATTAGCAGTGCCTGGTTTCCTCCAAAAGGGACGCCTGGCATTCACACCAAAGAGTTCAATCTTTGTCTCAACAGACCAGAGAATTTTGTTTCTTATGGTCTGAGAGTCCTTCAGGTGCCTTTTGGCAAACTCCAGGCGGGCTGCCATGTGCCTTTTACTAAGGAGTAGCTTCCGTCTGGCCACTCTACCATACAGGCCTGATTGGTGGATTGCTGCAGAGATGGTTGTCCTTCTGGAAGGTTCTCCTCTCTCCACAGAGGACCTCTGGAGCTCTGACAGAGTGACCATCCGGTTCTTGGTCACCTCCCTGACTAAGGCCCTTCTCCCCCGATCGCTCAGTTTAGATGGCCGGCCAGCTCTAGGAAGAGTCCTGGTGGTTTCGAACTTCTTCCACTTACGGATGATGGAGGCCACTGTGCTCATTGGGACCTTCAAAGCAGCAGAAAATTTTCTGTTACAATTCCCCACATTTGTGCCTCGAGACAATCCTGTCTCGGAGGTCTACAGACAATTCCTTTGACTTCATGCTTGGTTTGTGCTCTGACATGAACTGTCAACTGTGGGACCTTATATAGACAGGTGTGTGCCTTTCCAAATCATGTCCAATCAACTGAATTTACCACAGGTGGACTCCAATTAAGCTGCAGAAACATCTCAAGGATGATCAGGGGAAACAGGATGCACCTGAGCTCAATTTTGAGTTTAATGGCAAAGGCTGTGAATACTTATGTACATGTGCTTTCTCAGTTTTTTTATTTTTAATAAATTTGCAAAAACTTCAAGTAAACTTTTTTCACTTTGTCATTATGTGTGTAGAATTCTGAGGAAAAAAATGAATTTAATCCATTTTGGAATATGGATGTAACATAACAAAATGTGGAAAAAGTGATGCGCTGTGAATACTTTCCGGATGCACTGTATATATACATATACATATACACATACACATATTTCTGTTAAGTGGTTTAAATTAATTACAATTACTAACACAAAATAACTGATCAGAAAAGTATTCATCCCCTTTAATATTATATTAGGCCCAACTCTTCTCACCAACAGTTCATTTCTAATGCCCAAAGCAGCTTCCAAAGCAGCTTGAATACATTCTGCAACACTGAATGAGATAGATAGATAGATAGATAGATAGATAGATAGATAGATAGATAGATAGATAGATAGATAGATAGATAGATAGATAGATAGATAGATAGATAGATACTTTATTAATCCCAAGGGGAAATTCACATACTCCAGCAGCAGCATACTGATAAAGAACAATATTAAATTAAAGAGTGATAACAATGAAGGTATAACAGACAGACAATAACTTTGTATAATGTTAACATTTATCCCCCTGGGTGGAAATGAAGAGTGGCATAGTGTGGGAGAGGAACAATCTCCTCAGTCTGTCAGTGGAGCAGGACAGTGACAGCAGTCTGTCGCTGAAGCTGCTCCTCTGTCTGGAGATTATCCTGTTCAGTGGATGCAGTGGATTCTGCATGACTGGCAGAAGCCTGCTCAGTGCCCGTCGCTCTGCCACGGATGTCAAACTGTCCAGCGCCGTGCCTACAACAGAACCTGCCTTCCTCACTAGTTTGTCCAGGCGTGAGGCATCCCTCTTCTTTATGCTGCCTCCCCAGCACACCACCGTGTGGAAGAGGACGCTCGCTACAACCGTCTGATAGAACATCTGCAGCATCTTATTGCAGATGTTGAAGGACGCCAGCCTTCTAAGGAAGTATAGTTGGCTCTGACCTTTCTTAAACAGAGCATCAGTATTGTCAGTCCAGTCCAATTTATCATCCAGCTGCACTCCCAGGTATTTATAGGTCTGCACCCTCTGCACACAGTCACCTCTGATGATCACAGGGTCTATGAGGGGCCTGGTCCTCCTAATATCCACCACCAGCTCCTTGGTTTTGCTGGTGTTCAGTTGTAGGTGGTTTGAGTCGCACCATTTAACATATTCCTTGATTAGGTTCCTATGCTCCTCCCCATGATAGCATTGTCGTCAGCGAACTTTTGCACGTAGCAGGACTCCAAGATGTATTGGAAGTCTGATGTATAGGCTGAACAGGACCGGAGAAAGTACAGTCCCCTGCGGCGCTCCTGTGTTGCTGACCACAATGTCAGACCTGCAGTTCCCGAGACGCACATACTGAGGTCTGTCTTTAAGATAGTCCACGATCCTTGCTACCAGGTATGAATCTACTCCCATCTCAGTCAGTTTGTCCCTAAGGAGCAGAGGTTGGATGGTGTTGAAGGTGCTTGAGAAGTCCAGAAACATAATTCTTACAGCACCAATTCCTCTGTCCAAGTGGGGGGGGGGATCGGTGTAGCATGTAGATGATGGCATCCTCCGCTCCCACCTTCTCCTTGTATGCGAACTGCTGAGGGTCGAGGGTGTGGCAGACCTGTGGCCTCAGGTGGTGAAGCAGCAGCCGCTCCATGGTCATCATCACATGTGACGTCAGAGCCACAGGCTGAAAGTCGTTCAGCTCACTAGGACGTGATACCTTTGGGACTGGGGTGATGCAAAATGTTTTCCAAAGCCTCAGGACTCTCCCCTGCTCCAGGCTCAGGTTGAAGATGCGCTGTAGAGGACTCCCCAGCTCCAACGCACAGGCCTTCAACAGTCGTGGCGATACTCCATCTGGACCCACTTCCTTGCTGGCACAAAGTCTCCTCAGCTCTCTGCTTACCTGGGCTGCTGTAATTGTGGGTTGGGGGAAACTCTCTCCTATATTGGTATTAGCAGAAGGATGGGTGGAGGGTGCAGTACTCTGAGGTGAGACTGGGTTAGGGTGGTCAAACCTGTTGAAGAAGTTGTTCATCTGGTTTGCTCTCTCCATGTCTCTCTCGATGGTGGCACCCCGCTTTGAGCTGCAGCCAGTGATGATCTTCATTCCATCCCACACTTCCTTCATGCTGTTATTCTGCAACTTCTGCTCCAGCTTTCTCCTGTACTGCTCCTTCGCCACCCTGAGCTGGACTCGGAGTTCCTTCTGCACGTGCTTGAGCTCATGCTGATCACTGCCTTTAATAGCCGTTTTCTTCTGGTTCAAAAGGCCCTTGATGTCACTTGTAATCCATGGCTTGTTGTTAGCGTAGCAGCGTACTGTTCTTACTGGAACTACAATGTCCATACAGAAGTTGATGTAGTCAGTAGTGCAGTCAATAACCTCCTCAATGTTTTCACTATATGATCCCTGCAGGATATCCCAGTACGTAGTTCCAAAGCAGTCTTTCAGAGCCTGCTCTGCCTCAGGGGACCACTTCCTGAATGAGCATAAATAAAGTCACTTGAAAAAAGTTGGATAGTAATTTAAACCCTGTGAAGGAAAGGTACCCTATCCCATCCAAAGTTTTTCTTCTGTCTTGCCCCTAAGGGCTGCAACAAAAGGCTTCAAACCCTGCATTCCAATAACCTTTGGTGTATGGTGTCTTCCATTTTAATTACTTGGCCATAGTAATGTGATTAATGTCACAGATTGATGAATAGGGTTCAATTGTCACTAATAATAAAATATTAAATTGTGTTTTCTTAAAAAGAAACTTTCCTTTATACAGAAATGCTCACTGTCACCTTTACCACAAACCAGCAATCATCTCTTATTTTATTGTATTAACATTTCTTGGTGCACAGGGCGAATATGACTCAAATCTTAAGAATATTCTTTTTTTGTTTTGTTTTGGTAATGGCTGTCATGGATTAACATTTGTACTTAATGTGAAACTTTTTTACTGTTACATTTGTAACAGTAGCTCCCCACTGTAGGTTGTTTTCAATATACCCCACACCATGATGGATACTGTAACATTTTGTCACCTGCAGCGGCCCCATCTGCTCACAATTTATCACCTATGTCAGCCATTCAACTGCCAGCATAAAGTTTCTACTGCATATTGCAGTTGGTGTATTTTCCTTTCAACATAAACTCCCCTACGCACCACACTAACCTCCTGAAGACTTTAAATTGGTAAACAAAACATGAGGCTTTAGAGTTTATAAAACACATTAAAAAGGAAAGGTTCAAATTAAAACATTTACTTGTTCAAAGTCAGCATCAACATGATTAGTTAGGGATGAGCTAGCTAGCTTACTATTTGGACACTGAAGGAATGGCTAATGAAAACGGGGCGTTTGCAGTGATATGTGAACAACAAGTTATAAACCAGTCATCTCAAGCAGTAACAGCCATTACCAACACTACTAATGTTTTGGCTATATGTTTAAATTGTATTAAAATAAAAAAAAATATAATTTCTATAAAAATATGAACATTTCTGGGTTATTCTGAACAACAGTGTATATCCACATACCACATATATTCATACATTAGTACAATGATCATCCACAACATTAAAACCACTGAAAGGTAAAGTGAGTAACATTAATTATCTTGTTAATGGCACCTTTCAAGGGATGGGATATAATAGCCAGCAAGTGAGCAGTTAGTTCTTGAAGGTGATGTGTTGAAATCAGGAAAAATAGGCAAACATAACAATATGAGTGACTCTGAGAAGGAAAAAACCCTGGTGGCTAGATGACTGGGTCAAGGTATCTCCAAAATGGTAGGACTTTTGGGGTGTTGCCAGTATACAGTGGTTACTATCTACCAAAAGTGGTCCAAAAAAGAACAACCCGTGAACTGGTGATAGGGTCATGGATACCCAAGTTTCACTGATGCCCGGTGGGAAGCAAAGGCTAGTCCATGTGGTCTGATCCCACAGAAGAGTTACTATAGCATAAATTGTTGAAAAACTTAATGCTGGCCATGAGAGAAAGGTGTCAGAACATACAGTGCATTACAGCTTGCGGCGTATGGAGCTGCGCAGCTACAGACTGGTAAGAGTGCTCATGCTGATCCCTGTCCGCCAACAAAAGCACCTACAATGGGCATATGGGCATCAGAACTTGGCCATGGAGCAAGGTAATACCCTATATATTATATTGTAGAAATTGTTGAGGAATGGGTTGAAGAACAGGATAAAGAATTCAAGTTGTTGACTTGGCCTCCAAATTCCCCCAGATCTCAATATGATTGAGCATCAATGGGATGTGCTAGAAAAACAGGTCCAATCCATACAGGCCCCACCTCGCAACTTACTGAACTTAAAGGATCTGCTGCTAACATCTTGGTTACAGATAAACCCACGACACCTTCAGAGGTCTTTAGGAGTCCATACTCTGGCAGGTCATTGCTTTTTATACAGTATGTACATAAAGCTATATATAAAATATAAATAAATGTTATAACATACTTACAAACTTACTATATATGCATATATACTGTACTGTATATACATAGTAAGATATACAAACGCAATATATCATCATCATCATCATCACTCACATATTCCAAAATTAATGCTAACCAGGCAAAGCTTCAATGGCTATAATACTGAAACATACATATTACTATGATTTGTAAGTTGACTTGGATAAATAAGTCCTCAATAGGCCAACTCCACTGTCCTCCCTGAACTAACTCTATAAGAGAACTGCGGTAATAAACTGGGCATGTGTAGTGAAAATCCCAATGATCGGGCGTTAGGCAATAAGAAGCACCAGCAGGACCAATCAATACAGGTGTGGCTGCTGACTGTTAAACAAACTGACAACTTCCTATACAAAGAAAAAAAAAAACAACACATCTGTGTTTAGGTGACACCGGCACTTCCTAAACAGACTAGCTCACTTCGATCAAGAAAATACTAACAACTGTGGCCAGTGGCGCTTCATTCACATTTAAAGTGAAGCAACATTAATTCCAAGTCTGCTTGCTTTCACCTACTGCCTCAATTAACTGAAATGCAGGCCATCATCTTATAAATGAAATCAAAGACATCTAAAAATAAAATTCCATAAGGTTTCCATAGCTTAGTGAACTGAAATGCGTTTGAGGAATTGTGAGAATGGTCAAAGGCAACTAGTCAGCTGCTAAAATGTTGCTTCTTCAACCACTTTAAACTACATTTTGACAGATTTCACGCTTAATAAAAAAAATGAATAAAATCAATATATAAAATGTGCAATTTCTCTCTGCTGATACTGTATGTCTTTCAGAAATGCAACAGACAAACAAATTACATGGATTAGGCACTGCACAGTTTGAGGGTCATCTTGTTTACTCCAGAAATGTCTCATTTTCCAAACCTTCCCTTGTAAACACAAAATGCAAGTTTAATTTACATTTTACTTCCCCTTGTATCTAATCTAATTGCTGTCAAGTGGAAGGTAAGCAGTATAGGCAGGGAACCAGAACAACCATCACGTAGACACAGGAATATGCAGTTGGTGTCAATTTCAGTGGCCACAAGTACAGGAAGAAGATTAAAATACACCAATTTGAGTAGATTTTAATAAGCCCTTTAAATTCCAATTCTGAGTCTTTGGAGCATGTACATATTTTAAAACCTGCCTGAAATTTTACCGCTTGAGAAATCTGTCTGGTTCAAGCAACATCTAAATATGATTACATCTGCCACATTATTATAATCCTAAAACACTAAAACTTTAAGCACATCATCATATCAGAAAAGTTTCTGGTTTACTGAATATGACTTTTGTTCTCTTTTTACATTAAGTCACCATAAAAAATGTTTAAAAATAATATACAATAAATATTTAAATATAACATTGGCATTATTTGTTTGAAAAATAATTTGAAAATATTAACTGTTTTTAAGATCTAACATATCTACCTGGCAATTCCCTGTCTTTTATCACTCTCTTGCTCTTAAACATATTTACTTACAGTATATCATGTAAGTACTCACTTTGGATTTGTAAATCATGAATTTTAACCATAGAGCACAGAAATGCTGCCAACAAGTATAATCTGGACTGACTGCTTTTTTGATTATCTTTTGTTAAAATGTTATAAACATAAAGTTAAATACTACATTTTGTATTCTTCACCTATTTTTAGAAAATATATAACAAATTCAAAACAGAACATTAGCATAACATAAGATTCTCAAACCCGATTAAACCAATTCAGGGTGGTAAAGGGGCTGGAGACCATCCCAATATCACTAGCAGCAAGGCAGGCAACAACTATGGACAGGGTGCTTCTGTGTCACCAGACCCACTCAACCGCACAGATTCAATGTGGAAGCTTGGATGTTTTCACATTTTGTTGTTATACAACATTGAATCACATGGATTTAATTAGGCTTTTTTGACAAACGACTCTTTATGTCAAAAATAAAAACAGATCTCTACAAGGTTACCTGAAATAAATAGTAATATAAAACAAAAAAATAATTGATCATGAGTCAGAGTCCAGATCTCAATACAATGGATAATTTGTGGATGCACTTGAAAAGGCTGCTCACTCCTGATCCCCATGCAACCTGACAGAGCTTGAGGAGTTTTTATAAAGAATGGAGAAAAATGGCAGTGTGGAAATGTGCAAAGCTTATAGAGAGTGACCTGAGTACATACCTGTAGACTCAAGGCTGCCATTACTGACAAAGGTGCATCTGCTAAATACTGACTTGAAGGGGAGGAATACTATCAATTATTTAGTATTTTACATTTGTATTTAATTTAGACCGCCTTGCAGAAAGCTGTTTTCACTTTGACATTAAAGAGTCTCTCTGTTGATCAATCTCAAAAACGTCCATTTAAATCCACTGCGATTTTATAAAATCAATGTTACATCAATGACACATCAGCGACAGGTTGGAATGATCTCGTAACACAGAAGGAACTATATAAGAAATGGCAGAGCAGGATCTTCCTCCTTAGGAGACTGCATTTTTTTGTTTTTTAACATGGGAAGTAATATCCTTCACATCTTCTATAACTCTGTGATGGCCAGTCTGTGTTTTGCTGGGTTGGTAGCATCACTTCAAGAGAGGCCCACCAAATTAAAAAGCTCATTTAAAGGGTAAGCTCAGTTATGGGACACACTCCGGACCTCCTGCAGGTTGTAAGGGAGGAGATAACTAAAACAGAACTGAGTGCCCATATAAACAATTCTGCACATCCTAACTCTGATACACTAACAGTGAGGACTTTCAGCCAACAAGTGCATCAATAAACATTACGGGGACTCCTTTATACCAACAGCAGTACGCCTGTATAGTGCCTCACTGTTCCTGAGACTGCAAGTCTGAAATTTTCTTTTCTTTCTAATGTTTTTTTCCTTTTTAGTCATTCTGATGTGTGTTCAAACCATAGAGAGTGTGTGTGTGCCTGTATAAATTTATGTATGTATTTATTTATTTATTTAAACAGCTTCCATGTAAAAAGCCAAATTTCCCCCTGAGGACAAATACTGTCAGGCTCTGTCTATCTTCTAAAAGGCTAAATTTCCCCCAGGGTTAAATAAAGTTCTATAGTTACATCTATTTATCTATTAATGTTACAGAATAATAAAATCTGAAAACTTCGTGGGATGGTTGAATGCTTTTTATATGCACTGAACGTCTAAGAAAACAGGAGGAAGCAAAATTATGGGAAGCCACTGCCAATTCCAATAAAACAAAAGCAGGAGCTAACCCTAGATGGGTTAACTGTAATATGCTACTTGGCACACTGATGGGCAAATTTAGAACCGGCAGATATGTCCACATATGTCTTTGCATTGTGATGGGAACTGGCTAACAAACAGTCTTCATTTAGCCAAATAAAAATGGGTAGACACCAACTCTGGATAGGATACCAGTCCAATGCAAGGCATGATTACTTAGGCAGAGTCAATTTATTTATTTATGAACCTAAGTGAGCATATCTTTGGACTGTGGGAGGACTCCTCCAAGCGAAATCCAGATGCAAAGCAGGAGCCAAGCCTTAAAAGAATGCCAGTTCATCAGCAAGCAGACTAACTCACAAATGGATACTTTACATTTTCCAAGTTACCTCACCTATACATCTTTGTATTGTGGAAGGAATCTAGAACCTTTGAAGACACCTCATAGAATGAAGAATAAGATAAGAATGTGCAATACAAAATGTACATACAAAATGATTTGGCTGATAACTGAACACAGTTCTCTGGAGCTGCAAGAATTACCTAAAGTTGTGTCACTTGACTGTCTGAAAAGCTTTACAAATTTTCAACAATGAGTAAATCTCTATTTTGAGTAGTTAAAAGCTTGAAAATGTCATCTTCTATTATATTTTAAACATAGAATATTTATTATTATTACTATTAGTAGTACTAGTATTAGTAGTAATATTTGACGCTTGGCAGATGCCTTTACAAAAGGCAACTTGTAAGGTGAAGATACACTGCAGTTTGTCACAACTGGTAGGCAGGCAGATCACCTCACTAAGTGCCACACAATGAGGCACAGACTGAACCCATATCTCTCTGAGTCTATAGTTAAGCTCAGTTTCCATTGTGCCATACAGTCAGCCTCTTTAAAATTAACATGATTGACGCGCGCTCAATCCAGGGCTGTTTCCAGCCTTGTACCTGATACTGCTGAGAGAGACTCTTGACTCCCTGCAACGATGAACTAGATTAAACCAGTTTGATTGTTACATGTTACATAAAATGATATTTTGCACTTTGTCTTTAACATCACTGAATGGCCAGAGGCAGAGAGTGTTAAATTTCAAGTACAGACTGAAACTGTACATTTCATTTTGACAAGCCCACCGACCCCCAGCTTGGTTGCCTCATCGAATCAGCTTAATCGTATTTACTGTACATGGATCAGTCATGTGGAAATAGCCTGCGTCCCGCTGGGTGACAACACTGAGCAATGACTGCTAATCTGAAAACCGGGTATTCAGTTGCACGCCTGCCTTTGGCCGCTCAATCCCATTTCCACACTGCCACCGGCCACTTGAAGCCTGTGACAGCTGGCAAACCCAAACATGTCACTGGTGGTTCGTCACAGGGAATCAATGGCAAGGGAACAAGGGGGACAAAACAATGCCACCCCACCCCCGCCACCGCAGGTTAAGCAGCTCTGTTTACAAGGCTTGACAAAGAGCCAGGAAGTCCCATTTTAGCTTTCAAAATGTTGGGGGAGGAGGACTGAGCTTTGAACCAAGTAAAGTAAGGATGTTTGACCCTTCAGGATTTTGGAAGCTTTGCACATTTCTGGCCAATAGTTCAGTATGATTACAATGTTAATATATTGATTCAATTTAGCATTATTACATTTTTAATTGATTGATTCATGTACTTTTTTAAAACCTACTAAACTTAAAAATAGAATTATGGGGGTCAGATATGACTGTCATCAAGCCGGTGCATCATCTAAAGATGTTGCCTAACAGCTACAGAGTGTTTGTCATTTCTGTGTGGGTTCACTCCACAATACCCGACTGGTGCACGTTTGTTTAATGGGTGACTACATGCCTGGGTCAAGACTGGTGTCCTGTTCAGGTTTGCTCCTGGGTTGAATGTGAAGCTTTTGAGCTAGGCTCTAGTGCCTGGAAAAAAAACTTTTATTATTGTTAAAAGTACCATGTACAATTAGTGGTGGCATGGTGGCATAGCGCTTAGTACTGCAGACCTGAGATGAAACACCAAACTGCCTGTATATCACCCCATGTCTTCATGAACCTTCCTGCCATATTGCCAAAAAGATTCAGGTTAGGTAATTAGTAGCTCTAAGCTGGAACAGTGTGAGTTAGGCAGTGTACAAGAGTGGGTCCTACAACAGATTGCCACCTTTGATCAAGGTTGTTTCTGCCTTTTTGAAGATGACACAATAGACTCGTGACTCAGAGAATATTATGTTATGTTATTACTAGGACTGTCAATCAATTACATTTTTTAAACGTGGTTAATGACAAAATTTTATTCAATCAGTTTCAATTAATCGCATGTTTAACCAAGGTAATTTTGGTTGCCCAGTGATGTCCAGAAGTCTACTATGAATGTCACAGTAGAAAGGTAATTAAGTCAATGCTATAAGGCCATTATAACTGCCTTATAACTCCTTAGCTGCTCAAACTGTCAAGACTGGTGACTTTAACATGGCATACTTGCCCCATGTGAAGGTGATCCGTGTATGTAAGAATTGTCAGAACTCACTATCTGAATGACACCTCTCAGCCCTGATCAGTATCTTCCACTATATTTAGAGGTGTGCAGTCTGACGCTGTCCATTTTTCAACAGCAGCAGTTAATGCTTTAGACTTTTTTTCGTTCATAGATATGGTCCAGCTTTACATTTACAGATTGTAGTCTGAAGTGGATTTTAATGTTTACTCATTTTTGTCATAAGCATGTTTTGGTCTTAACAGATGTGCCGAAAACATTTCACTTCTGTGATACCTAAAGTTGCTACCACTACATTTACAAATATCAAAATTTTTTCTCGTCTTAACTTTCTGGGAGAGTTTTAAATTGAAGGCAACTATCATAAACTTTGTCTTTCTGAGTCATTGTTAACAGACTAGTCTAGACAGCAATGATTAACACATATGCTACTTGCAAAAAAGTAAAAATAATACCTGACACTTTTGACATTTATCACCTGAACTAATGCTTCGGCAGCCCTGGTTATTACATTATTATTGATAGATAGTTATGTTGTTAAACCAACACATTATGCAAGAAACAATATAAACTTATTTTTTATATAGAGCAACCCATCCCGGTGTTAGCTCTGAAAAGGGACGCAGAGATCTGCTGGAGACTATCCCAGGTAGCATAGGGAGTAAGGAAGGTACAAACCCTAGACAAAGCACCAGACCATCACAGAGCGAACACACACACACACCCTAACCACACACTAGGGCTAATTTAGGATTGCGAATCCACTTAACCTGTATACCTTTGGAATGTAGGAGAGAACTGAAGCACCTGGAGCAAACCCATACAGACATGAGGAGAACATGCAAACTCCAAGCAGGGAGGACCCAGGACATGAACCTCGGTCTCCTTAGTGTGAGACGGCAGTGTTTGTGTGGTATCAAATTTTCAGTGATAACCAAAAAAAGACAAGAAATATTATGAAACAATCATCTAAATGACATAAATTGGTTGTTCCATACAATAGAGAACAACAGAAAATCAAAACAGAACTGAATTAACAGTTATGATAAGGATGTGAGTCTGGGATCCACATTGCTGACAAAGTTTTCCTTCTATAGTTAGGAGGGCATAACATTCCACCAAGTGGTAAAAGATTTGAATGAGAGGACTCAGTTCCTCCATATAAACTTGCTGTCTACTGAATCGCACTGCCCAAAACTGTGATGGAAAAATAAACAAAACTAGGGAGCCTCCACTATGAAATATAAAGAAAAAGAGCTGGGAGTGCAGCACCCATGGAGTCAGAAATCAACCATTATGCACCTAGCAGCAGGTCTGTGTGTAAAACACAACATGAATCCCATCTGCTGTACACTTGAGGGACCAGGCTGACAGTGTTTTGCGTGGATTTAAAACTGTTTAATCTAAGCCTTTCATCATTTAAAAAGGTGAACAGCCTACACTTATTTACTCACATATCTGCCTTAGTTTAAATGGCAACTCTAACCTCAGCTGTAAGAATGAGTGTTTCCTGAGATGGCCTGGCACCCACCTAGGGTGGATTCCTGCCTTGCATGTAATTTTGCCAGGCATTAATTCTCTGCAATTTAATTTTGAGTGCTGGAAACTGTATGGTATACAAATGTCACAATCATACTCTAGATGGCAGCACTACCGGCACTGTATTTGGAGCCAATGGTAAAGATCTAGGGGTAAGCAAAACATGCTTAGTGAGTAAGCCTCGCTTAAATCCAAATGCCAGGCTTATGTGAACCAGTTTTGATTACACCAAAGAAGATTACGGCAAGTCGCACTTGGTAAGAGAGACAAATAAGTGTCATGACTTAGCCTGGTCCATATCAGTTTAAAGATGGGACTTAGCAGAGTGCTATGGATAAAGAGTTTATTAAATTCACGATGGATGAGAAGCAGTTGCTAAAATTGTTGCTAAAATAAAATTTTGCTAAATTCTCATTTAAATTAATATTACATGTTCATTACATAACAGTATAGCATTAAAATCTAAACTACTCATTGCAAATAAATGACATTTAAAATTATGTCATTCATTACCACCTTTTTTGTCAGTGAAAAGATTTTGTAGCATATTTAATGTTGCTGCATTCCAAGTTACACTATGTTTTAAATTACTCTGATATTCATTGCAATGTGGTGAAATATTAAACGCTACACTATTTATTGAAATATGATAAGCATTAACAATATATCAATTAAATTATAATGCCATTTTTCCTCATTGCTCATTTTTCTATCAGTGAGACAAAAGGAAAATTGCATTGTAATAAAAAAAGATTAAAAACGGAGTGTTCCATAAAGTTAAAATTGTCAGTTATAATTGTACCAATGCTAAGCAAATAAATTTCTAATACTAAAGTTGCACAACGATGTTCATAGTCATGTTTAAAGAAAATAAAAAGTCACACTGCAAGACCTTACAGGATTGACCTTGTTGACCAGTCATACCGTACAATCATACATTCTGATCAGGCCAAACTCCTTCAGCAGTAGTAATCTCACTGAAGCCAGGTGTATAATATATACGTCAGGAGACAACCATGAGTGAATTTTGCTTAAAACTGGACAGGAACAATTAGACAACACACTGAGTGTCACATTTCTAATCCAATTCAACGCCTCATGAAGGTAGTGCTCAAACCTGGGATGGTGTTTTTGAACTTCACAGAGCAATGATGATCTTGTTAACCTGGTCCAGTAGAGAGTAAGCTTCTGATTATGATAAACTGTCTACAACCAAAAAGTTTCCTAAAAACATATATGTGTTTTATGCACATAGAGCACATTAAACATGTTAAAAATAAACATAACCTGTTACAAGGGAAAAATGTTTCTCAGATCATACATTGGCATTCAACAACATCAAATGTGAAAGAAATATTGTCACAGGTGCTGTGTGTATTCTCTTTTTTTCGGTATTACAACGACAATGTAGGAGTAGATATGAGAAAGAACTGGCAGCTTCGTTTGTGGAAATATGAATTGCAAACTATGCATTTGAAGAAAACGATTTGTCAGTATTTAGTGCTCAACACACCCAAATCAACATATCTGCCAAACAACACCAGTAGATGAACAGATGAGGCTGCAGATCCACCTTCTGACTGCACATGTAAACCGATAACTAAAGAAGTTAACATTACTGTCGAATAGATAATGCAAAAATGTTATACCGAAATAGCTGCAGTGTTCTAACACATAGTATATACATAGACCACAATGCTTATCTAGACTATTTTCACTGTTATGGCATAAAACAGTCAAAATGACAAAAAGATATAGCAGACGAAAGCATGTCTCAAACACATGCAGTCAAGTAGCTCTCTCTTCTGCTCTTAATTAAATTACCAAATGAATCAATCAGTTTCAGTTACCTTCAGCTACTGAGCTCCTTGATTGATAACAGCAATTTTAGATGATTTTTATTGTCTCTCTGTATTTTTTCACTTTCTTTTGCTCTCTTCCTGAATCCCTGGCAGCAGTTTAAAACACATGGACTGGAGGAATACAGGATGGTTGTTTTAGGAAGAAGCCCTGTTCGTATAGCCTGTGCAGCACAGTATCTCACTGCCACTCACTATATACTTTTTTAACAGGTTGTCTCCAGATGTGTATTCTTGTTGGAGAATCCTGTCTAGCTCTGCAAGGCTACAGCAAGAGTGGCACTGGAACATTGCACCAGTAATAGAAGTGCATTCTTCTTGGTTGCAAAATGTGTAATAAACATTTGTATATACTAATGGCCTATTCTACTAATTCTGAAGTAAGTTTTATTCTAGTATGTAATTTTCAATTGCAGCCAAATGTGTGTCATATTGCTTATACTTATTTGGTTTTAGTGTTTGAAGTATGATGTTCACAAAGCACAATGTTTACAATCCAACTGAGCAATTCAAATTACTTTTTTGTTTTTAATTTGAATAATGCCATTAATATTATTATTATGTAAGGCACAAATTTCAAATTATAATGTACATCAACATCAGTCTGCCATGGATTGCCACAAAGTCTTACTTTCATTTTAGTGGATAAACTTCTTTTTTTGTGTTATTATAGATCAACTTTTACTTCTTGATCATCTGCTGAAGAGACTACCACTCTCTCTATTACATATTCTTTTATTTTATGACAATTAAACCTATAAACTTTTCCAAACTGTCACATAATACATCATGCATTCCATCACTTTCACACTTAAAGTCACAGGTACTCAGTCTTCCCATATTGCACCCTCATCGGTGCATTCTGAGCCCTTACAGATGTTATCCACGACTGGTTTGTTGGACTAATTAAATCTCATGAGTGCACAGATATTCATGGATTGCCCAATCCCACCTTAGTTAACAAGAAACGCTTTGCATTCATGAACCAACTAAGCCTCAAATGAAAAATGAGGCTTATTCAAGCAAGGTTTACTGAGCTAAGACTCAATTTCATAAGCACGTTTCATGGAATACCCCCATGATCACCATACTACAAAAAGTGCAGAGCAGCACTAGAAGCTGTGAGGAAAAGAGCAAAAAAGTTTATCCAAGGACTAAACTACAAGCTAATGGATAGATAACAAGGGGAACCCACCCAAGCTATCCAAACTTCTCAACAACAACATTTATTTCTATAGCACATTTTTATACAAATGGTGTAGCTCAAAGTGCTTTACAAAATGAAGAAAGAAAAGTTTATAAAAAAAGAAAGAAAGATTAGGCAATCTTAAGTAACAAAGAATAAAGCAAGGTCAGATGGACAGGAGGACAGAAACAAATTCAAGATGATAAACCAGAGAAAGAACAGAGATGAGTAGGGATTAGTATGGATTGAGAAGCCATGAAAAAAAATTCAATGCATATATAGTTTATCAGGGGTACACTAAAATGTAGCTATGACAAAGCCATGCTAAAATAATGGGTTTTTAGCAGTTTTTTAAAATACCCCACCGTATTAGCCTGGCAAATTCCTATTGGTAAATTATTAACAGAGTTGAAGTGCATAACAGCAGAAGGCTGCCTCACCATTTCCATTAAGTTTAGCTCTTGGCATTATAAGCAGACCCTCATTTTAAGATTTAAGGTTACAATTTGGAGTGTAAGGTGACAGGCATTCCAAAATATAGGATGGAGCGAGATTATTACTGGAGAGATGCACTTAGATTTTCTTTTCCTAGTTAAGAATCTGTCAACTCATTCTGCACTTGTTGCAACTTTGTATCTTGCAAAGTTATAAGGAATCTAACTTTTGCTATACTTATGTGAAAAAATGTTGTCCTGGTAATATGATTAATTTGTGATTTAAAATTTAGGTCAGAGTCAATAATTACCCCTAAATTCTTTACTTCCATCTTAACTTTTAAGCCTAATGGATCAGGTTTATTACTAATACCCTCATTATATCCATTTTAGCCAATAACTAAGATTTCTGTTTTCTCCTTATGTAGTTTGAGAAAATTACTATTCATCCACTCAGAAACACAAGTAAGACATTGGGTCTTGAACCAAGAGAGTCAGCGTCATCAGGCGCTATTGATAAATACAGAGGTGTGTCATCAGCATAGCTGTGGTAGCTCACGTTATGCCTTGAAATAATCTGACCTAATGGAAGCATGTAGATCGAAAAGTCAAGGTTAAAGTAGAATTGGTCATCCATGCAATTTTGAGCATGCTTACTATGATTTTTAGGTCACTGGAGGACACCGTCTAAATTGTGGTATCACCAGGAATAGTTCTGGTAGTGATACCCTCTGTTATATAGTCAACTGCATATAAGGCAACACCCAGTGGAAATTAAAAGACAGTGCACTCCACATGGAAACCTGGAATGACATATTCACAGATAGGGATGTTGGAAACTTTCTATCACTGAAATTCAGTTCAGGGTCATGACAGCAGTTGCCTTCCAGGAATCTCTCTGGAAGTGATGACCTCTATGATATGGTTAATTGCATGCAAGATGAAAACCTAGCAGAAATTAAGTAGTAGTGCATCCAAGACAGAAGGAAAAACTTTTTCTAAATAGGGATGTGCAAAGGCTTCTTCGAAAAAGCTTCATTTGGTTCTGGGTCATTAAAGCTCTTATGTCTCACACTAGGAAAGGAAAACCGAATAAATAGAGTGGCAGGGGTCTCTATATAAAACACTGCATGGATTTGAGTGTGAAAATATGCGTATTCCAAAAAAAAATTAGAAAATGCATATACGAAAAAAAAAACCAAAACCTTCATTTATAAAATCTGTCATATGCACATTTGTACGCAATTTAGCATTTAGGAGTCACACTATTGTAAATGTGTGTACATTAATGCACCATGAACACCCCCCACTTGCCATCCTGAAACAACCATAACTGGACTATACTAAATAACCTTGTACATATGCAATTAAAATGCTTCAGACCTTCAATGGCTGGTCAAGCAGCCTTCCACCTGACACATCGAAACACTGCCTCTTGCATTTGAGGATTCCTATCATGCGGAATGGCATGGCTTTGAAGCACAGGGTTGAGGAAAGGCTTTAAGGAAACAGGATCTGAGTGGACAGCCATTACCACTTGGCACATGTACTGACATGACTGCTGTTACAATTAATAGTATAGGCAATATGAAAGCCTGAGGGTTCAGCCAGTTGCCTTACCAACAAGCCAGTCATCATGTAGAGCACCATAAGCAAGTTATCAGCCATCTCTACTTTGCCTCAAAATAAATAAATCATGGGTTTACTGAGGCCACAGAGCGACAATGTATGTTAGTCTCCTCTTGGCATCACAGATGACTTGTGTGTAAATAGAATGTTAAAGCCATGGAGTGAAATTCTAATGTTTAAGAAAAGCAGCATCATTCTTGTTAGGTGCACTTAGTGCTTTGAATGCTGTCAACTTCCCAGATTATTTTAGGAAAAATGAATGGCTCTAGGGAACATAAGCCAGTTATTAGCATGTCCTAAACCTCCTTCCCTTTGTATAATACCATTTTCATAATTTCCATGCAGTGCCAAATAAAATATTGTATCAAACCATTAATCTATGAATTGGCTGTAGGGCATGACATTTATAGCTTTTTGTATGCTAGGAGTGAATCACACCTGCTTTTTTACGGTACTATGGTTTAGAATCTTGAGACATGACAGCAGGTAGCCATTACAAACTGACAAAAAGACAAGCATGTCCTGAATTAAAAAATATGCAGCATTGGCTCTTAAAATGGAACATAAATAAGTCTGTAAATCATATTCATCACTTTTGAACTTTAATATATTTTTTACATCAACAAATATTATAACAATGGCTTATGAATTATTTAACACTTTACTTAGCTGCTTTGGGGATATTTCCCAACTTTACCAAGGGTGTCGTCATTTCCCATTTTCTCCAAAATGTAGCGTACGAATGGATCAGAGTTGCTGTAAATATATGCAACTTCTCCCTTTAAATTTTCTTTTATCAATTTTGACTTTTGTGTGGAAAGTTATGTACGCACATTTCAGGCCTCTCTTTGTCCATACAAAAATTTTACACATCAGAGTAGAGGAAACATTAAGCTAGTCAGAAATCATAACCAATACTCAAGCTTAACTTTCACCTAATCAAAATCATAAGGCAAGAATCAATGTCAGAAACTGAAGTCAAACGTCAGGAACTGGGAAATCTAAATAGCATCATTATAGAGACGCACAAAGAAATTCTGTTTAGTTATGTGTACACTCTGATGTAGATGCATCTAAGGCACTGAGCTTAAACCGTAATGCTCCACCAATGTTAATAGTAAGTGTCAGCACATTTTGACTATGGGGCAGAAAAAGGTGGAGTCCCAAGAGAAACAATATAGCAATGAAAATTATACAGAATAATATTCAATAACTGAACACATCATTCAGATTACAAATAAATGACAGAATATGAAATTGTGCCACAAAAAGAAAACCATAATGAAACTTCAAAATTGAGAATTAAGCTAAAAACACCTGCATCAAAAAATTTAAAGACCCAAACCATGACACTATCCTAGCATCACTAGGTACAAAACCACCTCCATTATATAGTCAACTACAAACAAGCAGGCACATAGTAATAATTAAAGGGAAGCAGTTAATGCTGTTTAGGTTCATGGGAGCTGGAATTATCCTAGCAGCAATGACTTCAATGCAGGAACCAGTGTAAAATGGGGTATTAGTTAATTACAAGGGAATCAAGCTGCGCTTTTTAAAACTTCAGAAAAAAAGCAAACTTTCAGACAGATACTGATTTAACAAATGTTGGATCCGCTGAAACTTTGCACAAGTCTCATATCTCTCAGTAGCAAAAACCTACAAATGAATTGCCAATACAAGCAGTTCACTACCCGAAAGAGTTTTGCATCTTACAGATCATTCAAAGAGTTTGGGGCACAGGCCCCTCCCCCCCCAGGGGAGGGGG